>CM053416.1:12677686-12751440 GCA_028644305.1 Xerus rutilus | reverse complement strand
ATTTCATGAAACGGAGTAAATTCATCCAGTCTGTTTAATGTCCTGGAGGGAGAAACAGAGTCCCAGTCCAAACCTTCCCTCTTCTTCTCACCCTCCAGTAGTTCTTGGTTTCCCCCCAAGAATCCCCGAGATCTCCCAAAACTGTCGTTGGAGAACTACTGATTTGAAGTGACAACTGTAATTCTCAAGTGTGACTTTGTCACACTATTCATTTATTTATAAGCACAGTGGCAAACCAATTTGACAGACCTCTCGTGGAAGATTCTGGCTTTATAAATTTGAATGAGCTCAGAGTCTTGGAGTGGGGGGCAGGCCCAGAGCTCACGTGCACTCGGGCCTGCTCTGACTCAGCTCTAGAAGTCCAGAAAAGTCTCATTGGGTTGGAGGTCACTGAGCTGGTGCTTCAAAGGTGGGTAGGAATTTTTGCCAACATAGGAAAGGAGGAACAGTAGGGCATCCTTATATTAATGGACAGCTGTATACTCTGTGTTATAGTTGGTACCATTTTAAAGTTTAGATATAGACTTTCTTTTTTCCACACAGGATACATTCTCACCGGTGCAGTGGAACCCTCCTGTAATCCCAGCAACTGGGCAAGCTGAGGCAGGAGGATGGTAGGTTCAAGGCCAGCCTCAGCAACTTAGTGAGACCCTATCTCAAAACATGAAGAAGGCTAGGGGTGTAGCTCAGAGGTAAAGCATCCCTCAGTTCAATCCCCAGTACTGTTATGGTGAGATTGCAATTTTTCACCAAGTCGATCTTCAAGCAGGAGATGGAACCACCTTTATTCACCAGCTGGTAGTCTAGATTCACCCACTGGTTAGCCAAGGGGCAGGCTGCAAGTCTACACCCTTCAACTCCCTCCAAGGGTTAGAGCACACTTTTGTAGTCCAAAAACACATTAATCATAAGTAGCTATTGCTATGATTCAAAATCATAAACATTGTGAGATCTAAAATCATAAACAGAAGGGGAGGTGGGTCACAATGGCCCTAGTTGAGTACAAGTTAAAGAATAGTTACTAACGTCTAGACAGTCATTCGTTAACAGGGTATGTTATCCAAGAAAAATGGGAACCAAAGAGAGAACAATTTTACATTGTATCAAAATAGAAACATTTGCATTTCTAACCAGGATCAAGATGGCAGAGGTGGAGTTTTCTCATGGGACAAACATTTCTTACATGACATGGACTCTCAGGGTAAAACAGTCTGTTTGGTAATTGCCAATACAGTCTGGCACATAACAATACCACCAAGAAAAGATAGCATTTTTTCCAAGAGTTCTCTCCCTACAAGTTAAGGAGACTGGAACCATGTCTGAGTCATCCAAGAGTTGGCTTTTTGACCACTCAGGGGATGCCTGGCTATATTTAATAAAGTACTTTTTCAGCCAGATGCAGTGGCTTGCACCTGGAATCCCAGCAACTGGGGAGGTGGAGACTGAGACAGGAGCATCAAGAGTTCAAAGCCAGCCTTAGCAATGACGAGCTACTAAGCAACTCAATGAGACACTGTCTCTAAATAAAAAAATTTAAAAAATAGGGCTGGGGATGTGGCTCAGAGATTGAGTGACACTGAGCTCAATCCCTGGTACCCTCACCTCAAAAAAATAATAATAATATATACTTTCCATTCTCCTTGTGATTAAATTAGATTTACAGCCAGAAATCTATCCTTTCACTATGTCACCCTGAGTTTCATTATTCAAATATAATGGCGATGGTAAGGTGTCTGTTTATACGGTACCTGCCATAGACAGCTAGTGTGTCGAGATGTTAACTGTGCAATTTCACGTAATTCTTACAACACATCTGTGAGAGGTGACTGGTATTGACATGGGTGAAACCAGGGCTTAGCAAAGTGAAATATCACACCAACAGTCACACAATCAATAAGTCCCAGAAAAACATTCAATTCCTGGAAACTCTGAATGGAACATCACGGATAACCTCAAATGCTGTAATCATAGGCTTAATTAAATTTCTGAAAAATTATATTTATTATATATGATAAATAACTTATTATACAAATAATACATATATTTGAAACATATTTTGTGTGTGTATAAATATATATACATATATATACACATATATATATTTAGTTCTAGTTGTGGAACTAAAGTCAAAGTCTATTTTTTTTAAATAAATTAAAGGTATAGCATAAATCTATGTGTTTTCCACATACTGATAGATGGAGTCATACTGATTGATGGCAGTAAAATAAATAAATCAATCCTTTTAGCAGCTTTGGTTTCTGTGCCCACAGTGATCAAATGAGTGATTGGGATTTTAATAAAATGTGCAATATAACCTTGAGTGGCATGTTGACAGAGACATGCAAATCCAGTAAACATTGATGAACTTCATCATCAAGGTATAAGACTGCTAGAAGGAAAGGGGGGGTTAGTAGGAGAGGTACATTCTAGTTGTCCAGCCACTTTTATTTTATTTTATTTTATTTTATTTATTTTTTTTAATTTTTTCTCAAAAATTGCATTTTAATACATGTTATCAAACATAACAGAAAAACAAATTTTCAGAAGCTGTACACACTGTTCACTGAAAACACTTGTTGAGACAAATAGAAAAAAATTGTTACAATCATAATTTTTCTAACTTTGCACAAAATTATAAGCAGATTAAATTCTTCATATTAAACACTTTTATATGCACTTTCAATGAACAGTATATATATATATATATATATATTTTTATCATCCAGCCACTTTTATAAGCCTGGTTTTGTAGACACTTAGGAATATGATTATTCAGGAGCCAAAGGGATCCAGAATAAGAAATTGCACCAACATCTGTCACTTTCAAAGCCACATTCCAGAGCAGAGGGTGTCATTTCCCAGATCCTCCCCATCTGAAATCCCTTGGTTAACAGACACCTGGAGGGAAAAGAGAATAGCTCCCAGTTTTTCCAACCAATGCTTTTCATACCTACAGGAAACCAGAGACCCTCAGGATGCAGTTACCAGTCCAGGTTACTTGGCCGTATTTGAATCTTGTCTGAAAGGTTGTGACTGACCCCATTTTACATTTGCAAAATTTCAAAACCCAGAGGACATCCCACGGCAGGCTCATCCTCATGCATAGAAAAGCAAAGCCAAAAGACCCTCCCAGGGTGCAGGATGCTCCACTGTCTGCACAACTATCTCTCATGGTATTATAGATCTGTTTCCTAACTATTTGGGGGGGGGAGTATATTTAAACTTTTTCCCTTAATTTCTCTGTTCACAAACTTTTTTCATCCTTTGCCAACTTGACCATCTCCCGTCTTGGCTTTTGATTGACATGGACGCTAGGCATGCTGACCTCTGAATCTACATTAATTCCCATTTGTGTTTTCTCAGGCATCCCCAAGCCACTGAAGCAAATGGAGACACTTTTCTTTATCTTTCTATTCTCCTACTGAAGGGAAAGTTCACTGGCTTAATTTGGGCAACTTTCCATCTGATGGTGTTGGGTTGGTGGAAGTCAGCCTCACGGGGCACACTCTGGCACGCCATCCAAATAGAGACACACGCTGACGCCCAATAATCATGTTATTTAGCGACTGCTGTTATCTCCCTCTCCTTTTTCACATCATCATTCAGTCACCCTGACTCTGTGTTGGTGTTCTGCACACACAGCTGACCCTGACATCACTGCTGTGTATGGAACACGGAGACACATTTGAATCAACACTGAGGCCGGAGGGTCTGCAGCTTTGTTTCTGCTTTGGAGCTTAGGACACTGGAACCAGATTTGACTTTGAATCTCTGGACTGATCACGCCCGTGATTATACGTTAAAGCACACGATGCAACTCCAGACACCAGGAAATCGGAAACATTAGACACTGGGACCAGTAATGTTTTCATGCCCACTGAAATTAAAATATTTTTGAGTAAATTTCTAACCCCTAGGTAACACTTCTAAACAAACTTTTGCTAAGGAAGCCCTTTCAGTTAGGTGCATGAGGATCTCAGATCGTCTTTGAATACTTCATGGGAAATATATCTCTAGTCATTTGATCTCTTTCATATATACATATTTCTCTTGTCCCTTGAGAGTGGTAAAACGATAACTTAATGTGCCCAGGCATGTCTGTTTCCTTAGAAACACCTGCTTCCTGGGCAAAGTTGTGGTTTATGACGCCTCATCTACAGGCTCTTCATAGATTTTCATTTTAGGTTCTTTTTTCTCTCTTCCAACTGCCCCACAGTCCACATAGATTTAATCACACTGTGCTCAATGTCACTCAATAGACAGACTTCAAGAATGCTACTGTGTCCCTGGAGCCAAGACAGAGGCTAAGAAATCACTAAAGATATTACCACCACATTTTTGTGAATCAATTACATATTTAGGAATGACCCAACAGGGTCTGTATTATCATAATAATTGAACAGATTTTGATGTGAGTTGTATTATAATCTTTATTTCCCTGATCTGAACTGTATAAAACATTGATTAAGACCAATCTTATATGCCGGAGTCTTATTCTGGGAAACTGAGTGAATTCCTTTTCTACAACTCTTATACTACTTTATATATATCAACCAACTAATTGTCATTTATCAAGATGACCTGTTTGTTTGTCACCATAATTAGCATTTATTCTTCTCTTTCCTTCCTTCCTTCCTTCCTTCCTTCCTTTTTGTGTACCAGGGATTGAACTCGGGGTGCTTAACCACTGAGTCACATTCCCAACCCTTTATTTACATTTTTAGAGACAGAGTATCATTAAGTTGCTTAGGTTCTCGCTAAGTTGCTGAGGCTGGCTTTGAACTTAGGATCCTCTTGCCTCAGCCTCCTGAGCTGCTGGGATTATAGGTGTGCACCACCATGCCTGACTAATTATCATTTATTCTTAAATAGGGTTTATTTAACTAGGTGACTTTCTGTTAGTTTACTCAATTTATCAGTGCTATTCATAAACATCCATTCAGGCCTGGGAAGAAAAGGCTGAATATTTAGAAATAAACCCAATCAGAAAATATGGATTTATGAAGTAACTGCTAATTGTAGATGTCCTTGTAGAATACAAATAAATATGGAAAAATAACAAACATGATGGGACCCTTATCATCCTCAGATATTCTCTATATATACACATATAAATAAGTAGTATTTGCAGTTCTGGGCTCCAAGATACTCAGATCTGAAGATGGGCACATTCCTATATAAAATTCTATAGTATTTGCAAGAAACCTGTGAGCATCCTCCCATGAAGTCTAAGTCATCTCTAGATTCACTTGTAACACCTAAGACAGTGTCATTGTGATATAAATAGTTGTTGTATGATATTGTTTAGGGAATCATGATAAGGAAATAAGTCAGCTTATTACCAATGCAATTCTTTTATTTGGGGGCAGTATGGGGGATTGAACTCAGGGGCACTCCACCACTGAGCCCCATCCCCAGCCCTATTTTGTATTTTATTTAGAGACAGGGTCTCACTGTGTTGCTACCTTGCTTTTGCTGAGGCTGGCTTTGAACTCACGATCCTCCCACCTCAGTCTCCCAAGCCTCTGGTATTATAGGCATGTGCCATCTCACCCACCACCGAAGCAGTTCTTTTCCAAGTATTTTAATCATCACTTGGTTGAATGCCTGAATGGGGGACCCATGGCTATGGAAGGTTGACTGAGCATATGTTTCTGTATATTTTTCTCTATTTAATTCTGAAAGCAAATTGATGATAATACTGATACTTTTATCCCAATTCTATATGAAGTTTATGTAGGAATCAAGCATGTGTTCCCTGAGTAACATGACCAGAAAGGGGAAAACAGATTTATATCCAAAACGATCAAAACTGAGAGTCCATAGTCTTCTGACTCTTGTATGACCCACCTCAAAAAGAAGCAAAAGCCAACAAAAACTTTAGCTTTTACAGATTATTTGGATCATTGACTTATCTAAAAAGAAAATTAAAAATACATGACAGTGTAGTGACTTAGCTGATGATTCAGTAGAAATAGCACTAGCTAAAGATTAGAAGGATGCGCTGGGGCTGTAGTTAAGTTGGTTATTGAAACTCCCTGCATCTCAGCTTGCTGATGCGGAAAAAATAATAATCTCTCCTATTTTGGGGGAGAAAGAGACTGCTGTAAACTACAGTGATTAAAGGGAAGACCTGTTAGAGAAAGCTGTCTACCTTGGCATGGTTCCCTAGGAAAGAGAGCAGTTATGATGTGGATACGAGGTATCTCCGAAAGCGTCTGTTAATGCAGGAGTATTCAGAGGTAAAATAATAAGATTATGTGAGCCGTAACATAATCAGTCCATCCTAGTTTGAATGAACTGACTGGGTGATAATTTGCAGGCAGGTGACATATGGCTAGAGGTGGGTCACTTGGCAGGGTGCATCTTTCCTGTGGCCCCTTGTCCATCCCTATTCTGCTTCCTGATGTTCTATGAGCTCAGTAGCTTTCCTCCACTGGACCCTTCCTCCATGTGCTGCCTCGCCGCAGGCCCAGGTCAATGGAGTTACCCATCTATGGGCTGAGACTCCTGAACCATGTGCTCAAATAAGCTTTCCTTCTAAGTTGTTCTCGTGGGATACTTTGATCAGCACCGTAGAAAGCTAACTAAAACAAGTGCTAAGTCTACTTTCTACAAAGTCCCTCTGTGATGCAGCCAGAGAAAGGCAGGTAAGGATGGGCAGCTTGGAAAAGCATGTCTTCCTGCACCGGGCTGCCTTGCCTCAGGCCACAGAGACACAGAGTGGGTGGCTTGGCCTTGAGGCTTGTCATCCGCATCAGTTGTCTCTGGACAGACTGTACAGAGAACTACTTGGGAACTTTCTGGGAGGGAAAAGAAGAAGGAGGGATGGGTCTGCCTGGCTGGGGTTGGGGTTGCATTATCTGGACCTAAACAGTCAGTGGAATTAAGAGAACCAGAGAGACTCATTAACAATGGGAATCAAAGTGGCCTTAGCAGGACAGATGGGCTCAGATAAGCAGATGGGAGGGCAAAGCTGCTGTTAGATAAGACAGGAAGAGATCGTAGGCTTTTGTCTTCCAGTTAGGTGAAAAAAATGCGTAATAGAACAAGCATTTGCAAATTATAAACATGTGTTTCCCTTTTGGAACTTAAATAGCTCTTTCCTGAGAAGAATATCTGCCCCACCTCCCCAACTCAGTGAAAGTCAGAGGTGAATAAAATATTCATACATCAACTTGCCTGAACTTTCTGATGCATATGATTTCTTTGCAAATATATCATCCTGTGATGAAGATAGCCTACACGATTTAGGATAGATGGGCGGGATATACTTCTTGTTGCTCCTTCAGTTTCCACACTTGAGATAGCACTTCAGTTTAACTCTATTGGTTTTTCTCATTTTTACTATATGAATGATTATTATGGTTTAGATATAGACGAGGGATCCCCCCAAAACTCACGTGTGAAACAATGGAAGAATGTTCAGAGGTGAAGCGATTGGATGACCCAGAGCTGTAACCTAATAAGTGGATTAATCCATTGATGGATGAAACTGGGTGGTAACTCTAGGTAGGTAGGGTGAGATTGGAGGAAGTAGGTCACTGGTGGCGTGCCATTGGGGTTTATACTTTGTGCCTGGTGAGCAAAGCTCTCACTCTTCTTCCTGGCTGCTATGAGCTGAGTAGCTCTCCTCCTCCACATTCTTCCGCCATGATGTTCTCCCTCCTGTTGGGCTCAGAGCTATGGAGTCAGCCAACCATGGACTGAACCTCTGAAACCGTGAGCCAAAATAATCTTTTCCTCCTTGAAGTTGTTCTTGTGAGGTCTCTTCATCACGGTGATGAAAAGCTGACTAAAACCATGATCTTACAGGCATGCCACACTTGATTTTCATTAATTCGATGATTAAATCATGAACTTTATCCTGACCAGAAGTGTCAGATATTTTCTCAGTATAACTCTCATTAGTGCCATTTAAAGTTATTGACCTAAACAAGTGGAAAGCACAACCTCGATTTTTATTTCAAAGAGCAAGCTTTGGTATTTGCTTGTTTGTAGATCATGTCAGTCATTTTTTTTTTTTTGGTTGCTCATTAAATAAGGAATTTTTAAAAGGTAGCTTATTAATTGACATCAAGATTAGCATAGATATCACTTCCATACTGATAATCAGGTACAGAAATCATTAAAATGCAATATCAATATTTGATCGAAAATGCATTTCCAGTGGGACATTTTACTTTAAATCCAGATTGTGAAAAGTAAAAATTTATCCACACTTTTCTACTTCTTATCTAACTCATTTTAATCCAATCATCTATTTTACATTTTCTGGATATCAGTAAAATTAGACAGTCAATTAAAATTTCATGATCTACAGTATTATCTTTAGACAGAACTGGAAGCAATGCTCCAGTTAATAATCTCACTATAAAAATAGCAGTATTGCTCTAGTTTCAGCAGTAAGAAATTATAATTGCCCAATGTCCTAATTTCTTTTAGTTCAAGAAATTCAGCTCTTGTTAATCTTCTGTGTCCTCAAATTGTGTGATAGGCTATGGTGGATCCCAAACGAAAATAAAAAGGAGAGCCTTTCTCAATTTCTCTCCATGCTTTGAAATCCACATGGGTAGATCCGTTTTCTGTATATATGTATAAGTGAATTAAAGATTGCATGTATATTAGATTAATTGGAATTATACAATAAGTGTGAATATTAACCTTTATATATTTAGTTTATGCTGCACAGGAAACACGGGAGAGCAAGAATTAAAACATTTGACATCAGTGTTTATATAGTTCCTAGAATGATCCATAATTTGATGCCCAGGTGCCAGGTGAAGGAGCTCTGTAGATGAATCTGATGTAAAGTTCTGCCTTCCTGGAGCTCTATTCACAGTAGCCCATTAGGTGAGAGAGGACAGATATGAAATCAAGCAAATGGACAGGTCATCTGTTACTTTGTTTTTGCTCTACCCTGCCTACCTGGCAGTCAGAAGATTAAAACATTGTATGTTCAATCACCCCATAAAGTATGCCTTCAACTTCTCTGTTAACCTTGAAATGTGTACCTGTGCTACGGACTGCCTCTCTACATGCCCTATTTTCTAATGACAACAAAAAAAAAATCCACTCAATATCATATGCCTGTCAGGCACAGCTTGTTGTTCTGAATTTCTACCTTTTTACACTCATCACACAATTAAAGAAATAATGTGGTGCATTACAATGCTAACTATTAATTTTTCTATCAGTTGAATAGTCATATTATATCTGCACATTGTAAGTGTCTTTAAATTCACATTTTTTGGCAGAACATTTTAAATGCAAATGTCACATTTTGTAATTTGATCGTCTAAATAGCATGCTAAGCATTGGTAATTTGGGGAAAACTTTTCTATTCAGTGATGTGAATGGTTGAAATATCCTAATGAAATGCATATTTGAGAATAGAGACTTGAGAGAAAGAGTCTTGTTTTATTGACATTGATTACAGTAGAAGAAACAGATGCCACAAGTCAACTGTCAGAACTCGGTGATACCAGAACCAAGAAAGGGCAGGGGATGATCAACACAGGTTAGTGAAAGCTGCATTGCCCAGTTTTACCACGCACAAGCAGGAGGCACCCACAACAGCCAACGCAAGAATCCAAAATAGTGTCCTAAATCATGGAGAGCAAAAACCCAAATGTCAATGTCAGCAAAGAAGGAGAATTGGACTGATGCCTAGCATTTAATTAATTTTCATGACAACTCTATTATCATTTCCAAAATAAAAATTGAAACACCATGGATTGGAAAGATTTTAATTGAGAGAGGACTATAAGCCCTGGGGCCAATTTTGTTAGCATCAGGCTCCTTTCTTAAAGCCTGACACAAAGTCCTCCATATCCATCCATGTTGTCACGTATGGCAGAATTCCCTGCTTCTTCATGGCTGTATAGTGTTCTACGTGTATCTAGATCACATTTGCTTATATGAAATTAGACAGGTGTGAAAGACAAACACTACATCATCTCACTTTATTAAGTGGAATCTAAACATCCAGTCTCACAAAAGTTAAACTGGATGGTGGTTACCAGAGACTAGGGTGAATAGGAAGAGGCTGATCAGCAGGGGCACTGTTCTTGTGTGATCAGAAAATTTAGGGCTGGTGTTTTTGTGGTACAACAGGTATCATGAAAAACAATGTCCTTTATGGGCTGGGGTTGTAGCTTAGTGGTAGAGCACTTGCCTAGCACATGTGAGGCACTGAGTTTGGTCTTCAGTACCACATAAAGATAAATAAATAAAATAAAGGTATTGTGTCCATCTGCAACTAAAAGAACATGCATTTTTAAAATAATGTATTGCATATCTCAAAACAGCAAAGGAAGATGATTGTGAATGTATTCCCCACTAAAGGTATGGCCAAAGTGTAAGAAGATAGATCTGCTAATTCCCTGAGAGATGGTTACTACCCAAATATACATGAATCAGAAACCCATAATGTTATGTGTCAATCATTTTCTTTGAATTCTGCTGTCTAACTTTTGGACCCTTTTGTGCAGACTGAACTCTGACAAAACATTTCTTCCTCCCCCTATTGATGTTATTCCCCATCAACTTAAAGAAGTGCTTACATTGTGAGGAAAATAAATTGGTTCATTAAAACTTGCCTACTGACTTTTAACTAGGAGCAAAGGACGTTCTTAAACATTTTAAACCATTAATATCATTTAACCCTCATGACTCTATGACAAAAGTAATATGAATATCACCGTGCCACACAGGAAAAACCTTAGGACTTGGGAGCGTTCATTAGCTTGACCCTGGTCACACAAATATTAAACATTGGGGCTCAGATTCAGTCACAAGCCATTTAACTCCAAAGCCCACATTGCCACCCACTCTGTATTGACACCATAATTGCATAAGAGAAGATGAAAAATGATAGTTAAGATTATTATCTCCATCATCACATCAAAGCATCTGTGGTTAAAATTGTACCAGAGCAGGGGCTCTGGTACTAAGCCTGCCCACGAGATCTCAGGAAAGCCAAGAACCTTGAAAAATACATACATGTGCACATACAAAATATTTCATGATATTTTGGGGAGATTTTATACCCTCTGAAGTTCAGATTAAGAACCCTCAGTAGTAAACCTCATTCTACGCCAATAAAATTATACGCACACACATACATACATACATCATACAGAACCATAAGTAACCACAAGCAAATGTGTTTTGGAATCCTACAGTGCAGGAATACTTGCTAAAATAAGTGCTTCGTGAGCTAAAGGGAAAGATGTGGTAGGATTTGGGGTCTGCACTGCCAGGTGGGAACCTTGAGACACTTAGAGCTTCTCTCTCTGCCTGTTCCCTGGCTTGTAACATGGAAATGAGAGCAAGATGGAGCCCAGGGGTGTGTCTCATGGATTCCATGAGTTGACATTTGTTGCATACCCAGTAGGGGGCGATAGAGTCAATGCCCACTAATAGCTCATGACCTCCTTAAATTTTGTTATCTAAGTTTTAATATCATGGAAAACAGTACCCTGGATATTTAAAACATCTTATTTCTCCCTTGCCTATTACACTACCTAACATATTGTTGCACACATATTGGAAATTTTATCAAACATTTACTGAATACATGAAGAAGAAAAACTTCCAGTTATTCGTTGCAGTTACTATGAAGGACTGGGGATGTAGGTCAAGGGTAGAGAATTTGACTAACCTTCTATGGTCGTGTGGTCACAGATGACCTATACCACAAACACAAAACAAAACAACAACATAATTTAATAGAATTTAAATAGAATTTAAATTTACTATTGAATTTTTGGAGTCCTTTCCATGATTTCACGGTGCTCACACATCTATGGATAGCATGACCTCAACAATAAATCCCGGTATCAACATTATATCTGCAAGGTGGGATTACATCATTGCCTTCTGTTTTCTTCTCTGGAAATCTATTCCTGTTGCTAATTGTTTGTGCAATTCCCCAGTTTTATTCTGCGAATGTCTTTCACGTCTTTTAAGGTAGCCTAGCTTTTCTGTATCTGGGTCTAGGTTTGCTTTTAAATGCCAGTGAGGCCTGTTGTAGTAAAGATAGAATATTTTTCTATCTTTCATTGATAGGTAATGACCCCAAATCCAGATAAAGTATCTTTTTAATATATTGCAAACGAAAAGTAGAATGAAAAATCAATCCTTATCTTTCTTTATGAATTTTACCAAAACCATCAATTAAAATTTTCTATTCTATCTTCTGTGTGCATGCCTTCTTATCTGAAAATGTCAGTTGCTTTTAGACAGTTTGATCTTGGTTGGGTATTCCTTCCAATAATCAGTTGTTTTGTACTGTAAAGGAAATCCATTTTATGGCATTTAGAGGTCAGTGATATATTTGTTTTATCATGTAGAATGTTTTATTGGCAAACATTTAATGTTTTCATGATGCTGAAAAAATTCTTCATCATCTCTAAATACTAGAGGTAAATGATGCATGTAACTATTTTTCACATTGACCTCTTCTAATTTAATCAAATGAAGAATTGTGTTTGACCAGAAATCTGCTGTGTACTAGAATACCTTTGTTACTATGTCAATAAAAGTATAATTCAATTTTTTTTTTTTGGTACTAGGGATTGAACTCAGGGCACTCGACCACTGAGCCACACTCCCAGCCCTATTTTGTGTTTTATGTAGAAACAGGGTCTCACTGAGTTGCTTAGCACCTTGCTGTTACTAAGGCTGGTTTTGAACTCGTGATCCTCCTGCCTCAGCCTCCCAAAGTGCTGGGATTACAAGCATGTGCCACCATGCCCGGATAATAATTCAATTCTTTAATGCAAACTGGGATCTATGAAACTGGACACTTCAGAAATTTAATAAGATATCAAGTATCTGCTATTGGTCTTTTTGGCGCACTAACAAAATTTGGAATCCCTCAATAATGATAAACCCAATGTCAGAAGCTGGTTTCCTAGAAATTGTAGTTGGCTGATATCCTCTGTGTTTCAAATTGGGTAATTAATTATATTAGCTACATTTCATGTTCTACACACATTAGAAACAATGATATGTTCGCAATGCGACAAATACTGTTTTGTTATTGTTAGTGGATATGACATGCATGCAAATCCTCTTGCCTTGCTTTTCTTGAAAACTAGTCATTAAAAATTAGTTTGCCGTCACTTATTTTGGTAGAATCCTGGCTACCACCAGTGAGGCTACAACTGGGTTTAAAAGGTTGCTCGTTAAATTTGGAAGCCACAAACAATAGAAGCCTAAAATTAGGTGAATGCTTTTACTTTTACATTTTTTTCTTCTTATTCAAGCAGGTGATGATGTTTTTTGTTGAATGAGTCTTGGTTTGCTTTAGACTGTTTCTGAGTTTGAGAGAAAACTTAATAGAGGTCATTCTGTGAAAGATTGGAAATTCTTTGATAGATATGACTCCTTTGTGTAGTATATGTTTTAGGAATATTTAAGCACAGCTCATCCATGAATCCTCCACCTTTTACTTTTCTTTGCTGCTTTTGGATGAGATATGGAACTTAATAAGCATTGCCTTTGGGACATGGGACATACAGACAGTTTCTTCAACTTTCTAGTATTACCATAATTGAAGGTAATACTTGAAGGTAATACTTTCAAGTATTACCATAATTCTGAACCTGATTGTTTCATTATAAGAAATGCCAAATAAGACCAGATTCATAAAATCACAGATTAAGTTAAAATTGTTTTGCATTTCTCCAAAGCTAAGTTCAGCTGTCAAAAATGAGCTGGCTTTACAAAAATGCATAGTAATTACTTTTCTTATTCATCCATTAGCTGGGTATTTTGATACCACACACTCATTTGCTTTTTAATGTGCACTAGAATAACCATGATAATTCAAGCTTACAGTAAAATAATTATCAATAATATATCAAAATAAAAAACTTAAACTACTCATTCTAACATTTAGATTTAGAAATTGATCACAATTAAGAACAAGAATGAATAGGAAAGAAAAGAACTCAGCATATATATCCATAATTTTAGCAATATGTGAAAATGAAAGTAAGCAGTTATGATTTATTGCTATTGAATGGCCTTTTTCCATTAATAATGTTTTTTTATAGAGTGTTTCTATTGGAGGACGGTAGCCTTAAGATATATAATGTCACCAGGACGGATGCTGGATCTTATACCTGTGTAGCCACAAATCAGTTTGGAATTGCAAAGAGCACTGGCAGTCTCGTGGTCAAAGGTAACTTATTAACTTTACTTATGTTTGATGTGTGTTGAAGATACATATGCATATCATGACCCAATTACTTGTGTCAAACTTGTATCATATGATGTGTGTAAAAATTCTATATCGTAATTTAAGCATTCTGTTCCCATGCATTCTTTGCCAATGGGATACCATGCTAGATTGAATATATTTGGCAGTTGAAAATGCTGTCAATGCTATAATTTGGCATGGTTAAAACCTATATTTGAATTCTCATTGATACCTTAGTGTATGGGGCCATGGACGTTTTTATCAAGTCACTGATAATTTTTCTTGGTTAAATGTCATTCAGAAGCTCTCATTGTGCATGAAATTTTTACATGTATATAAAGCTACCAAATACATCACCAGCTCATTTATTTATATATGTAGTGCATGCAGAGTTCTTCCATCGACATGAATAAGTATTTCTCTCCAAAGGGAAAGCATTAAACCCATAATGTCCTTATAAGTCAGTATTACATTCCCTTCACAGTAAACAGATAAGCTCCTACAATTTGGGGTGGTAAAACTGCATACTGTATTTTTAAGACTTTTAAACGTATCAGTCCAAGTGTGCCTACATTTATCACCAAGGGACATCATTAGTCTTCGAAGTGTCTTTTCTCCATTTTTGCTGTATTATTGAATCTCATGTCATAAAATCAGTATGTTTACCAGAAGCCATGTCACTTCTACATTTCTTGCCTCCCAAATGATGAAAATGACTATCTTAATAAAGCAGTTTGAGCAGCTAATTAAGCCCAAATGATTACATTTGGTAATTGGTGCTTTCTCATCTTTTCTATTAAAAATGAATATATTCAGTAAAAAGAAATTAGCTACTAGTCTTCAACCATCATTTAAAATGGCTCATGAAAAATAAATAGCCACCTTTATCTCTGGAAGATATTTCTGCCAACTTGTCTCAAACATATTACATTATTTCAACAATTGTCTGGCTCACTCTGGGGAAATGTGAATGATGAGATTTGATGTGTCAACACCGAGCCAGGGAGGCACATTTTGAAAAAAAAACTTCCTTAAGATTGTGTGGTCATCGATTTTTAAGACAGAGATGGACTTTGTGTTTCAAGATATATGCTGTGGCTCTATTTAATAACAGGATGTTTCTTTAGAAATATTCTGACAGTACTCATATGCCAAAACATATAACTTATTTGAAGGGGAAAATGGGGAAAATTATTTTATCATTGCAAATTAAAAACATGTGGTAGTATGCACTTTTTATAGCAGAAGTTTAAAACATGGTGGAGAATTAAAAAAAAAAAAAACATTGTATTTACATAGCTAATCCCCCAGGTATACAGAAATCCAGAGTCATTGAAATAGGAAATAGGAAAGAATAAAGATATCCATAGCAGAAATGTATTTTCTAAAAGAAAATTTGTGTAGACTACTGAAGATGTATGCCAGTGTATGATCCAGAACACCATAGCTGGACCAATGGTTTCGCTAC
The DNA here is from genome assembly GCA_028644305.1 of Xerus rutilus. Classification (NCBI taxonomy): domain Eukaryota; kingdom Metazoa; phylum Chordata; class Mammalia; order Rodentia; family Sciuridae; genus Xerus; species Xerus rutilus. The sequence goes on along the minus strand of CM053416.1, from coordinate 12,735,760 downwards.
TGAAATAAAATACTGAGTATCATTTTACTCCAAAGGCTAAGAAGAAAACCAAAAAAGAAAAAAAAGTTTTTGGATGGAATAAACTGAATAAATAGCCTCTCTTCCCCAAATGTTTCTTAAGCCTTCAGCACATGATGCTCATTGTCTATGAATAATTGTTGAGAGAAAAATAAAAAGAGAAAACTCACATAAAAATTGACTGAGATGCTTAGAAGCACCTAGACTGACTGGGCTTTGTTCCAATGATAACAATCGTGTTCCTCAGATGTGTAAAATGTCCACGTGTTCTGCACGATGGGATCCTAGTTCTTATGATGTAAATAAGTGTGATGGTCTGGATATGATTTCTGCTGATGCAGGAATATTCACAGGTGAAATCACTGGACTGGGAAATCTGTAACCTAATCAGTCCATCCTAGTTTGAATGGCTGGGTGATTAAGTGTAGGCAGATGGGGCATGGCTGGCGGGGGTGGGTCACTGGGGTGTGTTCTGGCAGGTCACTTGGGAGTGCCCTGGAGTATGCATCCTCCTGTGTCTTTATCTGCCCTCCTCTCTCTCTCTGCTGCCCTTTGCAATGAGATGAGCCCTTCTCCACCATGATGCTCTCTCCCAACACAGGCTCAGAGCAGGGGAACTGGCCAACCAGAGACTGAACCTCTGAAACCATGAGTCAAAACAAACTTTTCTTCCTCTAAGTTGTTCTGGTCGGGTGTTTTGGTCATAGCAATGAAAAGCTGACTAACAATATGTTTATCTGTTTTTGAGATATTTTATGAAGTACAATCCCCACGTACTCTCCTCTCTCTGCCAGAGGAAAATAATTAAACAATATTACTTAATTTAAAATAACTTGACTTAACTTTCCGTTTAGTTCTGGTGTTTTTCTCTGAGGTTCTTGAAGCGCAACATCTCACTCTATCTAGTTACTTTATTTGGTCTCACTCTTCTCTAGCATTTTTAATATTTTTACAAACTATTCTATTAAGGTTTTTGGCTTTTTGTTCTTTCTTCCCTTTCAGAATAGAAGCACGAAGAGGGCAGAGATTTCTGTGTGTTGCTTATACAAAGAAAGGCCCATATAATATAATTTCAATATGTACCATTATCCAGGCATTTTTACTTGTTCTATCTAATCATAGGTATATAGGTTATATTTTAAACTTCATGAGATATCCCCATACCATTTTAGGGAATTTGGGGCTTCTATTTCTTTGTCAATGACAACAACCCTACAGAATATAATATAATTATACAAATAGAAATTAGTAGAATAACTTCATGAGGACAAAATGTATATACAATATGAATAAAAACATGTTTAGAGCCAGGCGGCATGGTGGAACAGGCTTGTAATCCTTGCAGCTTGGGAGGCTGAGGCAGGAGGATGGCAAGTTCAAAGCCAGCCTCAGCAACTCAGTAAGACCCTGTTCTCAATAAAATAGAAAAAGAGAGCTGGGGATGTGGTTCAGTGGTTAAGTGTCCCTGAGTTCAGTCCCTAGTACCAAAAAACAGAAACAAAATATGTTTAGAAACTTTGCTTTATTGTTGGTCTGTGAAGTATAACCTGTATTGTTTTATGACTGTTATCATGCACAATCTCTTAGACTGCTGTCTCTAATGCCCTTTCATTCAGAACTGTTGCATGTATCAGTGCCAAAGAATTATTATTTTATAATTTCTGAATCTGAAGCTTTTGTCTTGGAAGGAGTTATAATACTATGCATGCATTTTACCATTTTTTAAGTACATAGCCACTGGTTTTTAAGGTAGTTTAATATTTGTGCATGTGTGTGTTTTCTCATCTAAGATGCTCATCGGATTATCATGACAGAGTCAAACATAATTTGTTTTCTCAATCCAAAATCAGCATAAAGATAATAGGGTGGTAAGGAGCAAATGAGAAATTTCGGAATAGCTGATAAAACGATCCTCTCCTCTTTGGATTTACTTATCAGCCTCAGTCATGCAAGAAATGTTGTTGTTAGATAACATGTAAAAAGATAATAGTTACAAGAGTAAGATATTTTCCGGCTTAGTTTTTAGCTGATATGGCTTATCTGTGTTAAGAGGATTCTGAAGCTATCGGCACTGTATGTCGGAAATTTCTATTTCACTAATGCAGCAGAATAAGGCAATTTTCCTTTCAAACATCTTGAGCGCAATTAGCTGCACCCTTCCCAGCTCCATGCAAGATGCCCAGTGTAATTTGAGGACATGTCCCACAGGCACAGACAGGGACCCAGAAGGAAAGAGAGTTTAAGGGCTTTTTATTTGGAAGACTTAGATCAGAATTACATGTGTACATACACTACGAGGTATATGAAAATCACATAAAAGGAGGAATTATTCGATCTGGCATTTGGAAAATTATTAAAAAGCAGAGTAGCAGCAGGCTATAAAAATGATCTTGTTTGCAGGCAACATTTGTTTTGGTTTCCCCACTGGAGAAGTTTCGGATGTTCAATTATAGGCCTCATTGCTTCAGCATGATTTTCAACTGAAATGTCGGAACTCGGAAAAGCATATCTAATGTGCAAATTAACTTTATTGCCGCTCATTTAGTTGTTTATTCTTTGTGATAGAAGTCTTTATTATAGCAGCATACAGAAGGGCCAATCCATTTTCCCCAGCGCAAAGAGAGTGCTCCCTGATATGGGTCTCTACCTTTGCTAAGGGAAAAATCCTAGACAGGTAGATAATTTGGGGCTCTGTGACTTTAAAAGGCCTACAGGTGTCCAGCCCTGCTTGATTGAGAAAACTAAAAATATAATTTCCAACAAGCAAGACCTATTGGAATACATTTGTGATATCGTAGTGCTTGAAAACATCAGAAAAGTCACCCGTACCCACTAACATCTCCCAGAAAGTGTTCAACTACACGCTATGATTTCCTACAAAGAATAATTTAAAGCATTTTAATAAAAAAGAAGATTTTGATTTAAAAGTTACTGATGGTGAAAATTATTTTCAAGGTGAGAAAATACATAATGAATTATTATTCCAGGCAGAGTGAAAATTTCTTTCCCATTCCAATAATGAATAAAGAGTGTTGAGCGAAGCCTGGAGACTTGAATACCAAATTTTAAGTAAAAATATGGAAACAAGCTATTGAAGAGGCAGTTACTTAAGCAAGCCCACTAACATTAGTGTTATTTCCACCTGCATACAGTTTGGCCCACAGTGTCTTAAAAATGGAGACTGGGTCATTTGGGTAAAATTTCCACGTATCTTAAGCAACTGTTTTTTATTTTTCTTTAATGTATATTATATAGCTTTTAGTGAACAGGAAAGGTATTAATGAAGATTAGATTTGTACTTCTTTGCTACTGTTCAAGACTTTCTTAACTATAAAATTAAGTCTATTATTAGAGTTGATTTTTTTTTTGTTTCTTTTTTTTTATTCTTTGTAAAAATAGGTGGCGTCTAGCTAATGGTTAATGCCAAATGAAGGAGGTCAGATGCATAAGACAGATTGTGTCCTGAATGCTTAAATGCAAAGGCTTTGGGGATCATAACAACTGGCCCTTTACTGACTAGGGTGGATTTTGAAGGGTTTGTTTATGTATTTGTTTCTTTGTTTCTTGGTATTGGGGTATTGGAGAGTGAATCCAAGGGTGCTTAACCACTGAGCCACACCCAAGCCCTTTCTTGTATTCTATTTAGAGACAGGGTCTCCCCGAGTTGCTTAGTGCCTTGCTAATTTGCTGAGGCTGGCTTTGAACTCAACGATCCTCCTGCCCGAGCCTTCCAAACTGCTTGGATTACAGGCATGTACCACTGTGCCCGGCTTAAAGGGTTTATTCCTACTGTTGTTGGTTTTATAGTCTCTGTGATCATTATTCAGTACCATTTTTTTTCTTTCTTCTTCTTCTTTTCTTCTTTTTCTTTTCTTTTCTTTTTTTGGTACTGGGGATTGAAGCTGGGGCACGTAGTGACTGAGCCACATCCCCAGTCATTTTTACTTGTTATTTTGAGACAGGGTCTCACTAAATTACTGAGGCTGGCCTAGAACTTGCAACCCTCCTGCCCCAGCCTCCTGAGCCACTGGGATTACAGGTGTGTGCCACTGAGCCTGGCTCAGTTCTAAAGTTTTGTTCGTTTGTATGTGTTTGTTTGGTCTGAATAGTGTGCGTCATCAAGATACTAAGGACCCTCAGAGGCCCACTGTATTTTCTGTCTGTGGACCCAGAGGACCTGAGTAAGCCATTAGCAAATGTTCTCAAGTACAAAAGAGGATTGGGGCCCAAGTGGGTGGAGCAGACAAACACATAATTATGTGAACTGAATTCAGCTTCTCCTCTTTGGACTTTTCTTTTAACTTATCTCACTGCCACATTAAAGGTTCAAAAGAAAACACCCTCTTTCTACCAAGCCGTGCAACATAAGATTTTCTAATTAGGAACTCCTGATTTCTAATTCCATCTCCTATAAAACTACTATAATTTGTGACGGCCCAGCATAAAGTTACGGTTGGAAAACAGTCAAGTGAACATCATCTATTCATAAAAATATAAATAAGATGCCAGGAATATATACTCACTGCCTATTAAGGACTAACGGCTTTGAAACTGAGTAATTGGTGTATTTAATTCAATAAACAGAAGCTGCAGGGCAGGCTCTTTCTGCATAGATGGCAGGCCCTGTTTTGATTATTTGTTAATAAAGAGGATCTGTGTTTATATTTTGCATTATTACTTTCCAGGAAAATGTTTAGAGTAACCTTGACTGCTTAGCATCCTTGTATGATATTTAGACTCAAATCTGGAACAAATCTGCTTTCTTAGATGAGTTCTTCATTTGATTCTGTTATTCTGGGGTTGGTGGTAGCCTTTTAATATTTACTTTAATTTGAATATGGAAGTGGAAGATAAATGGGTAATGATGGCTGCAGGTAAACTGGAATATATTGTCCATGATTACTTGGTGCATTGAAATTAAATTCTCTTTTGCCTGTGGAGAACTGGCAATAACAATTGCTGCATGCAGATTTTAATCTGTATAAACATGTGTCTGAACAGATCATCCCGCACATGGCCAAGAACATATGAAACATTCTAGTCATGTGTGTTTTATGTCTGAAGCAGAAAAGTATGTTAAATAAAGATTAAAGACGCCTCCATTTCCAATTTGATAGAAGTAGAGAAAAACAGACTCCATCGCACTGATTTTCTTATTTATTTTTCTCCATCCATATTTTATTTTGGATATTAGCTTTGATTTTCCTATGTTGGCTTTCCTGTTTTGTTTGCTTAGTGTTCTGTGGACTTGACAATAATTCATTCCCCAAGTCAGTATCAACTTCCTTTTTGCTGTAAAAGCCCTGTTACTTAAAAAAACAAAAACAACAGAACATACAAGCTTTTCTCTTTTTAAAGACATTCTCCTCATTTTAGCAGCTGAAATCTTCCAACAGGTTTTGTAAAAGTGATTCAAAAGAAAAGCTTTCATGTTTGGAAAAGTCTTGATTCTGTGCTTACGTTTGATTGATGGTTTAGTAGGAAATCGAATTCCAGATTAGAAATTGTCGCTCCCCAGAAATTGAGAGATGTTATTCTGCCCCGAAAGCTGAAACCATTTTGATATCTGATCTGTGTTTTATCACATCTTTTCTCTCTTTCTCTGGAAGCCCGTTTTCCCCATATTCCACACACATGTCATGCCATGGTCTTAGTTTATTTCCAGTAATGACATTGGGCATCTGATGAGCTTTGTCATCCTGGAGGTTCTTACACTCTGGTCCTAGATTATCTTCTTGCATAACTTAATATTTTCCTTTATTCCATTTTCTGAAAGTCCTGCTATATAAATGTTAGATATTCCTGAAGTGTTATTCTGGTTTTTACCCATATATGAAAATATGTATAATACACATGGATGTGTATGTCTCTCTATATACATACACACACACACATATATATATATGTACACACACACACACACACACACACACACATACACACACATATCTATTTGCTTTTTTTTTACTTCCTAGTATGCATTTCATAACCTTGTGTGTCTCAATGTTCTGGAAAGATTTCCTCAACTTTATCTTCCAGACCACTTATTGAATTTTTGCTTTTCTAGGTTTTAAAATTTGTGTCCTTTTACTTTACGGCCAATCATTCATATAATATCTTGCTCTTTTTTTCTGTCCCTGAAAATATTGCTTATGGAATTTTTTTCTTGTTTATTTTCCCTGAATGATTTCTATTTCCCCAGACTGCCTTCTTGTCTTTATTTCATTCCTTGTCCTTTATTAAGAATTGTACAGAGCTACCTTGTGAATTTTAGTTGTTGACTCATAGCTAAGCAGAGGGCACTAAAAGTCTTATGAAAGTTCTCATCAAGTTTGGGGCATATTGATTTATTGCATGTCATGCTAAGATGATTTGACTGGGCTCTTTCCTCAGGAAACTCCTAAGGTAAACCATGTTGATCTCTTTTCTCTTAGGCTCATTGGTTACTAAGATAACAGTCTACCATTTTCTGCTTGAAGAACAAAGGCCCAGCTTCAAATGCTCTTGGAGCTGAATAGAGTTGCAAGGCTAGGGTCTCAGGGCTTCTGCATAGAGGTCTTCATTTCTCTGTTTGCAGTATGGTTTTTCCACCCTCAATTGTGTTTGGTTACTAACAGTTCAGATATCCTATTTCTTATCTTGTTTCAGTCTGCTTTCTGTTACTATAACAAAATGCCTGGGATCATTAACTTATAAAGAGAAAATGCATATTTTGGCTCACAGTTTTAGAGGTTCCAGTCCATGGCTGGGTAGACCTATCAGGACTGTGCTAGGGATGGAGGAAAAGAGGTGGTAGAGCAAGCTTCTTACCTTGTAGCCAGGAAGCAAAAGGGAGGAAGAGGAAGGGGCTGAGGTCCTGCCAACCTCTTCAAGGGAGTGTTCCCACTGACCTGCAGACCTCTCCCCAGGCATCACCTTCTGAAGTTTCCACCACCTCACAGTAGTATCACTCTGGAGACCAAGTGTTTAACACAGGAAGATTTGGGAAACACACACCCAACTCTATCATATCCTTTTAGGAATATAGCTTGCCCATCTCCTGATGATACAGAATATTCTAGAGCTCAAACAGCTCCCTGTTCCTAAATCCCAAAAGAGCAATTGACACAATTCAGAGTTTTCTTCTTCCATAGGACCAAGCCTGTTGCAAAGTCAGTTTTAGGTCATTCAAATTCATCTAGTTCTTCAAATGTCGTCTCCTCTTTTTGTCTGTTTTGGTGAATTTGTGTCTAGGAAAGCTTTTATTTTGCCACCATTTAGTATATATTTATGAAGAGCTGAAAGTAAACGCTGTGATCGATTATGTTCTTCAAAATATTGCACCTACTGCTTTTTATTATGATATCATTTTCTCTACTAGTATTTAGAAAGTCAAGTGTTAGTTCTTCCTTAAAATTTATTGAGAGGCCTAGAAAGCACAATTTGGGAGATGATGGATGGTGAACATTGTCTTCTACTTGTATACCGGATCTGATTCCCTCTCACTCAGTAATACCACTGGACTCCTCCTTTTCTCAGTACATATGCTCCCCTAAATGATGACAAAGTAAAGATGCTTTCAAAAAGCAAAGTCTGAATCACACAAAAAAGTATGTATTTAACATGGACAACACAATGTTGACATATAGGCATATGTATAGATAGATACACAGATACACAGTGAAATGATTACTATAGCCAAAGAAATTAACACCTGCATCTCTTCACAGAGTTTCCTCTTTTGTGTGGCTTTGTGGAATGAATACTTGAATTTGAGTCTCTTAGCAAATTTCCAGTGTGCAGTACAATGGTTATTAACTCTAGCCATCACATGGTCTATGATATCTCTAAACCTATTCATGTTATATAACTGAAACTTGTGCCCTTTGACCCATACCTCCCATTCTTCCACCTCCTTATTCTTGGGAATCACCCAATTAATGTCTGTTTCTATGGACTTGATTTTTTTTTTTTTTTTTTTTTGGATTTCACACCTAAGTCATCCATGCTTAATTTTCTTTTTATGTCTGTCTTATTTATATTATTTTCATCTGGGTTTACCTATTTTGTCTCAAATGACAGTAACTCCTTTTTTTCTTAAGGCTGAACAATATTTCATGGTGTATATATCACACATTTTATTTATCCATTCATAAATAATGGGCACTTAGGTGGCTTCTATATCTTGGCTATTGTGAATAATGCTACAGTGAATGTGGGTGTATAGATAATATTCTACATATTGATTTCACTTCTTTGGAGCATATATCTACAACGAGGCTTGCTGGATCATACAGAAATTCTGTGTTTTATTTCTGAACCGCCATATTGTTTTCCATAATGGCGATACCAGTTAATATTCCCACCAACAGTGTACAAGGGTTCTCTTTTCTCCACAGCCTTGCCAACACTTATCTCTTATCTTTTTGATAATAGCCATCCTGACAGGTGTAAGGTTTTGATTTACAATCTCCTGGTGATTGGTGGTGTTCAGTGTTGGAGTTGTTGTTTTGTTTTGCTTTTGCAGTGCTGGGGATCAAACCCAGGCCTTCATGCATGCCAGAGAAGTGCTGTATTATTTAGTCCAATCCCCAGCCCTTAATTGGTGATGTCAATCATCTTTATATACCCCTGTTGGTCATCTTCTTTGGAAGCACATCTATTCACTTTCAAATCTGTACTAAAATAAATGCCACCTCAGTTCTTACAGTTAGAAGGAGCATAGTCCTAATGTGAACCACATAGCTAGAAAAAATAAATAACAGTGGAAAGGGTTGACATATCACCATATTAACATGTACCACAATTAGAGATCCCCAGGAATTAGGAAGAGGACCAGATTTCTAAAGTATTTATTTACAGCCCTCACAAGTTAAATAGTGAGAGAAACTATGAGAGAATTTTGTCACCTGTTTGAAATGCTATTTATATCCTAGTTTACTTTCTATTGGTATCTTACCAACATTTCCTATAATGTCATAGACTAACAAAGGCAGAACCCCATGTTTATAAAGAGAAAGAAGAGTTTGATTGACACGTGCATTTGTCTGTCCTTTGAGAGCAGTTGACAACCTCTTCATCACTTTAACAATTATTATTTTGGAAATCAACACTAAAAGATTATAATTCACAGATGAAGATTTCAACCAAATTAAAAGAAAAACCAAACAAAGTGATGAGAATAGTATTTTGTGTATGGTCAGATGAGACCAGATATGCTTTTGATTGCCATTCCCTGGCTTCCAAAATTGTACTTAGGAATTAAGAAATGTCACAGATCACTTGGCCACCAGTAGGACCAATTCCATTTGTGTTTAAAGAAATCATGCTCAGCAATTCTGATCTAAGTTTTGATGTGCTTAATTTTGATGTCTAGTGGAGTGATCATATTAAAGGTATGTTCTGGAAACATCATTCATGATTATGACAGTGTGAATTTGAATAAAGCTATTCATCAAAGGCATGATGTATTCTATTAAACCTTTCCCTATACTCCTTAAAAATAGGAGGATTTTATCAAGCTATTTTGATAAAATGACTTCTCTCACCAATATAGATTGAAAATAGAAAATATTTAAATTCTGTGATTTTAGGATATCTTTATCACTTGCTGCTATTTTGTTTTCTTAGGTGGGTCAGGTCTCGCTAACAGTGTTGCCTAGGCTGACCTCAAGATCATGATCCTCCTGCCTCAGCCTCCTGAGTAGCGGGAGTTACAATCTTGCACCACACTGTGCCGCTAATGACTTCTTTACAAATGTCACTTATGTTTATAGTAATCTTCAAACAGTGGTTGGTCCTCATCATTATAGAAGCTGAGCATTAAATATTCCTCTGTGTTCTGTAGATCAATATTCATTCCATCCATCATTTTATTACACTTTTGTTATTAATGCAAATTAAAAACACCCAGAATTGAAGAATATAATACGAAGATCTCTCATGAACTCAGCAGCCCCTACTGACACCAAAGAACTAACATCTAATATTTATTCTAGATATAACTGACCTCTCATCGAATCTAAAACCTTTTACCTTCTATCACAATTGTTTGAAGGACAATCCCATATATCCTAAGATTTCATCCATTCAGATTTCAGAAAATGTTTTTAAAACATTAGGTGATCTGAACATCAGAAAATCAGTTTTATTATTTTGAAATTTATCAGTTACTCCTAAAATATTTAGAGTGTAAAATTTTTATGAGTTTCATAAATGTGAATGTATACGTACGTATGGGTATATATGTGTGTGTATGCATGTAAAATAGTCTCACATATGTGTGTGTTTATACATTTGTTTCATCCTCTTCACCCCTGAAAGCCACATTTCCAAGCATTAATTCTTAGAAACTCTTCTATCCCAAGATATATTCAAAGGTGTTATATGAGCCAGGTGTGGTGGCACATGTCTGAAACCTCAGCAACTCCCAAGGCTAAGGCAGGAGGATTGCAAGTTCTAGGCCAGCCTGGGTCACTTAATGAGATACTGACTCAAAAAAAAAAAAAAGTATAGAGATATAACTCAGAGACAGAGTGCTTGTCTAAGACCCTTGGTCTTATCGCCAGTATCTAAAAGAAAAAAAAATGGTGTTATATGGATTAAAAATATCCCCTATTCTACCAAGTGCAGAAAAACTTGAATTGAGGTGTTTCTTTAATCCAAGAATTCTTAGGATTTTCTGTATGCTAAAATGTTCTGTGAAACTCTAAAAAAAGATGAATGTGCAGAACTCCATCTTTATTTTTGAAACATCCCAAACTAGTAATATTGTCCTGACTATGAACATTTTGCAGGATCCACAGCTTTCCAGACTTTCTGATAATGCCTTTAATTATCGATTGGATTTACCTTCCATAGAAATTTCAGGTTCACATTTCAAAACCTAATGGGATATTTCTCAAAGCATGAACCTCAGAGTAACTACACCAAATCAGCTGGAGAAGCCTGTTAAAGTCCCTATGCTGGTGGCGTCTCCCTGCAGGTCTGTGGAATCTGTAGTTCTGATAGGAGCCAGGGAACTTGCATTTTAAATAACTTCTCCAGGAAACTCTTAGGCCTACTGGAATTTTCAAACCGCTGGATTCAATTTTCTACCTAAGGAATATAAAATGGAATGAAATGAAAAGGAGTAAGTATCCCTTCATTTTCTTTCAAGAGAAAGAGGATCCACGACTGTGAACATGTCACAAGCAATAGGGTTTTGCAGTACTGATGTTGCTTCTGCTTCATTTGTGGTGATTTGGGCTCTAACGATCTCACTTATCCATAAACACCGAAAAGCATTTCAGTGTTAATGAGCCTCAAGTTCCTTCCCCAACTCCATTGGAATAATCCACTCCCAGGAAAAAAGAAGGAATGTGCACACATCCACATGTCCCACTCGGTGGTGTGAGTGGTTTGAAGAAATCTCTCAGATGCTTGGGCTTCTCAAGAGTTTAAGGTGTCTGCCAAAGATGAGTTCCTGGGCTGAAGCAAAGTCCTTGCTCTTTCCCTGAAGTAGCATCAAAGACTTTGTATGTGTTTGCAGCTCAAGCACTGCTCCCCCAGTCTCTGCAACGGTGGTTTTGTCCCTGTGGCATTTGCTTTGGGTTCTGAGCTGGGGTTCTGCAGGGTTATAAAACTGAACTGTTCAGGTCAGTAAGCAGGAACCTTGTGACTCCTAGAGAGCTACTTCCCCAGGATTAGGGCAGGTCTGCATGTGGCTGGGGAAGGGAACAGCCATTAAGAGCATTTTTGTGTAAGCATGACTTTCTCCACCAAGGATGCTCACGGAAGAACCAAGCTCAAAGACCCATGCATTCCTTTTTCTGTATATCACATCTGACTTCACAGAGCTATTTCTTTGTAGGTAAATTCCATTCTTCACAGTACACTTACTGCTATGTCATTATATCACTACCCTGCTGCTTATTTCTCACACTCCTCATATCTTTTAGGAAATGGATTACACATCTTTTCGAAAAAATTTAATTGACAAATAATTGTATATATTCATAAAGTACAATGTGATATTTTAATAACATGTTTTCATTGTGGAATGATGAAAGCTAATTAACATATCCATCACATAGCATACTTATTATTTTTTGTAATGAAAACATCAAAAATCGACTCATTTAACGATTTTGAAATATGCAACACGTTATTAACTATAGTCACCCTGCTGTGCCATAGATGTCGAAAACTCCTAAAACTTTTTACTCTTTTTTTTTTTTTTGGTGGTGCTGGGGATTGAACCCAGAGCCTTGTGCATGCGAGGCAAGCACCTTCCCAACTGAGCTATATCACCAGCCCCTGAAACTTTTTACTCTATGAGCAAAGCCCGCCCATTCCCTACCCCTCCTGCCCCCCAACCTTTGCTTAAATATGTTTTATTCTGCTTTCTTCTTCTGTGTCAGAGTATTTCTTTTTTGTGCCAGGGATTGAACCCAAGGGTGTTCAAACCCTGAGCTATAGCCCCTTTTTTTTTTTTTTATTTTGACACAGGGTCTCACTAAGTTGCTTAGTGCCTCACTGTTTTGCTGAGGCTGACTTTAAACTTGCGATCCTCCTGCCTCAGCCTCCCGAGCTGCTGGGATTCCAGGCATGAGCTGCAGTGCTTGGCAAGAGACCATTTCTTATCTTGGCATCCAGAGTTGATGGACAGGTAACCCACTCTTACAGGGCCCCTTGCTCTGGAATGCTCCATGCTTATTTTAATGTTCTACGGTTACTGCCTTGACATTCTTAGTCATTTTGTCTCTGAGCATTTTATGTAGTTTAGCGGGACAGTGGAGCACACATATAACCGGAGGGCAACGTGAGTGCATGGTTTCAGTTGAGCAGCAGCAGCTCACGTACACCCCAGCCCAGCCAGGCCTGATGCATGTGAGCTGTGGGCGCACTGTGCTGGTGTGTGCATGCATGCATAGGTGCAGTCAGGGTGCTACAGCCTGCAGGGTGTAGGCACGTCCGGACCTGAGTCCAGAGGGATGGAGGTGATAGGGGCAGCAGGAACAGGGCTGGATATCAACAAAGGCTGCAGGGAAATCAGGGACTCAGTCAGTCAGCACCAGGGTCCGGGGTAGGAAGAGGCCAGCTTGCCTGTGCCAGAGCTGGTCCTGTGGCCTTTGCAGTACTGTTAACTCTCAGCCTAAGAACCAGGACAGCAACTGTTGCCAAGCAGTAGGCTTTGTTTTCTTTTTTTCTTTCTTTTTTTTTTTTGGTACTGGGGATTGAACTCAGGGGCACTTGACCACTAAGCCACATCCCCAGCCCTATTTTGTGTTTTATGTACAAACAGGGTCTCACTGAGTTGCTTAGTGCCTCGCTGTTGCTTAGTGCCTCGCTGTTGCTGAGGCTGGCTTTGAACTCACGATTCTCCTGTCTCAACCTCCCTAAGTGCTGGGATTACAGGCTTGAGCCACCGCGCCCGGCTAAGCAGTAGGCTTTGTAAATAAATTATCATAAACTATTTTTTTTCTGCTTGGATATGGACATTACAATAAAGTATACCTCAGAGTTATTCATATTCTTTAAAGAGTTTAAAATCTATGGTTTAGAACATTTCTGCAACATTGCAAAGCTAATATCCACAGGCTTTGGAATAAAAATTTAATTTGAAGATTATTCCATTTAAGAACAAAACCCTATTTTTATATGAAGCTCCAGGGGAACCAGTTAGTTATTAATGAGTTTTTCCTTATAATTGAAGATACTGTCAGGGCATGAATAAGAGGCATTGTGAATTATACCCAAATCATGAAGTCACTTACAGTTTCTTACACAAACTCCTCAAGTTATAGCATGTGCCATCAAAAAAATTAGTTTTTTATATACATATACAGTAAAAATTAAATTCAGGCTTACACAAAATGAATTTCACAGTGATGGAAAAGGAGTTAAATCTTTTTTTTAGAAAATTGGTTCCAAGCTAGGTGTAGTGGTGCACGCCTGTAATCCCAGCAACTTCAGAAGCTGAGGCAGGAGGATCTCAGGTTCGAGGCCAGCCTCAGCAATTTAGTCTCTGAGCAATTCAGTGAGATCTTCTCTCAAAATAGAAACTAAAGGAGTCTGGGGATGTGGCTCTATGGCTAAGAGCTCCTGGGGTACCCTCCCCCCAAAAATTTGTTCCATGAAATCAGCTCTAGATATTCTAAAATTTATATTTTAAAGTAATTTTTTCAGAAACTTGTATGAACAGTAAGGTGTAGTTGCACACGCCTATAATCCAGCAGCTCAGGAGGCTGAAGTAGGACAATCTCAAGTTCGAGGCCAAGCTTAGCAAGTTAGTGAGGCCCTACACAACTTAACAAGACCCATTCTCAGAATAAAAAATAAAAAGGGCTGTGGATATGACTGAGTGGTTAAGCACTCCTGGGTCCAATCCTTGGTACCAAAAGAAAAAGCAAAAAAGCAATTTATACTAATACAGCCATCTAAAGAAAACTCTCAATGGTTCCAAAAACAGAATGGTTCCAAACACATTGGCAGAAAGATCCTTTGCAAAATAAAAACTTAACAAAAAGTATTTATGACTTTGCATTTTCCAGGAGTCACTAACATCACTTACCATTTTATCAACTGAAAATTAAGTTACTAAAAATGTAAATTTTGAAGCCAGGCATAGTGTTGCACGCCTGTAATCCCAGCATTTTGGGAGGCTGAGGCAGGAGAATCGTGAGTTCAAAGCCAGCCTCAGCAATGGTGAGGTGCTAAGCAACTCAGTGAGACCCTGTCTCTACATAAAACACAAAAAAATAGGGCTGGGGATGTGGCTCAGTGGCCGAGTGCCCCTGACTTCAATCCCCAGTACTAAAAATATAAATAAATTTTGATGTTCTAAAAATGAATTTTCAGAAAATCAAGGAAGACCATCTTATCATCAAGGTATAACTTCCAAAAGGTATTTGTTATTTATTGTATTACATACTATTATGACACCAAAAGTGTATATCTTGTGATTTGTAAATTCATGTGTATTCATGCATCACTACTACATTTATTATATTTGATAAGTAACAAGCTATTTAAACTAAAACATGTAGTATTTAATACCTTGAATAGCATTCTTTCTCTGTTCTTTGAACAAGGAACCTCACATTTCCATTTTGCACTGGCACCCAGAAATGAGGTAGCTGGCTTTGATGGGCTCTTAGGCTCAGGCTGCGGTCGAGCTTTGTCTTCCCGTGTCCATTCCGTATTTCTCCATTTGGTCTGAGACTCCCCAGTACAATGGTGGTCTGACCATGTTTCTTCCCCACCCAGATCCTTTATGAATGGTCTTTCCAGCCCAGGGAATACCCTTCCCTCTTTCAAACCATTAACTTTACCTAGCTAACTCCTCCTTGCTTTTCCTTCTCTGTTAAAAGAATTCTTTCCCAGTGATCAAGAATTACAAGTTCAGTATTTGGATGGAATCACTTGCTGCTAATATGTGGTGCTCATCACAGTTAGAACTTCCTACAGGTTGACAGGATGTGATTAAAGCCAGCCTCCCTCTCTAGACTGAAGTCCCCATGAAGGAAGATATCATCTCATTTTTATTTCATTCTGTCTTTTTGCATTTCCCTTATTTTTATATCTCCAATACTCAGCAAAATACTGGACATGAAATAGGTTCTTAATACATAGCAGCTATAAATAAACTGAGAAGTGAAAATGGACCCATTACAAATTATAATGCCACCATATCTTATTCTTGAATATTTAGTCATTATTATTGTACTAACAATGAGCTGTGTATATAAGACATAATTTGTCTAAAGTTGTCACTGTGTGGGTGTCATAGATGGAAGGAGAGGAGTGGCTTTCATTTTTAATGTTTGAAAATTACATTATTGTATGCTCTAAAATGTTTAATCACATCTAATTAGGCAACTTATTCTCCTACAAGCATAAATAAGATATTAGTTATTTTTTCAAAGGCCTTCCAAGAGGAAAAGGTTTTCCATAGTCCTAAAAGATTTTCTTGAAATGTAACTTATCATTTACCCTGATTTGGGGGGAGAGATGTAGAGGAGGCTTGGTATTGAGAATGAACATAGTTCACTAAACTGTCCTGCAAATCCCTCCCTAAAAATGATTAGAAGATAAAGGGCATGCATCTAATAAAAGAAGGGTAATATTTCTTAAAAATTAAAACTTGAAGATATATCAGATTTTACAAATTAAGAATTTTCTTCATTATGTTCTCAACTAGAATGTATATATTCCTTTCCCATGACACTTTTATCAATATATTCCTTAAAGCCCTAGAGTATTACATTCTACTTTCCATTTATTAGTCTTTACTAACAACACTACTGAAATTTTTAAACATTGGAATAGTAATGTAACACTCTATTGTAAAATACAGTGACACACTGTCTCTATTTTCTGTTGCTATGACTAAAGAGCTGAGGCTAGATATTTTATAAAGGACAGAAGCCTATTTCTTATGGTTCTGGAGATTTGGAAGTCCAAGGTCAAGGGACAGCATCTGCTGAAGGTCTTCTTGCAGGTGGAGACTCTGCAGAATCCAGAGGTAGCCTAGGACATCACTTGGTAAGAAGGACACTTATATGAGACATATAACATACAAAAAGACATATAAACATAAATAGATTGTCAGTGCTGGTTTGGTATATTAAGCAGAGCGAAAAAGCCAGAAGGGATCGAAACCTTTGTTCCATCCCTTAAAGGTCTAAACATTCTGTGCCTCTAGAGAAAGAAATTCTCTAGTCACCATTTTGAAACTTCTTCACGTATAACATTTTCCCATGACAATTGACTTTAAACCTTCATTCTTTCATGTAGATCCCTCAGAGCATAATCATTTGGGGTAAAATGGTTGGTATCAAAATCAAGATGTATGTCCAAGACTCCGTTAGGGATACTGAGCTTCTGTATCAGTCCATTGTCAATGTTCTATAATTGCAGCCATTTCTTTTATCAAAGAAAAGTAACCAAAAATTGTTTTAGTCGCCTTTTTCATTGTTGTGATCAAAAGACCTGAAAGGAACCATATAGAGAAGGAAAGGCTCATTTGCCTTACAGTTTCATAGATCTCAGTCCATAGATGGTGGACTCTGGAGCTTTGGGTCCAAGGTGAGACAGAACATCATGGCAGAAGGTCATGGCAGAGGAAAGCAGCTGAGGATATGGCAATGAGAAGGAGAGAGAGCTCTACTCATCAAAGACAAAACATAAACCCCAAAGGCATACCCTCAGTGACACAGTCCTCTAGCCACACCCTACCTGCATACAGTTACCACCTACTTAATCCATATCAGTGGATTAAGCCATTGACTATTTACATCTCTCCTTATTGAATGATCTCACCCCTGAAATGTTCTTGAATTGTTTCCCATGAGAGCTCTGGGGGAACACCTCATATCCAAACCACAACTATTATCATTGTGCGTTTCTCTTTTTCTTTTTTAAAAATTTTTTTATTTGAGCCAGGTACAGTGGGATGCCCGTAATCCCAGCACTTTGAGAGACTGAGGCAAGAGAATTGCAAGTTCAAAGCCAGTTTCAGCAACAGCGAGGCGCTAAGCAGCTCAGTGAGACCCTGTCTCTACATAAAACACAAAATAGGGCTGGGGATGCGGCTCAGTGGTTGAGTGCCCCTGAATTCAATCCCCAGTACCAAACATAAATAAATAAATTTATTTGTTCTTTTTAAATATACATAACAGTGCATTTTGACATTTTCTACATACATGAGGTTGTACACAATGTGGTATTACATGGGTTACACTCATATCTGAACATAGGAAAGCCATGTCCAGTTCACTCCAGTGTCTTTCCTATTCCCATCCCCCATCCCTTCCCTTCATTTCCCTTTGTCTAATCCAGTGAACTTCTACTCTCCCCTTTCCCTCCTCCTTATAGTAAGTCAGCATCCACATATCAGTCCATTCGGCCTGCGGTTTTGTGGGACTGGCTTATTTCATTGTGAGTTGCTTTTAATCAAAAAAATACAGGACTCTTGGGCACAACCAGAACAACTTTCAGCATTGTCCTTGAAAACGTTAGTCAGTGAAATGCTGTTACCTGTGAAAAGGGGGGTGACCTTGAGACTGATAGCTCCAGTAGGAAGGTTTCTATGAGGGATGCGAAATTCTAATATCGCAAATTCTGGATTAAAGAAGGAAAATGTTTTTTCATGCTGCATGTTTAGCTTAAATAGAAAATTATTATCAGAAGTATGTCATAAATAGAATAAATATTTTGCTTTCTTACTTTTAAATAAAATTATAGGATTGTAAAACTTTACATGAACTGTGATGGTTGTGACCTTAGAGACGCAGTTTGTTTGATCAGATTTGAAGGCAACATAGACTTTAGAGTTAGAACCACTGTGTGAATTGCTATGTTATTCTATGACTGAAATTTTAGAATAAAAATTAAAAAGAGCATGATACATGCTATACACAGGGAATACTGGCTTTTGAGGTCTGCAGTTTTCTGTAAATTATTTCCCTGTGAAGTATGAATAAAATTACATCTTTAATTATAAGTCTAAAGCTACATAAATATAGAATATTTGAAAAAAAAATACCGAATGTGGTTGAACTTCAGGTCTCTTTAAATGATGGCAGACAACTCAAAAATATGTATGTCTAACCAGGCACAGTGGCACATGCCTGAAGTCTCAGCAGCTCAGGAGGCTGAAGCAGAAGGATCGCAAGTTCAAAGCCGGCCTCACCAACTTAGCAAGACCCTGTCTCAAAATTAAAAATAAAAAAAGGATGAAGGATGTTGCTCAGGGGTTAAGCACCTCTGAGTTCAATATCTGGTACCAAAAAAATAAAATAAATATATCGTACCCATAGGTTGGCATTTTATTGGCTGTTCTTAATTCTTTTTCTCTCAACAGAGAGGACTGTCATTACTATGCCCCCTTCCACAATGGATGTGACAGTTGGCGAGAGTATTGTCCTCCCTTGCCAGGTTTCCCATGACCCCTCCATGGAGGTTGTATTTGTGTGGTATTTCAATGGAAATATCATAGACTTAAAGAAAGGAGTGACTCATTTTGAAAGGATTGGAGGAGTAAGTACCTACAGTTGCAAAGGAATCTAAACCCTTCCATGAATCACTGTCTTTCATAATTATTCTCCCCATAATCACCGGATAATCACTGCTTATGAAGCTGCATCTGTTTTTGTTTTGTTGTATTTTGTTTTATGTGTCTCATAGAAATACTTGTTTTCTAGATGCATTTATAATAAAGGGGATAATAAAAGGCATCAAAGACAGAAACTACAATAATCCTAATGTCTTCAAATTTCAGAACAGTCTTATATTTAATATTTACCCAGCTATAGAAAAAAACAAGACCTGCTGTGCATGATCATACCCTTATTCATTTTTCTCTTTCTGTCTGCAGGAATCCATTGGGGATTTGATGATTCGGAATATTCAGTTGAGTCATTCAGGAAAATATCTGTGCACTGTACAGACCACCCTAGAACGTCTGTCTGCTGTGGCTGATGTCATCGTTCGAGGTGAGCAAAAATGGAGAAAAATGATTACAGCCACAGATATTGACACCTATATGGTAAATCTTTGAAACACTGCATCCTGAGAAAGTCGTGAGATACAGTCATGTGGATTTTTTATTTTCTAAATTCCAAGAGTACTATAGGTATAGAGAATAACGTGATTGGCTTTTGTCTGTTTATAATAAATGATTAGGCTTGACCAGTGGGGTCAGTCCCTATAATGTTCGACTTGCCTTCTACATATAAGAAACCCTTCTTGCCAGAGCAGAGCAAAGGCGGCCTGTGTCCATGGTTATCCATTCTGCTGGCTTTTCCTTGCATGTATCTTTGAGAGAAGAATTTAAGAGAGCCATTTTCAGTTTTTGCTTACTATACAGTCTCTTCGTGTCTAGCATTTTGTAATCTCCAAAGGGAACATTTCCACATTGATTCTTTACCATATAAGCTGAATTAATAGGACTTAATCTCTAACTGTGTGCTACACACATATTATTGTCAATACTTTATTTTGTAAGCATAACAGGTAGAAATAGACCATCCTTGTAAATCAGTGCATTTAAAAATCTTCAATACAGTCATCATAAAATATCTTTCTCAAGGTCCTCCAGGTCCCCCAGAGGATGTAAGAGTGGAACACGTTTCCAGTACCACCTCCCAGCTAAGCTGGAGACCAGGCCCGGATAATAACAGCCCCATTCAAATATTTACTATTCAGACACGGACACCTTTTTCAGTAGGTTGGCAAGCTGTTGCTACAGGTAAGTGACACAGGTGTTTTTATGTTCTCAGAAGAAAAATACTTTTAAATTTGTTAACTGAAATACATGTAATTTTATAGTTTTAAAATTTAATAATGATTTCACATGATCATTTGTTTTCAGCTAGTACCAATCCATGACCTTAAGTATTCCTTTCTTTTTAGTCCCCGAAATTCTCAACGGTCAGACATACAATGCCACAGTAGTTGGTCTGAGTCCTTGGGTGGAATATGAATTTCGTGTTGTCGCTGGGAACAGCATTGGAATCGGACAACCAAGTAAACCCTCGGAATTGTTAAGGACTAAAGCATCAGGTAAGGAATCCATGTTCTGGAAAGTGTGAGAAATTCTTTACAGTTCTGATAAAAAAAAATTATGAAGTATTTTTATGGGTCTTGTAGTAAGTGGCAGTGAGGTAGTGACTCTCAGTTTTATATTTCTACCTATACCAGGCGAGGTGTACTTCCTTGAATAATGGGTTGAATTAAAGATGGTGACCCTTTAGCAGGAATATCAGAATAAGAGCTTGTCAGATGCCATCTGTGCATCTTATCCATTTTCTAGCAAAAAAAACCCCAACAGAGAATCTGCAAGTGGGTAGATACCTATGAGTTACTGTTTATTTCATTAATTAATAATGTGATAGCCAAGAATTAATCGAGTCTCTAGCACAGGCAGCCATACATTTTCGTCTATCTCTCAGTTCTGACCTACTTACAGCTACATTGAACAAAAGCATAAATTCCTCCCCATGCAAATGAGGTAAATCCTCAATGGATTTAACAGAAGCTGTAATTGAGCCTTGTTTGCTGAACAGCAGAGCACAGGTGGACCTGGCTTTGCAATCAGGTCTCCTTGAGCTTTTCTCAATGAATCCTCTTTGTTCCACTCAAACTTGTGCATCCAAGGTGACAGCAGCTCAGCTTGTTTTGTCTGGCTCATAAACTTGATGCTCTGATTCAGTCACATAAATGAAGGATCACTTTGTTGTAGTAGCTTAGTTGAACAAACACAAGCTAATTCCAGAAGGCGTGCGCGATTATCAGATGTCAATAATTCAATTTTTAAACTAAAGATAATATGTGTACGTGTTTGTGTGTGTGTGTGTGCATGTGTGTGTGTGTGCGCGTGCATGTGTGTGTGTGTTGCTAGGGATCAAACCAAGCACCTCACACATGCTAAGCAAGCACTGTACCAACTGAGCTGCCTCCCCAGGCTAATGGCACATTTCCATCAGAGGATTGGCTCTAGAAAAAAAATACAGTCTGTAGCAATAGCATCTAATTAAATCATGCAACAAATGCAGAGCTGAGAAGTTCCTTCATTTCACAGGGGAGGGAAATAAAGAATCAGGGTGTTAGCTGGTTGTTTTGACAGTTAGGATTTAAATGAACAGCTGTGAACCCAGCATTATCCAAATAACAGTGAGCCTCCACTTAGATGAGAAAGAGGTTAGCCATGAACAGATGTAAATATAGAAATTTCCAGGCCTGAAGTCAGAATCTCTAGATGTGGCCCTATGACTCTATTAGCTTTGATTTAAGGTTGGTTGTTTACAGCTGATTTTTTTTTTTTTTTTTTTTGGTAGCTTTGGCAAGGTTGACCCAAACTGTGGCATTTTTATAGTAAAGTTTGTGTATTCACGGGACCATGAATGCTGTTCTTCACAGTGAGCTATGTGATTCATACCGATTCCCCCAAGTTTATGAGTTATACCGAAGTCTTCCCCTCCCTTTCTCCTCTCTTCTCCCCTATCATCATAGACCAATTTCTTAATATGGTTTCAGCCTTAATTATAGTTAATTTGAAAATTGAATAAATTTTATGTTTCTCCAAAGACTGGAAACTTTGTAGACAGTGAACTCAAGTCTGTTTTCCAATAATTTTCTATATACAGCTAAACTATGCCAAGGTCATGACATAATGTCCCTGTAACCTGCCAAGCGCTGGAAACCCAGCAACCACATAGAATCTATTCTGATTCATGGAAATTTTGACCAAAGCTACTAGAAGACTTAGAATATAGGGTTTAGGTTCAAGTTATTGTCTTTTCTTTTCTAAAATTTTTGTTAGTGCATTATAGTTGTACAGTGGGGTTCATGTTGATACATCCATAAATGCATGTTAACATAGTTACTCCAATTCAATCCCCAGTACTTTTCCATTCTCTCCCTTCTGCCCTCCTCCTATCCTCTTCTTCTACTCTATCAGTTTTCCTTCTATCAATTAATTTATTTTTAATGGGTACATTATAGTCATATATAAAATCGGAACAAATTATGATGCACTTAGACATGCACACAGCATTGTTTGGCCAACTCCATTTCCGTCTCTAGCTTCATCATATGAGAGAAAACCTTTCTAGGTTCAAGTGCTCTTTTTTTAATAAAACTATAAGGAGACAAAATCAAGGGTCAGTTTGAATATGAAAATGTCTGTCGGGCAGGTGCTGTTTTGAGAAAGAACAGATCATCATCCGGCTGTGTTGTGGACAGAGTTAAGCATGTGTATGAAATGCGAGTAAATAAAGTATGAGATTTCCTGAGATGGTCTGTGCATGATGGGGAAAAGTTTAAATGAGCAGAAAAGCCTGGCATATTTTAACTTCTGCCTGCCGGTCCCCAGTTCTACGACCCAGATGCCTCTCGTCCCACCTCTCAATATCAGTCAAAATAGCCAGGCATAATTTCACATAGTTCATGTACCACATAGCTAGCAAATCTGAAGGCATACCTAGCAGCTTTACTAATACCCTAAGGTGTAGGATATTTTTGTCATTTTGTCAAGAAAAAGAGTGTCTTTGTAACAGTTCCTCACCAATAAAGCCTCATCTGATCACGCACTGCGTTATATGTGCACAATAGCAATGATCAGTTTTATAATTTGCCTCAAACCATTATTTATTACACTAGTCCTCAGAAAGGTATAGCTTAAGGGCACCTTTTTGTGTGATTCATCGGAAGTATTGGTTTCTGAATATTCCATAAGGGTAGAGGGACGACCCCCACAGTCACCTTCTTTGCAAGAGAAAACTCTGACTTTGAGAGCGACAAGTCCTTCGTATTCTTTCCGGAGAGTTGTGAGATTCAAACACAGGGTGATAAAATGAAAATGTATTCATTTACTTAAATTTTGAAGAATTTAAGTGTTAAGATATCCTGATGGCGAATAAGGAAGAAAAAAATTATTTTAGTTTGTTTATTGACAAAAATAATTAATTAATATCCTGCCTTGGTAGCTTGTTTACAGCACAACTATATAATTAGGTACTAAATCAGCAGTATCTCAGATACCATCTGAATGGAACATCATTTTGCCAATTAGTAGATGATGCATAATAATGTCAAATGCACGATGTTACTCGATTTTTAATTAATTTTGGAGCCAGGGTGCTCATGTATCAAACACAACTGTGTCCTCTCTCTCAGAAATTTGGATATGTGTAAACATAATTTATGTTCATTAAAAATGCAAGACGGTCTCTCACAGTGTGCCTGGGTGGGATTTTGAAAGGTGAAATCCAAAAATGAGAATCTTCCTGATGAAGATGTGCTTTAATAATTGCCACTCCACATCTCTCTTGATTGCTTGCAGTTCCTGTGGTGGCACCAGTAAGCATCAGCGGAGGTGGAGGAAGTCGATCTGAACTCGTCATTACGTGGGAGGTAATTTTCTATCCAACTAAGTTATTTTGAAGGAAAAAGATTTAGCCAGCCAGGAAGAACACTGAAAAAAACAAACCAAAAAAAAAAAAAAGGATTTATTGGATCGCTGTTGTGAATATATGAAAATATATGGTATAAAAATACATCGTTCTGATGATGAATTATTTAGAGTGGTGTTAGGAAGTTCTTACTTGTACTAACTATCAGAGTATGACTAACTCAGCACAATTTTCTCACAGACATAAGAAAAACAACTTCAATATTGAGCACTGGTTGGTAGCGTTTGTTTTATGACCGGTTGGGGCCCTGTTCTGGTTGAGCTGTATTATTGGAACTGTTTTAATGTGAGTGAGGTGGATTCAGTAACATACCAGAAGACAATGGTTGTGGCCCTGATGTTGCTCTCACATCCTGTGGATGTGTTCTTCCCAGCATCTAGATGAAAATTTAGGCACACAGAATATCTTTGCTAGTCATAGTGTTCAATGTTATCATATTGACTTGACATTTACCGAGTGCACATTGGAATTTGGTCTATTATCTTAAAGAGACTTTGAACCCTCCTCCAGTTTCTCATTTCCAGTGCCTCAGGATGGTCTTGGCCTCAAATGCTGTAGCATGAGCTGGAACGTGAGGTCAATTCTTTACCTCTGCTCCCATGATTCTCTGCCATTTCTCTTTCCTCATTGTTTTACTCAGCTTTTTCAATACTGTGACCCAAAGATCTACAATTAAAGGAGGAAAAGCTTTTGGGAGTTCGTGGTTTCAGAGGTCTCGGTGCATAGACAGCTGACTCCATTGTTCCAGGCCCCAGTGGGGCAGAACAACATGGCGAGAGGCTGTGACAGAGTAAAGCTGCTCAGGACATGGCAAGGAGGAAGCAGAGAGGGCTCAGCTCACCAAGGACAAAATATAAACCCTAAAGGCACACCCCCAGTGACCTACCTCTTCCAGCCACACCCCACCTGACAAGTTATCATTATTTAATTCATATCATGGGATTAATCTGCTGATTAGGTGACAGCTCTCATAAACCCAATCATTTCACCACTACATTTTCTCACATTGTCTCACACAAGAGCTTTTCTGGGATACCTTCCATCTAAACCCTAACACTCATACACTGTGCGATCCTCGGATTCTCTGTGGTTCTAGAGGGTTGGGGAGGGAGGAGAGGAAAGGAGTAGAACAGATGCTGATTGCCGATCCCTTTGTAATTTGGCTTTAGCATATATAAGACATAGCAGTGTTCTACAGGACACTGTGAGGTGTGACTGTGTTTTGGGTGGGGCATTGTTCCCTTGGAGAGCTCCAATGGAGGACCTCCAGTCACAATTCCTCGAACTGTTCTGCTGAAGAGGATCTGTTTCCTGTTTCTAGATTTTGGTGATTTGTGCCCAGAATATTGATGCTCTAGGTGTTTTGGGGGTATAGAGTACCTTTCAAGGCTGCTCATGGATGATCCCTTTTGAGAGTTCCACGGGGCAAACACCTTTGCTCCTTGTCTAGTGGAAGGTCAATGTGTGCCATGAGCTTCTCTCCTCACACTGCCACCATTTCTGTCCATTCTAGAAGTTTCTCAGGCATTCATCAGTATGGACAAAGAAACTGTAGCCCCTGAACTCCAGAACATGTAGATTATATAGTTCTTTCCAGAGCTTTCTTTCTTCACATAGCTAGGAATGAATAATTTTTTCTCTAACTCTCTTAGATTATTTTACCTATAATCTCTCCCTAAACAAAGATGCTCCTTATATAAACTTGCCATGGTTGACAGGGTAAATTTTGCTAAAGTAATGCTTTAATAAATGGTTGTTGTCTCTTTAGAATGCATGGAAATTCATAGCTTTATAACAGCTCTGTGCTCTATTTGCATTTTATTTTATTTTATTTTATTTTATTTTATTTTATTTTATTTGATATGAGCATCTGAACTCAGGGGCGCTGAACCACTGAGCCCCATCCCCAGCCATATTTTGTATTTTATTTAGAGACAGGGTCTCACTGAGTTGCTTAGTGCCTCAGTTTTGCTGAGGCTGGCTTTGAACTCATGATCCTTCTGCCTCAGTCTAACACGCTATTGGGATTACAGGTGTGCACCATGCACCTGACTTGCAATTTATAAAAGAGCTCTATGTTGTTGTCCTGAATACAGTGTGTGTGTGTGTAAAGGTTCTGTTGTTGTTGGTTTTGGTTTTAAAAACTATATTTCATTTATTTATTTATACCAGGAATTGAACCCAGCAGTGCTTAATCACTCAGACACATCTCCAACCCTTTCTATTTTTTTTTTTTTTTTTTGAGACAGGGTCCCCTAAGTTGCTCAGGGCCTTTCTAAGTTTCTGAGGCTGGCTGTGAACTTGTGATCCTTCTGCCTTGGCTTTCTGAGACCCTGAGATTACAGGGATGAGCCACTGCACTGGGCTAAGACTTTTTTTTTTTTTAACAGTAGTTTTAGGTTCACAGAAAAATTACATGGAAATCCTACATATCATTTGGGTCCATATACTCACAGCCCCTTCTCCCCATCATAAATACCCCCACCAGACTCCTGTCTTTGTTATGGTGGATGACTCTATATTGACATATTGTTACCACTAACGTCCAGAGTTGGCATTAGGTTGTATTCTTTTTGTTATGCATGTGAGTTTAGACAAATCCGTACTGTCTGATGTCCACCATGATAGTATTATCTGGAGCAATTCCTAAAATTCCTGTGCTCTGCTCCTTTGTTGTTCTCTTGCTCTGCACCTCTGGAAACCACTGATCTTTTTGCTATCTCCACAGCTTCACCTTTTCCAGATGTTGCATGATACAGCTGGAATCCTCCACTACATGGAGGGTCCACAGTGCCTTCTTTCACATAGTAATGTGCAGTCACGTTTCCTCCATGCTTCTCACGGTAGAGTGTTCTTCAGCTGTGAACAGTGATCTGTTGTCTGGATGCGCCGCTGTTTAGTGACCTGCTCATCTGCTGAAGGGCATATTGGGTGCTTCCAAGTTTTGCAATGTTTAAATACAGCTGCCATAAAATCTGGGAGCAGGCTGTTGTGGGGACATAATCTTTTACTGGATCATATGGAATGAGTATGTTTAGTTTAGTAGGAAACCACTAACAGCTTTCCAAAGTATCCCTTCCATTTTGTCTATCCACCAGAAGTGAGGGTCCCATTTACTTTGTGTTATTATCAGTGTGAATTTTGTCCATTCACATAGCTCTGTGTGGTACTGTATGCTGATTTTTTATCATACAGCCTGTGATATTATCAGTGTGAATTTTGTCCATTCACATAGCTCTGTGTGGTACTGTATGCTGATTTTTTATCTCTTTGGTGATAATTTTCTTACTATCAGACCATCTACTTCATTGGACTTTTTCTTTTTTTGTACTGAGGATTTAACCCAAGAATGCTTTATCACGGGGCCACATCCTTAGCCCTTTTTGAATTTTTCATTTGAGACCGGATATCACTAATCTGCTTAGGGTCTCACCACGTTGTTGAGGTTGGCATCAAGCTTGTGATCCTTGTGCCTGGGATTACAGGTATGCACCACTGTGCCTGGGATTACAGGTATGCACCACTGCACCTGGCTTTCCTGGGCCATTTGAATATTGCAGCTAACTGCAGGATGATCATAGATATTTTAGTTAAGTATTGACATGTCTGATATAGAACATGGTAGTTTTTATTGGGGAACAGGCATGATTTTATCTCTAGCTCGAGATTAGGCTGAACATCATGACGGAAGAGTGTTCTGGAGAGAAGAGGCTTATGTGATGATCAGGAAGCAGAGAGAGACTCCACTCTCCAGATACAAACTACATACCCCAAATCTACACCCCTGATGACCCACCTCCTCCAGCCACCCGCTACCACTTCAGTTACCACTCAGTTAATACCATCAAGGGGTTAATTCACTGATTGGGTTAAGACTCATAACCCAATCATTTCTCCTCTAAATCTTCTTGCACTGTCTCACACAAGAGCTTGTAGGGGACACCTCACATCCAGACCATAACACAGCCCTTGTAGGTGAGGAAACTGAGACTACCAGCAGAGTAGCACTTGAACACAGGGCTTTCCCTTCTTGCTTTTCTAGTTTGCCCTGAATTAGAATATGAATTGTCCCCATGCACTTTGATGGCTCAGGGTGGGCAAGAGTCACTGTGTATCTGCCACACTGTTCCTGACTCACTGGATGTATTTCCCACAAATTCATTAGCCTTCCCTTGAGTCTGGTTTGCTGGTGACTGAGTTATTCAGGGTACCATGTTCTTCGAAGGCTGCCTAAGTATTTTCATTATAGTCAGCAAGTTCTGCTTATTTCACACCTTATTTTTGCTCTCTCATAGTCAGAAATTTCTTAAGGTTGGTAGATAATTATTTTATAGTCTATAAATGGGGTAGGGGGAGCACAGATTCTATGTATATATTCCTTTCTAAGCAGTCAGCAATTTGCATATTCCACAAGTTGGGTATCATGTCTAGTTGCTGGATACAAATCAAAACAAATAAACGTAAAATAGACATTAGCATGGGTTCATGCTGTCTGCTCCCAAATACTGCGAAGTTTGAGAGGATCTTGGTGAATGTGTCATAGAAAATATGACTATAAATTAACTCTAGGATAAAAGCCAGCCTCAGCAATGGCGAGGCGCTCAGCAACTCAGTGAGACCCTGCCTCTACATAAAACACAAAATAGGGCTGGGGATGTGGCTCCATGGTTGAGTATCCCTGAGTTCAGTCCCCAGTACCAAAAAAAAAAATTAACTCTAGGATAAAATAAGAGGTAGGTATCCATAATGGGAATAGACACTTTTTCTTATATAAAGGATCATAGAGTGAAATGAGTGCACCTTGTGAGCCATAGGGTCCTTCTTTAACTTTCCCCTGAGCTGTCATAGCTCAAAAGCAGCCACCA
Source organism: Xerus rutilus (assembly GCA_028644305.1). Lineage (NCBI taxonomy): Eukaryota > Metazoa > Chordata > Mammalia > Rodentia > Sciuridae > Xerus > Xerus rutilus. Next base: position 12,706,941 of record CM053416.1, on the reverse strand, counting down.
GCTACATATAAATGAACATTGGTGGTTATTTTCCTGAAATCTTCATTTTCAGAACCAGGCTAAGTGTCAGATTTGGCTAGAAGACTGTGTAGTTTGCTGAATCTTGGTTTATAACTTAAGATTGAGTTCTTACAGACATTGTGGTTGAAAATTAAATTATTAGTCTTTTTCCGACTTAATGGATTTCATTCCCTGTAGAAATTATGAATTTCTTGATTCTACTAGTCATTTTCTCTGTTTAAAGGAGGAAACTCTCATTTTTGCCATCTTGAAGCAGTTACGTAGATTTCTTCATCCTTTGACTCTCTGTCCAAGTGGAAAAATAAATAAAGAAAAGAAAAAACTTCAATAAGTCTCATTTGTTCCCCTTAAACTGAACCTGTAAGACTCAGATTTTTCTTGAGAGAACACCATGAGAGAGTCATCGTACTTGATTGACACATCAAACCTCCTTTAATTCTGACTCAGCACTGGGATGACATCTGAGCTCAGAGAAGCATCTCCAGCAAGTCTAATACTCCAGCAAGTTTCTAAAATTTTCACAAGACTCTTCCTGTTACCAACTTTTTTTGTTTGTTTGTTTGTTTGTTTTGGGGTGGGGGTGGGGCCAGGAATTGAACTCCACCACGGAGCCACATCCCCAGCCTTGTTTTATATTATATTTAGAGACAGGGTCTCACTGAGTTGTTTAGTGCCTCGCTTTTGCTGAGGCTGAAGCTGACTCAGGATCCTCCTGCCTCAGCCTCCGGAGCCACGGGGATTACAGGCATGTGCCACCACGCCCAGCTTCACCAACTGTTTTAATGTTAGTCTCCTTGTCAAAAAGAAGAGACACACTGATAGAAGGACATAGTATCCTTCTCAGACTTCCAGAGCTGTGTCTTTCCTCTTCTATTTACTTTTTGTATTTGTAGGACTGTTTCACACGGCAGGAAACAGAGAAGGGCTCAGGTCATCTTGGTTAATGGGGATTTAGTTTAAAGATACATGGAAAGTAATGAGGACAGGAAAATGTGGATGCAAGCCAGCAGCCAGGTCAGAGGAAGAGCCTCAACATCATTCATCACTGTTCTGAGCACAGGAGCCCCGTCCACTGCCACCTGTTCTTGTGAACACTCCCCTGCTTTAACAGACCCACCTGTGCCCCAATTCTTCCCATTCCCATTGCTTCCAATTTTATACCTGGCTCCTGTTGAGTCCTCTCTCCTCTCTCTCTAATTGAGAGCTTCTTTTACTTAGCTTCTAAGCGCCCCCGTGCCCTCCCTCCTGCCCATCTTATTTATTGCCTGCTCTGTGTTTGCACACCACCCAGTCGCCCTATTTCAGATGCAAACCCTCTAAGTGAAAGAAATTGTTTCTGTTGGAAATTATAGTGCACAAAGATTTTTATTTTTTTTCTTTTGGTGGGTTGGATTTCAGAGATTGAACCCAGAGCACTTAACCACTGAAACACATCCCTAGATTTTTTTTTAAGTTGTTAATGGATCTTTATTTTATTCATTTATTTATATGCGGTGTTGAGAATCGAATCCAGTGCCTCACACATGCTAGGCAGGTGCTCTACCACTGAGCTACAGCCCAAGCCCCCGTAGACATTTTTTTAAAAAATATTTTATTTAGAGATAGCATATGCTAAGTTGCTTAGGGCCTCACTGAGTTGCTGACATTGCCCTCAGACTTGTGATCCTCCTGCCTCATTGTCTGGAGTCTCTGAGATTACAGGCATGTGCCACCAGCCCTGATGTACAGCACAAGGATTTTGTACTGAAACGCCACACAGACTCTGACCAAGATGGCTCCTTGGTTGTGGTGCCATAGCTGGGTCATCAGACTTGGTCCAACTTTGGGGGATGTGTTACTTTGTAACACAGTAAACAGACTCCAATGGATAAGGAGGATCTCAGAAATATCATTGTAACTTGAGGGACTCAAGAGCACTATGCCCCATTATGGATGCATTTTTAGTCTACCAAAATATCGAGGAAGCATAAGAAAAGCATTTTCTTTGGAAAAACACAGCAAAGCCACTAATTTTTAAATGCAAGTTTCTTATAACCAGGTGGATACTTCTCCAAAATCAAGCCCAAATTTATTTTCATCTGCTTAGTTTATGTGATTATTTATAATTTTCTTATTTGCAGAGTTCTGGGAAATGTATACATATGTGTGTTTCATAATTTTAATAATTTTGGGTTTTTGAATGTATTTCATAGAATTTGATCTCTGAGGCGATTAGCACATACCTATTTATGTCAGGAAAAATTCACAGTGGTTCACTACTAATGAAGATATATGTTTTAAAGATACTGCGAGATTAAACTTTTTGTGAGAAATATTCTGTCTTAAAGTTTATGTTATTCTTAAATAACTTCATCACCCACATTTTACAGGATTTTCTTGAAAATATTGTGAAATGAAAACTTATCTCCTTTTAAATAGTTACTAAGTTAATTTTGTGCTGAGTTTGAAATTATGTTTTAGTTTTTATCTCAAAATCTTGCAATCTTCTAGACCACTTATTATTGTAATTTATGAATGATTGAGGAACTCGATACACATGTGTAGAATTTGTTTTTTTTTTATTTTTATTTGAAAGTTTCAACTGCTGCTCTAAATACCTTTCTTTGGGATCCTTTTCCTATTCGCATTCCAAGTAAGAGTATATTTTTTTCAGTACATCAATAAACAGGGTAAATAGCCTGTTTGTTTCTATAAAAGAAATGTCAAATAATCACTAAATATTCTAATAGCTCAATACATCATTTTTGAAAATACTGAGTTGATTGATTGTATTCTTCCCAAGTCAATTCCAGAAGAACTCCAGAATGGAGAGGGGTTTGGATATATCATCATGTTCCGGCCTGTGGGCTCGACAACCTGGACCAAGGAAAGAGTTGCATTTGTGGAATCCTCCAAGTTCATCTACCGGAATGACAGCATCACACCTCTGTCTCCCTTTGAAGTCAAAGTGGGCGTCTATAATAATGAAGGAGAGGGCTCCCTGAGTACTGTGTCCATTGTCTACTCTGGGGAAGATGGTGAGTTGTCCTGAGTTCTGGGATGGTTCAGCTTGAGAATTGATGTACATTTCTCATTGGTTTTCTTGAAACCCTCTGCTAACAATGTCTCTGTCTTTGTTTGGATGGTAGAACCTCAGCTGGCCCCGAAGGGAACTTCTGTCCAGAGTTTCTCTGCCTCTGAAGTGGAGGTTTCGTGGAATGCTATTGCCTGGAATAGAAACACAGGACGAGTGCTGGGCTACGAGGTAATCCATGTGCTCTTTCCATTCCCTCCAAATGCACCAGCTCACACACAACATCCCCAAACCACTGACCTTGGTCTTACTGTATCACAGTGTATGTCTGTGTTGGTTAGCTTTCCGTTACTGTAACAAAATACTTGAGATGATCAACTTAAAAAGAAGACTTATTTTGGCTCACCGTTTTGGTGGATTAATTTTATGATTGTTTGATCAGTTGCTTTGGGCCTGTGGCAGGTCAATTCACTATGGTGGGAGCATGTGGCCAAGGAACTGACTTACCTCCTAGAAGCCAGGAAGCTATAAGAGAGACAGGAAGGGACCAGGGGTCCCAATCGTTTTGAAGGGCACAACCCCAATGATCTAACTTCCTCCCACTAGGCCCCACCTCTTAGAGGTTCCACCCTCCACCCCCCAGTAGTGCCATGGACTGGCTACTAAGCCTTCAATCAGGGGCCTTTGGGATGGACTTCAGATCTAAACTAGAGCAATGTCTACAGCTAAAGAAAGGAAGGAAGGGATGAGAATCTTTCCAGGTGACCATAAGCAGAAAATGGCAAACGATAGGCATTTCAAGGGGCACACAGTTTCTGTTGGATAAGATGAGTAAGTTCTAGAGACTGGATGAACCTGTCATCAATTTTAACTTGTTAAAATTTAAGAGATGCATCCATGTTAAGTGTTGTTTCTACAATATTTTTAAAAAGTGATCAGGCTTTGTTTAATTACTCAGACTGTAGTTATTGTTGTTGTTTAATGTGGTGATGCTAAGCATCAAACCCAGGACCTCATGTGTGCTAGGCAAGCACTCTACCACTGAGCCACAACCCCAGCCCCTGTTATTTTGTTTCTTGGGGAGGGATAACATTTAATACTCAATGATCTTAAGCCGTAAAAGAATTTCACTGGCGAAACCTGCTCTGTGATTTGGAGTATGACTTGGAAAGATGTCATCACCTTGGAAAGGGAGTTAAGCGATAAGACAACACCCAAATCTACCCAGTCTTTTCCTGGAGGCTACAGAATGAAGTAAATGTCATGGGTAACCCTTTGATCTCACAAAGCTAAGGAGGGAGAATGTGTGAAAGGAAAGTCATCAATCACTCCTTGTTCCCCAACTTGCAAATCCAGTGATTTGCAAAATGGATAGCATGGTTTATTGTCTTTGGAGGTTACAATAAAAGCATAAAGAACTGTGTTTTTCTTTTAACATGAATCTTCTGATCCAAACAAAAAGTTAAACTCACTTGGTAGTATCCTTGCCATTCTATGTCTAGAGAGCCATACCTCTTATCTGCACCCTGTTTATTTCTCAAAGCTCATCTCTATCCCCTCTTTAGGCTAGACTGGTCTCTAATGTTGTCTTTCTCCAAATTCTTACAGCATTTTGTTTTGTTTTGTTTTGTTTGTTTTTGTTTTTTCCTGTTTCACATCTTTGGAATGCATCCTGTGCTTTCTTTTTACATATGTACTCTAACCTCCTAACTAGGCTGTAAGGGGCTTAGAAATAGGCACTACACTTTATTCTCTTTTCTCTTTTTTCATGTGTCTAAAACCATGCTAATGCATGAAAAGAGATCAGTATAATCTGAATTATTAACTAACCTATGACCCAAAGAACTCTGGAGATAATGGGGATAGCAAAACTTCCATACTAAAGTCTTTGATTGATGCATGCAATTTGTTTTGCTCTGATTTGTTATGTACTCTTTGTTAAAACTGATAATCTTCACACAGCTCATGAATTATTTTAGTTTGGAAATTTAGAAAGGCCAGGTTCTCTAATTTTCATTTAGAACAGGTATTCATAGATAGTATCTTTTATTTCTTATTTTGTTTTTTATTTATGTATTAGACTTTAGTTATTTGGTTGTTTTGCCACATTTGTTTTTGATTAGAAATCATTTTTGTCCCTTACACTGTATCTTTCCAAATGCCTGTAATGGATGGTTGTTGGAAAGCCATGTAATGCTTAGTCTTTGCTTTGAATGATCAGATTTTATACTGGACGGACGACTCTAAAGAATCCATGGTTGGTAGAACTAGAGTCAGTGGAAATGTCACAACCAAAAACATCACGGGGCTGAAGGCCAACACTATCTACTTTGCTTCTGTGAGAGCTTATAACACAGCTGGGACGGGTCCCTCAAGCCCCCCAGTCAACGTCACCACCAAAAAGTCCCGTAAGTATCCAGAACTCTTGGGAAAATGAGGTTGGTCTGTGAGTAGAAACACTGTCCTTACTCAGGGTCTATTTCAGTCTTCCCACCACGTCATGTCACCACTGGGTTAGTGTGGTGAATGGATTTGTACCTGTAGCACTGATAAGTATTGAAACCATCCATTGACCACCAAGAGAAACTCTTGTGATCTTTTTGGAACTCCTGAAGGTAAAGAGCTCTAAGTATTTAGATCAAAGATAGAAGAGAGTTGTGCTTAAGAATGATAACTTCAGTGCTCTTCCTCAAATGAGTTAAAAAACTAACCTCCCATCCCAGAAACATTGGGTGGTTACTCCATCTCTCAGAATCTCAGTAGCGCTGGTAAATTGGAGAAAAAAAAATTAGCATTTATGGTCTCCTGGAATTTTACCCAAGGGCAAAGGGAAAATTAATAGCAAATGCCTTAATAAATGATGAGGCAATTTTTTTCTTGTTTTTCTTTGTTTTCTTTATCCCTTGAGTATTGCAGCGTACATGTAAGATACCTACATCTTTCCTTCGAGGATGTTTATCACTGTTCTTTACTTGGGTGCCCCTGAAGTCTAAGGTTGAACTGTTCTGCTGCCTCTCACTCCTCTCCCTTTGTAACTATCCTGGTGTCTTTCACATACTTGGAGCTTAGTAAATTAGAGATGATCACTGATTACAGTTGCCCTTGCCCTCTGCTTGAGTCTGGTGGTGAACACATATTCTACATTGTGAATTTTTCTCAATGAAAAATTGAGAATGGTCTGACCAAATATGACTAAATAATAGCTATAACATAAATATTTTGTGATTCTATATGTTCATATAACCCTCATATATAGTAGATGGACATAAATTACTCATACTTTGACTATTGATCTGATAACTGAGATGGCTACTAAATAACTAATGGGTGAGTAGTCTATACAGCTTGGATACACTGGACAAAGGGATGATTCATGTCCCAGGTTGGATGGAGCAAGGCAGCAGGAGATTTCATCACATTACAACAGCACACAATTTAAATTGTACAGATTGTTTAGTTTTTTAATATCCCATTTAATATTTTCAGTCTGTGGTTTAGCATGGATTAACTGAAACCATGAAAAGTGAAACTATGGATGGAGGGGTACTTCTGTAGTTGCTGAATTTTAAGAAAGACGAAGACATAAATTCAGTGCTACCAACAAAAACAAAAACTCTCATTTGCTTATAAATGCTGTATTGTTATTCCTCTTGTATACTGGAGAAAGAATAGATGGTTGAGAAGAATTTGAAAATCAGGTGATATTAAAGGTCTCTTCCCCTTATGCTCATATTCACCACAGTCAAAAAGAACTTGGAAATCATCTTAGTTAACAGATCCTTGGTTAAACAGGTGATCCAGTGACAGCCTAGTACCAGAGCAGCTTTCAGAGACCTGTACCAATTCTGAGTATATCACTGACTCTCATCATATGACAGGATGTGAGGCAAGACATTCCATTTTTCTGTTTTAATTCTCTTATCTGTTTAGTGGAAATTCTTTCTGCCCTCACTACATTCCTAAATGATCAATGGAGCACAAACAAGGTGCTAAGAAGAACGAGAGCACCCTTGGAAATACCAAGTGCTTTTGAGCTCCCAAGAAGGAGACAAACACACAGAACTCTCTGGAGTTGGTCATTTCTAGGGAGTATGTGTGGACTAAAAATTTCTGGACCAGCACTGCTCCAATCTATTCAGATTGAGAGGCTATCCTGTGAGTGACTCCCACAGATGGGTCAGCTAGAGATGGAGCTCAGTTCCTCCCCGTCTTGCTCTACCTGGACTAAATCAATGGAGTCATTGATAGACACAGTATTAGGATTTGTTTCTGTAGTTCTTCTGGAGTAGTCTACCTTTATTCAGCTAATCTGCAGATCTGGATGGAAATCTTCAATCAATCAGTGGTTTTAAGATTGCCCAGACATTTAGTTCTAGCTGATTGGGTGTGCTAAAGTCACAAAAACTCTGGATGGAATTCAATTTCTATCTCGAGCAAAATCAAGGGTGATTAGGAACCTGTAAGAATAGTATTTTTTTTAAGGAGCACAGATTCGTATCCTGAAAAGCTCACAGACGTTTCAGTGCCATTATTGAGCCCAGACTGAGGTCGATTTTTTATATACGTCACCCCATTGACCAGCTTAAGGAGACTGAGACCTAAACAGTGTATTAATCATTTATTTCAGAATGAGATATATGTGTATGTCCATACATAAAAATATGTACGCATTTCTGAGACAGATGAGTAGAAATATGACATACAAAAGATAGATATAAAACCTCAATTAGAACTTTTTCTGTGACCTGATTTTGCTATTTTGATTGCCCATGCAGCCTAAGTTAAGTGTGCATTAGTTAGGGGCAATCTATGTCTTCAAAAAGAAGAAAACTTTTGGGGCTGAGGTTATGGCGCAGTGGTAGTGTGCTCACCTAGCACACATGAGGCATGGGTTCGATCCTCAGCACCACATAAAAATAAAATACAGATATTCTTTCCACTTACAACTAAAAAAATAAATATTAAAAAAAAAAAGAAGAAAACTTTTTTGTTTGTTTTTTGTCTTTTTGGTACTGGAGATTGAACTCAGGGGCACTTGACCACTGAGCCACATCCCCATCCCTATTTTGTGTTTTATGTAGAGACAGGGTCTCACTGAGTTGCTTAGTGCCTCGCCTTTGCTGAGGCTGACTTACAAGTTGCGATTCTCCTGTCTCAGCCTCTCTAAGTGCTGGGATTACAGGCTTGTGCCACCGCGCCCGGCTGAAAACTTCGGTCTTGACATCAAGATTATTCAGCAGAACAACTTGGTCCTATGAGTGGTCTTAATGGTAATTTGGATCAAATGCCAAGAAAATATTTGGTGGTTTATCTAAATAGCACAGGATCAGTTCATAAAAATGTCAGAGATACAGATCTTTTTTTTTTTTTTTGGTAACAGGGATGGAACTCAGGGGCACTTGACCATTGAGCCCTAGACATATTTTGTATTTTATTTAAAGACAGGGTCTCCCTGAGTTGCTTAGCACCTTGCTGTTCCCTGGGGAGGAATGTCACAGTTGGTAAGTGCTGCACTGTCTTTGGAGGTGTAGGAGAATGGTTCCTTGGGATTTCCTGGCTTCTGGAGAAGACCTGCTTCCTGTAGCTTCCAAGCCCTGCCCCTCCTTTCAATTCTAGCAGCTGGGAAGCATCCTCCCTCTCTCTACTCTGACTCTCTGCTTGGGTTAGCACACTCCTCTTACTTGGACTTTTGCCTCCTTCATTCACTCTGTAGGACCCTAGTGATGCACTGAACCCACCTGAACAAGCGAACAGATTTTGCCCACGTCAAGATCCTCTTAGTCTAATCCCACATGCAAGCTCTTTCTTTCCAAGTAACTTAAGGTAACCCCAGGATCTGAGGATCAGGATGTGGACCTTTGTAGAAGGCTATTTTTTCTGCCTGCCACAGTTTTGGAATATGGAACTCTCCTGAATCTCCAGGCTGGCATTAATTTCTTCAAACTGTATCTCACTTAATTCTTCAACCAACCAAGGAGTTGCATGTTGTCATTCCTAGATATGAGGCCATGAAGACTCAGAAAAGTGTTTCCATGTTTTTGGTTAGACTGATGTGCTGGAAGCACGAAATCTTTTCATCTTCTGTCAACTGCTCTAATTCATAATATTCCCATCTGTTATGGTTTGGATATAAGATATCCCCCAAAAGCTTCTGTGTGAGACAAGACAGCAAATTTCAGAAGTGAGATGGTTATTAGAGTTGTAACTTAATCAGTGGATTAATCCACTAATGGGCTAACAGCGGTAACTGTAAGCTGGCCGGGTGTGGCTGAAGGAGGTAGGTCACTGGGATTGTACCTTTTGGGTTTATATTTTGTCCCTGGGGAACAGAGCCCTTTCTCAGTTTCCTGACAGTCATACGCTGAGCTGCTTCCCTCCCCCACACCCTTCCTCCAAGATGGTCAATCTGACCTGGGGCTCACTGCTGTGGAGTCAGCCAGCCATGGACTGAACCTCTGAAACCAAGGACCCAAATAAACCTTTTCACCTCTAAATTGTTCTTCTCAGGTCTTTTAATTACAGCGACGAAAAGCTGACTAAAGCCCTCTCTAACCGTCTGAGTGGTTTCTGTCCCTCCAGATGAAGCCTCAAACTGCTTTGAAAGTTTTTGACCTAAAATGTGAACATAGCCTTCCTGTGTCCCCACATTTTTATTATTTACTTTTTCTCATAGAATGAAAAATAAGAAAAAGACATACTAGGTCTTTGCCAGTCTGTCTCAAAGTCCCTTTTCTCTCCTATTCCTCAACTAGTCTGGCAGCGCTGGAATTATTGATCTCTTGGAATTTAACATTCACAGACCTGTTTTCCCATATTTTCTCACCATATTTTCTGCCTTTTCCGTGAACAGCCAAATGTCTGTTTTGCTGCTCTATGACTTCCCCAGGTTTGCTTTTTACTGTGTCTGTATGTGTCCTGTTGCATGATGGTGCAGGAAAGTTAGAATGGGGTTCAGCCATCTAACCAGCTCAGCCACCTTCCATCTGTGTGACAGGCCCATGTACTTGACAGCTCTGGATAGGCCTGCTCATCTGAGAAAGCAGCAAGGACGCTATGTACCTCTAGACCTAGCACTGAGAGCCGGAGATCGTGGCTACCATACACCTGGTGACCCAGTGGCTCCCTGCCTCCTGACCTACATCATTCTTCTTGAGAGGGGACTGCACATGATTGCATTTTTATAAAGCAGGAAATGACAGCAACTTGCTGCCCTTTTTCTCTTTATATATTTGTGGCAGAAATTTTCTTCTGGAAGGACACCCAAAACCTAGATGAGAAATAGCTTTAATGAAATATTGAAGATAGCCCCAATTCTAAATACCAGCCTTGGATTTCACTTTGATTTTTCCATGTCCTTGAGATGGCATCAAGATTACCTCTGAAGAGTAGTGACAATAAAAAATTTGGCATCTATCATGCTTTCAAACTGTCAAAATTTAGATTTTCCATCTGATGTCTGATGTCTCTCTGGGAACTGAGATAGCAGAGCTCATATTTACCATAATCTCTGATTATTCTGATTGGTTAAGCTAAAGAAGAGGTACAACTTTTGTATTTATTTTTTTTTCTGGAAATATGATGATTTGTTCATCCACTAAACAAATACTGGCTTCTATGAACCATGTACAGGCTTAAGAGCTCAGGGGTTCTTGTCTTCAGGCTGTTTCTCTTACAGTGGAAAAATAGCTGAAAATCAGATAGGATGAAATTGAAATAACAATGAATTATGAAAAATACTGTGAATAAAATAAGAGATGGAGATATATGTAAGATGGAATACCTGGGAAGGCTACGTATTTGGATGTATCATCTAAGATCTGAAGCATTAGAAGACAGGAGGACTTCTACATTGCAAAAGAAAAAAAAATGTATCAAAAATTTACATAATGCAAAGTTGTTACAGTGTGCTATTATTGTTGCTGTTGATGATGACGATGTCAATGAGCATAGTGGTGTTGCTGTCTAAGAAATATCAGTGACTCAACTGTAAGGATTGTGGCTTAGTGATATGATATGTTTGCAAAAGGCATCTGAGAGGAACTACAAATATGCTGTGATCTACCCAGACATCACTTACAAGGAATTTAGATTTTCAACGAAAGGAAGAAAAATATTTACATGAATTCTAAGAGGAAAAGAAAAAACAAAACAAAACAAAGCCCCGCGTGTGTAGAAAAGACGCTTTCCGAAACAGTAGCAGAAAGTGTTTACAAATTTTGTCTCAATTTGGCCCCTGACCTTGACTGACGAGCACTCGGTGCTGGATTCTTTCTTGCTGTAAATATGCAATCAATCCATATTTAGACATAAAGGAAGCATTAAGCTTGTATTCTCTCTCCCACTTATGTTCTCTCTCTTGCCCAAATGTCAGCCCCATGCTGTTACTTAGAAGTGTAACATAAGAAGTCCTTTTTGAATTGAGTTCATAGTGTGAACTACAGTTGAATATAAATGCCATCTACAGAAAAATTGATTACAGGGAAACAATTAGAGCTGTGGAGGCTAGTTTAATGTCGCTCTGTCATTTAATTAATAGGAAATGATTTAGTGTTTGGAAATTCCCTGTAAATTTTTTTTTCTTTTTTTTGAAAATGAGAAGAAGTGCTTGTTTAGTTAACTAGTACAAACCTGGTATAGGCTTCATGACATGTTTCATTTAATCCACGTGACAGGGCTTTGGCTTTTTTTTTTTTAGAGGGGGAGGCAGTATGGGGAATTGAACTCGGGGGCACTCGACCACTGAGCCACATCCCCAGCCCTATTTTGTGTTTTATGTAGAGACAGGGTCTCCCTGAGTTGCTTAGCGCCTTGCTGTTGCTGAGGCTGGCTTTGATCTCAAGATCCTCCTGCCTCAGCCTCCTGAGACACCACCACACCCTGCCTTTGGTTTTTTGAGGTAATAGAAATTACAATTTCATAATAGACATTTGCAATGCACTTTAATCAGCTTCATTGAGCCAGAACCGGTAACAGCGCTCTCGTTAAGGTGATAATCTTCAAAAGAGCTTTCAGAAGGTTTTTTTTTTTTTAATTTCATTTGTATTTATTGATTTTTTTAATGGCAGATGTATGGTGTGGATATTTTAGAAACACTTGTGGATAAAGAGAAAGGCTACCAACTAGAAGAATTTCCAAGATAATTAGTCAAGAGTCTTCTATTTTATCTGTCTTTCAAAAAGCATATAAAAAATGAAGTAAGAGTTGTATTATTAAGGAACAACCTTGAATATATGCTAATTACATTTAAGGAGTGAATCAGTTGCATGCTTCAGAATCTTATTAGTAGTAACACATCCCATGGAACACAATCGAAAAGTTGACTATGTCATAACACCCCAGGAGAGAGCTGGTGCTCTTAGGAGACACAATGAACAGTTATGGAGTTTTTAATATGAACCACTAAGGAAGAGAAGCACATTTCATATTTTGGGTCATATATACTGAGAATCTTGTAAACTAGGAGTTATGGGTCTCATTTCAAAGATAAGACAACCAGGGCTATTGGCAGAGAATAAACGCAAATTCAAGTTCTCCCTGGCTTCAAAGGCTGCCTCTTCCTACCCCTCTGATAGCAAGATCTGTCAACCACAAGTTTATTGACAAGGTCATGATTGACTCATCTATGGAAGTCAGTTCTCAGTCTCCTTGCCTGTTGCTTCATCAGTGGGCTACAGATTTTCAAAACAGTGCTTTTTCTTTCACACGAACAAACCAACTGAGCACGGCAACAGAAGAAATCTTCTGAATCCGTCAGGCCCAACAACACTGAAGGATGAAATTTTATTGGCTTCGTATCGATTGTGTGATGTAGTTCATGTAGCTGCTTAGTTGTAAAGAACAGAAATACAAGAAAGACATCCAAAAAGTATACTAGATTTTAAAGCTGGGATATTTTGTGAGAATTTTTGTATTATTTATGTTTTTTTTTTTACAGCTGAGAAAAAGAAAAAGAAAGATTTGCAAAGACACTTTGGGATAAAATAAGAGAGGATAGTTACAAAATCGTTATTATTGCCATCCAGTCCTTCAGAAATAAATGTATTGGCAAGGATGCATTGAGTGTTTACTAAACATAGAATTCTCAAGCCTTTAATTAGGGCTGCATTTGTTCAAGGAGATGGTCAGTCCTATGGGTCTGTCCATCTTATGAACACACATGGAGTGCTGTACGTCCAATTATGGCAGTTGACCTTGAACGTCGGACAGCATAATGAATGGCTGGGCCGTATTGTGTTACCTACAAATCTATCTATAGCCCATGCATGATCAATATGGCCTGAGAAAATTGCAAAGGACCTTGAGCAGTTTTCTTTAGCTATCTGATGGCACATCATTTATTGAACCTATCTGAACCGTATGCCTCTCCTATGCCACGCTCTGCACTGGGGGCAGTAATACAGAATTGAGCAAGGCTCAGGTCCCCTGGAAAGTTAGAGGAACACACGGCCAAGAACAGCTATCATTCTGTGTAATGAATGCACAATAAATATAACTGAGCCCCATGGGAGCATCTGGGGAAGCATTTCTCTATGTACATGTCCCAAGGTGGCATTAGTAGCTGGGTGGATAAAAGTGATGTTCTGATGGATTTAAAGGCAAAGGAATGCACCGTCATGTGACATGGGACACCCTGTATCCTGCAAGATGAGAATCTCCAATACTGCATAAGAGATGAAGCAGCAGTTCAGTGAAAATTCCAACAGCTTATTTCCATCAGGGTCACCCAGCTTCCCAAACTCAAAAGATATGCCAAACGCATCTTGCTGGGAACGTCTGTCTTTGCCTCTGCTCTGCAGCTGAATTATATTAAATCTCTGCTAGTTTTTCACATCTCAAAAATAATCACGTGGACCCAGACCTTTGTCCAGGTCGAATATTCATCCTTGTCACAGGGACGCACCGGAGTGGAAACCAAGAGACCCGCATTCTGATTTGGTCCGCCACCAGGTCGCTGTGGTTGTTAGGATGAGTGACTTCCCAGCCTAGAATCTGGATTTCTTATTTGTCAATTCCTCGAGGTGAAACTGGATCCAGCACTTCGGAAGGCTTCCCTTTCCCTCTCAAATTTCAAGGAACTCAAAGCCACCGTTTGGAGTTAGAGTAGACACTCTCTGGGAGGATCAATCTGTTTGTGATTAATGTTTTTTTTTCTTTTTTGGGTTCCTAACAGCTCTATTTACATTAAATGACATACTTTATTCTCACTGTCCAGCATGGTTGATAGAGCTGAGATAGACACGTGGCCAAATGAAGTCAGTGGTCAGTTTTCTCATTGGAATTCTAGCTTGGGCTATCTCTGAATAGAGGAGTTGTCCATCTTCAGATGCTCTGGGCAGTTGTGATTTCTGTCACATGCACTGAGAATGCCAAAGATGTGGCTCTACACCAGTATAGTAGATCCTGCTAAACAGCACAGAAAGGCATGCCTTGATTTTTTTCATCTCCAGACTCTGCTAAGAAGTTCCCCTATTCTTTACAATCAAACACTAATATTTTGCTTAAGATATCTTGAGTTGGTTGTGTTACAGCTAAAGAGTACTGAACAGTTCAAATGCCCCCAGAATTTGCTTAACATACACATTGATTCACAACAGAATGCAATCCTAATAATAGAGACTTGGTTCATTTAAACAAACAAGCTCAACAGCCGTGATTAATAAATTAACACTGGACATTCAGTAAACCATTATTAATTCATAAGTCTGTCACAAAGACATTCTCAAATGACCAGAATTGGAATACATTTGCTTATTCTGATTACAATTAATACGAGATTTCAAATGACACCAAAAACATTTTAGCTCCTTCTGTGCTAATCATTGAAGACTTATTTTTTTTCCATTTCATATCAGAGTAGCGTGCAGTGACCATGAGCTAATTAATATTCATTTGATTCTTTGATTGTCTTTTAAAGCTCCAAGCCAACCACCGGCAAATATTGCATGGAAGCTGTCAAACTCTAAATTATGCTTGAACTGGGAACACGTGAAAACCATGGAAAATGAGTCCGAGGTATTGGGCTACAAGGTGAGTATCACTTTTCCCTTTAATTGTATAAATTATGACATCAAAGAATCAAGAATGTCAACAGAAGTAGAAAACATTTGGTGCCTATGGAGATAGGACAATTTTACAAAGTTGTCTGAAAATTGCTTCTTTTAAGTTCTTCACTGAAAATGTCTTAGAGTCTGAGTCCAGTGATGTATCCTGGACCTTCAGGACACAAAAGTTCAATATTGAACAGAGTTCAATATTGTATTTTATTTTTTTGGCAGATGACTCCCTTTGCCATCAAAGATGATGTGTATTGGGATAGTAGATATGAAATGTTAATGAGGTCAAAGAATATATTCAAATAAACTTTCTACAACTCAGGCTACAGTATGTTGTGACCTTTCAAAATCATACAGATAATTTAACAAGGATATCATCAGGCACCCAGAGCAGAGCATGTCCATCAGTGAGAGTGGACATCAACCTCTGGCAGATGCAGATATTCAGACACTTGAAATGGGTCCAGACTTAACACTGACTTTAAACAGCAAGCACCAGAGATGATAGCCTCAAGCCATTTAATTAATAGAAATAAATCTAGTCATTCCAGAGATACTGGTCAAAGGAGAAATCTTTTTGTTTCTTTTTTTGTTTTTTTAAACTAAGATGGAACCCAAGTGTCCTATACCACTGAGTCACATACCCAGCCCTTTTCATTTTATTTTTTATTTATTTTGTAATAGATTCTTGCTAAATTGCATAGGTCCTGGATAAATTGCTGAGGCTAGCCTCAAAATTTAGATTCTCCTGACTCAGCCTCCCAAGTCACTGGGACTTCAGTACCTGGCAGATAATTTTTCTTACCAACAAATACATTTAAAGAACCGGCTTGACTTTTCCATATGAGGATCACAGTATTATAATGACATACTTCATGGTGTTCCGTAACAGGGTGTGAACATAACCGTGTGTGAAAAAATCTCACGTCCATATTAACTCCATTGATTGTTTTATCCAGATTCTATATCGGCAGAACAGACAGAGCAAAACTCACATTTTGGAAACAAATAACACCTCCGCTGAGCTCCTGGTTCCCTTTGAAGAAGACTACTTGATAGAGATAAGGACAGTCAGCGACGGGGGAGATGGGAGCAGCAGTGAGGAAATCAGAATCCCCAAAATGTCCAGTGAGTGGGGTCCCTGGGCTCTTGCAGATTTTCCAATTTAGACAGCTGCAGCATGAAATCTGGGATCCAAGAAACTGTCCAATTTTAAAATATTGGGGAAAAACTAAAAGGCCTGTGGTTCCTTTGTGTGTGTGTGTGTGTGTGTGAACCAGAGAGGAGGAGACAGTTTTTCTTTGATCTTTCCAATTTGCATTGTGCTTATTTATTGCAATTTTATGTATCTTCATTTGAAAAGAAAAAAAAAAACCTCTGTGTTCTTAGTGTGTAATTTCCTCATTCATTCTATTGGCACCAAAGATTCAGAACATTTTTATGGATTTTTTTTTTTTGGTACCAGGGACTGAACTCAGGGGCACTCAACCACTGAGCCACATCCCCAGCTCTATTTTGTGTTTTATGTAGAGACAGGGTCTCCCTGAGTTGCTTAGTGCCTTGCTGTTGCTGAGGCTGGCTTTGAACTCATGATCCTCCTGTCTCAGCCTCCAAGGCCTCATAGAACAGAGGTGGCAAAGGTGAAGCATGCATACAAATACTAGCCTTTCCAGATTCATGGTAGACATCACCAATCAACCACTGCATTCATGAACCCAGCCACAACTTCTCCATAAGATACTTTATTCAAGCCTGGACCAATCAGTCAAACTTAGGATATAAGAACATTTTACTATCTGTGCTTTAGAGGAACAAGAAGGACCTGAAGCTCTGATCAGTTTGTAATCATCAACCATCCAAGTGCTGGCCAATTGTATTTTATTATTTTTCTTTCTTTCTTTCTTTCTTTCTTTTTTTCTTTCTTTCTTTCTTTCTTCCTTCCTTCCTTCCTTCCTTCCTTCCTTCCTTCCTTCCTTCCTTCCTCCCTTCCTTCCTTCCTTCCTCCCTTCCTCCCTTCCTTCCTCCCTTCCTCCCTTCCTCCCTTCCTCCCTTCCTCCCTTCCTCCCTTCCTCTCTTCCTCCCTTCCTCCCTTCCTTCTTCATACCAGCGATTGAACCCAGGGGTACTTAACCACTCAGCCACATCCCCAGGCCTTTTAATTAATTTATTTATTTGTTTATGTATTTATTTATTTGTTTGTTTTGAGACAGGGTCTCACTAAGTTGCTTAGGGCCTTGCTAAGTTGCCGAGGCTGGCTTTGAGCTTTCCATCCTCCTGCCTCAGCCTCCCGAGCCACTGAGATTACAGGCGTGTGCCACCCCACCCAGCTGTGGCCAATTTTAACCTGCACTTCTGGCAGGGTTCACCAGTTTTGACACTCTCCAACTGTTGTTTTACTTTTAAAACAGCCTAAAACAAAGAGTAAAGGGACTTCCTAAAATTAAACATTGTCGTTAAAGTGAGTGTAATAAAATATAACACTGGAAGTGAAATGAGTGTTTTGGGTCTTGAAGAATTAATCTAGTGAGCCGATTATATGTTTCCAAGTCATTTCATGTTATTTTCTTTATTTTGCAGGTCTGAGTTCCAGAGGAAATCACATCTTAGAACCTCACACCCATTTCCTGTCCAACATCATTCTGATTTTTTACTGTTTTGCTATTCAGCCACTTATACGATGAATATAACCATAAATGGTTGGGAGTTTTCTGAAAACTAGATGATTCTGTACATATGCTCTCCAGCCTCCAACATGCGAATTCTTAATACAGATTTGTTTGGAAAGAAGAAAATGTATATTATTAAGATCTTGTAAATATCTGTGGTACGTTAATAAAAACAATTTTAAACACTTTGGAATTTTAAAGTTCACACGTGATTGCATATATTCAAAGGTGCCAAGTCAATCCGAGGAGTGGTAATTGCTGCGTCTTTTAAGGGACTTCTATGGAGAGTAAAAATAACTCCCCTTGAAGAGGATGATAGATACAAAATGGTTTTGAATCTATGTGCATTTGAATGTACTCCAGGCAATTCATTTCAGTATTTAGAAAATGCTCCTTGCTTCAAAATAAAATATAATTATTTGTTTACATAAATTGGACTTCTTTCAGAGTACCGGCTATTAAAAGGCATGGTGTGCTTTAATGTCTGAATCAAGTTGCAACAAAAAAATATTGGCACCTCCAAAGGTAGATAGACACGATGTTCTTCCAGACTGACTTTTGAGGCATTTCAGTCATAATAAGGACCAAAAGAAGTACTTTCATGGCCAAGGAAAAGAAATGAAGGGAAATGAGCACTCACCTAAAATAACCCAGCCATTCTGATTTCCTGTAAACAGCATCTGAAAGTCAAGTTTACCCACTGAGCTGATTCCATATTCTAAGTCAGTTGCGTGCACAAGAGCCAGGGAATGATTAAAAACCAAGAGCACTCTATGTGGCCTTCTTTTTATATAATAAAGAATCTAAGAACAGAAATATTTGACCAGGTTCTTTTATATTGTGGTCAAAATATATTTGCATGGTACGTGAACTCAGTTGTCAGACTTTTCTGCCATGTTAAACATAATCCGACGTTAGCTAGGATTTAGAAAGATTTCTGTGGGTTGAGTCTCCTCTAGGATGGATGTGTCTCACTCAGTGGGCTCACTTCCTGGAAGAGCACAGCAACTGAAAGGTGAGTGAGTGCCATTCAGGACATCTGTCCATTTCCTTCATAGACAGCTGTGGGGGTTTACCCTGCTCTCAGCCCCTTCCACCTCCCAGCCACTGGTGTTGTCCTGGGGAACTTGATGTAAGAAAGGACACACCGCTTTCACTTTATTAACCTGGTGCAAAGTTTTCAATTAGTTAGAACGCATTTGAACCTTCTTCACTATCAAGTTTGGACCCTCCATGCACACAATTCTTTAAAATCAGATGTCATTTTTATTCTTCCTATGTTTGAGACCTCTTTAAAAGACTCCCATGGAGTCAGCCACCGATGGACATTGGTTTTCCATGGCCTCGAATTTGCTCCTTGCCTGAGGAATGTGTTGTGCGTACAGTTCAAGTTAATGAACCGGATGCTGTGAGATCTGGTTGTGCTTTTATGGAACTAATCAAACAACAGATACCATTTGCTTCACTCATGTCAACCGCAGCCACTTGAGGACACATTTGTATGTGTCTGGTGTATGATCTTCATGGTGTCCTCAACCTGCTGAGACAAGATTTGTGTCCTCCTCCCTAGAAGGGAGAGTCAGAGGTAAGTCTACTGAATTTCGTGGTTTCACCAATCCAGTGAATCAGATCCATAGTCATTGCACATGAATCTAAAGACAAATCGTGTCTTATCAGTCTTACATATTTGCAGAGTACCCTTTCAGTTTATGATTTCTGGAGTGCTTAAAAGTCTACATTATTCAATACCTGATATATTTTCTTCATTTTCCACTAAGTGTTTGGAAATGTAATGTATTAATATTAAGCAGTATGACTTGTGGCTCAGTTTGAATCTCTACTCATGGTGAGATCTGAGACTCATCTTCAACATTTCCATTTCACTAATATCAGGATTATGGGACATGATGTATATAGAGAATATTTGGAATTGTACAAGGGACACTCTAAGTTGTTTATAAACATATCTGCTGAAGTCTCCTGCTTACGAATTAGACCACTAACGAAAAAGTTACCACAGTTCTTTAAGTGCCCAGTGTACTGTATAAACCAATTTTATTTATGTTTGTGTCAAAAGTTCAAATAGCTTCAAGACAAATGGGTTGTCCGCCTACTTTTGACACTAAATCTCACTGAAAAATAAAATCAGTGGTGGTCAATCGCTCCATTTCAAGGAAGTTTTCTGCCTGATGATGCCTACTTCGCAGGTGTACAGGAAGAATTCCAGTAGATCCCTTTATTGACTGAGTGGATAAGTGCTTTAAAGTCTTATCAATATGATAATTAATACATTTTTTCCCACATTTCTTACAGGAAAGAGGAAGGATGTGACTGGATCCATAAAACAGCCAGAGAAAGAGCAGGAAGTAAGAAACCAGAGACAGGAAACTTGTCAAAAGTAACTGTCTAAGACTATGGGCGGCCCAGATAATGTGGACTTCCCTGTGCAACTCCATTTGTCTGTCTTTTATCCTTCTATTGCCCACTTTTAACTTTACACCAGAAGGTGGTTGATAGGAAGGCATGCCTGCTATCTTTAAAAGCAGAGAGATGAGCTGGGCGTGGTGGCGCACGCCTGTAATCCCAGCACTTTGGGAGGCTGAGGCAGGAGGATCACGAGTTCAAAGCCAGCCTTAGCAACTGCGAGGCGCTAAGCAACTCAGTGAGACCCTGTCTCTACATAAAACGCAAAATAGGGCTGGGAATGTGGCTCAGTGGTCGAGTGCCTCTGAGTTCAATCTCCAGTACCAAAAAAAAAAAAAAAAGTGGAGAGATACCAATGGTGAGAGATGACCTGGACCTCCTATGAACCCCAAAGGCAGCAGCATAATCATTACCTCCCATGAATAATCCTAATACTTCAGTGCCTCTGGATTTTAGTAATACATATTCCATCTTGAGGCAGCCATATGAGCCACAATGTATTACTTCATTTGCTAGGAAGCTATATATTTATTTCAATAGTATTTGTTGTTCTTGTTACTGTTGTTGTCCTGGAATTTGTTATTTTTTATCCCTGTTGAACTCAGCACTAAGATAAGAATTCTCCCAAGGAACAGAACCCACACATAGGATGTGTGTGTATGTGCACAGAGAGGGAAAGAGGCATAACATGGAAGTGAGTGATGAGATTAGGGAACTCGAGAACTCTAAGTGCAGGATGGCCCATGGTCTAGTTCCAGACAGAGCTCAGGGCTGAGAACCAGGAGGGCTGGTGGTCTACGTTCCAGTTAGAGTCCCAAAGCGAAGGTAGGGAAAGACTCAGAGACTCTTCTTCAGAGAAAAATAATTGTTTCTTACTCTGATTTTGATTCTATGCAGGCCTTCAACGGGTTGGATGATGCCCACCCACACTGGGAAGGGAAATCTGTTTTACTAAGTCTACCGATCCAGACATTAATGTTACCCAGGCAAGTCTCATCACAGACCACACAGAGTAATATTTAACTACACACCCAGGAACCAAGAGTCCCACCAAACTGCCATATAAAATTAACAGAAATGATGCTCTTTTGGTGATACTAATTCTATTGTAATCCCCACCCACTTTTCAAATGTAAAGATTTAAATTCGACTCTCACTTTATTTGTTTGGAAAAATGGCAGAATTGAGATGACAGGGTCTCAGAGTTCTTGTAAAGCCCTACGATTTTATATTAAGTGACATTGTCTGGCTCACTTTGGGCACCAGGCAACGTATTATAAACCCTCACCACCCCCCACACACTCTGAAATGCTTTCTCAACTTTGTTTTATATTTTCTCGGGTTGAATGGAGCTTTCTTACGTGGAATTTACCACTATTGAGTATGTTTTCTCAAACTGCCCAGAGCACTCAGAGATGGAAGACCATGCCCACGAACCTGGTGGAGAATCACTTGTATACTAGAGTAGTCACCAAGGGCAAGGATGGGATAAATTTTGTTCAGTTAAAATAACAAAAATTTAGGTAATTTGGTAAGATTTTCGTAGTGAATAAAGTCATTGACTATTTGGGGGATTTTGACTCTCCCACTTTGTGTGGTAAAATGTGCGCTCTTTAATAAAACAAAGTTGGGCATGAAAGAAAGTTTCTTATACTCTGCTTTAAAATGTTCTTATTTGGCCAAAGCCTAGATAACTTTATAACAAGTTCTATTATTATTTAAAAATTTTATTTTATGAGAAAACTCAATATTTCAAAACCATTGGTGTTTCTTTTTTTAAAACAATGTTATTGCTATTATAATTCACTCTTTTTCTTTGTTTTATTATTTTTTTATTTGTTCTTTTCATTATACATTACAGTAGCATGTATTCTGACATATTATACATACATGAAGTATATCATCCCATTCTTGTTGCTGTACATAATGTGGAGTTACACTGGTTGTGCATTCATATATGAATATAGGGAAGTTATGTCTGATTCATTCTACCATCTTTTTTATTCCCATCTCCCCTCTCTTCCCTTCATTCCCTTCTATATAATTAACATATGTCTATTTTTCCCTACCATCCCATCCATATACCAGAGAGAACATTCAGCCTTTGGATTTTTGGGGATTGGCTTAGTTCACATACCA
This sequence comes from Xerus rutilus, assembly GCA_028644305.1. NCBI lineage: Eukaryota > Metazoa > Chordata > Mammalia > Rodentia > Sciuridae > Xerus > Xerus rutilus. Next base: position 12,684,625 of record CM053416.1, on the reverse strand, counting down.
TGATATCCTCCAGTTTCATCCATTTACCATCAAATGCCATAATTTTATTCTTCTTTATGGCTGAGTAATATTCCATTGTGTATATATACCACATTTTCTTTATCCATTCATCTGTTGAAGGATACTAGGTTGGTTCCATAGTTTCGCTCTTGTGAATTGAGCTGCTATAAACAGTGATGTGGTTGAGTCACTGTAGTACGCTTTGAAGTCCTTTGTATATATGCCAAGGGTTGGGATAGCTGAATCAAATGGTGGTTTCATTCCAAGTTTTCTGAAGAATCTCCGTACTGCAGTTTGCAGTCCCACTAGATATATATGAGTGTACATTTTACGCGACATTCTTGCCAACATTTATTGTTACTTGTATTCTTGATAATTACCATTCTGCCTGGAGCGAGATGAAGTCTAGTTTTATTGTGCATTTCTCTAACTGCTAGAGATGTTGAACATTTCTTTTCATATATTTGCTGACCAATTGTATTTCTGTGAAGGGCCTGTTTTGTCTTATTTTGTAACTATTTCTTTCTTTTTGGCATCTCAGATTAGTAAGTTCCACTTTAAGCATAGTGACCTGGAGTTTGTGTCCCAAGATCTTTCTTTGTGTCTCTTGACACCAAGGTTCCGAGTTCTATGGAATTCCTATTTATTCATTAATCCAGCCACGGGCTTAGGAAATGTGCTCTAGCATTTATAATAAACCAAGAACATATGTAAGAGTACTTGGAAAATAGAATGTCAGAATCCTGATTATTAAATATTTTCCTTAAAACTTGGAGATTTGATTTCTTGCTATCCTTGCTAAAAAAAATTTTTTTCCAGGAAATATATAGAGTAGATTTTAGGTTTGCTTATAGATCTCACCAGCTACTATTCCCGTCCTTAGTAGCACTTAGTATTAAAGTCCTGTCCTGAGAGAATGATGCTTACGACATGTGTTTTCTTACAACACGTAGCTGAGTGTTGAGACAATTTGCTTTTTCTTCTATTCCTTAAGAACACAAGTGCTTTTATCTTACGAGCCTAACAGAAATAGTAAGCTAACAAACTCCAGATTTAAAGTGGGTACAGGCTATATCCTTGAAAGAAATTCAATAAAGATAAAATTCTTGGAATATAGACGTTTTGAGTAAACATCAGCAATGCTAAGTTATTGTGCCATTTTTCATAATGTGTACCTTAAAATTTAGTTAGGCATGCTTTGGAAGATAATGAGTTTGCTCAGAGCAAAGCTCTGTAGAGAAGAGAATTCAGCAACTCTTTGAATAAGGGCAGCAAGCTGCAGCTGAATGAGAGAGAAAAGAAATCCTGATGTAAATGGCTTCCATTCTGCACCCCATCAAAGACAAGGAAGCATGCTGGCCTGGAATACTGGTGAGTTGCCACATTATTCCAGGAACTGGAAGCTCTATTAGATAGGGTCCTATTCTTGGGCACTGTTAATCAATATTTATAAGTTCCTGTGAAAATGAAAAGCACACCATAAATTCTGATAATTTTTATTATGGTGATTTTTTTTTCCCCAGAAGTATATTGACTTTTTGCAATGCCAGTTTAAGATAATGACGGAGGCCAGGTACCATGCCTGGGGGGAATAGTAATTGGGAAGTTTGAAAGGCAATGATCTTGAGATACTGAAATTTTAGATGAATTCTTAATAGCCTGAATAGACTAAGTAGCTTTAGTTCAAACACAAAGCGGTCTACCTCTAGTCCTGATTGAGTTTTCAACTTGTGAAGTGAGTGTCATAGTCTCAGAATTTGTTCCTTAAATGGTGGCTATTTATACTCATAACCATACCTGGTATTCTCAGGCTCCTCAGATAGTAACAATAATGACTTTGGGCAATATTTAGTACCTGTAAGTGCAGTAGTTACAGAATTTCCCAAATCAAATTTCAGTAGATTAATTCCTGTCTATTTTTTTGTTGACAGCCATGTGTAATTGAATAGATCACTGACCTTCTAATCAGATCATTTTCCTTACTTGGTTAAAAGTGAAATTTGTCATCTGCATGATGATTATATCTAGGCCTGCTGACTCGGACAGAACTATGTTCCAGAAGTACATAGCCTTAAAGGATTTCTCAACCATACCCCTAAAAGCAAGGACATAGCTCAAGTTATTTTGAACAGGGTTTAGAACTCCTATTTTAATCTGGATGAAAGCTTAAGAAAAAGGGGGAATGAGTTATAGACTATCTTGAAAAACTACAACGTATCGCTGTTGATAGAAGAGAAATTTAATATTCACTTCATACCTATAGATAATAAAGAGACTAGACTTTTCCACCTGAAATTGATATGTTTCAGCAGAAAACTCCTTGTCTTTTACCATAATATGTTATGTTTTATTACACTGCAATGTATCTAATTACCTTTTTTAAACCCCCTATCTTATTTTTCTAGTAAATGAGTGGCCAAGAAGGTGCACTTTCTCTTTTGATCACCCTCTATCATCCAGGTCTGACCTCCAGTAACTGCTCACAACATTTATTTTGAATGAATAAATGACCGCAAGGAAGGATTGAGGGTGTATTAATTGACAGAATCTCATGGTCACTCCTACAAAGCTGGCAAAGCCTTCCGCCAACATAGTATCTTTTAGTAAGCCTTCCATATGGAACTAGGATAATTTAATATCCATAGTTGGCATGCCTCGGTCTGCATATAAAGTATTTTAATTTTTAAAAATCTCCTAAAATGAAAATGAGTGTTAGAAGGGTGATTTTTTAAATAGAAAATGCTGTGTAATTAGATGAGAGTTTCTTCTCTTTCCTTTGAAAGATTTTTAACAGACAAAATATTTAAAAATTTGTCTGTGAAGGTTGGCATGGTGGTGCAAGCCTGTAATCCCACGGGCTCAAGAGGCTGAAGTAGGAGGATTGCAAGTTCAAAGCCAGCCTCAGCAAAAGTGAGGCACTAAGCAACTCAGTGAGACCCTGTCTCTAAATAAAATACAAAATAGGGCTGGGGATGTGGCTCAGGGATTGAGTACCCTTGAGTTCAATCCCTGGTAACAAAAAAAAAAAATATCTCTAGGAACATGACTCTCTGAATTGTATAGTCCAGAGAGGGTGTAGTACCCATAATGTCTAGTAGCTTTTTCCTGCCTCCCAGTTAACTAAAGTGTATGCACCTGAACATGCCTGGTAATGATTTAGTTGTGCTGCAATATTAAATCCACACAGTCAGCCAGGAGGGTCTTTTCATTTGGCATACATATAACACAAAGCTATAATTTCTTCTTTGTAGATGCATATTCCTTAGGTCATGCTATAAAGATTTCATCCACTTGATTTCCAAGGATTCAAAATACCTGAAGGATTTCATTAAAATCTTGGAGGAAAAAAAAATTAGTTGTTTTGCACTACAGAGGCTGGAAACTTTCAGCTCAAAATGAGCATCCGCAACAGACAACTTAACCTGCATCAGTGTGTATTTATTTGAACAATGAAAGAGTTGCTGGTGTTTATATGGCAGATTTCACATCAACCTTGCCTTCTCTGGGGTAACTCTGGGCCCTACCTTCCTGCCTGGCCTTCAGCTAGTGAGCTAGCACATGAGCCTTTTCTTTGAGAACAAGTTTCACTTGCCTTTACTACATTCTCCTCCCAGCTCCCATGACCCATTTATGAATCATTTGAGGTACTTAAATTTCAACCCCTGTTGTACGTGAGGCAGTGTGAAAGCCAGTCAGTAGTTGACAGCAAGTTATGTCGGGAAGACTATCATACTAGTCCAAACTAGCAAACCCCAGTTGCATGACCTGAAGCAAGACCCTTATTGGCTCTGAACTTTAGTTTCTTTATAAATAAAACGAAAATGATGCTTCCCTCCATGTATCTCACGGAGGGTGTTCTAATGCATACATGGAATAAACTCTGAAAAAAGACCATAGATTTTGAAATGATAGAAATTTTCAAAGAGGCATGGATGGGCTGGGACCTGTTTGCATTCTTCCTTTTGATGAAGCCTATGATTGACTTTCAAATTAGCCTGTTGGAGTCGTTCCTTTCTGAGATCATCTTAATTATGTCATGGCTAATTTTACCGCATGTTGTTGATAGCTTAAAATTAATGTCATTGTTTTTCAGAGCATGTTATCTTACACTCATTCACACGAGCACTTCCTTTTAGCTCTTGTGAACTATGAGCATTTGATATAAAAACATGGGTCATTTATATGAAGTGAAACCATGAAGCTATAATCACAAGAAATTTGTCTTTTAACAACATAGTTTCCTGTTGACATTCGGCTCAAAAACATTACAGCTACCTATGAAAGAGGTCCACATTTATAACGCACCTATTCACTCAAGAAAACATTCTCTGTTTTCATGTTCTGAATACTGTACAAGACCTTGTAGAGAACTAGCAAAGAGAAAAAACATGACATAAAAGTAGAGAACAGGCAGTAAATAATAAAGTCTCTCGCCTTAAGGAAAATAACCACAAACTGTGATAAGAGCTGAAGGGAGATAAGAAAGAAGCTGTGACGGAAAATGAAATAAGATATCAACACTGGATAGAGGAAGGAGAGCTCAGTATGCTCGAGGTACTCAAAGAATGGGGTGAGGATGGAGCATGGAGCCCAGATGGGAGGGTGGTCTGCATGCACAGGGATAATTGGAAGCCTGTTATCCCAGACATTGCAGGATCTAAGAAGCAACTTCTATTTCTGTTTTGAATATATTTATGTTTTCAGAAGCCACGCTGCTGACAGGGAGCTAAATGCACTGTGAGGAGTCCAAGAATACAAACAAAGATAATGATTCTGACATTCATCCCTGTGATAGGTAAATGTTGGCCGGACTCAGTTGGCAACAAGGATGGAGACCTGCAGGATTGTCAGGAACATATCCATGGGATATGAGGAGGGTAAGGTCTCCAATGGTTTATTAATGGGAAGTAGTGACCCTTGACCTCTGAGGTGAGTTTCGAAGGGACTTACTTCATGTTAGGAGTCTCAGATGTACTGTTATCTAATCTACTGCTTGTTAGAGAAATACTATTTAGTTGTACGCACATGGTCTAATTAATGCATATTGTTTTTTTATTATAAGAACCTCCCCCACAAACACTGCCTATATCCATAAGCCATCCAAACAGTTACATTGAGAAGACATTCATCCTGACTTTGTCTAACTTAAAATTGTTCAGGAAAAAAGTTTATTAGAATAGAATCAATGAAATACTATGCAGCCATAAAGAGGAAAGTGATCCCATCATGTGCAATAGCATGGGTAAACCTGAAGTAAATGACGTTAAGTGAAATAAGTCAGCATGGAGAGAAAAGTGCCATGTGATCTCGTTCCTATGTAGAATATAAAAATCCATATAAAGGTCCCATACAGTGGAGAGTAGAATGTGGTACCCAGGAACTGTAAGGCTGCATTAGAGGCATAAATTCAGGACATCTTTTTACAACATGCTTAATAATAATATGATGAATTCTTGAATGGCAAGAGAATGGAAGTGAAATTTTCTCACCACAAAAAATATCTATGCAGATAATGTGGCAGGGTTTAGTTATTTCATGATGTATGCATTCTTTCCATATCATGTTGTGCACAATGAATACATGGAACTTTATACATCAATTTACAAACATTAAGAAGACATAAATACAAAAAAAAAAATTAACCACACAATGCCATTGCCAGATTACACTGGGCAATTAAAATTGAATACCGATCAAGTGAGAATAGAAAGATTGTTCAGGCTTAACTGTATTCCAAAATGAGAACTTGTTTTTTTTTTTGTTTTTTTTTTTTAATCTTTAACTCCATTCCAAAAAAGGTTTTCACACTCTGATTAATAAGCCTGGAGGGATGTAATGATTTGCTATTCCCTGGCCTTTTTCTTTCATGCGTTTAGAGCTTTGCTAATGCCTCTGGAATGTTCTCCTTCCTTTTGCTCCTGGAGAGCAGCACCTTAGTTATAGCACCAGTGCCAGCCACTGCCCACTATGGGGACATCCACTTGGCTCCACCCTCCTTTCAGACTAAGCATGTCTTTCCCTCCGTCCTTGTAGCTCTCTGAACACATCTTTATCACATTTGGCACTTGTTTTTTCTTTTGGTTTTAAATGCTGATTTCTTGTCCTGGTTCCCTCATGTGATGGTGAGTTAGTTGTGGATTGTGAATTCTCCAGCACTGATTAATATGCTGAGAACAGAGGCGGCTTTGAGGAAATATACAAGGAAGACAAGGATGCAGGGAGGAAAAGAAATGTAATCTGTGTGTGTTCGTTTTCCAGAACATCTGAGTGTCCTTTGCCAGACACATATTTTTAAAACAGAAAGAACCCAAATAGAAGAATACAGAATTGTAATATTAAATACTCTAGGTGGCCTATAATTTTTAAAAAATGTTTATAAAAAGTGTATGTTAAAGTAGGAAGAGAAAAATGAGCATGTTATTAATCTTTTATTAGTTCATCTCAGGCAAGCTGATGAACAAACAAATTAGGACATCACAAGTGACTTCATGTGAATTATTTTCTAGGATGTGTATTTACAACAACTCTGTTGGCTTGTGTGCTAAAGGCTTCATCCCCAGGATGGAGGTAGTGGGTGGTGGTGGAACCTTTAGGAGGCAGGGCCTACTAGGAGGCAGTTAGGTCATTGGGAGGGTGCCTATTGGGAGGTGGTGGGAGCTTTAGGGGGCGGGGCCTACCAGGAGGCAGTTAGGTCATTGGGAGAGTGCCTATTGGGAGGTGGTGGGAGCTTTAGGGGGCAGGGCCTACTGGAAGGCAGTTAGGTCATTGGAGGCATGCCCTTGAAAGGAGTATTGGGACCCCCCTTTCTCTCTCTCATTTCTTGACTTCCCTGAAGTGACAAGTTTCCTCTACCACATACTACCCACCATCACATAGTGCCTTACCACAGAACCACAATCTTCAGAGCCAACTGACCATGGACAAAGCCTCCTCACCAGT
>CM053416.1:12656901-12677186 GCA_028644305.1 Xerus rutilus | reverse complement strand
AGTGTGCCCTTACTTTCTCCTTGTTAGAGTTTACTTTCTGCCCTGAGGAATGCTAGTTATTTATTTTCCATCAGAGAAAAGAATGAGCCTTCCACCGAGCTTAACTCTTTCCCCAGCTGAGAGAGAATAAAATCCCTACCTTGGCACTTCAACCTTGGGCTGTATTTCATTGACCTGTCCTCCCATGACAATATAGTACCAGTGATTCATTCACATGCTGCTAACAGTAATTAAAATATGTTTATAAGAATTACACCCAAACTTGCAAATGTTATGAAATACCACAAAAGAGATTTCCTGCATGCCTGATTTAAGAATAAAAATCATTTGATTGATAAATATTTCTAAGATTTCGTACTACGGAACATGGGGGCTCACTCATCTATTAAGGAGTTTTGTGGTCAGATTTCTTTGGAAAAGGAAGACAGGTGACCATTTCTATCAAACCCCTCTGAGCCTGGCAACCCTGAGTACAGCTCCTACCTTGGCTACATCAGGGTCACCTAGCCACTTATCACAAATCACCATCTTGTTCTATCCCAGACTGGAGAATCAAAATGATCCTGTGAACAAAATTCTCAAATTTATATAAGCTGGAGTTTAATACTGTGGACAGGCCCACAACATCTTAGCCTGTTGCCAAAATAAAATTTAAGTTGGATTCATAATTTAAAAATCATTTTTGCCTTGGTTTATCCCACCTTTAAGACAATCAGTGGACCATAAAAATGTAGCAATATTGTTTCTGACATAGCTACTAATTTATCAGAGCTCAAACTTTTTATAAGACAAGAAAACATTAAGTCAAATTATTTACAAATTTCCTGGTAATTCTCATAATTGGTTATCCTAAAAAAGAAAGTTAAAAAATCTTTGTTTTCGTGGACAATATTTTAAAACATGGAGCATCCTCTGTTTGTGATAATGTCAGTTCATGTGGGGACTTGACCTTAGAGGGGATAAAAGCCTTGCTCTGGTTTGCTCTGTTTTCATCTAAAGTGGTGGCCTCTGGAGAGAGCATGTTGTGTGTTGCATGGTACTGATCACTTTCTCCCTGCTCCATCCATTAAAGAGGATGTCACAAGGGGGGCAGTAGAGTCCCCCTCCACCCTCAGCAGTGGTACTTCTCCCTGCTCTGCTGTGCATGGTGGGACTTGGCCCATGTTCCTCCAGAATAGACCTTGGATCTTGTCCCTCATCCACCATTTATGGAAACACTGAAATTAAATTCATCATTGAATTAAAATTACTTTAATCACTGACACATTTCTTCCATACCTCTGAAAGGCTACCCAAACTAGGGATATGGTGAGTATCTTTTCTGAGCACACAAGGTCTTCTCATAGCTCTCTGGACTCAGTTTATTTCAGGAGTGCTTTTGCTTTTAGGAATCTCTACATTAAAACAGACACCAATTCTGTTTCCATGCATCTGCCGCCAAATAAGTCACCCAATTCAAACTGTGTTAACAACTCTTTCTAAGTCATTTGCTCCAGCAAAACCAAGAAAGGGCCTGAGGGTTCTCAGCTCCTCCAGTGGGGGAACAAGATGTCATAGTCCCTTCTTGAAAGATGAGAAACAAGATCTTCCTTCTTGAAAGAATAATTTCTTAGACCTATGTGGCCTTACCTGTGGAGTATGCTTTTCAACCAACCTGGTTCTCAGAAGTCAATAAATAATAACTGTGCTTTTACATGAATGAAGTCAAAATGCTTTGAATTTTGTTTTATTCTTTTGTCTCATAAAAGAACAAAAAGTTATGCATTACAAAAGGAGAAGGTAGGATTTAGGATGTTTTCTTCCTTGAAAATAATCTGTCTTGTATTTCTTATAAAGACAAGTAGACACTTGGCATTTACATGTATGTGTCTCTGGCAAGAAAGCACAGTGCTCTATTTCTGAATGAATAAATGTACTCTTCCTGGGATTAAAATTACTTCTAAAGAATATGTATTGATCTTATTTTTTAGATTCAGGGTTTACGATTAGACTCTCTTAATCATGTTTTTAAATGAAGATTTCATTTGGAGGAAATAATTTCCAATGGTCCTGATTACAATTCATGCTTATCAGTTTTGAAATAATTTAGATGAGGTCCATCAGAAGGGATAAAATAATGACTACTTTCTGCGCCCTTTCAAACATTTCCAACGTTCAAAGCAAAAAACAGAATGTGTTTTTCTCAGAATTGCTAATTTTTTTAAAAGAAGGAGCCTGACATGTTTGTTTATCATGTATTCATTCCAAAGAGCATTCTTAAGAATGCCCTTTGCGGTAGGATGACGGAGTCTGAGAAACGAAGACAAGTTTGAAATCTCACAAGAAAGCATTTTTTTTTTCCCAAGCTAGCAATGAAAGAGCTTTGTGTGTTTCAAGGTCATTTCACCAAGGGAGGAAATTGATAGAGTCTAATTAGAGTGGAAATGCTAGGCAGTCTGCTTGTTTGAGATGCTCTTGGCGACACAGAGCTAGAAGGAGTGGAAGTAAGTATATAGAGTTTTCTCTTATTGATCTAACTTCTATATGGCCCAATGAATGAAATGTACGCTAATATCACCTGCCGTGTTTTATCCCTGTTAAGAGATTAAAATGGGCACTTGGGGAGCTTTCTCCTGCTCTATTTCTTCTTATGAGTATTCAAGCTAACACTGAATTGGACATTTAATTATTTACAAATGACCTCCCTTTAGCCAGATTCTTTTTTTTTTTTTGGGTACCAGGAATAGAACTCAGGGGCACTCAACCACTGAGCCACATCCCCAGCCCTATTTTGTGTTTTATGTAGAGACAGGGTCTAACTGAGTTGCTTAGTGCCTCGCCGTTGCTGAGGCTGGCTTTGAACTCGCGATCCTCCTGTCTCAGCCTCTCAAAGTGCTGGGATTACAAGCGTGAGCCACCGCGCCCGGCTAGCCAGATTCTGAAAGGATCACTCCAAAAGATCATGCAAAGCCACTGAGTGGCCTTAAGGATGCTGAAGACATGGACCTTGGGAGGCTGAAATTACAAATAATTATGTATCGGTATTCCTCCATTCTTTATATGGAAAGAAAAGTGTACTTAAAAATCTAATTATTGTGTTTGCACCTGTCTTCTAAGTTAGATCTTTTTCTTGCAAATCACATAGACATATATGTGTGTACATATATATATAGTTATAATCTGTACATGAATATGTATATATATGTACACATACACAGAATGAGAAGGTATTCATTAATTTGTACACACACATGTGCATATATACATGTAAACATATATACATACATACATGCACACATGTTCATATTCACATGTATACATACACACACATATACACAGAAAAAAATGATTGTGATACCTTTGCAGAATTTTTCTGTAGCATTAAATATCAAGAGTCTGAGAACATGCCTGTTGTTTAGCAGGGCATCTTAATGCATTTTTAGACTCCAACTGTATAACACAGATGACGTGATTTCCAAATCTAGTCTCATGTGTCCAAGATCATATCCTCATCTTGGACATTTTTCTAATAAAGCATGTGGAGTTGAATTCCTTGCTCCAAATTTGCTGTGGTGTTTCCTCACAAAGCTTGTGTCTGTCTGTTGCTACCCTGATGGCCCAGCTCTCTTGGGCTGAGCAGAGAAAGGAATTTGTACGAGACCTTTAGGATACTATATCTGGTCTTTACAAAACCGATGTAGCTATTTCTGAGTAAAAATGAGATGATCACCCTTGCCATAGATGATTTGGGGTCTGGCCTGAAGATACCAAGTAATGCTTAGTCTTCTTGTCTCATAGGATTTGCTTTCTCTTTGCCCTAATAAAAAATAAGAAAGAAAAGCTACAAAAATTCCTTGTAAGGTGTTCTGGTTGTCTGTTTTATGAAGAGTTGGAGAATAGACTTCCTTCATGATGAGTATAATTTATCAGAGGGACCCTGGTTCTATATAGGCAAATTCAAAATGACATTAAATCCAAATTCCCCTCATTCAAGTTCCATCCGATTTACTGCCCACCCATGAATCCTACTTGACTTCATAGTGCTATTTTATCTTCTAATAATGTTTTTATGAGATTGTCGTTGCACACTGGCTCTTCCTGTGATATGTGTGCATAGGAAACAGATTTATCGTCTTTTACACGTTCTTGTTAATATGGGTACAAACTCGGATTCCATGACCCTTTAAAGTTACAGAAGTTAGAAGTGCCATTATAGGAAGAGGAAACACGTTACTTTGGAAACCTATCAGAATTTTTGTCATGTCGGGAGCCCTTCATGAGGCATTCGTTACTGTAGCCTTGAACTTTAAAAGTATCTTCTTCTGTTCATGCCATTCTCTAACTCAAACAGACTCGAGCTTATGCAGAACAAAATGGTAGCAGACTCTTTATCATGTTGTGGTTTAGACTGAAGGTTCTGAAGAACGATCATCAGGGTTCAAAACCTGCACTGACTGGTTGTGTGATCTTTAGCAAGTTACTTGACCACTCTGTTTCCTATGTTTAAAATAGGGAAAATATTAACACCAGTCTCATACGTCATTGAGAGAATTTTGCAAAATTATACATGTATCACACGTTAGGGAGTGTTTGGTGCATACAAAGCAGTCAATTGCTGCTGTTAGACTATCTGAAAGAGATCATGTTGGAAAACTTCATCATTTTGTGAACACTCAAAATGATATTCAAACATCAAGTAGCTGACCTAACTGTTCTGGCCGTTAGAATTCATCTTGCCTTTCTTCTCTGAGTGCTGATGGACATTATAGGACAGACCCGACCTCTCCATCCAGGCCTGCCCTGCATGTGTATATAACCTTTAGCAAGTTTCTTACTATTGATGTGAGACTCAGAAAGGTTGAATAGTTTACCTGGCAGGGTAAAATTAGTGAGCAGAGGCACTTGGATTCAACCTAAGCAGGTCGGATTCAAAAATCAGTATTTGGTCCCCACTTAGAATGCCAAAAAGTTACTTTATGTAGTGTGTCTATACATATTTCTCTTGTGTGTGTATATATGTGTGTTGTTTCTGTTTTACTCTTTCATTATTAAGGCATGTTTTAGCTTTTTCATCATTGTGACCAAAGACCAGACAAGAATAATTAGAGGAGGAAAAGTTTATTTTGGCTCATGGTTTCAAATGTATCAATACAGAGACAGTCAAGTCCATGGCTCTAGGTCTGGGTAACGTAGAACATCATGGTGGAATGGTGTGTGGGTGGAAAGCAGCTCGGGACATGGCAGCTAGGAAGCAGAGAATGTTCTTCACCAGAGACAAAATACATATCCCAAAGGCATGCCTCCAGGGACCCTCTAGCTATATCTAGCCTGTCTATAGTTACCACCCAGTTAATCCAGATCAGTGGATTAATCCACTAATTAGGTTGAGGATCTCATAACCCAATCCTTTTAACTCTAAACCTTCTTGCACTGTCTCATAAAAGATCTGTTGAGGGGCCAGATACAGTACTTGACCTATGTACATAATGTGTAATAATCAAATCCAGATAATATGTATTTCCATCTTTTCAAACATTAATTGTTTACATGTGCTGGGAATTTCATACTCTTTCTAGCCATTTTGAAATACAGATTGTTTTAACCAATAGTTTCTACTGTGCTATAGAAAACCAGAATTCATTCCTCGTGTGTGTCTATGTCCCTCATCTAACTCCCCCTGCTCTTGCCATTCTTTGGTGATGACTGTCCCATTCCATTTTTTTCTGAGATCCACTTTTTCCCACTAATGAATGAGAACACATGGCACTTGTCTTTCTGTGTCTAGCTTTTGCCGTGAACGTGAGGACCTCCGATTCCATCCACGTTGTGCTAAATGACAGGATTTCTTTCTTTGTACGGGCTGGATAACATTCCATGGTGCACATCCACCATGTTTCACCAACTACTTATTCTTTGTTGGGCATCTAGATGGATTCCACATGCTCTATCCTCCCTAGTCTCTGCAAGTGTGAGTGGGACATGGGCGTGTGCCAGTGGTTCCAGCTGGTCCTAAAGCTGCAGAAGGCTGAGGGGCTGTCTTCCACCCTGTGAGGGCCACAGAGACCCCAGGCTCCTGGTAGCATCCAGCTGTGGGGCTACTCAGGTGCATGGTGTGGAATAGTAGCTGTGCAGCAGCTTGGATGCTGGGAGCTGAGGAGGTCCTAAGTATGCTTCTTTGGAGCAGAGCAGTCTCCCCAAGACCAGCCAAGCCAGCTCCCAATTCCAGAACTCTCCTTCAGTCACCTTCCTCAGATTACAGTCTTTGCTTTGTTGCCCCAGATCTTCCCTGTGGCAGAGCCCTGCACAGGGTACCTCTGTTCACCCATCTGGGCTGCACTCTTCCCGTATGTATCGCTTTGTGAACTAGGAATATAAAGTTCAATGTCCTCTGCATGGTACTAGCCAACTGACACAGAACTTGAGTTTGAACTGAGGTGCTGAGCTGCCACAGGGACTCTCAAAACCTGTTTCCACATTAGGTTCACCGGTAGGACCCGCTTTAAAAAAATAGACTTACCTGGGGCTGCACCTCAGACTAGAAATGTCTTCCAAGGCTCGCCGAATTAATTCTAAGATGCTGATAATGCTAAGAACCATTGACCTTGACCCAAATAGTACAGTGCAGTTCATTTCCTAAAAACAGCCTCACTCCCGCATCCTAATTGATTCAAATCTATCCTAACATGAACACAGATGGCCACAATTCCAGCCCCCATTTCATGACCCTCTTTAACATTTTATCAGACTTTGTCTCCAATATGTATTGGTAGCTATAAAAATAAAATTAATACAGAGAATAATCCCCTCTGTCTCTCAGTGATTTTTCCTGGCTACTTACTGGATTCGTCTCCTCCTCTAAGCGGTTATATTCTGCTTGTGGATTAGTCTGACGGACAGCTCCGATGCTGCAGTTCTATGTTTCAAGAACTCCTCTGACCCTTCCTTCCAGCCTACTTAGTAAAGGAGGTGCCCTTTATCCTAGCCCACCAAACCCCCTGTGGTCACTCCAAGGTGTCACTTCCACATTTCCTTCTAGCCATTCCACCTTGGTTTTACATGCTTCAGGAGCTGGACATCCATGGGGTCTTCTAAAAGCTCACTGTGCTTATTTTCTGCTTTTGCTGATGGTCTTCTTTCCTACAGAATGTCTGTTCTGCACCTGTGCGTTCTGCGGTCTCCATGACGGACTCCACCCTGTTTTCTGCTTTAACCATCTTGACTACTTTTTTCTAAATTCACAGATCCCACCAAAGCCTCCAAAATGCTTGAACCTTTCCTTGATCCCACCTCCTCACACCAATACTGTGTGTGTGTGTGTGTGTGTGTGTGAGATTTAAATTTCCTTTGAACTGTTGTAGAATATTTTCTTAACATTTTCTGATGGAATGTATTACTTTGCAAGTCACAGTTAAGGGCAGGGATCATGTAGGATTCGTCTTTATTACTTGCACATCTCAAAGAATAGTAAATAACACTGAGAACAGTGCTAATTTGGTTTCGAAAAAATATACAAGGCAAAAAATAATCCTCTGTGGTCCTCATTATTTCTTTCTTCATTTCTTATTCATTATCTAATTTGGCTCCTCCTCTAATCTATGAATGTCTGCTCTCCATGCATTTTACTGGCAGCTCAGAGGTTCCTAGTCTGCTATTCAAGAGCTTCAGTGATTCCTACCTGCCCACTTGTAAATGTTATCACCCCCAATCCACTGCTACCAAGACCTCTGCAGTCTATTTTATTTAGGGGGTGGTGCTAAAATTGAACTCAGGGGCACTCAACCCCTGAGCTACATCCCCAGCCCTATTTGTATTTTATTTAGAGACAGGGTCTCGCTGAGTTGCTTAGCACCTCACTGTTGCTGAGGCTGGCTTTGAACTCATGATCCTCCTGCCTCAGCCTCCTAAGCCACTGGGATTACAGGCATGCGCCACGGTGCCTGACTCTACGGTCTATTCTTAAGTGCATGTGACAAAATTTTCAGCGACTGAGTTCTTTACCCTCCACTTCCTTGCATTTGACCAAACATTTTGTCTTACCCAGTCTTGATCTACAAGGACTTGGAGGAGCCTTACCTTTTAGGATAACACGTATGAATCTGACTTAATTCACCTGTAGGTGTCCGTCTTGAGGTCACGGTGATTAGTTCCAGGTTGCGTGCCTGTCTTAAGCTGACCATAGAATAAATCTTGGGAACTTTCTTGGATTTTCAACTTGTAAATGGGTACGTGAAACACAAGCTTCTGGTAACCATCCTGCAATCAATGGGGGGGAAAACTACTTAAAATAAAATTTAAAAATGCAGATGAGCCAGGCGCGGTGGCGCAAGCCTGTAATCCTTGCACTTTGGGAGGCTGAGACAGGAGAATCATGAGTTCAAAGCCAGCCTCAGCAATGGCGAGACGCTAAGCAACTCAGTGAGACCCTGTCTCTACATAAAACACAAAATAGGGCTGGGGATGTGGCTCAGTGGTTGACCTGAGGTCAATCCTCAGTACCCCCCCCCCCAAAAAAAATGCAGAAAGAAATAATGAATCGCAGGGACATATATAGGACCTATCCTTCTAATTGGCCTAATGCTACATCTCCTCCGAGACCTTCCAGTCACATCATCTGACTGCCGTCTTTAATGTTTAAGCCAATTTAAGACAGGTGTTCTGCATATTAAAACTCAAGGAAATAACTAGCGCAAGACATATTATCAGTAACTTGAATGATCCAAAGAATATATTACCCATGCAACCCCACTAAAATAGGGAAGGGAGAGACTACATCTTATACCCAACCAACTCCTCTGGGCTAATTGGCAAAATATTTCTTTTTGCTTCTTATCTCAGCCTAAGAACTTTTGTATACTTAAGTTTATCTGCCATACATACACACAAGGACAGAAAAGTCACTTTCCTCTGTTCTTCTATTAACCCCATGCGGGAGAAGGGCCTGTGCGCATCACCTGGCTTTTTTGATCGGCTTAATTGTAAATCAAGATATTCCACAAAGGCTTCAGGGAAAGGAAAAAAAAAAAAAAAAGATCAAAGATAAAAGAAGGGAAAAGAGAAACCTTCGTGTCCAGATCATGCTCCTTATCTTAAGACAACTTGAAGTCCTTTCAGATATTTGTAAAAGCAAGAGAAAAATCAATGAGAATTAAGGCTGGAGGAAAGGACCAATCAGACCACTGTAGTGACAGGTTGATCATGTCCTGGGTGCAAAGTGGCTCTCGCTTACCAGAGCCTGACATCTGCCTCAAGACACAGCAAGGCATTGTTTCTAAAGTGGAGATAATCTGTGAACGCCATGGGACATTGCAACAAGGTCATGGCCACAAGCCTCGCAGACAGTGCTTGTTGAATCTTGGAGGACGCTGTGATTTGGAGGTGAGGTGTTCCCCCCAAAGTCTTGTAAATGCAGAAATATTCAGAGGTGAAATGATTGGAATGTGAGAGCTACAACCTAATCAGCCCATCCTAGGTGAATGGACTGACTGGGGGTGACTGTGGGCAAGTGGGGTATGGCTGAAGGTGGGTCACTGGGGGTGAGCCCTGGGAGGGTGCATCTTCCTTGTGGCTCCTCTCCTCTCCTCTTTTCTCCTCTCTTCCTCTCTCTCTCTGTCTCTCTCTCTCTTCCTGATCTTGCCATGAGCTGAGCAGTTTTCCTCCACTGGGCCCTTCCACCAGGACATGCTCCCTCATCTTGGGCCCAGAGCAATGGAGTACGCTGTTGTTTTAGTCAGCTTTTCCGCTGCTGTGACTAAAACACCCAACCAGCACAACTAGAGAGGAGGAAAGGCTTATATAGGGGCTCACAGTTTCAGAAGTCTAAGTCCATGGACAGCCAGCTCCATTCCGTGGGGATCAAGGTGAGGCAGGACATCATGGCGGAAGAGTGTGGCAGAGAGAAGCAGCTCACATGATGATCAGGAAGCAGAGAGAGACTCCGCTTGCCAGATACAAATATATATACCCCAAAGCCACGCCCCAATCCCACCTCCAAAGCCACGCCCCAATCCCACCTCCTCCAGCCACACCTACCACTTCAGTTTCCACTCAGTTAATCCCATCAGGGGATTCATTCACTGATTGGGTTAAGGGTCTCGTAACCTAATCATTTCTCCTCTAAACCTCCTTGCACTGTCTCCCACATGCACTTTTGGGGGACACCTCATCTAAACCATAACAAGTGTCTATTAATGGAATCTCTGAAACTGTGAGCCCCAAGGAAACTTTCCCCCTCCTCTACGTTGTTCCTGTTGGGTATTTTGGGGACAGTGACGCCAAAGCTGACTGAAACAGAGGGCAAGAAAAGCCCTTAGAAGTAGAGCCATTATAGGCTCAGTGGCAGACGATGGAAGAGATCTGCGGAATATACTCCAGACGGATTTATCACACAGCATAAAGGAAGGTACTGTAGGAAAGGAAGGAGTCGGTAGGAGTGGAGGAGATGAAGAAACCTGGGTTGCCTCCGCCATAGCTTTCCTGACTTGCACAGATTGCCCCCTTTCAATCTGTGATGGAAGGCAGGCCTGTAGCCTGTGACATCTGGAATTCCTCCTGACAGTGACTATGCTGAAGCCACCTCACACTCACACATTTATCCTCCCCAAAAGCAGGTAAGGAGGCTGCACCATCCTTGTGTCAGTGGTAGAGATAGAGACTTGGAATGCATAAAGAGAAAGCTGCAGTTGCATAGCTAGGACTCGCTCAGGTCACGTCCTTGTTAATGGTGCCAAGAACTGCACACACCACAGGGTCCTGTGGGTGTGGCTGAGCTAAAACAGGGGCTCTTGCACTTGTCAGTGCACAGATGGTGTGAATGCACAGGGTCTGCTGTGCCAGTCACCAGCTGCTTCCAAGAGAAACATTCACAGGCCCAGAAAAATGTCACACCATCATCAGAGGGATCTGAAGTCAGTTATATAAGTGTGGGCACATAACTCCTTACTGTTCTTGGCCCATGTTAGAAATGTGCTTAACTTACATCCAGAAGAATATTGGTGAATGGTATCTCCTAAGAAGATATTATTTAACAGTTTTTTTTTTTTTAATGTGGGTCTCTTAAATAATTCTATCCATCATCTCTGGAGGAAAGAAAGTGGATACTTCTCAGGCCCAGCAGGGAGGAAATGGAGGAGGAAGAAAAGCTGGCGAGACCTCAGTGAATTATCCTCAGCTTTGATTTGAGGGAGTAATTGTTTTAGGAAATTTAGGTGGAATTTACTGTGGATAACGGGGCAGGGGGTTTAGATGCTGTGGTAAGGGCTCTTGTGCTCAAAGTCATTAATGCAACTACTTTGTTACATAAAAACTCTTAGCTTCCTTTCTTTTCTCACTTAGCATTTAATTAAAACAAAAAGCTATTATGTGTATGTGCATGCATGTAGATCTATAGCTACATAGACAGAGATGATATAGACACAATATATGAAAATATCAAACTATCTCAGAAAATAGGAAAGGGTAAGATTTGCTTGTAATTGGACCAGAATTGGAAAAGTTCATGAAGTGCATATTTCCTTGAAGGAAACAGTGGCTTTATCCAGGTTGAGAACCACAGGGAAAAGGTACCCCTGCAAAATTAAGGCCCACTGTCCTCCAGCACTCTTTAAAAATGACAGTGAAGTGCCTTCTATTGTTCATTTACCTGTGTCCCTCAGGTATAGACCCCTATTGCATGAGTCTTACCTGTGCAAGCAATTCTCACTCCTTTCTATACTCCTGCACCTGGAAGTTCCCCTTCCAGTGTGCTCTCAGATCAAGCCTTCCAGGAACCCAAGTTGGCCTCTGCCTATCACACTGTGCAGGTGCTTGATTGCTGGATTCTGATGCCACACCCTTGAACTTGCCCTGGGGAATTCTGTCAATCACTTTTCTAAGCTGCATGCCTTAGCTTTTCCTTGAAATGCAGTGAACCTCCAATTCTATTATGCATTTAAATACTTAAATTTAACAAGGCCAAAGGAGGCTTGGTGGTTACACAATGTTCAATGTAAAATTCAAATTTGCTGAACTTTGAAATCTTTTATCATAAATCATTAGCAAAAAAATTAACAAGGTGTGCTTTTTTTGTTAACTAATTTGATATCATTCTTTCTCCATCTGGAACATGATATGAAAAATGGCAATTTCTGAGTTGTACCATTAAGAAATAGATATTTTAGCCAGGCACGGTGGCGCACACCTGTAATCCCTGCACTTGGAGAGGCTCAGACAGGAGAATCATGAGTTCAAAGCCAGCCTCAGCAATGGTGAAGCGCTAAGCAACTCAGTGAGACTCTGTCTCTACATAAAACACAAAAAAATAGGGCTGGGGATGTGGCTCAGTGGTCCAGTACCCCTGAGTTCAATCCTCGGTACCAAAAAAAAAAAAAAAAAAAAGAAAAATAGATATTTTAAATCCCTTACCAATACTTAATAATTATTACACAAAATTGCATTTGATTTAATCTTATTGTCATTATCAGTATTGCCATTGATGTGTCCAGCCGACTATGTACCAATCATTTTGTATGTGTTATGTAATTTTATTCTACAGCCAATCTAGGAAGCAGTCATTATGAGAGTTCAGACTCATATCTAGCTGAGTCTCTGGGAAAGTAAATATCCTGCACATTGTCCTTGGAAACCCCAGGGCCCAAGTATCAAGCCCAACTCTTGATTCCCAAGGGACATAGCATGATGATAAAGTCTTTGTATGTGACCCATTGAGTGGACCTTTTCTGTGTATAATATGTGAATAAGAACACTAGGAGTAAATACCTCAAGGTCTTGCTAAGTAATGACAGAGAGGAAGCATTTTAATTTCTGACTCTATTTGAAATTTGCCAACCGCAAAATCAACATCAAAGGCAGCTTCAGCAGCCAGGTGTTTTCTCTGTGTCTTGGCCTGTGGGCCTGCACAGTGACCAGGAAGGATGGAGCGACTCCAAGTCTGCAGCGCTCTTACCTTAGCCCTGGTACAAATGCCGCCAGGATTTCTACAATAGAAATGTCAATAAAAAGTGGAAGTAAGCCAGCAATCTCACTTCCCAGAGGTGACCAAGTCTTCACCACTTAGATCATCAGACAGCGATGCTTCTTAACGAAAAAAGGAAGACGCACAGAAACCGAGCCCTCTGTGAGTTGATCGCATGACCTTGTTTTTTCCCCCTGTTCCAACTTTCCTCCCTTTTCACTTCAGTAATCACATGTTATCTCCGGTTCACACGGTGATTTTACAAAATCAACGACAGCACAAATAGGGGTGCTTTCCTCTCTTTACCTTCTTTTAAGGCAAGAATGAGATTTTTCCCTTTTATTTCCAACTCAATAAATATTCTATTGGATCATTTAAACCGGGATGATTTGCCCCCATGCCTGATCTGTCCCAGAGCAATCAAGTCAAAAATATCCATATGGTTCTGATTTGCATGGTTATGAAAACTTCAATTTAGTTGGCCCAACTCTGTAATATGGCTAATTTAAGGACTGGCATTATTTTATTTTATTTTTTTGAGTGCTGTCAAGCACTATTTAGAGAAGCGTCTGTTTATTAATTTTCATATTGAACATCAGTCACAGAGTGATGGCTCAAGTCACTGTTCAAGGTCACACAGGAAGTAGTAGATCTTGTTACAGAGCTGGGGCCTTCTGGGAAACTGAGGCAGCACGAAAATCTGCCCTTCAAACACTGATTCTTTTTTTTTTTTTTTTTTTTGGTACCAGGGATTGAACTCAGGGGCACTCGACCACTGAGCCACCTCCCCAGCCCTATTTTGTGTTTATGTAGAGACAGGGTCTCCCTGAGTTGCTTAGCGCCTCGCCGTTGCTGAGGTTGGCTTTGAACTCGCGATTCTCCTGTCTCAGCCTCCCTAAGTGCTGGGATTACAGGCGTGCGCCACCGTGCCCGCCTCAAACGCTAATTCTTGTCATCCAGTCAAAAAGATTTCAGACATGTCACTCAGAGTAACGTGAATGAGTTTATTGAAGGGATAGGAAAAGGGAAAGGGGACATTCTCAAGGAGAGAGAGGGTCCTCTCAGAGAGGAGGGGGACAACATGTCTTTCCTGCACTCCAGTTTTACTGGAGATCGCAGAGAAGTTTCCAGGGAGTCCCAGCCAGGTCCACCTCTTGACTTTTGACTGACAACAGAGTGACATTAGACTTTGAAGTCCCCACTGCCATGACAACTCTAGGTCACTTTGGCCCATGCTGACCAGTTCTAATGGGATTCATAACTATGTATCCTTACAGATTTTATAATTAGGAGGAACTATGCTTATCTCCCAGAGTTTCAGGCTCTGATCACAAGTCTCCTGGATTCTTCCCATGCACAGTATCTTGATCCTGTGTTCCTCCTGCAGTTAGCAGGTAGTTTGCTGAGGAATGTGACATATCACATCTACTGAAGCCAGGCCGGGCTGCAGGTAAATGGCTTCTTGGTAAAGAAAGCATGTGGGGGTCAGCACACTATAGAATTATTCTCTTAACCTCCTGTTCCCATTATCCTCATCTGTCTGTCCCCTGACGGTTAGAATCTCATTTTGGAGCAGCCAGGGTGATCAATACTTACCAATACTGGAGCATCTCTTCTTCTTGGCTCAGTTGCTGGTGTAAATCATCTCACACTGTCACCATGGAGTTCTCTCTTGCTATTAGTGTTACTCAAAGCTCAATCCACGTCCCTGATGCCAATGTAATAAGGAGAATACAGTTTTGAGAAAAAGAAAAAAGAAGGTTTATTGATTTGCTAGCAAAGGAGAAACACAGGGAACTCCTGTCCCAGAGGCTGTGGGTTCTGCCATCAGGGAGAACAGAGGGCTTTTAAAGAAGTTCTTCAAAGGCTGCATTCCATGTGCCCGGCCATGGGTCCTAGGTGCACCCTGATGGTGTGTTGGAATTCACTTGTTAGTTTGGGAGATAGTCACTTCTTAGATCTTCTGGTGACATCCCCTTCCTGTGGTGGGTGTGTGCTCAAGAACAGATAGCTAGGCCTCTAGGAATAGGTAATCTCATTCCCACCTCCAGTTTGGGGAGGAAGAGAGAGAAAGAAGGAAAAGGAAAACATGTCCCTTTTAAAATAAGCAGCAAGGGCTACATTTAAAAGGTGAAATGCAGTATGGTTACATTAGCACCTGCAGACAACCTGGTCACACAACCCAGAATCCTCCAGCATCCCTCTTGTGACAGTGGTTTCTTCACCTTCTGAATATAGCCCTCCTTGCTCTAAGGTTTTCTTTCTCTCTCTCCCTCTCTTTTTAATGTTTTCTCTTTCTTCTCCCCTCTCCCCCTTTTTAACAAGATTAGGGAGACAGTGTTTTCTTTTCTTCCCCTAGTTAACTGCCCTTGAATACAACTCTACTGGAAGGAGCTGCCTGCTGAGGATCTGGAAAGTGAATATCTCCCAAATTAACAAGTGAATCCTAACAGGCCACTGGGGCTCCCTGGGACCCCCTACCAGAGCACACCTGGAATGTAGCCCTTTAAACAACCCCCCCCCCCAGCTGATCTGGAGACTTACAGCCTTTGGAATAGGAGGCCCCTGTGTTTCTCCTTTGCTAGCAAAGCAATAAAACTTCTTTTTCATTTTTCTCAAAACCGTGTCCTCATTATTAAATTGGCATTGATTGGCACTGGGGCCAGGGACGGAGCTTTCGGTTACAGATTTTGGCGACCTAGATGGGACCCGAGAGCAGCCTCTGCTCCAGCTTCCTTGGGCAGGTCTGGCACTCCAAGCAACCGCACCTCCATGCTGAGGTTACAAGGTGGTGAACTTTTGAGAGCTGATGACTGGAAAGTTAGAAGACGGGCGGGCAAGCGTGTCTCAGGGTGAACCAGAGGAGCTCTTCCTGTAAGTAAAGGGAGGGACTGAGGGACCTTCCCAGCAGCTGCAAGCCCCTTTGCTTCAGGGAACTCCTGCCTTCCTTCCCCGCACTGTGAGGATTGCTCCATCTTGATCTACTTTGAGAAAGAAGAAACTGAATTCAGTAAAGTTGCATCACCTGGCCATCTGGTAAGCTCCCCCAGTGTGCACACCTTTTGATTCTACACTTCTGGTTCCCCTTTGTGGGAGCATCTGGTCCCCTCGTGGGGACATCTGTGGTGCTGCCGGTGTAGGAGTCACGGTTAAGCGGACTTGGGAACTTGGGGAGATTTTTCCCCCTCCGATCTATCTGTTTTAAAGATTCCCATCTATCAGCCATGGTTTGGGGATCCTCTCTGCTTGTCTGTCTTCATGTTTTTTGTTTGTATGTGTCTCTGGCCCTTTTAAGACGTGGGCAATAGTGGGTCGATTGTATAGATTGTTTCTTGGGAAAGATCTTGGCTGAATGGGCCACCCATAGATGTAAAAGGATGATGTTTTGCTGTTAGAATCCGGTCTTTGAATGGTTTTCCGAATTATTGTACAATCTTACAGTTGGGAGTTGGTTTGTCAAAGATAAAACAAGTGAAAGATTCTGTATGTATAGGCGTGTAGGCAATTACATCATCAGGAGTCTTAACAGTCAAAACTTAAGTTAGATGCAAAAAGGTGCAGCCTCTAGTGTGTGAGCATGGCAGGACACTAAAGGAGGATTAAGGAAAAAAAAATGTTTTCCCATCAACCCAGTGCTGACAGTCTGAGCACGATTCTCAGCCTGGCTCCAGGCAACTGGTCAGCAACACCAGTCCTGGGATAAAGGGGAAAAAAAGTCAGGAAAGTTGCCTGTTCTAATGGACAAAAAAGACCTGGCCTTTACCCTGCTTTTCAGACACTGTTTACTCATGAGAACAAAATTGAAATTTGAGAACAGGGCTCAGTTTGTTGCTTCTGCAGACAAATTAAATATTTGTGGGCTGTAGGTCTCACTGGTCTTTCTGGGTTCTTGTCTTATGGGTTCAAAGAATGAAATCCATAGATGATGGCAGAGGACAAAAATAAAAACAATAAAATTAGTTTTAAATGAGAGAAAAAAAAAATGAAAGTCCCTGTCGTGTCAGGGGAAAACTGGTGGAAAGCTTTTCCCCTGGAGTATACAAGCCTGGCGACGTACAGCTTCTGGATAAAGGCACTGATCAGAGTCCATGCCGAACTTTTAAGTATTGGGACTAATTTTTGGGATCTGTAGTGTACAGATGTTGGGAAGGTACAAAAGCTATTGGCCAATGACTTTCTATTTGCTGTGTGGTTTTAGTCCTTAAGTCTGAATTTCTTGTAATCACCTTTGGGTCCACCCCTATTTCCATTTTCCTGCCACTCTGGGAACAAAGGTGTGGGCTGAAATGCTGACCTTCAGAGGATTGCCTTTACATTTGAATAAAAACCTTATCTGGGCCCATTACACTCATTGTCTAAGGATTAACTAGCCTATCTTAATGAGGGATAAAAAAAAAACTGCCAGTCACAAGGAATGGGGCAATAGGTTCTATTAAATAAAGTTATAACCTGGGGACAAAATAGTCTCCCCTTTTTAAAATCTGACAGGATGCCCTATTTGGCCAGAAGACAATTCTGGGTGCAGCCCTACCTGTTGCTCAAAAAGCTGAAATACAAGGGCCTCCCCCAGTCTCCATGAATTCAAGCACCCATGTCTTGGCTCTGCTGATTGTTGGAGAGAGATCCCTAATAATCTTTGTATGGTTGAAATGACCTTCATTGGACAGACTGCCCTAGATACAAACACATATAAAAAGAAAACCTCTGGGTGCATTTGACAGTGGGGACCTCACTTAAAGTTGATGGCATTATGGTGATGATAAGGGAGACTGTGTTAAGCAAAACCTGCGTTCCAAACCCTTGAGCACAAACTGGAAGGGAAAAAGTTCTAAAGCACAGTTTTTCTAATATGCTAGACTGTCTGATCTCTCCTCTAGGATAAAATTTGTTATATAAATTAAATGTACAGATAACATGCTCACCCAAAAAGTAACAACTTCATTTGCAAGTGCCTTATAGGAAAAGAACAGAACCTGTTGGAGGTCTCCTAGAAGTAAATAAGGCCTTTTAGGCCAAAGAAACCTTGAGAAAAGTGATCAATGTTATCTTAACCAAGATTTTATTTTAGGAGGAAATAATTTGCCTCCAAGAAGGAGAGGATAACCTCTTAAGAGAAAGACATTAATGGGGATTATGGAGATTCATTCTCCTCTGGACAGTTATTTAAAATGTGAATTGAGTCAGTTTTTCCAGATATCTTATTCTGCCTATCCTGCCTGTTAAAAATCAATAAATAAAACCTCACACTGATGAGTAACAATCTATGCAAGGCTTGAGAACTATAAAATCTTAAAATGTGATGTCCATTACATTTAGGATTTTTTTTTTTGTTAGAGAAACAGATAACTTACAATTTTGACCAGGCTTAATGTTCATGAATAACCTGAATGTATGTGACTAGAGATATATATATACATCTGAAACTAAATATGCTTGTCTGAGCCTTATCTAAATGTTCTGTAAAAGTTTATAAAATCAAAGTTCATATAGGTTTAACCAATAAGTGCTATCTTTTATACATTGCATCTGGCATAAAAGGGCTACCCTGCCATTTGAAACTGGCATATACCTGTCTGCTTTAACTAAAATCTAGTTCTGATTATTAACACTGTTCCTTAAAAGTATAAGAGATTTAAGGCTATCCTTTGGTTTCTGCTAGTAGTGCTAAACTCTGCAAACCTGTAATGATCTATAAATTCTGAATTTTACTGTGAAAAATTAAACCTAATTAATATAAGGACATCTGTGTAATGCTGATGCTAACTATTAGCTCTTTGTATATTAAGTATACTCATGTTCTTCTAGTATATGAGTTTTTAAAATATAAAGCTTGAATAAGTACTTTACCAAGCTAATATTCTCCAAATTAAAGTTGTCTAAAATGGTAATTTTAAATTTAAAGAAATAGCAAATATAATTGAGATTTACTTATATCATTTAATGTTCTGTAACAGGACCTGTTATCAATAAGAAGTATGTAAAATTCAACGTTACTTTTTACACTGGGGTAGAAATTTGAATGTATTTTTAAAGATAATGAGTGCCTGATCTGTTTAAAGGTGGATATTGTAAAACATGAAAACATTTTACCGTTTTCCCACAAAAAAGAGTTAGAAGCTAAGCTTTTCTTTGACTCATATTTCAGATGTAATTATGTATTATGTTGTTTGTAAAGAGTCCCACCTTACCTGAGATAAGGCTCCCCTCTTACTTCATGTTAGAATGGCTCCAAAAACAGGCTAGGCTCCATTTAGCCTATTTAAAGTTGTGTTCAAAAGATTGATTTTATTTTGTTGTTGTTGTTGTAAAGATTATTGTGATCTAAATGGATATAATGTATAAGCTAAGTAAAGGTTCATGATTATAAAAGTAATTTTTCTTGGTTCATAGGTATTATATAAACCAAATATGTTTTTCTTTGTTAGCTTCATTTTTTATTTTCCTTGTAAACTTTATAACTGTTGCCTGTTAGTGTTTTGCAGAGGTACTACTTCTAAAAGCAAAAAAAAATTGAAATAATAAGCCATCACCTACAGGACAAATAATATATAATGCTGACTTCCAGTAGTAATATTAACCTCAACTAAATGAAAGGGGGTAAAATTATAGATATTCAAGTTATAACCTGTTGCTTCCTCTTTAAGACAGGTGAAACTGGCTTGCTGGGTGTTTAAAACCAAAAAAACTTGGAGACCAAAGTCAAGGAAGTAAAAGGACCAAGGAAAAAGTGGCTAATATTTGGCCCTTGCCCTCTAAGGTCAGCCGGCACCCAGAGAAAGAGGCCACCTCTAAGGGCTCTGAAACTCCTGTGAGTCACCCGATCTGCCAATCAGAAAGATCAAGGCGATCCTAGAGAACAGAAAGCCAACCAGTGATGCGTATTCTGCAAAGAGGAGGGTCACTGGAGAGTTAAATGCCTGAAGCTTCCAAGAGAAGCCACATGTGTGGTCACCAAGACCCTGACCTGACCCATCCTGGCACACGGCACCACTGATAGAGGAAACCTAAAGGAGCCAGGAGCCTTCACACATGTCCCCAAGAGTGATCTCTGAGGAATCTCAGCTGACTCTTTAGATAGGAATAAGGTCAGTTTTGACCAGCCTGGCCTTAAACATCTGGCAGGAGAGTATAGCCTGAACACTATCCTACATGGACAATTAAGAGAAAACACAACTTTTTGTTGTTATTTGTTTGTTTGTTTTTTTAATGTAACTTAAGATGAACACTTGTGTAAGCCCTACCAAAAGTAAGTAAAACTGGAGGCTGTAAAAGAAGGGTACTTAGGAGTGCCTAATATTTAACTATCACAAAGGACTCTAGAAACACAAGCTTGTCCTGCATTTCAGAGACTGGCTGG
>CM053416.1:12643231-12656801 GCA_028644305.1 Xerus rutilus | reverse complement strand
TAGCATCCGCTACAGGGTGCATAGGGTATGACTATTCTTTTAGCATCCGGTGACTATGCTATTAGCATCCTGTGGCTATTCACAGGAATGCGGAACTTGTTACAAGATGGAACTATGGCCAAAGCTATATGATTGACAAACCTGATATTTGTTGCATATTATGTACTGAGGATGCGCCCAGGCCAGCTCTCTCTCACAGCTGAAATACTAATTGCTTTCATATTAATTGTTTACCAAAAACAATTAATTGCTGTCCTGTTTGTTGTTGTCTTAGCACAAACCTTGCCCTATGTATACCTTGTCCAGTCACCTGCAAACAGCCACCGTGGACCTCTGGACTGCTGTGGTGCTGAATACCCTTAACTGCCATGCCTCACCACCACAGCGAAGGTGCCAAGTAACAATCACAGGACCAGATGAGTTATTTTTTAATCACTCCATTGTCTTTGACTATATATTTAAGAAGTTTTTTTCCAGCAGGCTGCTCCTTGCAGAAGGTCAGCCTGGCAGATATTCTCTGTCAAGAAACCTTTTCTTAAACTCTGAGATGTGTCTCTGGTGGATATCTGAGCCAGCCACCCTAACAGGAACCTTCTTGTGCCTTTCCATACAGGGTGATGTCATCTGGTTTTTGCCTTACTTCCTAGGAGACGGCAGTCCTCTGTCTTGAAGGTCTTGCTCTGGCTGGTTTTATCCTCACCAACCATAATGAGTGGCAAGTACCAAGTGCTCAAATATGTTTTTTGAAAATGTAATAAATCATGTAAAGAGGAAAAGCATTCACTTTGTTAACTCACTTCAGTCTTTACAATTAAGATAAGCAGTCGATATTCCCAAGCTCATGCTAATTGTCTCCATGTAACCTCAACTCAAGTCTAATGCCAAGTTTCAGCCTCTTCCATTCTCACGCTGGAGTCGATTCCCTGATCTCCTCACCGACTCCACACAGTCAGGTCTAAGGAATGGGCTGTGGTTCAGGCAGGATCTAAGTCGAACACCTTTCCCAGAAAGGATAATGTTTAATACACTGCTGTAGACTGCCCCAGAGTGTCAGGAGCTCTTCAGACACACAGTAGAGGTAACATTTCTTCATTTGAAGCTCTGATGGACACACTGTTCATAAAAGGTTAAAAAAAAAAAAAATGGACCTGCTCCTCCAGATATCTGATTTTCTTTGATTTAAAGATGGGAATGGAAAGCCCAGAATTTGAACTTGGAATTGTTTTTTCCATTGTGTGTTCAGGTTTCCCACCTGCCTTAGGACAGAAGGGGGTTCTTCTACAAAACAGTGCATGACAATTTGTCCTTCCACTTCCCCTCTAGGAGAAGCAGGGAGAGAAGTAGCCCTCTGAAGGGACCTTGAATGGTTGTCTCATGAGCTTAGGACACTTTGATGTGATTTGGAAATGAATATCCCAGCAACACAGCTAAACATTTTGCATGTCCCTCTTTAAATCACATCTAACATCTTTTGTTCTTTGACATTTAGCATCATTCTGTCCCAGTAAAGGTTGTTGCTTTTTTTTGCAATGCCTTTCTGACCTGTCTTGAAAGTCAGTGCTCCAATCAGTCTCCACTGACATACAGAGAATAGTGACATATTGACTTTTACAAGAGATGAATCAAAAGGTGGCGGAACATGAATAGATGAGACCTTAGCACAGAATTTTCCATTTAAATGCAAGTGTCAATTAAACAAAGAAAAGGACCCCCAGTTTGCATAGCCATTGCAGGGGCTTTATCCAGGTCATTCATACTTGATTTTGCATAGGCCTAGTAGTCTTGTGGCATGATGGGTATTTTTTTTAAATATAAAGCTGAATTTTGATCTAACACTGGCTTACCATAAATAGCCATGCTGTTAGGCTTTTTAATCCTTTAAATCAATCTCCCTGAGTTTCTAATTTTAGCTGTGAAATTAGGCATTTAATGAGAGCTCAGAAATATCTAGTAGATTGCAAAGTTTAGATAGCATAAGTTACTTTATTTTTAAACCTCCCTGGAGTTTGCTTTGTTCCTACATTCTGTTTGGCATTTTGGCATTCCCTTGATACCTCCGCTCCTGCAGTCCACATAGCTCTGAAAAGCAATAAGTACTCCTTCTGCTGTCAAATTCTATCCTCTGTTTTGTTCTCTGTGGTCTCTTGACTGCTTTAAACTTTTCCAGTTGTTCTTTGTACAAAAAGACTCACACTAATCAATGACTCAGTGATAGTAAGGATTTGTCATGTCAGCAAAAGCTGATGGGACATTCGGTTTATGTCTATTATCATGCTTAGAGATACACCTGCATTATCTCAGGCAATCCGTTCAATAGTTGTATGAAGATTGCTATTTCAGAAACAGAGAAACTGGGGCAAAGAATATCAGTAAATGGGAAAGATTTCCATCAAGCTCTGATTGTCCTTTTCCAACACTCGTGTTCCTAAGCAAATTACTCCCATTCTCCATTTAGATGTATTCATGTTCAATTTATTTTTAACTATAAAAGTTTATTCCCACATCCTATTTAAGAACAGATCAAAAAAGCACATGATGTTAATCTCTTCTGCAAAATATGTATTACCATAACATGGTATTAGCTAATAGAAAACATATTTATGCTATTTTAAACTTCCTGACTTGAATCTGTTTAGCTCTAAATTCTAATCTTTACGAACACATTGTCAAAACTAAGAAATATCAGTATATTACGAAGCAAACACTATATGGAAATATACCACATTTGTAAAGATTTTCACTTGCTAACTGAAGAAAAAAGGAGCAAGAATATTCCTGAGACATTATATGGCTGTGCAAGATAGAAGATTTGCTTCATGATAGGTTCTTTATCAGTCAGTGAAATGATTCTTTGCAATAGCACATTTTCAGATAACACACAGAATGGAAATATCTTCATTTAGTGTTACTTAAGAAAACTCTGAAAATGACAGCAACCTACATAGGAACTTTCCCACGACCAACAAACACACAAAAAGAATGGAGAAAGAAGAAAGCAACAGATAAGAAATGTGAAGAAATCTATGAAGGAAAAATCAAATGAGCAGAAGATGAATGAGGAAGATGATATAAGAAGCCATCAAAAACCTACAGGATATTGTGGTGGGACCTGGATCTAAAAAAAGGCAGAAAATTAGATTCGAGAAGGTTCCATGTGGTATGGATCAATTGGTCTTCATCCACAACAAAGTGGTGATGATCATCTTCTCTCCATCATCAGAGAGAGGAAGACCAGTTTCTAGGGATACAAAAAGACATTTATGATCTGAGGCCGCCATGTGCAGGGAAAGTCCAGGGTAAGGTTTGTAATACGAGCGTGAGACCAAGAAGAACTTACATGCTCAAGTGTTAAAGCTCGGCTACCAGGACTCTAGTAAAAATTGGCAAAATACAAACTGTCATCCCTCCTCTTACCATAAGCATTAATGTGATCAATGCTGAGAAACATTTTCTCCGGAAGAACTTAACCCTGGGCAAACGACCATTACATACCATTGAGGGTCCATCTGATCATGCCGTAACTGAGCAGTGAGGTTCCCAGGACAAGAAATCCCACCTGTGCCCACCAAACTCTAGTGATAGGTTTTGATCAAAGTAGGAACAGGCATCAGGTGATCACCAGACAGCTGGTGCCAGTCTCCAACCTGGAGAAAATGGTGATCAAGCTGGGCACGGAAGGTCACGCCTGTAATCCCAGCACTTTGGGAGGCTAAGACAGGAGAATGGCAAGTTCAAAGCCAGCCTCAGCAATGGTGAGGCGCTAAGCAACTCAGTGAGACCCTGTCTCTATATAAAACACAAAATAGGGCTGGAGATGTGGCTCAGTGGTCAAGTGCCCCTGAGTTCAATCCCTGGTACCAAAAAACAAAAACAAAAAGAAAAGACCCCATATACTTCCTGCCATGAAGCGAACTGTGTTCTCCCACCTGCCCCAAATCTACATGGTAAAACCTAAAACCCTAATGTAACTTTGTTTGGAATAAGGAAATAATGATGGTTGAAGAAGTTCATGAAGAAGATGTCTCAAGCCGCTATCTCTAGAACTATGAGAGATGAACTTGCATTATTTAGGCTACCATACTTTTGCAATTTGTTATGGAAGCTCCAGAAGAGCTTGTGGAAGAGGGGAAAACACAAAGAATCAGGATCCAAATGGCATCAGACTTACCAACAGTGACCCTGGGCGTCAGAAGGCCATGAATCAACATCATTGAAATTTGAGACATAATTGACATTGAACCCAGACTCATATAGCCCAGATAAATTAAGCAAGACTTAGGAGATATCATATAAATTTGTCAGGTATACAAGATGAGAAAATAAGGAACATTTCATGCACTCCTTGATCACTTTTAGAAAACAGCTAAAAGCTGAGCATCAGGAAAAACAAAAAATAAACCAAGACAGGGAAGGACATAGAGGTAGGAAACATGTTATTCCAAAATAACAAGGTAAGATTTGCCTCAGTGTGAAAACAGTTCACACCAGAACTACTGTGAGTAGGCTTCCAGGAAGAACATCTCCAGAAAGAAAATTAAAGGAAGAAATATTTGATTAGCTTGAATATTTAGAATAAACTCTGGATAGGTATGTAACATATATTTTGGAGAATTTTGAGGCAAAATTAGAAACAAATACCTAGTATATATACTAAGCAAGGAAAGCAAGAATCAATTTTCAAGTCCAGGTTAAGAAAAAAGTCCCCCCCCCCCCAAAAAAAAATAAGCATCATCCTACAACCCCAAAATGGAAGAGTAATTTTTTAGATGCAAAACTGTACTGAGAGAGTAGTATGGTAATGATCGTAGTCATCTGTAATTCAGCTGAAGTGGAAAGAGTGGGGAGAGAAAATGGGCAGGGTGAATTAGAAATGATAAATATCCATGGCAAAAAAGCTAGTATCTAGCATTAAAAATGGGTAAATGAATGAGTCACAAAATGGCAATATCATTAGGAAGTTGTTCACCGTGTCATAATGTGAATATATCTGCACGTAGCTATATCACATGTATACTGTATACACATATTGGGATAAGTCCACAGAGAATGGAAGAATTTGAGAAACTCAAAGATGATGACATCAGTCAAGATACACAACTTTTGAACAATAAATTTAGTAGAAGAAATAAAAGTATATTGATTTTTAATGTAAATGTTTTGGAACTGAAGGGCAGATGAGGTTAGCCAAAGATGAGTCTATGTCGTAACATTTCAGCATTCGAAGGGTAAAGATTCTAACACTTCCTGGATGACTTATCCTCACCCTGGGCAGGTTTGACTGGGTGACTTGCTGTAGCCAGTGCGTATGTCAGCTGCAGCCTGTGGGTGTCCTTCTTTCTGATCTGTGATGACATGGAGCAGTGTTCCAGGGTGAGGTAGTTTCATCAGCTTGGGGACCAAAGTGAGCAGACAGGTAGCCAGTAACTGATCTCTGCCACAGAAGGCGGGGTTCGGTTGCCCTAGCAAAAGCTAACCTATTGTAAGAAGCTCATTGGATTAGACAAAGGTGAACGAAGGAAAGGAGGGGGATAGGAGTCGAAAGACAGTAGAATGAATCAGACATCGCTTTCCCACGCTCACATATGAACCCACGACCCGTGAAACTCCACATCATGTTCAACCACAAGCATGGGAAGCTGTACTCCATGTGTGTATAATATGTCAAAATACGCTCTACTGTCATGTAGAACTCAAAAGAACAAACTTTAAAAAAATAATAATTAAAAAAAGCTAACACACAGAAGGATAAAACTGAACTTGGCCATGCAGGTCTTATGGAAACAAGTGGGGTTTGCTGTGGCATAAAGTACATTACACATATGAAAATATGAATATATAAAAACCAAACATGAAAACGCTTTTCAATGTGTGATATACATTATGTAAAGCATATTACACATAAAAAAATATAAACATGAAACCCTGATAAAACATATTTCACATATGAGAACATAAGAGACCCTCTTTGTAACAAATGTAGCACACTTTCATGTGGAGTCATCTTAAGAAGCAAATTTATATTAAATAGGCACTTCCCTTCCACACCCTGAGGGAGAGCTATGGATCTAATAGCTGCACATTCCCAACCTTTGCTCAGGGTTCATCAAATGTTTTAGTTAATTGCTTAATTTCTCATCTTAGCACAAGGTATTCCCTCTTGGATGGTGACAGAGGGATCTGGATTCTCTCGTCTCTATTTTATAGTTTCATCAAGAACTATGAACTTACTATCCAGTGGAGCATCACAACTGGCTTTATTAACTTGAGTCTGTTCTTTGAGTGACAGGATGTTTTGACACTTGAAGTTCTATCAGCCAAATAGACAGCTTTCTCAATGCAGGCTCTATAGGTTCCCCTTTGGGGCCTCTAGGTTTCAAATACAATTGGTGGGAACAAACGGGCCCTTAGGAAATGTCACTCAACCCGTCATGCTTTGTTCTTCACTGGGCACCTGGGAGATCGGGCTCACTCACCTGCAAGCTAGATCTGTCGGGTGGGGTGGGGGTGGACTCCATGGTACAGTGCTCGCCTAGAATGCATGAGGCCCTGGGTTTTGTCCCCAGCACCGCAGACAGGAAACAGAAACAGGCAAACAGCATCTCTGACTCACTCACTTCCTCTTCTATGCTTTGTGAAGTATTCCAAGGCTGCCTCTCCCTCCTTGGAAGCATGCATCTGAATCCTTCTGTGTCTGGGAATGGCAACTCGTTTTAACCCTAACCCAAGTAGAATATAAACACGAAAGTAATTTCTTCTAAGAAAAGTCCTGCATCCTAAAGCTAAATGTTAATGACTTCATTTCCCTACATTATTCATTATGTCAGCCACATTTTCTTCTATTACGTTACATCTTACAAATTATGGACTGTGAAGGAACACTTAGGATCTGGTCTAGCACCTCATTTTTCTGATAAGACTTTGATTTTTCCAGAGTCACATAACCTGACAGTAATGGAAGGACAGGGACCCATGACAGCAGAATCCAGTCTCCTGAGTGGTGATGGATGCAGGGTCTCCTGCTCTTCCTCCCTCCCACTCTTCCTTCCTCTCTCTCTTACACATAAAAGCCCAGAACAATGTCAATCACAAAACATACAATCTGATGTTCCCTGGGATCTCCTTATACATGCTTTATTTTAGGGAAGTTTATCTGTAGTAAATTTAGCAGAGTAGTCAACTGTTTCTATATGTACCAAGTGCTCAATACTGAGCAGCAAAATCAAGATCTTTCATTTCAAAATTTTAGACTACAAAATTTCCCTTTCCCATTTTTTTGTAAGAGTAAAGGAATAAAATTTAATATTTTGATCAAAAACATCTGTACACGAGGACAGGGGATCTCAAGAATAATCCACATCTGCACCTGGGATGAGCTTATTTGTATTACTAAGTTAACTTCAAGGATCAATAATTAGTAGACGTGAGTCTTGGAATTTGATGGTAATGTGCAAAGATGATAAAGTATTGTTAATTGCTAATTATTGGACTTGGTATTTATAGAAAGCTGTGACTTATCAGGAAATTCACTTATTTTTTTTTATTTTTATTTTTTTTATTTATTTTTTTAGTTGTAGGTGGACAGAATATCTTTATTTTAAATTTTATGTGGTGCTGAGGATCGAACCCAGTGCCTCACGCGTGCTAGGCAAGCGCGCTACCGCTGCGCCACAATCCCAGCCCAGGAAATTCACTTATTTATAACTTTAATTTTCCTTACTTACTGTCACATTTTAATGAATCTCACATCTTATTGTCAGAAACATGTTCGGCAGAGGGAAGGGGTAGGGGCCATCTTTCATTTCTTTAATAAATCTTTTTGTTGAGGCTTATTAGCTGGCAATTCTTTCCTGTTAGATAAATGGCCAAATGATAATCTGTAGTGTTTTTGCCATGAGCAATAATCCGAACATTTTTCTTGGAAATGACCCGTGTGCCCATTGGAAACTTTGAGAAATAGTTTTTAATTGCATTTCTGTTAGAATTTGGTGTTGCTAGGCCCTGTTTTGATGCCCGGAACAGTAAAGGAACAGTTTGACATGTGTGACATCTCAAGACCCAGATGCTAGTAATGCTGACAGCGCATGAGGACACAAGTTCTTCCTGCGCAGGTTTAATCATCAGGAAAAGGGTGATGACTCATGAATAATAGAACATGGGTTTAATATTTAACCAGACCGATCCTTGCAGTTGTTAAGCTAATATTAAAGTAGGATGGAAGCACCTTCTCCCTGGGCAACTGTCCATCTTACAAATGTTCTCCAAAGTTCAGTCCCGTGATGGTGTACCATGGTGCCATTTGGCAGACTGTTTCCGTGAATATCGATGAGCCCACGGTCTTCCTCTGTGGTCCACGGTAAAGGGAAGACTGTTTTGCAGAGTGCATGAAAGCTAATTTACCTGGGTAAGCATTAGCGGGGCTCATAGCCCCCACTTCAGGTCAGCAGCCCCTGCCCACATTTGCCTGCTTGTGGTCTCAGGCATTCTCTGT
Source organism: Xerus rutilus (assembly GCA_028644305.1). Lineage (NCBI taxonomy): Eukaryota > Metazoa > Chordata > Mammalia > Rodentia > Sciuridae > Xerus > Xerus rutilus. The sequence continues at coordinate 12,648,313 of CM053416.1, read as the reverse complement.
TGACTCAATCATAGAATATTTAATGTTGATGTAGTTCATGTCACCTCTTTCATGAAATAATGAAATCTGCACCTTTTACCCTAACTGAACATGAACCAGAGGGTAAACACATCTTATCTTCCTTACAGTATCTGCTCTTGACATTTCTAAAGTGTATTTTTTTAAAAATGATAATGATTTTAAAATTCACTTGATTTGAGTCGGATCTAACCTCTTTGAATGAAGGTTTTAGGAAACAACCGTGCAACTTAAAAGTTCCAGATGGTCTTGAATTTTCTGACTATAGTTTCTCTTTCAATTTGCATAAATGAATTAAAATGACTTTTTGTTTTGTTCTTGATGGGCATTTCAAATAGGAAAAATTACCTACTTTCAAACTTGAAAAACAAAGATATTCAGTATAGACCTGTGGTTCTTGAGTGTGACTGTTCGTTAGAAATACTTAATGAGTCTAAAATTAAAGATTCCCCGGGCTCCATGCCTGGGAGAGCTGATTCAGTAAGTCTGGGGTAAGGTCACATCACACACACACATTTTTTTTTTTTGTCTAAGTGACTGAACTGCCTGCTACTGCGAGTGAGCTGCTATTTAGAATAAAAGTGGAGATGGATTTCATTTTTAACTTTTCTACTTTCTTAGTCATGTGCACAGGGAAAAATAAAATCTCGAAGAAAATATTTCATGAAAAGCATAGGAGAGCAGAGATCTTGAAAACCTTAACCCAGCAAGTCAGAGTCAGAGCATCAGATGAGACTCCTTATTCTGTGGTGCGTTATCAGCCATGGCTACCCTCTGTCTCCTAGCATCCTCCTAGGACATACTGCCCTAAAAACTGTCAATTAGACTTTGTTTCTTTGCAATCGTTTTTATTATTACAACGTTTCAGTCCTGCCCTTATCAGGAAATGTTTCCTTGTATTTCTTCCAAGTCCTCACCACTGTCCTAACATAAACCCCTTGCTTCTCTTACCTTTTTTCTGGCAGGGGAAAGCTTTTATCTGCTCCTGGACTTCACATCTCTGAAGCTGAACTTTAGATTTCCTTCCTAGGAATGACTAATTTCAGGACATATGAACCTTTCATTTTTTTTTTTTTTTTCTGTAAACCACAAAAGACGTTAAGGATATGGTTTCTCTCTCTCTCTCTCTTTTTGGTGAGGGGAGGTAACAGGTATTGAAAACTCAGGAGCACTGGACCACTGAGCCACACCCCAGCCCTATTGTGTATTTTATTTAGAGCTAGGGTCTTATTGAGATTTTCTTTTTTTTTTTTTTTTTTTTTGGTACCAGGGATTGAATTCAGGGATACTTGACCACTGAGCCACATCCCCAGCCCTATTTGTGTTTTATGTAGAGACAGGGTCTCACTGAGTTGCTTAGCGCCTTGCCATTGCTGAGGCTGGCTTTGAACTCGTGATCCTCCTGTCTCAGCCTCCCAAAGTGCTGGGATTATAGGCGTGCACCACTGCGTCCGGCTAGCCTTGTTATTTTGAGGCAGGATCTTGTGCAGTTGCTGAGGCTGTTTACTTGTGATCCTCCTGTCTCAGCCTCCTAAAGTGCTGGGATGACAGGCATGTGCCACCGTGCCCAGCTAGCACCTCGCTTTTGCTGAGGCTGGCTTTGAACTTGCGATCCTCCTCCTGCCTCAGCCTCCCAAAGTGCTGAGATTACAGGCAAGGGCCACCACACCTGGCCTGGTATTTCTCCTAAGCCATTAAAATAAGAATTTCCTTGGGAAAAACTGTCCTTTAAGTGGCTGCTGGGAAAAAAAAAAAGTTTCCCTCTGTGAAGATGTAGTGTTCTCATATTCAAAGCTAACTTTTTAAATTGTTTTCTCCTGTTACTTTGTTTCAAAGAGCAAACCATTGGAGTTCACCTGTTTCCACTTATACAGTGATCCTTAAGGTCCTTGACCAAAGAATATTCTTAGAATTTTCTGCAGCATGAATTTAAATTCTGTATGTCTCAGGGTGGTAAAGTGTGAGAAGACTCACTTCGATAGTGACACTCAATGTCAGCAGTACTTGCACAGGTGCATTTTCAAATGCACTTATTTTCTTCTTTTGATTCTTTCATATTGACCATTCTTGAATTTGGCCTGAATTATGCATTGCCTGAGTAGAAAGAGAGGATTAGTTGCATGAAAAGAAAGAAAGAAAGAAAGAAAGAAAGAAAGAAAGAAAGAAAGAAAGAAAGAAAGAAAGAAAGAAAGAAAGAAGGAAGGAAGGAAAGAAGGAGGGGGGGAGGGAGGAAGGGAAGGAGGGAGGGAGGAAGGAAGGAAGAAAGGGAAAAGAAAAGAAAAGGAAAGGAAAGACAAGAAAAGAAAAAAGAAATTCACTTTTTTGAGTTCTGAGTAAACCCCTGAAACTCATTTGGGGGACAGTCTTTGTGAAACAAATCTTTTAATTTGCTGGACCCCAGTTGTCCAAAAAGAAGGAACTGATCTAGATCTTTATAGAAATGCCCAGGAGTTTCCACTACAATATGAGAAAACTCCATGTTCTACAAAATCACTGCGCAGAATAACAGGATATTTTTGGAAAGAAGAAGATAAGGCAGAATACTAAAGCCCATCTGACACTGTAACCAAAGCACTCAGAAAAATAATAATCATAGCATAAATACCAATGTGGTTAAATCTTGACTGTGAGATAATCCACCGATTTGGTAAGATGAAAATTAGTCCATTTTTCCCTCCTCAGGATTCCTTCTATTTCTCCAACATAAACTTCCTTAGAGGGATTTTATTTCAATTGAGACCAGTTTTCTCAAAATAAAATTTAAAACAATGTGAACTTCTGTATCTATCATTTTTTTTTCTCCTAACAAAGGGGAAATGTCTTCACAGATTTATTTGCATTTGCAGCAGAGAGATTCTAGAGAGCTCAGTGGTTCTTGAAGCTACTATTGGTACAAATGAAGGGCACTTATGTCGGATTTTCTTTTTCCTGGAGGTTTTCTCTTTTACTTCTGGGAAATATTGTCCCAGAAGGCTTCAAAATATTAACATGCTGGGAAAAATCAAATATAGGCTAATGCCATTTCCATGGTTTACTGGTATTTTCTCTGCTTATGCCAATTGTAGTTGATCAAGTTTTCATTATAGAAATATACATGGTTCCAGAAAAGAACTCACCTCCTGCATTTATTTGAATTCAGTTCCTGCTAGAAGCGGATGCCTTATCTAAGAGATTTTTTGGAGGAAATACCTGTGAAGAAGAAAGGGATAATGGTTAGGAGTAGCCGAAATGAGCCTTCAGGCTGGAAAGCATTTGTGCTCCCTGCTTGAAGAAGGGAGTGAAATTGAGCAGGAAAAGTTCCAGGTTGAGTTCAGGTCTGCAAATGTCTCTGTCCAGCCAGTGTGGAATTGTAAGCAAGTTCAGAGATCCTACATTGGGCAGGAATAAGCCAGCCCTGGTACCCCTGTCCTCCTCACTCAAGGCTGGCAGCAGTACCAGGCAAGTGCTATCTGTGCATGCTCTGGAGGAGCAGCTGAGCCCGTCAGTCAACTCCCCACAGTGGCCAGTGGTCTAGAGAGACTTCTATTCCTGGCTTCCTCTACACCTATACCCTCCCTCACCTATACCCACTTCCTCTCCTTTGTCCAAGTCAGAAGACTCTGCTAGAGCAAGACACAAAGGTCATCCATAAATGCTACGTTGAAAAGTACACAGAAAACACATTTCTTGGTTTACAGAGTTAGAAACTGAGAAGCATGGAGAAAGTACTTCCAGGACTCTTGGGTATGGAGGACACACATACACACTACCTAATCAGCGCTTGAGAAAGTGCTTGAGTCCACATCTGGGGCCTGGGTTGATAACAGGATCTAAATCTACCCCCCCCAAATCAGTCCATCACAATTGTAGTGAATTCCACACCTTGCCAAACGCAGGAGCTAGTCTTGCTTTCTGGGGAGATAATTCCTCAAATAGCTGCTTGAATTGTTGTCGGCAGGAATATTGCCTCTTTGCACTTACTTTTTGAAGTCTACGGACACCAGAATATTAGACAACCTTCTTAGCCAGTGGCCCAGGATGCTTGAAAGAGAGGAGAGAGGGTGCTTTACCCTGGTGGCTTTGATGGACAGGTGGGAGGAGCACCGGGTGGAACTTAACATCACTCCCCAACCCGCCCCCCACCCCCAATAAGCTCTGCCCGGGTGGAATTGAACAGAAGCACCTTCCAATTTCCTGTCTGTGTTCCTCCCTCTATAAGGGGTTGAGTCCAGCCCCCCTATTTCCCAATATGTTACCCATGTTGATGTTAGTGACTACTTACTGCTGCGTAAAGAGATAAATGGCATTGTTATGAAGCCATAAAATTCCCCATTTTTATGGTAAACATCCCCCTGAAGAACAGAGTGCCATCGCAGTATTCATAAAACATCGTTTCCTAAAGACTCTGAGTACATTTTTCACTAACATCAGGCAGATGTCATATGACCAGACTTTGCATGCTCTGCCAGGAGTCATCTGGTGAATGCACTGTGGGCCCCATTCCGTCTTCAGATAGCTGTGGTGCGGCCCTCAGGGTGTGTTTTGAAGGACTGAGCCACCACCGGGAGCATTAGCAGTACTGGCTAACACTCTCCCTGGTTGACCATGAACTGATGTGGCCCTGGGGACAGCCAGCTCCACTGAATCAATGCACATGAGCTGGCCCATTACAATCCCTTTGGTTACCTACCTGGTCCTTCTAGAGGTGTGTGTCTAAAAAGCAATCAAAAATGTGTCATCCAAAAGGGACTGCACTTTTTTTCCCCTTTTCCCAGCAGTTTGTCCTTCTTAATTATATTTGGAATGAGTTAAATATTAACGATTACATTCCCAGGGTACACAGCCTTGCAGAATCTGATCACCGACATTCTGCAGAGTGGGACTAGATTAATATTTAAACTTTCCTGCACACCGAAGATAATTTACACATCTGTAATTGAGAATGTACAGCACTGGATATCCTAAAAAAATTCTTAATTTAGCAGATGAATAAAAAGCAGTACTCTATAATTGCATATTTTTGAAAGAATTTTTTATCTTAGGGTACAGTTATGCAGAAAGAAACAAACCTCCAATTTACTTCAT
>CM053416.1:12618494-12642731 GCA_028644305.1 Xerus rutilus | reverse complement strand
TGTGCACAAAAATAAAAGAAAAAACAGACAATTTGTGTTGGAGGTGGCTGATCCCAGTTTGTAAGTGGGGAGAAGAATGTTTTATTGCTTACAAGTACGGAAAAGAATGATTTCAACCTATTGTCCCCACCTTTTATGCCACAGAAAAATTAATATTTTATTTTATAAGTGCACGTTAATTATACAAAATAGCAGGCTTCCTTGTGGCATACTTGTACATACATAAAAATACAATGTGAGCTGGGCGCAATGGTGCATGCCTGTAATCCCACCAATTTGGGAGGCTGAGGCAGGAGGATCATGAGGTCCAAGCCAGCCTTAGCAACTAAGCGAGGCCCCAAGCAACTCAGTAAGTCCCTGTCCCTAAGTAAAATACAAAAAAAGGCCTGGAGATGTGGCTCAGTGGTTAAGTGTCCCTGGGTTCAATCAGTACCAAATAAATAAATACATAAATAATAATGTGATCAATTTCACCCCCCAAACCTCACCTTCCCCTATCCTCCTCCCTCCCTCTGATTCCCACCTCTACCCTAATTATCTCCTTTCTACTTTCCTGGCCTCCTTTTTTTTTCCTCCTGAGTTACCACCCCCTCCAGCTTCCACATAAGAGACAAACCATGTGAATTTTCTTTGTGAAAGTGACTTATTTCACTCAAGATTGTGATCTCCATTTCCAAGCATTGTTTCCTGCAAATGACATAATTTTGTTCTTAATCAGAATAAAACTCCATTGTGCATATATATCTCATTTTCTTTACCCATCCATATGTTAAAGGGCACCTGGGCTGGTTCCATAGCTTGGCTGCTGTGAGTTGCGTGTGCTGCAGTAACAGGATTCTCCATATCTTTATATCTTTAATTCTTTTTAATTTTTTTTGGTACCGGGGATTGAACTCATGGACACTTGACCCCTGAGCCACATCCCCAGCCCTATTGTGTTTTTTATGTAGAGACAGGGTCTCACTGAGTTGCTTACCACCTTGCTGTTGCTAAGGCTGGCTTCGAACTCACAATCCTCCTGTCTCAGCCTCCCAAAGTTCTGGGATAACAGGCATGTGCTACTGCACCTGGCTTCTTTAATTCTTTTGTCTAAACACTAGGGAGCGATATGATTGGATCACATGGTAAATCTATTTTTAGCTTTCTGGGGAGCCTCCATACCCATTTCCATAGTTGTTATACTGATTTACATTTCCAACCACAGTGTGTAAGGGTCTATTTCCTCACCAACATTTATTATTATTTATTTTCGTGATGATCACCATTCCAACTGGAGTGAGATGAAAAGTCAAACTACTTTGATCCTCATCTCCCTGATGGACACAGATATTAAACATGTGTCACACAGTTGGGCATTTGTCATTCTTCTTTTGAGTGGTGTCTGTTCAGTTCATTTGCCCATTTCATTGGGTTCTTTGATTCTCTAAAGGTCAAGGTTTTGGAGTTGATGATGCTTTAGAATCTTAGGATTCTTTTACAGTTCTATTTTTTTTTGGAAGGGGGGCTACCAGGGATTGAATTCAAGGTACTCACCCACTGAGCCACATCTCCAGCCCTATTTTTTGTATTTTATTTAGAGACAGGGTCTCTAAATTGGCATTGTGATGGGTAGTGCATTGAGTCTGTACAACATTTTTTATGTTTTAAATTGAAAAAATGCATTTTTATGGACATGCAATTCATATACCAAAACAAAACTGCCCTTTTAAAGAGTACAAATCCTTATACCAAAGAAATAAACCAAGTTGTATGGTTAAGTAAAAACTATTTTAAAACAAGAACAGTAATTGATTATTTATTAATATTTTTTCATGCCTCTATGTTTTAAAATATGAGTTTAAGTGATTCCATAGTTTTTCATTGACGATAATAGTTTAGTTAATTTAAGATGCTTAGGATATATCAGGAATTTTGCTATTGTATACAATTTTTAAACAAATATCTGTTTAATGTTATCTTTCTTATTCATCTGTTTTAAATTATACTCTCTTCTACATGAACTCTGTTTTATATTTTTAGCCTAAGGGGAAAATGTTAAATTCTTAGATTTTATTTTCAAAATTTCCTGAAGCTGCTGGGAAAAAGACAAAAAAGAATATACTCACATAAGTTGAGCATTAGAAATTCAATAGATGTTGATTATTTCAAATAAGCAGAGAGTAAATGCCTGATAATATCCAGCAGTTATTTAGAAACCAGCACGTAATAGGGAAGGTTTGAGTCAATAAGGTCTTGATAAACTTCAATTTTGGCTCCACTGCTAACTAGTTAGTCAAGGTTGAACAATTTTTTTTTATTTCACTAGTTGCAAATTTTTTCATGTATAATATGACTATCAAACAAACTTACTATTCACTCTAAAATCAGCACTTGTTTTTGTGAACCTAGATTTACAGTCCCATTGAATGCTTTAGAAATCTTTGTTATCAAATGAATTGATAAGCATACTATCAGCGATCCTTGGTGAGGTCCTCTAAGCTTGAAGATAATTTTAGGTAGCCATTTCAAAGATTTTAATGGATTTTTATCTGTTCATCTTATTTAGGAGTTAAGTGTGGAATTTTATACTTCTCTAGAATGTTTTACATTTATCCAACCTGTAAACATGTACGGGTGTGCAGGGATTCATATCATTTAAAATTCCTTCTATTTTTGTTTTGCTCAATGTTCGCATTCAGATGTGTCTATCGTATAGCATTCAAATCATTTATAACTTTTGTTATTGTAAGCCATGACATTAATTTTTGCATTCAATGCTTTCTTAGGTTTTATATAGTCTTAATATTTGCTTTTTAAAGATATTTCTTGTTTTTGTTTGCTTGTTTCATTCTTTTTCTCTGTTTTACAGTTAAAAGCTTAATGCATTTAATAACTAGAAAGCTTCAATTTTGGCCTTCCTTCTTTTCTGCAATATAATTTTAAAATTTCTCATATATAATTTTAGCTACCTTTTTTTGAGGGGGGAGGTGTGTGCTAGGGATTGAACTCAGGGGCACATCCCCAGCCCTATTTTGTGTTTTATTTAGAGACAAGGTCTCACTGAGTTGCTGAATGCCTCGCCTTTGCACTGTCTGAATCTGCCTCAGCCTCCTGAGTGTCTGGGATTACAGGCATGTGCCACCACGCCTAGTTTCAAATCTTTTTGTCTTTTGTTTCTAATTTTATTGCAGTCCACACAATAAAAACACAATCATTGGTGAGCTTTTTTTCCTTTTTTTTGGCGAGGTGTGGTAATGTTATTTGGTCAGTTTTTATTTTGAGGCTTTGTAATTTACTGAAGCTTTCTTTTGTGGGCTAGCAAAGAAAGCCTTTTTGGGAATGTGCCATAGAAGTTAAACATGTCATTAGTTTTTGCTGTTGACCATGACCATCCATCTACCCACCAGTAGTGATGTCCACATGTAGAGAGAAATAATAGTCATCTCATGATTCTCTTCTATGTATATTTCAGTCTGGTTGACTCTATAAGGCTCCAAAGGGCTTATACTCAATAACATACTCAACTGTAATTATTTATGTATGTTTCCTCAATGTGATAACATGATTTTTAATTTACATATATTTATTGAATTTGGCATGTGATATATTAGAGACTAGACTGGAAGAGGCACAATACTGTTCTGAAGCTAGTTATTAATAGCTCATGGAAGTCAGTTGTTCACTTTCAGGAGTTTTGTGAGCCAGTTGTTGAACATAGCTATTATTAGAAGTTCAATTGACCTATGAGTAAGCACATTACAGTAAAAATAAAGGTAGGATACACTCAAATCCACATTCTGAAATATTCTACTTCATTCACAAGAGTGAAAAGGTGTTTTACAATGCCAGCGTCTGGCACACACCAACTTACTGTGATGACAGCTAGCCCGGCCCATGATAAAACTAGACACAAGTATGAAGCTCCCGAAGGTGCAAAGCAAAATGATTGGCAGCACCTTGGTGGAAACATCTCTGTGTTAAGGATGAATCTAACCTTTACAAAACAGATTAGGTACTGCTACCCTACCAGGCAAGTCTGTCCTAACAGGTCTGCGGAAGGAACACTTGCCATTGATCTTGCATCATGAGGATAACCTGTCTTCTGATCATAGATCTGATCATAGATCTTCTTTTTTGAACTGTTCATACAGGTTCTTTCCTGAGTTTTTGAATAAGTGCCTTCCCCTTTGCTTGTTAGCTTAAAGGAGCTCCTAGTCAAATACATGCACATTCGTTGGCGAGATAGACAAACCCTTTATTAGATACGTATGTTAGAAATAGTCCCTCACTCTTTGGCTGTCTTGCTATCCAGTATTTTTTTATTTGCAGAAACTCTTTTATTCTGCATTGAACACCCCTGAAATCATCAGTAGGATATACTACCATAAAACTTGAGATCTCGACTTGAGATACAGGATGTTAAAAAGAATCACAATTCCTTTTAGAGATATTATTTAAAAATAAGTGGAAATCAACATCATTCAACATTTTTACTTTATATTTACATTTTTAAAATATATCTTTTTTCTCTTTCTTTCTTTTTTCTTTTTTTTTTCATACTAAGGATTGAACTCAGAGGCACTCGACCACTGAGCCACATCCTCAGCCCTATTTTGTGTTTTTTTATGTAGAGACAGGGTCTCCCTGAGTTGCCTAGTACCTCGCTATTGCTGAGGCTGGCTTTGAACTCATGATTCTCTTGTCTCAGCCTCCCAAAGTGCTGGGATGACTAGCGTGCGGCCCTGCGCCTGGCTACATCTTTAAAATATTACCTTAATCACTTTTTCTGATAATCCTTATTGTTTTAAAAAATTAAAATAATAACATTTGGATAATGCAATACCTCTAACATACTTCTATCAATGGTTTTTGATACACATTCTTTTATAATTTTTAGTGAGTAAACCCACATGTTTTTTGCTATTCATCTTTGTAATGGAGTCTTTTGATGAGAAGATAGAGGAAATGCTCCCATTGGTCCATAATTCAGGTTCAGTGCCTGTTTCTGTGTTCCGGACCCCACACCAGTCCTATTCTAGAAGGTTCTCTTCCCTCCCACTACCTGGTCCTCACCCATGCAGGGACAGCGTAGAAAACATGTTCTGGAAAATGAGTGTTCTTTTGTTACAATTTTGTTTCATCCTTTCTGTGCAGTAAGGAAATGTTCCTATTTTTCAACCATGAATTTATATCACCACTGCTACTCTGATGGCAGCCACTATGAGCTTTTCCTTCTCTTCCTTAATGCTGTATTTTAATCTTTCTTTTCTCAAGGCAACACAGGTTCCAAAACAATTGTATATGTTTTCATTTGCCCTTTCTGTTCACTCATGCAAAATACTTGCCAAATTAATTCCCTCTACCAACAACAAACCTTTTCCATGAAGTTCAAAATCTTGAAGAAACTAAGGCCAAACTCTGATGCAATGTAAGGTGAAATTTTTCTCTTTTTCTGTGCATTGAGATCATACATATATGTTCATTTTTTTCTTTGTATTCAAGGTTAAGTGTTGCTTTTTGGCATTTGTCTAGAGTTTATTTTACTTCTGAGTATGTTACATCATAGATGTGGTTCTAGTCAGTACAACATGGAAAAGAAAGTTCCCAAAAGCCTCATTTCTAATCCTTTCTTTCTTCTGTCGTTTTCACAGACCCACTTTCAAGTAAATATTCAGTTTTGTATTATTTCAATGTTTCTTCATGAAACACCTAATAGAACTATGCACACAAACTCAGATAAAATAAATATGGCTGCATGCTTACTAATAGCATTCATCCCTTGATATTAACAAGGGCTGGATTCCAGGACCTCCTGGAGCCATTATGATCTGGACACTTAAGTTCCTTATTTAAAATGAGACAGTGTTTATTTATATCCTAAGCACATCCTCTTGTATCTTGTAAATGGTCTCTGGATTCCTTGTGCTGCCTAACGCAATGGAGGTGCTGTGCTCATAGTTATCATGAATCCTGGCAAAACAAGTCTCTACCTGTTTACTACAGGTGCCATTCTTTCCAAATGGTTTTGGTTCATGATGGATTGAATCTTGGAAGGCAGAACCAGCAAATGTGAGCTAATTGTACACTTTTTGCCCCTTAATATTTCTTGGTTATATGATAGTCTGTAATCAAAATCATTTCTTATCATAAAGATCATGCATATTTTTTTTGTCCATGAGCTGCACCATCCTCTACTGTGGGAATATACCATGAATTTATTCAATCCATCTCCAGGAGTGTGGCTTTTAAATTTTTTCAATGTTCTGCTGTCAAAAACAATTCTGCCCTGAATGATCTTATAGCACTATTGCTTTGCCTTTCTTCTTTTCTAATGATAATTCTTTGTTTTAAAAACAAATGTTCTTATCATTGTTCTCAAGTACCCATGGTATTATAAAAATGATCCTTTGGCTATAAACACATTCAATATCACAGGTTAGAAGAAAGAAGTTTGTATGCCCCTTTGAAATATATGTAAAATAAATAAAAATGTACTATGTGGCTATACGTGGCCATAATCCTAGAAAATGATTTTGTTTTCTGTTTCATATGTGCATATTCTGCCATCCCACATGTAGACAGATGTCTTGTCCATTTGACAAAGACATTTTAAAATATGCCACTGAGCTCTAAATCTGAATTTCTGATAAGATTGAACTTGACACCATTTCTGTTTCTTCAGATAACAGTTAAAACTGCATGAACTATTCCAAGAGTCGTAGCTTATCATGTTGTGACCAGCTAGGCTACCACAAATAGAGGAGAAAACAGGAAATAACAAGTAATAGGATCCAGTGTGGGAAGATGAGGCTCTAGTAGTTGCAATTAAAATTATCTTTACTCTGGGAAATAAAATGACCTTTTGCATACTTTGATTTTTATTTGTCTAATGAGTTAAACATGACAGGAGAATGCACTTGAACACATCGTACGTAAATGGAGTGTAACTTCTCGTTCTTTTGGTTGCACATGATGTAGAATCACATGGGTTGTGTAATCACATATGCACAGAGGGTAATAATGTCTGATTCATTCTACTATCATTCCTACCAACATACCTTTACTCTCTTCTGCCTAATCCAAAGTACCTCTATTTTTCCTACTCCCTACCCCTTATTGTGAATGAGCATCTGCATATCAGAGAAAAAATTTGGCCTTCAATTTTATGGGATTGGCTTATTTTGCTTAGGATAATATTCTCCAGCTTCATCCATTTACCCACAAAGGCCATAATTTCATTATTCATTATTTATGTATACCAAATTTTCTTTATCCATTCATGTGTTGAAGGGCATCTACGTTGGTTCCATAGCTTGGCTATTGTGAATAGAGTTGCTATAAAAATTGGTGGGGCTGCATCACTGTAGCATGCTGATTTTAAGTCTTCTGGGTATAGACCAAGGGGTGGGATAGCTGGGTCAAATGGTGGTTCCATTCCAAGTTTTCTGAGGAATCTTCATACTGCTTTGCACAGTGGTTACACTAATTTGCAGTCCCACCAGCAATGTATGAGTGTGCCTTTTTTCTTACATCCTTGCCAACATTCATTGCTGCATTTATTCTTGACAGTTGCCATTCTGACTGGAGTGAGATGGAATCTCAGTGTAGTTTTGATTTGCATTTCTCCGCTAGCGATGTAAACATTTTTTTTTTTTTTGTACCAGGGACTGAACTCTGGGGTGCTCAACAACTGAGCCACATCCCCAGCCCTATTTTGTGTTTTTATGTAGAGACAGGGTCTCACTGAGTTGCTTAGTGCCTCACCCGTTGCTGAGGCTGGCTTTGAACTTGAGATTCTCCTGTCTCAGCCTCCCAAAGTGCTGGGATTACAAGTATGAGCCACCGCACCCAGCTGTTAACATTTTTTCATACATGCATTGATAGATTGTATTTCTTCTTCTGTGAACTGCCTGTTCAGTTCCTTTGCCCATTTATTGATTGAGTTATTTATTTATTTATTTATTTATTTATTTATTTATGGTAGGTTTTTTTGAGTTCTCTATGTATCCTAGAGATGAATGTTCTATCTGAGGTGCACGCATATATTTTCTCCCATTTTGTGAGCTCTCTCTTCATGTAATTGATTGTTTCCTTTGCTGAGAAGACACTTTTTAGTTTGAATCCATCCCACTTATTTAAAAATGTTGATTAGACATTTAGCATATTTCCTGCCATGTTATCAGTCATTATTATCAGTCTTCCAATAATTTGGGAATGTGAGAATGTTATTCCAGACAAACCTAATTCTTATTTTTACAATTTATCCAGGAAAATATAGTTCAGATTACAAATACTATCCTTTTAAAAAGAATTTTTGGACATGGCTTCTGCAAATTGGCAATTTCTTCTCCCTAATAACAAATGGTTCCTCATTATGGCTCTACATGAGAATTACTGCACACACACAAAAAAATGCTTAAATTAATGCATATTCCTGAGTCTCCTTCCAGACAGACCAAAATGGGCATCTAGGCTTAGGGGTTCAGTTACACTACATTGATGTATGTAATAAACATATAGAAAAGATAAAGGAAGCTTAATAGATTATCCCAAGGAGAAGGGGTCATGCAGGCTTCCTAAAGATAGAGACCTTTAGTTAGGGTTAGAAAGGAGGAGGAGGAGGAAGAGGAAGAGGAGGAAAAGAGGGGGAGGAGGAAGAGGAGGAGGAGGAGAAAGAGAGGAGGAGGAGGAAGAGAAGGAGGAGGAGGAGAAAAAGAGGAAAAGAAAGAGGAGAAAGAGGAGGAAAAGGGGGAGGAGGAGGAGAAAGAGAGGAGGAGGAACAGGAGGAGGAGATGGAGGAGGAGGAAGAGGAGGAGAGGATGTGGAGGAGGAGAAGGAAGAGGAGGGGGATGCAGGTTTTCTAACACACTTAATAATTCTTCCATCCTCTAACCTCAGATGGAGGCTCCTGCACCGTCCCTAAGGGAGTGGTGCCACTTCCTCTGGGGAGAGGCATATGGTGACGGGCAGGCTTGTTGGATGACTCTTGGTGCTGAAAGTAGACTGCCACATCCAATCCTCTGCAGAAGCCTGCAGGGTAAGGGGTTGAATTCCTGTGGACACTCAGAGGAAACTGGGGCCCCTTCCTACAGCTGTGTTGGTGAGCCAGCTCAGAGGGGACCCTCCCCTGGAGGAGCTGAGGACCCAGGTGACTTCTGGACTGATCTTGAGTGACCCTGAGCCAGCTACTCTAAAAAACTGACTTACCCCAAATGAGCCCATGGCAATATGATGCTTTCACTTGCTGCTATCAAGAGAACAACGATCCCGTTAACAGGGTTCTGAGTGTCCTGAAGACTGAGGGATGGGATGCCATCTAGGGCAGAGGAAGAACATAAATAACTCCTATAGTCTGCTTTTACTCATGGTGTTTCTGATACCAAATGTTTGGGCTTTTCTAAACCAAGTAATTTGCTAATTCCCTGCAGATGCCAACTGGGTATCTTAAAATTGAATCCAAATGTGACATTAACTGCCCAGCATGAATGCTGACCCTCAAAGGGGAAGACCTGAGTCTCACAATATTGCCCCTTCAGGTGCCGTTACCAATAGTTTCTCACGCTACCTCCTCCTGTCTGGCTGTGTTGCGATTAGAGGTTCTACGGCCCCCTGGATGATTTGCCTTAATGGCTCGTAGAATTCTGGAAGCACTCCATTTAAATCCACCAGTTTCTTTTAAAGGGTATCCTAAAGAATGCAGATGGACTAGCAAAGGAAGTATCACATAGGGTGAGGTCAAGAAGGCTTCTGGCTGCGGGAGCTCATGTGCAGAGTCTGGGGTCCCTAGCCCTGTTGGCACACAGATGCATTGACCAAACTTGAAACTTTCAATCAGCAATGATTGGTTAGATCATTCACCATGGCTGATTGAATTCCATTTTTATCTCTTCACTTCTTTCCAGAAATAGGGGGTTCGAGCTGCAAGTCTCAAACTTCTAATCGGGTTGCTGAATCCTCAAACAGCCACTGAACTAAAGCTACCTACGGTCCACTAAGTCTGTCCCTCAGGATAAACTCCAATGAGGATGAAAGGCACTTTACCTGGAAGAGCACGAGATTTGGCTCAGATAGCCATCATCGAGGAATTCCAGGAGTTCCGGAGCTCTGTGTGGGACCCTGCAATGTAAACCAAAACTATATTTTTATTGTATCCCAATATCCTAATAAGCAAAAGTTTGGTAAATGAGAAGATAGCATTCAAGTTCAGTGCCACTTTCAGGGCAGGTATTTCATTTAATCTGGATACATTACACAAGTCTCTGATATCAGTTATTCTTTTTCAGAAGCTGTTCTTAGAGTCGACAGAATATTTTGGTATATTTTGTTAACTCTGATTCTCACCTTTGATCTGCGTGGTATATGAGACCGTCCTCAGCTCACGAGATGAACACTAGGAATCTCCTTCCTATCATAATGAGGTGGTGACATTAGTTGTGTAACGTGACCCCAGGCAGGGCTGGACTTAGACTTTGGACCTTCTAATGACAGATTTATTGATCATGCTTTGATACAAGTTTTCCTCAATTTCATGCTATGGACATTTTAGTGTCTATGATGCTTGACCGAGTGTTTTAGGATATTTAGTATTCACTAGATGCCAGTATCTCTCACCTCAGTGATGACAGTCATCAAAGATGCCATCAGATAGGTTCAATGTCCCACAGGAAGGAAGATCCCCTCATTTGAAACACACAGCTCTGGACTTTTCTTACCAGTTGGTGAAATTTTGAGTGAGCAAGATGTGTTCTAGTGATAGGGCTGAGCAAATCTGATTTTTGAAAGCTAATTAAAGGAGGCTTTCTCTTATGATTGAATCAACAAAATATCACATGATGCCTGCCATTCCATGTTGAAGACAGGCATACCATCCAAACATAGAGCAGAATTGTTTGTGTGTGTGTGTGTGTGTGTGTGTGTGTGTGTTTTGGTACTGGGAATTGAACTCAGGGGTGCTTACCTACTGAGCTGCATCCCCAGCACCATTTTTATATTTTTATTTAGAAATAGAGTCTCGCTGAATTGTTTAGGGCCTTGCTAAGTTTGCTGAGGCTGGCCTTGAACTTGCATTCCTCCTGCCTCAGCCTCTGCAGTCACCAGGATTACAGGTGTGTACCACCGTGCCCAGCACAGAGCAGCACTCTTAAGGCATGGAAGTAAAAGGGTCAATCATAGCAAAGACTGGTCTCAACTGACAATAGATTTGGAGTTTTCAATTTTAGAGGAAAGTATCAGGTATATCAAATATTCATATGAAAACCTTAGCATTTCTGAGGTTAATGTGGAGAAATGGCTTTGTAACTATTTGGAGAACTGTATTTGGAATTTTACTGAGATGTACTATTTGACATGCACTGAAGTTTAAATCATTTTAAGCATTTTTTCATACAAGTCCTATGAAACAATAAAGATGCAATCGCAGATATTTTAGCTAATTTTTCTCTAAATGAGATTATTTAAAGCATTTTCCTCATTTACTAAAGTTTATTTAGTTAAGGTTTGGGGGGAGGGGGGTTTGTTTTGGACCAAAGGGCTCTTTGCAAACAATAATGAGATAATTACTTTCCCTTTACGTTGTTAGAGATCAGAGATGAGAGGTTCAGGAAAATGTATCGGGAATACCTCCTGAGGTAAGCTGAATTGACACTTATTTAGCTCAGAATTTGGACTAATATGTCCCCTGCTGTACTTTGTGTGATGGATAGAGTTTTTAACAATATGTTGACTTTTTGTAAAGCAATGCCAGGTAGTGTAATAATTGCTAGCAGATAAAAATCCACAATTGTGCTATGATAAGTTATTTGTCATGAATATCCTACAAATGTATGTTGACTGTAAAACTGTTTCAAATGAGTTGAATGATCATTTTGTAAGAAAGACAGATTCATTTAATTTGAGCCCTGCTTAGGGAAAGTCAATACAGAGATTGCCAATATAAGCAATTACATGTTAAATGGAATTTGTACAGTACATTTGAGTGTAGATCTTGCTTTTCAATTTTTTGCATAATTGCAAATGATTACATTCCAATGAGGCAATCCATGCTGCACGTCATGGGAAATGTCAGTGTTTCTCATTACTAACAGGCTGGAGGGAGAGCTTCACATTGAAAGGACTGGATGTAATAATAGAATCAAAGTATAAAGACAACTGGGAGAGACAATGTTCTAGTTATTAGTCTGACATAGAGTTACATTTAATGATGGAATGAATGTCCCTTTAACCTTGTTAAAGACAAAGGTTCTCACCTCTGTAACTTATTGTCATTTTTTCCTATCAGGAAATTCTTTTATAAACTACTCATGTTATCTTTTCTTTTCTTTGCTTTCTTTCTTTCTTTTTCTTTTTCTTTTTTTTTTTTTGTCTGTTCCTCTGGATGAAAATTCCCCAATTAAACTCTTGGGGTCGAGTTCGTATGTTATAGGTCTATTGGAAAGTCAATGCACCCTTTAAAATCTAGAACAGATTACTTAACTTCCTTAACATTTTCATCCATTGAGTGCCACAGACCAACAATAACTGTTGACTTGAATCTGAAGTTCATTCATTCAGTGTCAATTGAGCATCTACTATATACCAGCACTTATACTAGATTCTAATATGGAATTTAGAAATAGAATTATATTATATTAAAAGCTTTTGAATAGTAAGATCTGCAGTAAAATGTATTAAAATATAAATGAGGAACACTATTTCCAGCGTGCCTTATGTAGTAGGCAACAAACAAACAAAAAATCTGGCAATCTCATGTGACATTTACTCTGAAGGAAATGATAACTACTCTTATTCTACTAATGATACATATAATTCCTATTCTTCTCAGATAAGAAGATAAAGTCTGAGAAAAATATAAATGGATATTTTCCTTTGTTGCATTATTGAAAGTTTTATTCAAAAATGTGTTAGCCAACTTTCCACTACTAGAACAAATTACATGAAACAGTCCATTTAGGAAGAGAAAATGTTGATTTTGTCTTACAGTGTTTGGAGGTAGTGATCTATGATCGGTTGAATCTGTTCCTGTGACCTGTGGAAGGCAGCACATCCTAGTGAGAAGGAATCTTCTGGAAGGACAAAAACACTGACCCAAGCCAGGGAAGAGGAAGAGATGAGGGTTCCACAGTCCCTTTCAAGGGTACACCCATGATATCCTTAAGAATTCCAACTAGGTCGCACTAGCTGCCAATAGATGCTAAAACCCTGGGTACCAAGCTTTGGATGTATCAATCTTTCCAGAAGACTTACAAATTGTTTAAAAATGTATTTTAATGAAGGACTCCAGTTCACAAGCAGCAAAATATCACCATATGTTGTTCCTATATGTAAATACAAATAGAGTAAAACCTTGCCAAAAGAGTATATTGATACTAAATTTCTGGAAAAGTTTTTGAAGGTGACGAGACTTCAAGGAAACAACTAAATTATATCGTCCTTTAAATTAAACAGCAGATGTTGATGAATTTAAACTCCTTTTATCACATGAGCTATTTGTTGACTTCTCTCTGTCTCTCTCCAACTGGGATTTTTAGGGTATGTAGCTAATTAGGTCAAAGGAACTGGAGAAGTTGACTTATAGCAAACATAAATTGCAAAATAGGTCTCTGAAGGCCCCGATTTAACACTATCACCATAGAAACCATGGTTAATACTTTTACATTTAGGTTTGTTTTGCACTATCTACAATAAATATATAACCAATGCCCATCTATTAATTTATTTAGTACTAGGAATTGAACCCAGGAGCACTTAATCACTGAGCCATGTCCCCAGCCCTTTTATGTTTAATTTTGAGACAGGGTCTTGCTGAGTTTCCCAGGCTGGTTTTGAATTTGGCAATCCTCTTGCCTCAGCCTCCTGAGTTACTGGGATTAAAGGTGTGTATCACCACACTCAGCCCAACATTCTTTCTAACAAGAAAACAGAGATAGAACATTGATGTACCAAATCACTAGGTAATTGCCTGGTGTGAAGTTCTTGGCATTAGGGTGAGAAGTTTTTATGTGATCTTTCTTCTGAGTAGAGAGAAAATTGCCACAAATATGGAGTCTAAATCCATAATTATGATGATGATACTAATAGTCACTTGTTCCCAAAGAAGAGTAATATCCCATGTGAAATCTAGATGAGCATCATTCTGTTAAGTTTGGTCTTCCCTAGCTGCTGATGCCATTGGTACCCAGAAGACAAGCCATTCTCTTATCTGTTCCCATTCCGTCCAGATGGAATTCCAGTTTCTTCCCTTTATCCTACTCAGCAAAAATAGAGTGATTTTGAAACAATTATCCAATTCATCACATCAGTATAAGTAGAAAATTCAGATCTAATCCTGACAACTCAGCCCCTCATTAAAAATTTGTGCATTCAAGTTGTGCATTATCTAATCAAGTATGTTATTCAGTGATCTAATCTCCCTTCTCATTTGGGGCATAAAGCCCATGATCTGGAACAGTTAGAAATCATTTGGTTGTGGATAGTATATAGCCACAGTCCTACATATCAATTCTCAGAACTACACTATATAAATTAGAGGTGCAGAAACAATACGTCTTTCCAGATTATTATTATTATATATTATTATTATTATATCCAACAACTACCTAAGTTTTGCAACTAACTAAGTTTCTTGCAATGGAGGAACAGTAGCCTAGACCATGATCTATTTAGATAATGGAATACTTACTCAGTCATCACACTATTTTTAAAAACAGTTCATGCCTTGGGAATATGTTCAGTGCATAATATTGAATGAAAGTGTGGAAGATGATTGGATCCAAATTTTTAAAAATAAAGCTGAATGCGGAAATACATATGTGTACATTTAAATTCACTTCTCTGGGGGATGGGGGAGCACCAAAATGTAATCTTCAGTGGATGTGATTCCAAAAGATTTTTATTTTATTTTTTGTTACCTTGGAGTCCTGGTGATGCTTCTAAAGTGATTCTATAGTATTGTAAACATGTGATCTACTGAACAGGGTGGGAATGTACAGGAATGTGTTGGTGGTTCATTCCACAGAATCATTCTGGGGTCCTGCATATTGCCAAAGGACAAGATATCTGTGTATATTGTGGAATTCTGCCAGAGCATCTAATCAATCTTCTAAGAAGAGATTCTTCTCTTTTTTTTTGGTACCAGAGATTGAATGCAGGGGCACTTAACCACTGAGCCACATCCCTAGACCTTTTTGTATTTTATTTAGAGACAAGGTTTCACTGAGTTGCTTTAGGGCCTCGGTGAATTGCTGAGGCTGGCTCTGAACTCAAAATCCTCCTGCCTCAGCCTCCCAAGCCACTGGGATTATAGGCAAGCACCACTACATCTAAGAGTGAAAGAAGACATTGTTGATAAATATTCTGAGAAAACAATGATATATCACTATCATTATTATCTTGAGCAATCTTTTTTTAATCAAAATTCCCCAGGTGCTGGTTTTCCAGAATATACTACTGAAATGAATCTTTTCATGGTAAAGAGCAAGATGGGTTTTAAATCACATCTGAAAAGGCAATAATGTGGCTGGTACATTCCCTCTTTAAAGTAATCACAACCGGAGAGAAATAATTCCTAAAACACTTGAAAGGAACGCCCAACTGCCCACCCCTGTACAGGTGAAGCCTGGTGGAAACTGAGTCTCCATCTTTGATCTGCATCTGCTAATACTTTGACAGGGTGCTTAGACCATAAAATATTTAGATCTCCCTAGTGGCTGGTAAGACGTCAAGGACAAAATAATTGCTTTCAGGAAGTACACACCAAAGTATGATTTTACTAAATGAAGCCTAGCAGATTGATTTTGTTCCTATACCTTAGTTTCCTGGACCCTCTCACCTGTTCAAGTGAAAATTTGACCTTTCATTTACTGGATCAAAAAATGCTTTATAATATTTTAGCATTTCTTGTGAAGACTTTCAATTTTTGCTTTTTTTTCTTTCTTTTTATTGTTTGCACTGTTTCATTAGAAGAGCTATAACATAGTTGATTGTTTAACAATTAACAAAAGTTTCCTTGGTATTTTCCAAAATCATTTATAATTTAAGTTTATACAAAAACCTAAGCATGAACAGCAATAGCAACTTAATTTGTGATTGTCAAAATCTGGAAGCAACCAAGATGTCTTTCAGTAGGTGAGTGGATGAACTAACTGTGATGAAATAACTAGTATTCCAGAAAATGGAATATTACTGTGTACAGAAGAACAGTGAACTATTCAACTATGAAGAAATGGAGGTAATGTAAATGAGTACTACTAGTGCAAAGAAGCCAATCTGCCCAGGATAGAGACTGTGACATCCAGGAAAAGGCAAAAGATCCAATAAAAAAGATAAATGATTGTCAGGGTTCAGAGAAGTGTAGGCTAAATGGGTAGAGCATAGACCCCGTTCAGAGCAGCGGACAGCTTTGTATGTTATAATGCTGGATCTGTCACTATACATTTATTCAAACCTTAAGAATGTACAACACCGGGGCTGGGACTGTAGCTCAGTGGTAGAGCGCTTGCCTCGCATGCGTGAGGCCCTGGGTTCGATCCTCAGCACCACATACAAAGCAGTAAAATAAAGACATTGTGCCCATGTACAATTAAAAAAAAAAAATTAAAAAAAAAAAAAGAATGTACAACACCAAGAATGAACCCTTTGAAACTGTAAACTTTGATTAATTATAATATGCATCAGAATCTGCTCACTATTTGGAACATGTACCACATTCTTGAAAAATAACAAGAGGGGAAACGGGGAAGGTGGGTAAGAAGGGTGTTATGTGAACACTCTATTTTATTCTTGATTTTTTCTGTAAACCTGAGAGTGTTCTAAAGATAAAGTATATAAAGATAATTCATTAATTAAAGAGAAGAAAAGTAAAGGAGAGAAGCAGAGAAAGGAAGAAACCGAGAGGACCCCAAGACCAGTTGACTGAAATATAAATCAAGGAACATTTTTGAGGAGAAGCAAGACATTTTCTCCTCCACGTTCTGTGTTCTGCGTGAGGAAGGAGTAGGTAACTGTTAGAGGTGTGGGCCAGCTGGAAATAAAAGCTAAAATAGCAATATTAAGAAATAAAGACAAAAGACAAAAAGTATGTATTCAAAGCTGAGGCTTACCTGAAGGAAAGGACTTGATCCTAATAGAATCAGGGTCTGATCCTAACAAAGGGAAAAGCCCGAGAATGCTTTATTTATAGTGAAACATGTCAAAGGGATTCAGTGAGGAGCTTCTTCAGGAAAACAAGATAAGAATGGGGAAAAAAAGTTGTTTGGGGCTTGGAAGATGAGGCACATCTGTGGCGGCTGCGTTTGAACCTAGCTAAGGCAGGGTGCCAGCTTGATCAGGGCTTTCTCTATCCAGGGACTTTTCACCCAGGAGTTCCCAGAAAAGCGGCCTCCCTGCCTTAGGATGGCCAAAACAAGCACATAATTCATACACAGCTGCCAACATTTGATGTCTGTTTTCTAAGGCAGGTTAGAATGGCCAGACCCCATTGCAGGGAGCAGCAGGTCACAAATAAAGACAACATCTCTCCAGAAGCACTGTTAAGAGTTTACTGTTAGCCGGGCACCATGGTGCATGCCTGTCACACTCGGGAGGCTGAGGTAGGAGGATCGTGAGCTCAAAGCCAGCCTCAGCAAAAGCGAGGCCCTAAGCAACTCAGTGAGACCCTGTCTCTACATAAAACACAAAATAGGGCTGGGGATGTGGCTCAGTGGTCGAGTGGCCCTTAGTTCAATCTCCAGCATACCCTCCCCCTGACAAAAAAAAAATAAGAGAGTTCCCTCTTGGTTTCTGTTTGCTCCGACTATTCTGATAAAAATGCAATCTTTGTAACTCTGAGTGAAACATGTTTTAAAATAGTAACATATATTGAGTTTAATCAATATAAATCAAATTAATCTTTGAGATTCTTTTCTATTTTAATCTGTCAATAAAGCAAAGTGTATGCATATCATTTTTGCTGGAGTTTGGTCAACTGCATTTGCATTTCTGGAACTAACTAAGTCATAGTATGTTGTTGTTGTTGTTTTGGGTACCAGGGATTGAACTCAGGGTCACTTGACCACTGAGCCACATCCTCAGCCCTATTTTGTGTTTTATGGAGAGACAGGGTCTCACTGAGTTGCTTAGCACCTTGCCGTTGCTGAGGCTGGCTTTGAACTCGGAATCCTCCTGTCTCAGCCTCCCGAAGTGCAGGGATTACAGGCATGTGTCACTGCGCCTGGCTTCGTGGTATGTTTTTTAAACCACACTGCCCATTTCCATTTTCTCCATGCTATAGATCTCTTGGGGGAATGCCCATGGATGTCCCCTTTCTACTGCTTTGTCAAATTGGGAGCTTGGCTGACCTAGACTTACCGGATGACTAGAAGATCATGCTATTTTTCTTTCTATATGATTTGTCTATCAAAATACCATAAGAATAATTATATTTCTCAGATTTGGCATATTTTGCCTATAAAACCACGAGACAGCTATAATTGGCCACACCTGATGAGAGAGGAAGATACTTTCCCGTGCTTACCCACGGTCTCTTCAGCAACACCTTGTAGAATGTTCTCTGGGAATCAATGC
Source organism: Xerus rutilus (assembly GCA_028644305.1). NCBI lineage: Eukaryota > Metazoa > Chordata > Mammalia > Rodentia > Sciuridae > Xerus > Xerus rutilus. The sequence goes on along the minus strand of CM053416.1, from coordinate 12,624,194 downwards.
TGTGCTCATCATAATCTCCCCTTTCCACAAATCCTGACCACACCCACCTTCTTTGGGGCCATGGCCCCATCAGTTTTGTCAAGTAGAATGATTAAAATCTTTTGTCTCAAAAATCATTCCTTAAGAACTGATATTATATAAACAACTAGTTTACATGTACACGGTCATGTCTGATGATCTTAGGGGACAGACAGATAAGGACGTGGGGAATGTGAGGTTAACAGACTAATTCTATAAAATTGGTCCAGGGTGCTGACCCTCACATGCTTTCTTTGCCCAGAAGTGATTTACCTGCAACCCTGGCCTATGTGAGCAGGATATGTCACATTCCTTAGCAAAGGACTTATTATCTGCAAGGAAATAACATTGATAAGAGGAATCTAAGTCACGTGCAAGAGAGAGACTTGTGTGACTCTTTTCACTGACCAGACCCTGGAAGATAAGGGTAATTCCTCCTAACCATAAAAGCTGTAAAAAAGATTGAGAATCTAATTAGACCTAGTCAGCATGGGCCAAAGTCACACAGCACTGTCATGGCAGTGGGGACTTACAAAGTCTGTCACCCTGCTGTCAAAAGTCGAGAGGTGGACCTGAGTGGGACTCTCTGAAAACTTCCCAGGGAACCCCAAGAAGACTGGAATGCAGGTTGTCTATCTCCCCTCTGAGAGCACCCCTTCTCTCGCTTGAGAATGTCCCCTTTCTCTTTTCCTATCTCTTCAGTAAACTTGTTCTTGTTACTATGAATGACATGTCTGAAATCGTTCTCATTTGGTTCCCAAAACTGGGGTTTGAAGATGGTCTTCACACTGCCTCACTTTCTCAGAAGGCCTCAGCTCTATAACAGTAAGAGGTGATTGGTTATCTCATCAATTATAAAAGAGAACAATGTGGAGCAAATTATCTTCCATGCTTGTAAGATTATGTCAAAATAAACTCCAATATTACGTATAATTGTAATGCATTCATAAAAATATGAAAATACAAACCATTAGTAACTGGATGCTGAGCTGGGCATGGTGGTGCACTGTCGTTTATGTCATGCCTCATGGGGGTCTGCCGACGAGGTGGGGTCCTGGGGGACGAAGGTATGGGGCCCTTAGGAAGGACAATATGGGGTCCTAGGGGATGAGGGTATGGGGTGGACAGTTGTGGAGCCACTCACCCAGACACTGTAGGTTAGGTAAAACTGCTCTGCTGGAGGGAGACGCAGAATCCGTTTATTTCAGGAAGTGTGACGGTTTATATAGGGTCTTTGGACCAATCATAGCCCTGAGGTTACAGCCAATGGGGTATTGCTCCGTGTCAGCTGTGCAGCCAATCAGCATGGGGTGAGGAAAGGGGAGGGTAGAGGAGGTGCTGAAGGCAATCGATCAGCATGGGGTGAGGAAAGGGGAGGCGCTGAAGGCAGCCAATCAGCTGAGGGTATGGAGAGAGCTCCTATATTTCCCCCTTTTTACCTTTATTTGAAAGGCCAGCGAGGCCTGTGTGGCCTGTAAGCAAGAATGTTGGAGGGGTCTGTGATAATCTCATGGGAGAGAATCATTCTGCTGGATTTTTAGACTCTTACATGTTGCATATGGGGGCGGGGGGCAAATGAGACTGTGCCTGTCCTAGGATGTGCCCATCTTTCAGAGCATCTTACCCATTATTGGCTAACCAGCCCAAGTGAATGTGCCCCGAGATGAGTTCTCTCCTAAGAGAAGGGGTAATAGGGTTGGGAGAGGTTGGAAGGGAAGGGGGTTTGGGGTTAGGGTCGGCCGAAGCTGTGAAGCCTTGTGATTCCAGCGAAGATGGGGTGGGTGAGCTTCTTACATGTTCTCAAGGGCTGCGATCCATGTGGTGGAAATTTTTTATGTTCCTGTAATTCTTTAATGATATGAACTAAGAGAGCTTGTTTAGTTTCAAGTTTGGTTACATTTGACAAAGAGAAGGACCAGAAGAAGGCTCAGAACCCCAAGCCCAATGATAACCCAATCAGATGGATCTAACAGAGATGATAATTTATTCCACACCTTTTGAAGAATAGAAGGGTCAAAGACAACATTAGCTTTGGTTTTGTTAAGTTTTAATATGTTGTTGTGGAGGGTCATTTCTGAATGCTAAATTCCATGGGCCTTTTAGTCTGTTAGACAATTCTATCCTGACTGCAGTAACATTTTCAACGGAATATTATTCTGGCAGATGTACATAAGGGAGGAGTTGCAAGGCACTCTGAGGTGTCACTGAATAATATCAATCTTTTTATCCAGGAGTGCATGCCTGTAATCCCAGAAGCTTGGGAGGCTGAGGCAGGAGAATCGTGCTGGGCTGGTTCCTTAGTTTATCTACCATAAATTGTGTAGCTATGAACCTGGGTATGCATGTATCACTGTAGCAGGATGCCTTTCGATCTTCAGGATAAAAACTGAGGAGTGGCATTTCCAAAGCAGACATTAAGTTAAGTCCATTTAACAAATGTAACTCTGAAGTTCTGAATGCGTTTCCAATTAAGAACGTAAGTAAGTTACAGATCTTCACAAGATTTTCCTATTTCTTTGCTAATTAAGAACTCTTTAACCCATCCATTTCCACAGGGGCTTCTCTAGCTCATCCTCTTACCACACAGTAAAGATAAAATATTACTTCAGAGAGTAAGAGAACATATTTTGAGGCCAAAGGTGCTAACTTATTAACAATGAATAGCTATGGGGAAATAAATATCATTCTGCAGATGATTTTTTCAAGGAGAGGTTACCTGGCACCCTCTGCATGCTGAGATACCAAGATTCAGTTATGTGGTGATTCAGTCATGGTGACCAAGTTGGTGGTAATGATGATGACAATAATAATCGAACCAAACAAAGAGAAAAGCCATATTTTATTGAAGGGGCCCTGAAAAAAATATTTAATGAATTTTTTCAATATGTTTAAGCAATTTTATTTAGCCTGAATTTTTCAACATTGGTGAAAATGCACAATAGTTTTAATGACATTTTCGTGATAGAATCCAAAAATGAACTTCACTAAAACAAAAAGGAAGAAAAAAAATAGGATGTGTGATACAATTCTAAACCTCATAATGTATAACAACAAAAATAAAAATCTCAGTTTAAAAGTGTTTGTGCAAAGTTTTGCTTTAAAGGCACACTTTGCAATTTTCCCTAGGCATAATACAAAATGAAGAATTTCAAACAACTTTTTACAAATATATATATAATAGAGATTGGCATGCAGATATCATGAGCTATTTCTTTGAAGTAAGTTAGATTCACTTAGGATGATATTCTCCAGCTGCATCCATTTACCTGCTGAATATCTTCTCTGATAGGCAGATGCTAATTCACAATAAGGAGATGGGTCTAGGAAAGAAGAGAGTTACTTTGGATTAGGCAGAGGAGAGTGAAGGGAGGGGGTGTGGAGGTGGGGAGGACAGTAGAATGAACCAGACATTATCACCCTGTGTGTATATATGATTATAGGACCCACGTGATTCCACATCATGTACAACCAGAAGATGAGAAGTTACTCTCCATTTATGCATGATAAAATACCTTAGTAAAAGAAGCATTCAGAGACGTGTTATTTCCCAACTTTTTATTTGATGTTGTCAAGTAAAAGGACAACCAGAAGAGAAGAAATTGGGCAAGGAGCAACTGGTAGGCCATTTCTTGAGTCTACAGATTGAGTTCTGCTTATTTACACCTTCCATATTTTTTCTAGACATTTTCTGTGTCCTGAGTTTGACTCTCTAAAAGAAAAAGGGGGAGATGTACAGATTCAGCAAGACTCAGGTCCAGAATAGGACCCTATGGCCATGCATCTGTAAAGCTTCTTGCTGCACCCTGGCGTGGGTGCAGAGCAAATTTTTTAACGTAGTGCATGATGTCCTTAGAAAAACTGAGTAAATGCAGTATCTGTGCCTCATTTTTGAAGAAAAGAAGCAGCAGCAAATTGTGACTTGAGAACATGTAAGAAGAACCCTGGTCACTGTCACATGCCTAGATCATGCTATGCAGTCTTTATTCTACATGCTCCAACTTGCTGATGGTTAATTATAGTGTGAACACACAGGGTGGTGCAGGGAGGATCTTGGTGTGATGGTTTTGACAGTCCCTGAGCCAGCAAAGCACATTGAGGGTTGAACTTTCATGAAATTAATTGCTCACTGTGATGAGCACGAGTTCACTTGGGATAAAGACAAGGTCTTTATTTCATAATTCAATATAGATCTTAATGAGAAATGCTATTTTTGTATGGTTGATGTTAATTGCGATTCTAGTTGTATAAATTAAGATTTGGTTTTGTTTGTGGAATCTTACACCAATATATGAAAGGGCTTTCCAATCTATAGTAATCTGTTTTAAAACAATATAGCTTTCCTCAGTACAATAATTTCTTTACATAAGAATTAAATTGGAAGCCACATATGGTGGCATATGCCTGTCATCCCAGTGGCTCAGGAGGCTGAGGCAGGAGGATCACAAGTTCAAGGCCAGCCTCAGCAATTTAGGGAGGCCTGAAGCAACTTAGTGAGACTCTGTCTCAAAATAAAAAAAATAAAATAGACTGGGGATGTGGCTAAGTGAGTAAGTACTGCTGGGTTCCCTTCCTGGTACCAAAAAAGAAAAAAGAAAGAAGTTGTAGATATAAGCATTTATCAATAATTCCACATTTTATTCCAAATCTCTTGCAAAATCATTATGATATTAGCGGGCAGGATGAATCCTTTTCCCAGGGTTAATATTCAAATGTGAAATGATATTCCCCAATATTTATCAATCAATTTTAGTGAGGACAGGAAGGGGCCATGCTGAGCATAAACATGTTTAAAGAAAATCTAAATATTGCCAAGAAAGACTTGATTGTTCTTACTCATCACATACACACAGTGGAATAGTATGATAAAGACAAATTCAAGGAACTTTTTCTTCCTACTCAAGTTTACTTTACTTTTATTTATTTATTTTTTTGGTACCAGGGATTGAACTCAGGGGCACTCGACCACTGAGCCACATCCCCAGCCCTATTTTGTGTGTTTTTTATTTCTTTTTTTTAGTTTTCTCATAAAGAAAATATTAAAAATGCATATATTCATATATATATATTTGATATGGCTGGTGTTAAGAGGAAGTGGGTTTTTTTTTTTTTTGCAGAATGCATTTTGATCATTATACACAGATGGAGCACAACTTTTCATTTCTCCGGTTGTACGTGATGTAGAATCACAACATACATGCAGTCATGCATAAACCTAGGGCTATGATTCCACCATCTTTACTGTCCCCATACCCCCTCTCCCTCCCACCCCTGTGACCAAATTTCCTCCATTTGTCCCGTGTTCTCCCCCGCATTATGGATCAGCATCCACTTATCAGAGAGGACATTTGGCATTTGGTTTTTTTGGGACTGGCTTTCTTCACTTAGCATGATATTCTCCAACTCCATCCATTTACCTGCAAATGTCATAATTTTATTCTCTTTTATTGCTGAGTAATGTTCCCCTATTTTGTGTTTTATGTAGAGACAGGGTCTCACTGAGTTGCTTAGCACCTCATCATTGCTGAGGCTGGCTTTGAACTCGCCATCCTCCTTTCTCAGCCTCCTGAGTTGCTGGGATTACAGATGTGTACCACTGCACCCAGCCTTAAGACTTTTTTAATGTACCTGTTGGCCATTTGTATTAGTCCATTTGTAATCTTCTTTTGAGCAATGTCTGTTTAC
>CM053416.1:12571649-12617994 GCA_028644305.1 Xerus rutilus | reverse complement strand
GTGGATTTACCTGTATCAACCAGCTTATTTAATGGAAGAACTCATCCCAGCCCATGGGGAACAAGACAGAACCATAGCTTGTTCTGTAAAGATAGTTAGGTACCAATTTCTGATTGGAGGCAGGTAGAGTCTGGTAGGTAGGAAGCATGCTGCTTCTGGAATAGACCTCCTAGGGCAGGTCTCTTGGCTCCACCGCATTCTAGAGGCATCTTGGACAAAGTAGCTCAGCTGCTCTGTTCCTTCTACATCGGTTTGTTAATAGGATTAAATGCAATAAAATGAGAATTTCTTAGAACAATACGTGGGCAATGAAAAGCACCCAGTAGTGAATTGCTGCCCTAGGTTTTGTAATTCTTTAACAAATCCTGTAAAGCACAAACCTCAGAAGACCTTATTTCCTTAAATTACAAATTCTGGCACATAATTGAATGCAACTTTTGTTCTTACTGGAAGGTCAAAGGTTACTACAGGATAAAGAGTCCCTTATCTGAAATCATGGGGAACAGCAGTGTTTCAGATTTCAGATATGTTTGGATTTGGGAATATTTGCAAATACAGAATGCGATTTTTTTGGAGGGAAACAGAACGTAGGTTTAAACACAAAATGCATGGATATTTTGAATCTTCTTTCTTCACATAGCCAGAAGGTAACTTTACACAATACTTTTTTTATGTTCTTGCTTTTGGATTGTGATGTGTGTCACTGGTGAGGTACCATCTTCTATTTGTGATGTCATGCTCTTGCTAGAAAAGTTTCAGGTTTTGGAGCAGTTCCGATTTCAGAGTTTGAATGAGAGGTGCTGAATTTGGTGCATAGCAGATATCCACTGAGTACGTCAACACAGAGCAAATCCTGTTCCCTGGCTGTTTTGTAGACTGAGATTTTTTGGGGGGGAAAACAATGACAGCCATTTATTGTTTATGTCTAGTGTTGCTTCACAGTTAATGGTTGAGTAGTTTCAACAGCGTCTGGCCTGCAAAGCATAACATATTAATGATCTGACGCTTTACTGGAAGAGTTTGGCTAATCTCATTATAGCACTGGGTATAGATTTGGATGATCAGTGAATTCTAAGAACAGGCCTTGCTGGGAAGACTTCTGCAGATTTAATGCTAACTAAACACACTTACATTAAAAAAGGTCCAAATAATGAGATTATTGAAAAATTTACATTTACCGCTATTAAAGGTTTACAGAGGTAGAGTTAACATATCATGAAATTCACTCTTGTAAGTATATGATTTAATTTTGAAGCATTTCCAATACCCTGTAAATTTCCTCGTTACCTATTTACAGTCAATCCCAATTCCCACCCCCAGTCTCAATCCACCACTCAATTCTTTTCTGTCTCTATGAATTTGCCTTTCAAGAACATTTCATTTAAGTTGAATAAGTGAATTTATAATAGTTGGCATCTGGCTTCTTTCGTTTAGGATCTTGTTTTTAAGGTCAATTTATGCTGAAGCATGATCACTATCTCATTCCTTTTGATGGATGCATAGTGTTCCCTCATGTGAATGTGCCATGTTTTATCTAGTCAACAGTGATGGGCATTTAACTTACTTCAAATTTTTGGATTTCATGAATAAAATTTCATGAATGTTCACTAACAGTCAATATATCTTTTCACTTATGTAGATTATCATCTGATAAGATTATGCATATCTTTTTTATGGGCTGAACTGTTTCCCAAAGTGCTTGTATCATGCTATAATCCATAAGTGAGATATGATGGTTCTAATTTTCCTACATCCCCACCAATACTGGTTATTATCTTTGTACTTGTACCATTCTGTGGTTGAGAAATGGCATCTGGTTGTTTTAACTGGCATTTTATTAATAACAGTCAATGATGTTTGATATGCTCATTAAGCAGTCCCATGTTGTCTTTGGGAATATGTCTGTTCAAGTATTTAATTGTTTTTGAACTATTTTCTGTTTTTGTATTCGTTTATCCTAGAATTGTTAGAGTAATGTAAATCCGAGATGGGATAATATTACCAGAGATCTAGCCTTATTGCTAACAGTTCATGGCTCCAGGTCAGAGGCAGCTGAAGTAGTAGTGCCCACCTGACTCCTGATTGTTCAATGCTGTGTAGGAGGTGAGGCAAGGACTGGAGTCAGGGAGCTTCAGGTCCACATGACATCCATGCTCTGGCCAACTGCATAGATCCCGACTGAGAGGAGGCTCCAAGGAACCACAAGCTGGGTGCAGTGATGCACCCCTGTGATCCCAGCATTTTAGGAGGCTGAGACAGGAGGATCGCATGTTCAAAGCCAGCCTCAGCAATGGTGAGGCGCTAAGCAACTCAGTGAGACCCTGTCTCTACATAAAACACAAAATAGGGCTGAGGATGTGGCTCAGTGGTCGAGTGCCCCTGAATTCAATCCCCAGTATCAAAAAAAAAAAAAAAAAAAAGGAACCAGAGCACAGACATCATGTGGGAAACAGATGAGAAAGTTGAGTTGAGCAACTCACTTTGAAGTGAATAAATAAAACCCACTTTCCACCCCCTCATGCTTGTCTCTCTTTGGAAGGTAAAGCTATTAAAGCACAGAATGTCATCTATGATAGGTAGTATTTTAGAATATGTACTGGGCCTCACCAGTATTCAGAAGAAAGAAGTTGAACCCAGCTGAGGTAAATGGGTTAGGAACAACTTCTTGGGGTTTGATCCTAAGTAGTGTTACACACTGAGGAGACATGAACCAGGACGAAGAGGCACTAGGAGTGGACAGTGGAGCCCAATCCACTTCTTTACCCTCTCTTCATGTTTAGCACATGGACCTTTCGGGAGAATTTGTAAATGAAGTCTCTTAGAGAACATTCCCCTCCACGTATGGACAAAGACGTATCAGTAATGATGAGGCTGCCGAGAGAAATAGGGCCAAATCCCTGAGGATTGGTCAGGTGCAAGAGTTATGAATGATGTGATTGTTCAGAATGATTTCAAATGGATTTCTAAATAGCCCTTGGAAGGGTTAAGTTATAATTATGTATAAAAAGAAATCCAGAATAACCACATAACTAAATCTCCACTTTTCCCTGTTTCATCACACTGACATAAAGGTATAAAAGAAATGGGAGTTTTCAGCAATCAAAAAGAGAGAAGAAGAGAGAGAGAGAGAACAAGCATTATTTTGATCTGAGTGATGGCCGTGAGATCTGGAACATACTTGAATGTCATGGTCTGGAGGTGAGGTGTCCCCCAAAAGCTCACGTGTGAGACAATGTAAGAAGGTTCAGAGGAGAAATGATTGGGTTGTGAGAGCCTTAACCCCATCAGTGAATTAATCCCCTGATAGGGATTAACTGAGTGGTAACTGAAGTGGTGGGTGTGGCTGGAGGAGGTGGGCATTGGGGCGTGGCTTGGGGTATATATATGTGTATCTGTGAGTAGAGTCTTTCTCTCTGCTCCCTGGTCACAGTGATGTGAGCTGCTTCCCTCTGCCATCCTCTCCCACCATGATGTTCACTGGAGCCCTGAGAAATGGAGCCCGCCTTCTATGGATTAAGACCTCTGAAACCGTGAGCCCCTGAATAAACTCTCCCTCCTCTATAGTTGTTCTGATCAGATCCTTTAGTCACAGCAGTGAAAAAGCTGGCTAAAACAGGGGACTACCTCAGACCACCACACCATCTGCCAACATCCTTAGTGAGGCTTGTGAACAGCCTAGTTGTGCATGAGATTTGTATTAAATAGAATGAAAATGGAGCAGATAAGGTGTTGATGAAAATTGCTGATGCCCTGCAAAGCCCCTTGAGCATTCCGTGCCTTTATTAGAAGCCTGTCTCCAAAATATCTTTCAGCTGAGCCTAATATCAAGCTGTGACGTAAGCAGCAGAGGATGAAGGGAACTCAAGGCATGAGAAGGGGTAGGGGAAAAAATAAGTCGTAAAGAATCAGCGGAGTTCTGGTCGGAAGATTAGCCCAAGTGTTCACTGCTTTATCCAAGTTTGCATCGTTAAGAAAGTTCCAGAAGCAATCCATATTCTGATCCATCTTACATTCCACTCAGGAGATTCTGAGACTTACGTCTAAAAATGAGGTCATCTGTGGACGCCACAGCCAATGGGAAATACGGAAGGTGCTCAAGGAGAATGCGTCGTCAGTCACTAACAAATGCACAAACAAAAACATCACTGGAGCGCTTAATATATGACAGATACGTAGATGTCAAATGGAGAATAAAAACAAGTTCCACGTGAGTTTCATGCGTGAGCTCTTCGGTTCCTCTTCAGCAGGAAGTCATACTGTGGACCAACAGAATCCCTCCTGTCTACCTGAAGCAATTTCCAAATAAGATTCATGAGTAGGGAAGAAAGGTCAGACAGTAAATGAAAATAAGGAACAAAGCAAAAAAAATAAATAAATCGGTAGAAACAGAAACAAGGAATTGGCTGTGAGATAATGACTCTAAAGGTCTATAGGAAAAGGAGCCTTCCACTTCCACACAGCCAAAGCACAGCCTGGGTGAATATTAGCCTAATTCCTTTGACTCAGTGTAGGGTCCTCTACTGCTTGTGTCCTTGGATTAAAAGAGCTGGATAATTTCTGGTGTTTCAATATCGGGTTTAGAGACATCACGTTTTGATTTCAGCATGTAGGCGATGTTAGAAATAGAATATTTGGTAGGAGGACCTTTCTTTGAATCCATGAAGGATGGATGAGTTTCCAAGATAAATCCAAATAGGTCCATCACAGGAAATTCGCATGAAACAAGGAAGTCATGATCAGTAGTTGCTTTGCTTCTCAGGACCTAGTTCAAAGATGGTCCCTGGATCTCCTGTTTGAAGTTAGTCACTTTTCCTCTTCCCTCTCACTGTCCCTCGGATATAACAATCGTCTCTTGTACATCATTTTATTCCTATGCTGTGCTTAAGCATGCTATTTCCCTAGCACTCTCTCTCTCTCTCTCTTTCTCTCTCTCTCTCTCTCTCTCTCTCACACACACACACACACACACACACACACACACACCCCTTTCATTTGATGGACAGGGCATAGCATAGTATAGTGGCTACTACCACGGTGGTTTCTGATCATGGCTTGCCATACAAATGTGAGATTAGCCTCACCTGGTGAATATTAGGCAATTTATTCAGGCTTTTAGATTCTGCTCTTTGTTCTGTGAAATGGAATTATTCTTATTGACCCAGTTGCTGTACGATGAACTGAGATAAATTCATCCACCTTTGTTAGTTGGAATAGAAATAAAACTTGGACAAGGGGGACTTTTGTAAGGAGATTGGACCTAGGAAAGTCTCCAGATCAAAGAATTAACTCTAGGACCCAGGAATCCTCCTGAGTTTTCTGGTAGTTTTATCTCAGCTCCAGCAGGATATTTCTCTGGGCTCCAAATTTCTGCATTTTTTTGAAAATGTCAGCTTTTTTTTCCCCCTTTTGAGTTTGTGTACATCAGAGAAAAGGCTCCCCAAAGCAGAAATAATTCATTTTTCTTGCAAGCTTTATCAGAAAAATCTCAAGACTGGACATTGGTTGGATCATGTTAGATCAGGTGCTCACTCCTGACTAAAATCAAGATGTTTCCAGAAAGAGGAAGGAAAGACACTCGTGGCCAACAGAAGACAATAACTATCACATGTACCCTGTACCTGCTGCTTAGCATAATGTTTATACTCAGCAATGCTTAGTAAGCATTACTGTTTTCCTCTTTTTAAGTTACAAGAACAGATAGTAAATTCTTGGTAAAGTATTATTCTCCTTTCTGTAGTAGCTTGTGCAGCAGAATCTCATATAAGTATCTGTGGACAAGGGGTGAAAAAAAATAATCCTCTGAATTATTATAATAACCATCTTCCCTAGATCACCAAGTTCCACCATTGGCCCTAAACAGGAGTTTTTCCATTGCTTTTACTGCAGACTCTGTAATGGCCCTGACCACTTCTCTCCATTCCTATAGTTGCTCTCCTAGACAAAGCCACTGGTATTCCTCAATAAATTCCTGAGCCTTCTAAATACATGATCTTGTTCTCTGAGTGGCTGTCTTCTTCTCAGCAACTGAAGTGGTCTTTCAAGAGGACATCTGTGGGCACCTCAGTGGTAAGGTGCATGCTTAGCACATGTGAGGACCTGGGTCTAATAACTGGAACTGCTCAGAGCAAAAGAATACAGCAATCCAATAACTTGTCTTAAAATGAGCGTTCTCTCATTGCAATAATAATATGATCCAAACCCTTAACTATATGTGAAATATAGCAGGTCCTTTGCTCCTGCTGTATCTTTATCCTAGTGTCCCTTTATCCTAATGTCCCTTTATCCTAATGTCCCTGTATCTCTGTTCTCACTCAGTCTTTCAGGAACCTATTTTATTCCAAGCTCAGCATTTGGACATGGCTTTTATCTCTGCAATGCTCTTGTTCCAGAACTCTCTATAGCTGCCTCTTTCATTTCTTTAGATTGCTAGTAAATGCATGGCCTTAACCAGAGCCTAATATCCTTGGCTACTATATCACGTCTCCACCCTGTTACTCATTTCCCCCAACTACAATAGAAACCACCAGCAAACAAAAATGATAGCTGTCTTGTATACTCCTTCATCCTGAGCTTAACATCCGGGAGGAACTGGATAATTACATGGTGCTAATAGATAAAGTGTGTTTAAACCAGAAAGCAGAACAGGTATCTGAAAACTCCCACAGTAATTAATGTTAAAAATCGGAATTAAGGTGCAGCATCTGCAGAGCTGTTTATTTTTTAAAAGCTGAGTGTTTATGTGGAGAAGATATGTCACATCATCATTAGCACCCTACTGAGACAGGAGTACCTCTGTGGAACTGGTGAGGAAGAGGTCACTTCATAATGTCCTAAAAGAATGGAAACATACTTCGATATATTTGAGCAGAAGCAGAGGAATAAATGTCAGACAGATATAGAAACCTGCATGGACTTCTTATCTTGGGATTTGTACAAGGAACCAGCATAAAATAAAAACCCGCTAGATTCCTAAGAAAATCTAGAGAACTGTATTAGTCAGCTTATTACCACTGTGACTGCAATATCTAACAAGAACAACGTAGAGGAGGAAGAATTTATTTTGGCCCATGATTTCAGAGGTCTCAGTCCATGGCTGGTCAATTCCATTGCTGTTGGCTCATGGTGAAATAGAATATCATGGTAGATGGTTATGGCAAAGGAAAGCAGAGAGAGAGAAACAACCTAGGAGTCAGGGACAAGATTTAATCCCAAGGACATACCTCCACTGACCTATTTGTCCAGCTATACCATGACTTCCTACAGTTATCACAGAGTAATTTATTCACATTATTAATTCATCAAATGGATTAATCCACCGATAAGATTCTAATTCTCATAATCATTTCACCTCTGAACATTGCTACCTTGCCCACCACAGAAACTTTTGAGAAGACATTAAAGATCCCAAACGTAACAGGGACTAATACTTCAGTCAACTTTGTTTCCCTAGTTTTCCAGAAAGGTACCCATAGGACTTATGGAATAATACCATATTTTGAGTTGGAAGACCAGACACTGGTAGTTGTGAACTTGTTGGGTGACTTTGGACAAATTCTTCTCATTACTGAGCTCCATTTTTCATCTGTATAAAACTGAGGGTTGGTTTAAGGAAATGGGGAGCCCTCCTGCTGTAACCCATGAGCCCATAGGCTCCCCCAGTCAGCATTCCCCAAATGTAGATGAAAGGTTTAGAGTCTTAGGAGCCTTATTTGAAGTCTGTAGGGAAAAGATACCAAAAAAAAAAAAAAAAAAGTACATCAATCTGCAGACTGCTTCTCCAAGGTACAAACTAGGATGTCACACTAACCACTCTGGGACTGTCCTACTTATTTTTTCAGCTCAGTAGGGGATAAATGAATGAATTTTTGTGCCTGAGTATTTTCTATTTTTTTGTTCTAATCATCTAATACCCTTCGAATATTAACAACAAAAAAGGCGATTTTATTCAAGGCTCTTTCTGTGTTGAAAGTAATATCCCTGTCTTAGCTCTTGAGAATCTCAATTAGGACTGGTATTGCTGTCTTAATGTGGGTTCCACAGTCTCTCTCACACCTGGAGAGAACAACAAAGCTAGGAAAAGAACTCACATGTCCAACCTTCCTTTCTATTCTTTGATAAACTTTAAGCCCTCCAAAGCAGTAATTGATATCCTAGAGCAAACTCTGATAGACCTCAACATCTTGGAGGACAGGGTCTATCCATTAAAGATTTCAGGTTAGACTCCAATAGCTAGGGATTGAGTCCGCTGAGCAAAGGCAGGGATGGTCTCTTGGTGGATTTCACAAAAGGGAGGTATGTGCTGCATCTGGCGTGGGATGCAATGAAGGTCACTTTTGGAAACAGACATGGCCACAAAAGTTTGGATGGTGTAACAATGGACGATGTAGAATTTCACCTTTATTGGAAATGTTTCTGTTTTGCTATCTGCAGGACGGAAACGGAAAGGGGAAGAGTAGAGGTCTCATCCTAATACCATTTGCAAATCTCCCTGGGCTTTCACTTCTGTTTTGGTTGGAATCTGGAATGTTCCCCAGAAGCTCATGTGTTGAAAATATGGCCACCAGGGCAGATAGGTTCAGAGTGTGACTTTTAGGTAATCCTAAAGGCTCTGCCCTCATCTGTGTATTAATACTTGATAGCTGAATGGACTCCTTGGAAGTGGAACCTAGTTAACAGAAGTACTTCCCCAGAGGGGTGCCTGAGTGGGTTTATCTGCTCCCCAGACACTTCCTGTTTCTCTCTCTGCTTCCTGCCATAAGCTGAGTAGCTTTCCTCTGCTAGGTTCTTCCCCTGTGTTTCTTCCTTGGAAAGAGCCAACCACGGACTGGACTTCTGAAACTTCTGAGACTTCTCCTTTAGGTTGTCTGTGTCAGGTGTTTTGGTCACAGCATCAAGGAGCTGACGAACACAACTTCTCTTTATCCATTTCCTGAAACCATGAAATTAGGAGAAAGTTTGCTTCTTTGGGTCAAATGTTCGAAAATTTCTTTTATTTGTTCTTTTCAGTTATACATGACAGTAGAGTATATTCTGGCATATTTATACAAACATGGAGTACATCTTATTCTAATTAGGATCCCAGTCTTGTGGTTGTACATGATGTGGAGATTTAAAATGTTAGAACAATTTTTTTAAAAAATCGTTTCTCGTTGATTATTTAAAAAGAGACCCCCTCCACTCATTTTGTTTAACATTAAGACTGTAGGCTTTGTAGAAGTATATGAAGATTTCAATCTTTCAATAGAAGAATAAATAGAAACACATGTGTCCATATTCCTTATAACCTCTTAGAGAAAAACAGTACTGAAGAAAATGTATTAGTCAGTGAAATTCAAGGAAGGTTAAAAGATGGTTATTAGATGTTCTAAACTTAGGAAGAGAAGTTCATTTCAAATGATGTAGAAATACTTCGTGAAAAATTTGAATTTGAGTAAATTTGAGGTTTGAGAAGCAAACATTTCTTGAGTGAACCTTGGGTTATAAGCAAACTCAAAAGAGCAGAGACCACAGGTACTAATGGAGAAAAGCTAGCGGTTGCTGTGATATGGGGCTATACACGAAAATATGGTTAAGGGTGAGAATGCGTAGGCTGTGAGCAGACGTGGAGTTACGGATGTGACTTCAAAAGTGGAAACACTTTTGTTACACTGTTCAGTATTTCCCCAACCCAAGAACCAGTTCAAATCCTATACCTTTAATGAAAGGGTCCCATTCTAGCCCATAATGGTATCTCTACTATGACACCCTTTACAATGTAATATAGATTTTCTTTCCTTAATTATAACTGTCTGCTCTCAGTTTTTCTACCAGCTTCATTTGTGTCCATTACATATCTCACAGGAAACTCAGAACTCTTTGAGGAATTATATTATATATATATATATATTTTATAGTGTTGGCCACCAGGCGTGGTGGCCACCACTATAATCCTAGCAACTTGGGAGGCTGAGGCAGGAGGTTCGTGAGTTCAAAGCCAGCCTCAGCAACTTTGCAAAGCCTTAAGCAACTTAGTGAAACCCTGTCTCAAAATAAAAATAAATAAATAAAATGGGATGGGGATGTATCTCCATGTTTAACTGCCCCTGGATTCAAACCCTGGGTGGGGGGAAATATATATATATAACTATATATATACACACACACACACACACACACACACACACAGATTAACACAGTTTTAGTTACTAAGGGCTTTTTCCTCTTTCTTTTTTTTTGTTTTGGCACTGAGGATTGAACACAGGGGCACTCGACCACTGAGCCACATCCCCAGCCCTATTTTGTGTTTTATGTAGAGACAGAGTCTCACTGAGTTACTTAGTGCCTTGCCGTTGCTGAGGCTGGCTTTGAACTCACGATTCTCCTGTCTCAGCCTCCCTAAGTGCTGGGATGACAGGCGTGCACCACCGCGCCCGGCTATATGATTACTGTATTTTCGAGGGAAAACTATACTCCCAAATCCAAACAATGCCATGCCTCATATATTTTGCTTAGCTTATGGTATGGATATTGATCCAGTCCAGCAGTAAGAACTTGCATAAAGGTTTTACTTTATGCCCTCAAATCATATTTGCTCTGCTCTGTGGTCAAAATTCCTTATTAGCAATCAAATGTGCTGTGAATTTCATTCACTGCAGAAGTTCTGTGCTTTGATAAGGACCACTTAAATTTAATAGAGAAGCAAGCTGCCCTCTGCCTGGTCGAAAACCAGAAAGTGATCCAAAAGCCAGGAGACAGATTTATGTGACATGCCTAGAATGTGATATGTGCCTTTCAGTCCACAGGGCAGATTTTTAGCCAGAATCCTATGAGCCGAAATGGCAATTGTGGGGCAGAACCTCCAGGGTGATACCCAAGAGCAGGATGGCTGGCTTCTTTCATACATAGCCCAGAAAAAAAGGACAGTCCACCTTTTAGAGAGCTGATAAAGGTGTAAAAATAAATCCATCTAATAGAGCAGCCCTGTGCTGACCACAGGGCTTCAGCAGACCTGGAGGGAATGCTCAGCCTGCCAACGTGAAACGGCTGCCAGAGAGTCAGATGCTGGGGCCACAGGGATATTGTCTATGGCTGGGCATCTGGAACTTCCCCTAGAAGTTCCAAGAAAAGTATTAATGACTAAACCGATTCTCAGGGGCATACTAGGGCCACAGTATCTATAGTGTATTTGGCTTGAAAGACAATCTTTGATTTTGAGGGCATATGCAAGGAAGGATGTTTGTTTCTCGGTAAGAGAAATTGCCCTGGAGTTTGTATTCTGGATCCCAAACCATGTGGACGAGGCAAATTCTGATCATATAAGTCACGCCAGGGCAGTGTCCTCTAAGACAGCATGCTGGATCAGTTCAGCAGGGTTAGAACAATTGGAACCGGATTCTCAATCGCCATATCTAACCAGTGGAAAGATAGAGAGAGATGCTTCCAAATAACAGGGAGAGTAACAAAGTGTCCTGTCGAAACCAGCCCAGCAGATATTGTAATGTCTGTCTGTCCCAGCATTAACCAGACTGCAGACGGTTAGATAAATGACAATAACTTGGACTTTCCCTTAGATCAAAACCTAGAACTACATTCCTCCGGCATTGTGTTATAATTTATATCATTTCTTTTAAAAAAATGTTTTTATTAGTCCAATCATATCCTTTCTTACGTATCAGAATTTGACTATTATCATCAACATGTGTATGTACGAGTCTTCCACATGGACTCATTCATTTGATCATTTAGTAAATAACTGTTGAGTGTGTGTTCTGTCACAGGTCTTGACCCAGATGGTGGGATCACAGATGTAAATAGGCTGGGGTATTATTTAAAATCAGATGTCGAAGGAATGCTTGGGTCAGATGGTAGCATTTGAGTAAAGACAAGAAGGAGGTGAAGGTGTGAGTCAGGTGGATATAAGGAAAGGAAACTTAGCAAGACTCTATCTCAAAATAAAAGATAAAAAGGATCGAGATGTAGCTCAGTGGTAGGGTACCTCCGGGTTCCATTCCCAGTACTGAAAAAAGAAAAAGAAAAGCAGTGGAAATAGAGATTACAGAGATGCTGGAAATCCTAAGGTAGGTGTCTGGGACTTCAAGGAAAGGCAAATGACTGGCATGTGTAGCTGTAATGGAGCAGGTGATTGGGTGAGTGACAGAAGGGGACAGAGAGCGGAGTAGCAACTATGGAGGCTGCTAATAGATTCCTGGCCACTGTCAAGTGAGATAACTATAAAGCGGTCAGTTCTGAGCAAAGAAGGGACATGGCCTCCTTACAATTTTTTTTTTTTGGTACCAGGGATTGAATGCAGGGGCGTTCAACCACTGAGCCACATCCCCAGTCCTATTTTGTGTTTTATGTAGAGACAGGGTCTCACTGAGTTGCTTAGCGCCTTGCCATTGCTGAGGCTGGCTTTGAACTCGCGATTCTCCTACCTCAGCCTCCCAAAGTGCTGGGATGACAGGCATGCACCACCGTGCCCGGCTCCCTTACAATTTTGTACTCTCATTCTGCTGTTGTGTTTAAAACAAAATGGAGCAACGATAGAACAAGGAGTCCAGTTAAGAGGCTCTTGAAATAATTCAGGGGGGATGTGATAATGGCGTGAATGAGGGTGGGGGCGTTGGACATACAGCTAATGTACTGTCACAGTCCATCCTGGTGACCATCAATGAGTGTCCTTTTCCAATCTACAGGGGACAGAGAAAATGCAATTAACTGCTTATAACACAAGACTGGATTTTTAAACTGTCAGCCAGAAATAAGGGAAGGGAAAAGAATGACTAACTTCCCTGAGAAAGGAGCAGGTGGGAATCAAGTATGGAAAACATCAGAGGGCTTTCCAAGGGAGGTGATTTAGTTCTGAAGCTGGACAAAGAAATGCAAAGGGAAGCTCCCTGTCTTTGGAACTGCTTTCACATAAAGAGGAGTCCGAAGGAGAAGGCTGGGTATACACTGAAGAGGAGATGGAGGCTGTGCTTAAGTCCAGCCTTGGCTGCTTGGAATTACCCTGGCTGTGTGCGGTCAGTGAGGGGAAGGACTAACACCATCTTCCATAGCATAGAAAGAGGGAGGGTGGAGGCCCCAGATCCTGCAGTAAGTGGTCAGGAACAAAACCCTGACACTGGGAAGCTACTCAGTTCTTCCCAAACTGGTGGATTTCTTGTCCTGCTAGAACACAGGACACGTGGAGGAAAGATAATGAGAGATAAGGGATCAGAAGGTCCCATCTGCTCAGTTTCAAAGGAGGACAAAAGGCACTGTGAGTATTTCCAACAACTTGGTGAGCAAATTGGTTTTTTTTTTTTTTTTGGTACTGGGGATTCAACTCAGGGGTACTCGACCACTGAGGCACACCCCCAGCCCTATTTTGTGTTTTATGTAGAGACAGGGTCTCACTGAGTTGCTTAGCGCCTCGCCGTTGCTGAGGCTGGCTTTGAACTCGCGATTCTCCTGTCTCAGCCTCCCTAAGTGCTGGGATTACAGGCTTGAGCCACCGCGCCCGGCTGCAAATTGGTTTTTTAAGAAGCTTCATGCATGAATAATTTATATGTCCCCTATTTCGTGAAGTACATGAGAATTTGACAATATGCGTGTACTCTTGACCAATTATACATCATAATGCGCAAAGATGTTGAATCACAGGTATGCAAATGGCTTGAGAAGTCTTTCTAGTTCAAGTAATGGCATTAAAATTTATTTTATAAGTGAATGTAGCCACTTAATTTTATCCTTAAGTTTAGGTTTTCATACTTGGTCTGCAAATTATATATATATATATATATATATATATATATCATACATATATATAACCTATATATATAGGTTATATATATATGTGTGAGGAAACTTGGAGATTTTCTAGCAGCTCTCTGTAATGCAAACAAAAATGACAAGTTTGTTTGTAAATCTTAACCAGTTACTCAATACTAATATGACTTAATGAAATTACTTAATGCCTTTGTGGATTTGACTATTTGACTATTTATATAGGAAACAGGATTGTTTTAATGACGGTGAGATTATTCAGGTGAACGCAATTTACAAGCGCTGGAATCTTTCTGTCTTGTGAAGCGTGAGTGGGTGTGTATATGTGTGTGCTGTAGGAAGTGTAATTTTTACAATAAGTCATGGGCCACCAAAACTATCCCAGTGTCTAGCAGATCCACAGAACTTTTCAGCATTAGGTACACATCATTGGGATCATCTTGTGCGTATCCAGTAGGATACCTAGACTCCAGGAGATGAATCGAAAATGATCACAGGCACACCCTGCGTTTGACCAGTTTTAGTTGCTATGATTGGGACTATCCCTCAAAGAATGAAATCATTCAAAAAGACCATCCTGGCAGCTGCTGTCCCCAGCTTTTGTGACCCTGACGTGTCAAAAGGTACAGTGACATTAGATCACAAATGCATTTCAGCAGTGACAGGTTATCAGCAGGAAACGGAAATAGAGTTAAGATAACTCCCAGTTAGTTAGAGAGCCTGTTAAATGTGCTATCTCAGTACTAATTTCTAGCCTATTTGAATAACTATACAGGTTTATTCTTCCTCATGTTGCCTATAAGGAAGCTGAGGTCTAGAAAGGTGAAATAGTTAGCCCTGTCAGATACTGTTGGTACCCAGCGTCTCTGGGTGTTACATGATGCTCTGTGTGACGTTCAAGTCTGTTGTTTCCTGTTATCCTCTGACACGTGTCTGCCAGATTCCTAGGGAGGTGGGAAGGAAGGTGGATTTATTGGAGGGAGGAAATGCATGCTGATGGCCATGTGAGAAAGATTCTGAAGACAGAGTGTATCTGTGCTGATGTTCTATCTGAGAATGCAGGTGAACAGTTTCCACGTGTATGCTTCATAGTTTGCAAAAGGGAATCTCACATGTATTTCATTATACTATGACCTGACAAGCTGCTCCAATTCATATTTGTCAGAGGTTGAAAGTGCAGAGTTCAGAGGGGTTTGATGGCTTGCCTAAGGTTCAACAATGTGGCATAGAGCACAGCTGGGTCATAAACCCCAATTTTCTGTGATAAAATCTAGATCTTTCTGTTCCATGTGTTTTATAATCCTCAGAGAATAGCTGTCTCTCTAATGTTGGTCTTAGATCTATGGTATCAGCTCACTTCAAATGCTATGTTTTGTTTGTCCGAAAACCATTATGTTCATAAATGTAAATATTTCATCCATTACCATAGTTATTTCTTGGCATAAGTGACATGGGGGATGCAGGCATGTGGAACATTGATAACTTCCTTCAGAAGAGACTTCGATTGCTTTTTTCCTACATCTTTTTTGGTACCAAGGATTGAACTCAGGGGCACCTGACCACTGAGCCACATCCCCAGCCCTATTTTGTGTTTTATGGAGAGACAGGGTCTCACTGAGTTGCTTAGTGCCTTGCCATTGCTGAGGCTGGCTTTGAACTCACAATTCTCCTGTCTCAGCCTCCCAGAGTGCTGGGATTACAGGTGTGCGCCACGGTGACTGGCTCTTTCCTACATCTTATTATCATGAGTTTATGTCACTCCAAAGTGATGTCTGCGTTTACTGAGTTCATTGAGATGTTCCTGCATCTGCAAACTTTGGTCTCCTCATTTTGCACTGAGAATACTGGATTGTGAACAAGCACAATGCTTTATAAAGTTCTAGTGTATGAAATTATAGAAGTTTTGAGTTCCAAACTGTGGCTGATATATCCTTTATTGTATGAGGCCTAATAGTCACCTTTTCTAAAACAAAACATGTTTATTTTTATTTTTTATTCTATTTTTTTTCAATTGTATTAGTGAAAATGCCACATTGGGTTGAATTTACTATGTGTACTACTCAGGGTCCTCTAGAGGAATAGAATTAACAGGATTTATGATTATAAAAAGGGGACATATCAGGTTCACTTACATGACCAGAAGCTAGACCATCCACAATGGCCGTCTGCTTACTGGAGAGCTGGAGGAACCAGTAAATGCACAGTCCAGGAGGCTGAAGCCCCAGAACAAGAGAGATCAGTGGTGCTACCCTCATCTGAAGGCTTCTGGAGAATCACCGAAGAATCACTGGCAGAGTCTGCTTTGGAAAAGTGCAGAAGGGAGATATCCTCAGACGATCACAGCAGCCTTGAAGAACCTGTTCAAGAAGAATGGAGCTTGCATCTGTTACTGCTTCCTTGTTCTTTCAACTTTTATTCCATCCAAGCCACCATCCTATTGGAGGGTGCCCCTCATGCTTAGGGAGGGTCTCCACTCCAATTTGCTCTCCCACATACCAGTCATTCCTAGACACACCCTGACTGACCACACCCAGAAGCCTCATAATCTTAAACATCTGTTAATCCAATCAAGTAGACAATTCAAATTAACCATTATACTATGGATGTGGCTATTCATGTCAAATAAACAGTATCATTAGTAGATCTTACTGTGATTGCTGTGTGGAATCCATGAAGGGTACACATTTAAAAGCAAACAATGGTCCTGAACTACTTTTAACCCATAAGCAACTGAGAAAGCAGAGCATGCACCTTGCTATTCCCAGATCCCCATGTTTAGCATTCTAAAATGAAAACAGCCTGAGTATTTCACAATGCACCTGTGCTTACGTTCCAGTGTTACCTCTCAATCAGGGTCATTCTGTGATTAGAATGCCTAATCTATTTGTATTGTCATTTTACCCCCTTGTGGTCTGCCTGCCCATGTTCAAATGAGTATTGTGATTTAAATGAAATCTGGATGTAGTCTGGAATAACCAATATCATATTTTTTGTGCTAAGTCTTTTGCATAATATAGAAATGTGACATCCTGAATGATGTTTAAAAAAATTTCAGAGGGAAATGGATCCATTTTCTCAATTCAATTGTGGCTCTGAATAGAAAGATGGACAGAACTCTGGTGATCTGCATTCCAACTGACAGGAACTGGGGAAGGCAGACAGTATGCCCCAAACGAGGAAGAGATGCTTCTTCAGGTTATTGATTTTCACTTTGAGCAGTTCATATTTTTAGCCTTGCAAGATGCCTTTGGAAACTGAAAAGTTATTAAAAAGATAATATCACTATGCATAAGCAAAACATTATTGCTAGATAAAAATACTCAAGATAATATCACTACATATAATCAACGCATTATTGCTAAATTAAAATCCTCCATTTATTTTCTTTTGTTTTAAACCTTCCAAAGTTAATAAAAAAAAAAAAAACATGCATTGAAAGAGAACAACAGTCTACACAGAGTGCCATCATGGAGCTTCTTTAATGACACACAATCTGTTAGCTATCTGGAGACTGTAAACAGACTAATATTTCGAGAAGTATAGGATGAATCACCCATTTAGAAGCCCTGAAGAGAAAATGGAGAGGCAACGAGTGAGTTGCAAGGCGATGAGTCAGGCTGCGTGCCACTGCAGGAAGCCATCAATATTTGTTTATTATTTCAGCGTAAGGAATAAATCTGTTAGCTAATTTGTATTCTCCACAGTTAATTCCAGTGTTTCTGCTTGAGCTTTTCTACTCTAGAATGAGTGCTGTACAGATGTTGAATGGTGCCATCAAGAATTCAGAAAGTCATGGTCCCTTGGAGATAGAAAGACATTGTCAAGTCTGAGATCAGTTCAGAAATGATGAGATGTCTTTGCCTTTGAACATCCTGCGCTACTCTCTTGCATATTATCTCTCTCTCTCTCTCTCTCTCTCTCTCTCACACTCTCTCTCCCTCCTCCTTCTCTCTCTCTCCCCAATTATTAGATTTGTTAACATTCTCTTAATTAAAGAAAAAAAAGTCTGCTCATACCAAAAGCAAAGCAATTATTAGTTCAAATGGTGAAGGGATTATTTCCTTTGCAGTTGCGAGTTTTCTTGCAGTTTTCTTCAGCTTCATTTGCTTTAGCAATGACTTGTCAATATAGTTAAATATAGAAATTAAACAATTTCATGGGTAGAAAGACCTTTACTTACAGACCACTCTACGCCATTACATGTTTATTAGAGCTTATATGTGCACATGGATCTATGTTGAAATGGAAGTTTTAAAAAAAAATGTTTATTTCCCTTAGATTCTAGAAAGGTATACTATTCGTTTTTGTTTGTTTGTTTGTTCTGTGAAGCTACATGCTTAACTTTTTATTCTGATTTTGCTACTGAATAGACATCATCTAAACTTGCCGACTTCAGAGGAAAATTGGATTCTTAACTCAGTTTGGAATTATGACCCAAAAGTCACAAATTGGATTTGCACCTCTGAACTCTCTTCACATGAGATTCAAATGTGCTGTATCCAGTGATAGTGAAGATTCCAGATGAGAAGTCTCCCCTAGTGATCATAATCTGCTCCAAGTGTTAGTTGTAGATATAAAAGCTCAGATACCTACAGCCTTGTTTTTGTGATTCCTTTCCCTTTGTTGAAAAGAAAATTTAAACTAATATCCATCTACTGGTGGTTTCAGTCTCAGAAAACTATCAATTAATAATATTTGTGAAATGGCAAATCTATTTCACAGTTGTTTGCATGAATGTTGAATCTAAATCCAATTGTCCCTCCACTAAAAATACCTCCCTTAACCAAGTCAACCGCACACAATTTTGAAGTTACATGACTTTATCACTAAGACTATTAGCAACAACTTGTCTTATCTTTAAACATGAAGTTCTAGGAAAGATAATCATTTTTATCTCCTCCCAAGGAGGCTTAATGACAAAATTTCTTTCTTCCATTCTGATAATTTTTATTTTCTTCATTGTTTTATTAAATTCAATAAATGGCCTTCTCTTCAAAGAGATTACTTGTTTTTTTTTTCCAAATTGCATTTAACCAACATATAAGGATGTACAACTTTTCACATGTATGCATACAGTATACATAATATTGAAAGAATTACAAACTGTTGCATTTATAAAATATCTTGACTTTGATCACTAAGTAAAATGTAAGCAGTTATTTTGTAATTGCTCTTCTAGATCTGAAACATCTGCTCAAGTAGCAAGATGCAGGTGATGTATATGATATATTCAAAAATTTTTAAGGATATGTCCATGACTAGTACTATTTGTATAATGAAGAAAACCTAGGAGCACATAGGAATTTGTATTCTTTGGATGCTAAAACATTGCTGTTTAAAGATAAAGGTAAAAGGCTTATATTTTCCAAGAAAAAGAGAGTTGCTTTTCCCTAGTATTAATTTATTTAAAAATATATAGCTCAGCTCTCTTTGTTCCCTTTTTTTTGGGGGGGTAAGGAAAAGGAGGTAGTAAAAGGAACATTTTTATAAATGCTTAGTTAAGAAAACAGTGCATTGTGTTTTATAAATTCGTTAATTATGCCAGCAGTCAAATTTTAAAATTTTCAGTTTTTATTTGTTTGTTCACTGCAGAATGGTAGAGGTCTTCAGAGGCAAACCCATTTCACAATTGTTTGCACGAATGTTAAGGAAGCTCTTAAAGGTCTTGTGTTGGCTCTCACTTCTGTTTTTTTGATAATCCTCTCTCTGGTCTACAATTTCTAGCGTGCAGTACTGTAAGGTTAATTCCTGGTTAATAACATTACAATATTAATGCTTTAAATTTACGTTCTAACCACATATCCAGGAAGAAAGGTATTGCCCTGTCCTTGGTCTAATAAAAAGTGTCTAATGTCAGTTGACTGTCCACACCAGGTAGCCTGTGGCTCAGTGATGTAATTGGCTCATGCAATGACATTATCACAGCTGTTTGCTTTGTCTGCTTTCCCAGGGCTACTTAGACAGGGTTCCCCCCTTTGAAGCTTCTGTTGTACACCAAGTCCAATGTGTACCAAATCTCACCATCAATAACCAAATGCTTTAGAAAGGACCCAGCCTGAACTTGTGTATTGTGACTCTATCTGGAAGCCAGTGTTCTGAGAGTCTATGTAACATCCTGCCCTCTGAACTCTGGCATCAGAGTGAGATCCAGAGAGTGGAGAGATTGTTGCTCCTATGTGGCTGCAGAGAGAAGGAGTCTGCAGTTCTCATATCTTGAACTTTGTCTATGCTGTTCAACAATGCATACCCACTTAGCTCTGAGGTGAGAGAAGAATGAAATCATGCCCTAATTTTTAATTATGTCAAAAAAACGTAAAGAACGACTGAGCTGATTCTTGGTAAGGGTACACTTCAAAAGCCAACATGGAGTTTATGCAGTGATAGAAATTGAGCATTATTGGGGAAAGTGTTGGGCTGATAATGAAGACCTGTATATAACTGTTCTTAGCCCAATTATTTGCACACACTGCAATTCTAAGGATTAAAAATAGATGATTGTGCCTAGTGAAATTCACTTCTGTGTTACTCAATGAATGGATAATGAAAAATGTTAAAGAAGTTTACTAGAAACGCAGTTAACACTTAGATAACTGTATAACTCTGGGTATTTCTAATGCTGTCCTTCAGCAAATGTTTATTGAGCACCTATTCTGTACCAGAAATTATTCCAGGACCTGGAGGTAGAATAATTATGGAACTTGTGGTTCACCTACACAAGTGAAATTCAGTATGATTCAAAATTTTGTTTTAATTAAGAAGGAAATGCTGTAGTTCTATTTAAATTTTATTATGAAAGTTTTCATATGAAATAGCATGTTAAACAACTAGGAAACCATTATTCCGCTTCCACAGTTATCAAAATGTGGCAAATTCTTGTTTTAATTTTTATTTCCATTCTCCTTTTATCCTCTGTGGGTTTATTTCAAAGAAAATGCTAGACACAGTAGTTTTTTTATTCATTAAAAATTTCAATGTGTGTTTAAAATATGAGTTCTTTAATTTTTTTAAAGAAGAAGAATGCCTATTCAACTGTCAAGCTTTAAAAACCTAATCACATTATTTACTTCACATCAGGTACAATCACATCAATGTTTATGTTTTCCTGGTTATCTAGAACAATGCCTTTACAGTTAGTTGGTTCAAATCAGGTTAAAATAATTTCCCCATGTGTCATTTATTTGTTTGGTTTCCTTAGCACATTGCATGAAAATTTTTAGATCTATAAAGATGTTAGGAAAGAATAATTACAACAAGCACATTTGCCAGCTTGGTTAAGTGATGTTTTCATACTTCTTGAGCCCTATGTCCATCTCCTCCTACATTTTATCACTGATGTATGCTCATTTGTGAAGTTTCCCAAAAAATATGTGACAGAAACATAGCATGTGAGAGGTATAGCTGGAGTAGATGGAAGTCAGATTAAGAAGGAGTATTTTCTTGGTTAAAAAGGGTGGAATTGATACTCTTGTATGAATAATAGAAAATCAAGTCGATGAACTGGTAAGTCAGGGGCTATATCATGGTTAAGTGTTAAGCAGAGGGGCAAAAAGAACAGTTATAGCATCTTGGTTTGCAAATGTCCATAGGGTTCCCAGAATAGGTCTCCCTAAGAAGGTGACATTTGAATAAATACCTGAAAAAAAAGAAGAAAGTCATGAGTCTCTCTGGAAAATAAGGACTCCAAGAGAACTAAAATGAGCTGGCATTTTGTCTTATTATTTTAATAAAATATAATTATGCCAACATTATGAGATATAATAACAGCAACAGCATAACCATAAAGAGTCACCTCTAATTCCACTACTGTGGGGAATCAAATCATCTTCATGTTTAGTCGTTGGTCTTTTATGTTTGGATGCCTCCCTATTCACCTAAAATGGTCGTGGAGAAAACTATATACACAAACATACGTACGTATAGTTAACTTGATCTGTTCATTTATTATAAATGTCCTGTTACTCCACCGTCTGTATAAGTATTATTTTAATAGCTACCGATTACTCCGTGAAATGAAAAGCCATCAAATGTTTAACCTGGAAATTCTCTTGTTGTTAAATATTTAAGTTGTGTAGCTCTTTCTTCTTAAAAATTCAGTAGTGTCTTTATGCTGTTAATTGCTTTTATGAAAAAAATAAGCTTGATTGTGTATATTTAAGGCACAGAACATGATGTGATTGGATATGTACAGGCAAATGGTTCCCGAAGGAAAGCACATTAACATTATCCATGATCTTACATAATGAGCCTTTGGGTTTGTTAGTTTGGTTTAGTTTTTGTGGCAAGAGCTGCTGGCATTTACTCACTGGGCTGTAATCCTTTTCAAATATTTATTTAAGAAAAACAAAATTCCCAAATGGAATTATGATATCAAAGGAGAAAACATTTGCATGACTTTTCTTTCCCCAAGTCATGTGATTGCTCTTCCAACCAAGAGCATCTACAACTAGGAATGATTGAACTGAGATTTAGAGAATGTATTTGGATCATTTAAGTTAGGAAAATAAAATTATTTTATGTTGCTTTTTTATCATTAATATTACGAAAGATCTTAGTAATCCCTGTATGTAATGGTTTTATCTGTCAATCATTTTATCTGTTAATATTTTGCCTGGTGTTTAAAGGTTTTATCTATTAATATCAGTTGCTTCCCCTCTTTCCTGGTCTCTTTCCTCCTCCACTCTCCATTCAGATGGAGGAACTCAGGTAGACTGCATAGTGATGTTAGAGGACATGAACTTGTATTAATATATGGAAAACAGAGAGAGCAGTGTTCTGTTCTTAGGAGAGAGGACAGCAGCGTTACTCAGCAGATGCAGAAATGTACTGCAGGAAAACTGATAACGATGGCTTCATGGAAAAACACTGCAAGTTCTCCAGTCAAATCATTTTCCCAGAATGCCCTATTGAGTCAAGGGCATTCTGGGAAAATATTCAGGGAGTTACACCAAATGGTTCTTCCTAGCACAGCTACAACTGCTCATCTAGTTTTATGTTAGAACATCATCTTGTTTTTTTGTGTCGGTCACCCTGTACCAGAATGCAAGCTCTCTCAAAACAGCACTTGACACACAGTAGGTTTTTAATGTGTCTTGTGTGAATAAGCCAAATCTAAAAATCTCCCCAACTTCCAAATGGTCAACGTCTCTCTGCTTATGGATGTATATATTTCAATGGTTCAACCTTGGAGTTTTCTGTTAAATTCTGTAGATCCTGGGTTCACTCTGGAAACCTTGGCAGAGAGACTCTCACATCTATAATTTTATGATTTTTTTCTTATGTGTTCATGTTTTCTAGAAGAGAATTTTAATGGGGCACAGGAAGAGGGTTTCTGAAGACTGCTGGGCAAGTATAATCTTAATGTAGATGTGTTGAATTTATTTAATAATTTAAAATAATATCCTTGGCCTCTGTGACTGCACTACAAGGTGTTCAATTTAATTGGTTATGTATTCTGCTTTGGCACAGTGGAACCTGGAGAGCCCTATAAAATTCTTCATTTAGAGGGAAAAAAAATCAACTATTTTAATGAAATGTTCTTTTGTGGCCTTGTGTAGGTGTTAGGAGGTGTTTTTCTATCTTACTTTCTTTCTTTTTTTAACAACAACAAAGTGGCAATTTTGCTTCTAGTCAATTCTAACCATTCCTGAACACTGATCGAACTTCAAAAGCATGAAAAAGTATGCTGTGCTTTTTGAAGTTGGGCAGAGAATGCACATAAACATATCCTAAGAGAGTATCATCTCTAAAAAGCCATTTGCTGTTAAGTAGTTTCAAATATTCTTTTATTTCTGTTTTCCTTTAATTTTTTTTGTTGCTGTTGTTAGTATTCTCTTTTAGTTTTGTTTCTGCCTTGTTTGTTATAATGGCGTCTTTTGGTCTTAAAGTTTTGTTTTTCTACATTTGTTCCAACACTGGTTGTTGCTGTTTTATAACTTGTTTCCAAAACATTTCTGCTGCTCTTTTCCTCAAAGTGATTGTAAATGAGAAGCTCTTGATGATGTAACTATTTATCTTCACTTAGAATCTTGATAGCAGCCCTTACTAGAAGCTTGGTATAGCAGAGAAAGGAATCATGCATCTGATTTGAGGTTTTTAATAAGAAATGTAAATCAAAAGTAATTTGCAAACAAAGAAAAGAGGCAAAGAAAAGAGCAAGCCTACAAAATTCCTATGGTATGATGCATATGGAATCATAACATTGATCTAAGCCATGGGTCTTCTATGCAATCTATAGATAAGCCCTCAGAACAAGAATCAGAGAATCAGGACGTTGAGTCTCCACAGCAAAAGCGAAATGGCGATATGAAAATCATTTCAATACTCTCACTATAAATAGCCAGGCAGACAATCAAAGCTTAACACCTTTTGTAAGTGCTTGTTGAGTTTGGACTTGGGTCAGTGAATATTTATTAAACATCTTCTGTCTGGATATTTTTCCTTCCATATCCTTGATCTCAGGTCATTTTCACTATAACACTGGGCTGGAGAAAGTATTTCCAGTTTTCATAAGAGAAACTGCAGCTGAGACATTTTTAAATAACTTGCAAAAAACGGTTAATAATTGTTTAGTTTGGGATTTTTTTTCAGGTATTCTGATTCTAAATCTCGTGTTTCTTCCATTATATACAACATTTCCTGTTGTACCTACAGTGGCCAAAACTAATTAAAGATAGCCAAGTATATTGTGCGGCTTCACAGAAATTCTCATGTACATGAGATGATCAATAGAGTCCTTAAACAGATATGGCAAGTCAACAAAATAGTGTTGGACTTCAGAAAGGGAAAGTGTGTCTCCAAACAGAGTTTACAAATGCTATGTGTGTTTTAATCTAATTCTGCTGGGCCATTCCTGATTTAAACATTTTTCCTATCTTACTCATCTGGTGAGACAGCAGACCCAAAAGTATATAAAAACAAGTTGTTTTTATTTCACCGATTAAGCTCTTTTTTAAAAAATTTTTATTAGTGCATCATAGTTCACATAATATTGAGGTTCATTTGGACATAATCATACTTGCATGGAGTATAATTTGCTACAATTTGATCTACAAGGCTTCATCTTTTCCTCCTCTCCTCCTCTTCTCCTCCTCCTCTCCTCCTTCCCTCAGATCCTCTCTTCTTCTCTACTGGTCTTTCTATTAATTTATAGATTTTTAAAAATAGTTATGCATTTGCATAACGGTGAAATTCACTGTAGTGTACTCATGTATGTACAAAATATAATTTAGTCAATTTCATTCCACTGTTCCTCTCCTTTCCCCTCTCCCTTTGCATCCCCTTTTTCTACTCCACTGAGTTTTCTTCTGTTTTCAGGGGATTTTCTCCCTCATAACTTTCCCCATAGTTTGGTCAAGCTTCTGCATATGACAGAAAGCATTCAACCCCTGACTTTATGAGTCAGGCTTATTTCACTTAGCACGATAGTCTCCAGGTTCCATCCATTTACTGGCAAATGCCATAATTTCATTCTTCATTATGGCCGACTAAAACTCCATTTGAAATTCTTATCTATCAAATATTTCATTAGAATCAGAAGATAAAATACACCAGAAAACAAGAGGATAGAAAAGAAGTTTCCTTCAATTGCTCTTATTAAATATGGCTTGAATACATTGATCAATGCACACGAAATACATATCATGGAAATATGTTTCTTTAAACATTTTTGTATGTGATCTTTTGAATAAATTTTCAGACTTTATTTTGCTAACTCATCTGCATTTAGATTAAGACAGTGCAATGAGTATAAATATGTCCTTTGTAATTGAAAATTTGGCATGGTGCCTGTTCTTTTATTTATTTATTTTTTTGGTACCAGGGATAGAACTCAGGGGCACCCCACCACCGAGCCACATCCTCAGCCCTATTTTGTATTTTATTTAGAGACAGAGTCTCTAAGTTGAGTTGCTTAGCACCTTGCTGTTGCTGAGGCTGGCTTTGAACTCGTGATCCTCCTGCCTCAGCCTCCCGAGCCACTGGCATAACAGGCGTATGCCACCGTGCCCGGCTTGGTGTCTGTTCTTATTGAGCTACATTCTTTTTTTCTTTATTTCTCTCTTCTCCTTTCCTCTTTCTAATTTGTGAAAAGTCCACTACAAGAAAAGGGTAAGAAAAAAAATTATTTTGTTCCTTGCTTTACTGTGTGTGTCCTTTTGGTTTTGGATTACATGGTGACATTGCTGTCATGAAGATGAGGGGAAGACTTCCTTCTGCTGTCAAACTTCCACACAGCCCAAACCCAATATAACCAAAAGCTCCCTCTTCCCAGGAGGTACACTCCCTGTCCCCCACTGTCCCAACCCCATAGTTTCCTGTGTGTTGTTATTAAAATCCCTGTGTACAGAAAAATGCATAGCTATGTCTGATCCTTGGGCTCCCAGAAATCTCTCTTGTTCAGTTTACTTGTGGTTTAGATGAGTATCTTCACAGCAATTGCATTCTATAATAGACAATAAGTAATGACTGGCATATATTCCTTGTCGTATTTGGAGATGACAACCATCACTGAGTTTCTCAGTAGTCACATTTTATAGGGAGGGAGGGTAAGAGTAGATGAGAACACAGATCCTAGTGACAGATCATTTGCATATAATGGCTCCATTTCTAACTCTGGGGAAAAAAACACACTTATGTTCAAAGCTCTGTGCTTGGATTTCATCAATCATAAAATGGGTATGTTAAGAGTACGTATATCTTGGGTCAATTTAGGAATTAAATGAGTTTTCTCCAATATATGTAAAACAGATATCTGGCAGATAAATGTTCTAAAACAGTTATTTAATTTTACTAATATAAATTATTGCTATTAATTAATATCTATCTTTTTCTTGATGTACTGGTGATTTTGCTTGGTTTTGTGCAGTTTCCGTTACTATCCTACCTTTTACCAAGTACATGAATTTTGCTTGGTGGACTTAAAACATATAATCCGCCATCTCCTGGGAATCTTATCATAAGGGAGAGGCTTTAACCTCATTAAGTAAATGAGTGTGGTCCAAGCTGGTTGTTGGCTGATTTTACAGGCGCTATCATCTATGTAATTCTGATCTTAGCTTTGGTCCAAGAGCATATCAATAGTACCTATCCCTATAACACCACACCATATCATGCTGCTATTTGAGTTTTATAGATGACAATTGATTGTAGTTACTCTTTCAAATAATAATAAGTCTAATTGCATTCACACTAGTCATGTTACTGATGAGGCAAAACGCGACTCTTTTTGAGTAAGCCAGAGAAGTAACCGCATTTTCATGAATGGAAAAGTGAGTTAGTATGAGTGGTGGCTTCCTCCAGGGCTCACACGTAATGAGCAATCTTGTTTTCCTGTGTTGTTGTTTACTGGATCTTTGCTTCGTGGTTTAAGTAATTGGAAGTAAAGGATGTGCTATCCAGCCACACGTTACACAGTGGGACGTCCCCTGCAAATCCAGCTGTGAACCGTTGATAAGTCATGCTATTGGCTTGAAGACACAAGTACGACTGGGCATGTGGGATTTATGCATCTATTCCTATGCCTTCTCCTGCCATCTGTACAGTTCCAGGAATGCAGGACCGCATGCCTCTATTTATTTAATGACCATATTTAACTTCCACATTGTTCCCAGGATGCAATAAAAGCATATTAATGATTACAAGGAAAACGTTAATAAAGAAGCAAATCAGAGAGCCTTGCCGGCCCGTGTGAAGTTGAGTCCGATTCAAGTGAAGTTTTCATGACCTATTTTTTCCATTTGCAAGCCTGCCTGAGTGCTAACGAAAGCCCAGGCACATGGTGATGAGGAGGCATTCCCAGCCTAACACTGAGGTTTTCCATAATTCTGCACAGTATTGTAATAATCCAATAAACAGGGTCATTGGATATTAATCATAAATATGTAAATGATTTACTTTTGAAAATAGCTGTTCTTCAGAGGTGAGGAGCATTTATTTAATTGCTTGTGCTGAGTGGATGTGTGCAGAAATGCTGATGTCAGTGCTTAGGGACTCCTGGGAACCAGGCAGGCTGGTTCCAGAGCAAACAAAACAATCAAACAGCACAGCTATGTGGGTGGTTGGAGTTTTCTTTTGTTTGCTTGGGAGATGATTTACATGCCTGAGCAAAACGGAAAAAGGGGAGGGTTTCAACCTATTAGAACAGAGCCTGCTTTTGCAAATAGACCATGATGAAAATATATTGTGATGCGGTATCAGATATAGATTCTCTGAAATGAGATTAAGCCTCTTTAGGCTCATTCTCACTACAGAATTTTATGGAAGAAAGTGAATTTTCCAGGAGGACCGTTAAGGCCTGCGTTGTAAGGAAATAAATGAATATTTAATGAGTTCTCACCACGTGCAAGGACTCATATTAGGCACTCCAAAAAACAGTGGAAGACGTGGTATTGATGCTCAAGAAACTGGAATGATCAGATGTGCAATCCCTAACATAAAATATTAGGAAGGATGGAGTCCTTGAAGTTGAATTTTCATTTGAGTCCTGGGTCATCTATTAGCTCTGTGACATAGGCAATTGACTAAAATATTTTGGGCTTCACATCCCTATCTGTAGGACAGGGATAAGGAAAATTTACAGGATTACTATGAATCTGAACACTCAATTTCATGATGCCATGAGACCAAAAAGGCACCGTGTATTTTTGCACATAACCTATAAACATTTTTAAATTCATAGGCTCATTATTGTATAACCGAGTTTTTGGAAATTTAAGTAAACGCTAAATGGCTGGGAGCAAAACATCCTCAAATGCACTGGCTCCCACACAATCAAAGATTTTCTTTTTCCTCTAAAGTGATTATCTAGGACAGGTGGGCATATTCTCTGCTCCAGAAAGTTTTCTAGGAATCAGCAAGTGGGTCAGTTCTTGTGCTATTTGTGCCTAATTTCAGCCACTTAAAATGGGAGAGAAATAAGTCCAGGGCAAGCACTCTCCATGAAAACGAATCCAAGGTTGGCCACAGCATCTGTTAGTCAGGACTAACTCACCATGTCACACCTAGGTGTGGGAGATTCTGCAAAGCAGAAGCTCTAGCTGCATGACCCTATGTCCAGGAATAAGGGGAAGGAAAGGGACAGGGCGGGAGCATTATTTTACCACATCTTCTCCAGTTACACAGCAACATTGCAGTTGAATTTTGTACATTTATTTCAGTTTGTACCTGACATCTACAAACTTTTATCTCCATGGACCCTCTGCCCTCTGAGCTCCATCCTAATAAATCCCTCTGCTTCTCTTAAATCTTCTTGTTGCAGGTCATATTTAACAAGCATATACCTTATCTCTTGATCTTCTCTGTCAATCTGGTCTCATGTGTGTGTGAGTGTGTGTGTGTGTATGTGTGTGTGTGTGTGTGACTTTCTTTGTTGCTTTTTACACCAGTGGAACATTCCGTTAGCAAACCAGACTCAAAAGCAATGCCATTACAGTCTCTGCTCTCTTGTCTCCTGAAGCCAACCAAATGCCAAGCCCTGCCACTTTTACCTTCTGAATACAGAAAAACTCTAGCTACCACACTCACCCTAGGTCATGCATGACACGTTTTCCCTCCTGTCTGATCTAAGCAATAGTTCATCCTAAATGGTTTACTCAGATCCATTGGTCACACCACAAAGATGGTCCCATGAATGGAGTTGTTTTTTTCTTTTTTTTTTTTTTTTTTAAATATTTATTTTTTAGTTGTAAGTGGACACAATAGCTTTATTTTATTTTTATGTGGTGCTGAGGATCGAACCCAGTGCCTCCCGCGTGCTAGGCGAGCACGCTACCACTACGCCATAACCCCAGCCCCTGTTTTTTTCTTTTACACTCTGAAAATCTTGTATTAGGCCCCCACTTACAATTCCATAGTGACTCAGTTGAAAGACCTCACACAGTTCTCTGGTGTTGACACTGGTCTTGTCGATGAGGATCTAGTCTTTATCCCCCTCTGCTATTGAAGATTAAAAACCCAACAAATGCTGAGGCAAGTGTAGAAAAAAAAAAGTTTTATTTAAGAAAGGGACAGTGATAGACATCTCTGGAGAGAAGTGGGGCCCAGAGCTGGGTGCTCACAGGAAGGGGGTGTCTTGCTCTTTTATAGATCCCCAGAACCTCCCCCCTCTCTTTCCCATGCATGTGCCTAAGAGCAGGAGGGAACAGCACAGGGGTGATCACTTGTGTGGGGAGGTGACATCACTGGAGCTGTTAGCAACCCTTGGAGCTGGGAAGTGCAAGGCCAGGTTAGCTGTTAGCAACCCAGCGATAACCGGCTCTCATCCTCTGTCCACCTGCATCATTCATTACTTACACTGCCTGCCAGGCTATCAGTTTGTTGAGGAACGTGACATTTCCTGTCCCCTCAGGCCAGGTGGGGCTGCAGGCAGATTGGGTTTTGGCAAAGAAAGCTTGTGAGGAGTCTGCACCGTGGGCTCCTTTCACAGAGTTCTTCTCTTGACCTTGTGTTCCCACACTGCTGATCTACCTGTCCCCTTCCAGTGTCACCGACAGAGCCCTTACCCAGGTAGGCTGAAGCATCATGACATCTCGATTCCCGTGCACCTTCCTTCCCCTGTCCCAACCTCTGGGCTGCTTCTTCCAGGTCCTTATTATGTCCCTCTACGGTCTTCTCATGCTTGTTATATTTTTTTCCTCTCATTTCCAGCTCATTTCCTGTTCATTGAGTAGATTTTAGTTCCCTGGTTAATCCCTGAAGGAAGTCTTCTCTGAGATTCTGAATGTGGTCAAGTATCTTCTCCAGTAGACTCAGGTACCAAGGACGCACTGTGTCATCTTGATAATACAATAGCAGGATCCCCCAAACGTGCCTCAGTGGCTGTCACCGCACCTGTGGCCCTGGTGTCCTTGCATGTGCCCCAGACCATTCGTACTGCCCAAGGTCACATATAGTCCGTCGTGAACATTCCATTGGTGTTTTTAGAAAAAAGTTTTTATAGTAGGAATTTGATTTCAATATCAAACTATTCCTTATTTGTTTCAGCTAAGTAGTGTTTTAGTCATCTTTGCGTCCCTGTGACTAAAAGACCCGATGAGAAAAATGTAGAGGAGAAAAAATTTATTTCGAGTCATGGATTCAGAGGTCTCGGTCCATAGATGGCCAATTCCGTTGCTCTGGGCCCCAGGTAAAATAGAACACCATGGCAGAAGGGCATGGGTGAAGGAAAGCCGCTCAGGACAGGACAACCAGGACGTCCAGAGAGACTTCAGCTCATCACACAAAACATAAACCCCAAGTCACACCACCAATGCTCCACCTCCTCCAGCCACCCCTACCAGTCTGTAGTCAACACCTCATTAATCCATACCAAGGGTTTAATTCACTGATTGGGTTAACCCAATCATGTCTCCTCTAAACCTTCTTGCCTTATCTCACACATGAGCTTTTAAGGGGCACCTCGTGTTTAAACCATAAAAAGTAGTAAAAATAATGACTATGTTTACAATTTAGAGGAAAAAGAATAATATCAAATTAAAAGTATTTTGAATTGACCAAGAATATAGTTTTTAAGGTAGGTAGTGAATTACCAAAAAAAAATTTCAAAAGAAAACAATGTGTAGATACCTTAATAACAAGAAAGGAAATGGTAGTGTGTACAAGTAGCATATTCTCAGTGACAAGGACTCAATGAGATTGATAGGAGGGGAGGCTTCTCCTAAGAAAATTATGAATGTGAAGATTTGGCTCAGAATCTAGAAAGTCAATTAAGTATAGCTAATGAATGTGAAAACTTAATTGATTTAAGAAGCCAATAAAGAATGTATCTGTAACTATAGATGGAAGAAGAGAACACAGGGTCAGAAGACATTTGAGTTATTTAATGTGACCCTCTGTACCAATTCAGGTAATAAGGGTGGAATTTGAAACTAAGAAATGGTGGAACCGGGTGCAGTGGTGACGCCTGGCATTCCAGCACTTTGGGAGGCTGAGACAGGAGGATCGCAAATTCAAAGCCAGCCTCAGCAACTGGTGAGGTGCTAAGCAACTCAGTGAGACCCTGTCTCTACATAAAGCACAAAATAAGGCTGGGGATGTGGCTCAGTGGTCAAGTACCCCTGAGTTCAATCTCTAGTACCTAAATAAATAAATAATAGAAAAGAAATCATCCAAAAAGTTGATTTCAGTTTTCAAAGTGGCATTGAGTTGGAGGTGTCTACAACACAACTTAGATGTAGACATGGAGCCTAGGAAAGAGGTTACCCATAGGATTGAGCCACCTCCATAAAGAGATCAAACCAAAGAAACAACCATCAGAGAAGACCACGAGAAGGAAAGAAACAGAGAACTTAAATCAAACAGTTGTAGAGTGCTCTATCAAGGATATCAGAGAAAACATGAGATACAGCAAAATTATGCAGTGGTGCAATGGCAAAATCAGACCTGACTGTAAAATGAAATTATAAGAATGTTACAGTGAGAAACTAAGGCCTGGGAAAGGGTTAGTTCCCCTCCCCTTCTCTCAATCTTCTTTCAGGAAACCTAATTAACCCTGGGTCCCTACCTTTTGCATGTCTCCAGGAGTTTGACTATTCCTTCTTGAAATGTGAACACCCCTGTGCTAGAATTTCAAGGCTAGAAATTTAACAGATGCCTATGAAAAAGGCTGTTTCTTCATATCTGTTCCTGTAAGCATGCTTTATGTTGGAGATCCCCCTCCCGCAGCCTTTAGTCACACAGATTAGGAATTTTTTTAAAGAGAAAACAAACAAACAAATAATGAGAAGATGGTGCCAAATACTCACAAACGTTGTGAGGAACTGTGGATCAGGGTTCAGAATTTGGAGTTTGTTCTCCTCTAGGCCTGCAGGCAGAAAACAAAGTTTGGGGTTCCCTTTCTGAGTGGTGCTTGCTGCTTCTCTCATGGTCTGTTTCTTGCAACAATGGGTCCATTTAAAAAGCATGGTAAACTGAAGTATCCAGGACAGCCAGTCAAGGAACTGCAGCCAGCAGTTGTCACCTCCTTCGAGGTCTGCCTCAGCTGTAGAAAGTGGGTTCAGCCAAGGTCAGAATTCCAGGAGCAGCTGGAATACTCTGGGCCACGGCAGCATCTAAGCATCTGACCTCTCGGCCAGACAGGGACAGTTCTGATGACTGATACACCCTCCACAGTCTCCTGCACTGTTGGGTGGGCAAAGATGTGTCTGAAGTTCCTTGTGACTCAATTTCTGCTCAATCCTGCTTCTGCCTCATTTCACGCACAGGTGTCGATCCGTAAAAAACATCTTGCACATCACCCCATCTCCACCTGTGCTTGTTAAGAGGCCCACCTGTGTTCGAGCCGAGAGAAAGAGGATGTTACAGCTTCAAGGAAGTCTTTCAAAATAACCACACAGATATAAATACAACTTTATAACTCTCAGATGGCATTCACATGAGTTCTGTCTGATGGCCTATGCATCTTTGTAAAGTCATTGAGTCACTTTAGAAAATGGAGGCTCAGGGAGTTAGTTTCTTCCATGAGGTTATTTAGCTAGTTGGAAATGGGAATCTGCAACTCAGAAGAGAAGTGACAGGTGAGCTGTCAATCCACTTAACTTCTTGGAAGTCAAACTACTGGGAAATGGCAAAAACAGGACCACAGTGAGATCTTCTGTCTATGAGCAAGGGTACTTCTCCTTGTATCCTCCTCCAAAAAGTTTTAAAAAACAGTTGCAAATAAAGTCCAACAGTAGAAGATGTTGGGGTAATTAAAGAGAATAACAACTGGTTTAACTGATGTCTTGCTGAGATTACTTAGAGAAGGCCTAAAGTTTGAATCTAAATGGTTTGAAGTTATTGGTACACTCCAAGGTTCCTGCATTATGCCTACATTGAAATTCATTTCTGTGTATGAATAGGTTGTCCGTGCCACGGCATACAGAGAGAAGAAAGTAAATTGTTTTTAAAAATCATTTTCTCTCTATAACCTTGACTTTTGACTTTTTCATGCAATAAACAAACATTCAAATGGAATCTTTGATCAAAAATCATATCAAAAAAAGACACAGGGTAAGTTATTCTTGTATTTAACAATAGTCTCTTCCAGAGTCTAAAATGCCCCAGATCAAGTTCTTCACACTGAATTGTTTCTCAGTAAGTTTCTTGTCCATCTTAAAACATCCCAACAGTGCATTTACAATGTATCTTGGTGGCTTTAAGCCCAGCCTGGCATGGTGGTCCGCACCTGTGGAATCCCAGTGACTCTGGAGGCCGAGGCAGGAAGATCACAAGTTCGAGTCTACCCTGGACAATTTAGTGAGATTTTATCTCAAAATAAAAAAAATAAAAAGGGCTGGGAACGTAGTTTAGTGTGAGTACACCTGAGTTGAATCCATCATACAGTCAGGAAGGAGAGAAGGGAAAGGAAAGGGAAGGGAGGGGAAGGGAGGGAAGGAAGGAAGAAAATTAAATAAATATCATTTAGGAAGGCTTTGCAACTGAAAAAAAAGGCATTAAAAGCTCTTTATGTTACTCAGAGTGGAGGTTGTTTATAGTTGAAGACTAAATAAACATATAAAAATACATCATTTGTGGGTAGATCATATCACTTTAGGAAGAAGACCTATTTTATAATTTAGAATTTTTCTACTGTAAATAACAAAAATAAATTAAACCCTAACTGCCTTCAATAATAAGGAAGATTCCCATCTTACCTAACAAGAAATTGAAAGAATGGAAAAGCTTCAGTGATGTTTAATTCAGCGGCCAATGCAGCTTTCTGCCTCTAGCTCT
Source organism: Xerus rutilus (assembly GCA_028644305.1). NCBI lineage: Eukaryota > Metazoa > Chordata > Mammalia > Rodentia > Sciuridae > Xerus > Xerus rutilus. The sequence continues at coordinate 12,583,542 of CM053416.1, read as the reverse complement.
GCCCCGGCTGCTCTGGGCTTCATCGTAAGGCTGCTGTCATTATATGTGAAGATGACTGTCCCCACTACAGCAGCAATAGTGCTGGATTTTTTAAATCACCAAGAAGATGCAGAGAAACCCTACTGGTAATGATTGGGTAGATACCTTCTCAGTTTTCCCCGGGATAATAAAATTAGCCTCATTATGTTTGCATGGGAGATATGAAGTCATCACACATTAGGGGTGCCTTCAAATATTAGTTCTTCGGTTTACCAATCTGTCTGGGAAGGGCTAGCTGGGGACAGACCAGCCAAGTGAACTTAATTAGGACTGTGCGAGGAAAGAGGGGATGTGTCGGCGAGGCAGCCACTAGTAGCCATGAGATACATCTTTCGTCTTGCACCTAGAAGCACTCAGGATCCTCCTTTATTTCTCAGTATGGAAACATTGATCTTGGTTGGTCCCTAGTTCACCTAAAGATCGATGTTTCAGGGCATCAATCTTAATTCACCCTGCTGGTCTCGGTGACACTCCTGGAACATTATCTATCTTGGTTTGATTCGCATTTGCTCAGCAGTCCTCCTGCGTCTTGGGGTCTTTTCATTCACTTCTCATTTGTTAAGCAGCAGATGTATGACATGGTTTGGTTTCGGTCCTTCCAATTCAATTCAGAAGCGGTAGCCTTGAGTCATCCTTCTTCATCGGGGACCATCTTTGTCCTCCACGACTCTCCTCCTCTCACTGTGTACATTAGTAATGATCACATAATGGGCTTCAATTTTTTTCACATCCTATGTATTCGGCCGCCATCTGATATCATTTGCTTCTGTCCTCTTTAAGTCCATTCAGAGATTATTTATCTTGATTTCTTTTTTTCTCCCTGAGAAATGGTGGAGCTAATGCCATATGCTAGCCTTTTCAGTGGGACACTATATCCAATCAAGAAATTAGACACGTATTCATGAATACCATTGCAACGTCTCAGCTTCAATTGAATCAACTATATATTTTCATTACATCACACAAATTTTGTGAAAAAAAATTCCCTAATATTAAAAAATAGAAATAAGTTGAAATGACCAAGGATGTCTTTAGGATATGCAACTGTGTTTTAAAAAAATGTTTTTTTTTTTCTGTGCCATTCTCTAGATGAGATTGCCAGCAGTATCTTGCAAAATCTATTTCTTAATCTTTTACCTCCTCAAAGGAAAGAATATAAAGTCTTTTAGGATGTTCTGATAAATTGTTTATGTCTTAGGGATGGCTGTTGCCTTTGGTGCAAAGCATCAAGTGCAGGATCTAGATTTGCCCCTCATGAGAGTATTGAAAGTTGCCACAAGGTGGAGTTCAAGATACCTTCCCAATCCTAGGTAGTTTAATGTGGAAAGGGCAGAGGTAAAGCAAGTGACAACTTCGTTATTGCATAAAGAATAAATTGGCTTCATTTAACAGCCAGTGCTTAGAGTCTTCTGTTGATTTGCACTAAAACCAATCACATCTCTATTTCTCCCCTCCATTTGGGAATTTGCATTTCAAAGACTCTCTTTGGTACTACTATTTCAAAATGTTTATGTATTTCTGAGACAACACCAGCCACATTTGCTTAAATCTTTTTCTCTCTTTGTGTTCTACTTAAAATTCAGCTAGGTATTTAAATCATTTTTTATGACTCAGTGTTTTCCAATAGTAACTTCTAATTGGAACTGTTGAAGGAGATGGCACTGGGCAAGCTAGGTTTTCTGGAATTGTTACACATATATAAATAGATCCACATATGTAATCTCTGAATTTTGTTTTTTGGATTATGTAAACCATTGAGTTTTAGATGTAAGAATTTGGGCGATTTGGGGCAATTCTATTTCAGGTTATGTTACTGATACTATCAAAGCCCATCTCCCTTGGAAATTCAGTTGCATGTGGTGGTGCTCACCAAGCTAGGCATGTGACTAGAGCTCATGGTGATGCCGGGTAACCTCTGCCAGCCCCCATTCAGGGTCATCAGGCAACAGGTAGAATGCTGGAGTGGCAGAACCTTTTGTGGTTCACAGAGTCTTTGAGAATCCTCCCGATTTCAGGACAAGGAGGAGGCCATCCTGAGCACAGAATGTATCCCTTTCTGACTGACGGGAGGAACACAAGGAATATTTAATGCAAACATTTGTATGTTGCCATTACAAAGTAACATTTATCTCCTCCCAATTATATTTCTCTCTCTTCTTCTGACTACTTTTGTCTTACTCTGTCCTTTTATATTAAAAAAAAAGAAAGGAAGAAAGGAAGGAAGGGAGGGAGGGAGGAAAAAAGTGAGGGAGGGAGGGAGGGAGGGAGGAAGGAAGGAAGGAAGGAAGGAAGGAAGGAAGGAAGGAAGGAAGGAAAGAAGAATAGAGAAGATTTCTGGTACTGTTAAGGAAATTCATAATTTACTAATTGTGTGTGGGGGCTGCATTACCAATTAGGTGCTATTATTCAGATTATAGGACACTTTGTTTCAAAGGAGGTTGCTGTTGCCCACATTCAAAATTGCCATTCCCATTCTCTGCGGGATCCTCAGCATACTCACATTCTATCTGAATATAGAATACAGTCTGAAGGAAACTTCTGGAATTGTGCCATTCGGTGATGCAGATTTTTAAGGCCTAGATGAATTTGCACATTGTCTGGTATTCATAAATCCGCAGTTAATGGTGTGTCATACATCAAGGAGAAAAATGTGTGGGCTCATCAAGAAATCTTCATAAATGTGGGATGTAGGAGGAGGAATCTTCAAGCACCCTTTAGAGTCCCTAACTCCAGCCCCTGGGAAATTACAAGTTTATAACCACAAGAAAAAATAGAGAACTTTTAGGGAAAGTTTTCCCATGGAGCTAAATTTGCTGCATTTAAATAAGTGCTTTCTATTTTTCAATTATATCACATCCATAATAATGACAGCATATCTAGTTTAAAATATTATTTTGCTAGGTTAAGAAATACTGCATTGGAAACTACTATTTTAAGACATTCAAATTTTTTAAAAAAATAATTATCCTTCCCCATGCAAACACCAGCCCACACAACTTAATATTGATTCCTGGTTTGAATGGAGGAGAAACCACTGGGATGGTTTTGATGTGTCTGGTGGTCACTGTGGCTCATTGCAGTACTATTTTCAGGTCAGACTTTTAATAGTGGCAAATAGTAACAGTGAATATTGATGATGTCCATGACATGCACTTATTTTTGTATCCAAAGCCTGCTGGACCCGTGGATTCTGCTGCATATAATAAGTCCATTTAACTGGTTTCAGAAAGGGTCTATGGAAGTGAATGCCAATTATTCTTTTTCTGGGGGAGAGACTGGGGGGTCCCAGAAATTGAACTCAGGGGAACTGGATGACTGAGCCACATCCCCAGCCCTATTTTGTGTTTTATGTAGAGACAGGTTCTTACTGAGTTGCTTAGCGCCTCACCATTGCTGAGGCTGGCTTTGAACCCGCGATCCTCCTGCCTCAGCCTCCCAAGCCCCTGGAATTACAGGTGTGCACCACCATGCCCGGTACATGGCTATTATTCTAATTCTGGAATTCACAATTATGAACCTTTCCCTCCTGTTCCCTGGAGAGACACACAAAGTGTACCGCACAATGTTGCCACAATGTTGTTTTCAGAGCTATTTTATGATAGTGCCTGGTGTGTGCTTTCTTTTTGTTTTTTATGTGTACATGTAGACTTCTTAGAGAGACTTCGAGGTCCTCTAAGGTGGAGTTTGTCATGTTTCCTTCGTATCTAGCAAAGAATCATTTGCAGGAAACTTCAGGAAACACTTAGGTTCTATGTGATCATATTCTTCATTTTGAGAGCTATTTATATTTTCAAAAGTCTCAGAAGCCTTCATCTTGATATCATAGAACAATTTTTGAAGGTCTTCTAAGTGTGAAGTTCTATTCCACAGACTTAGTGTGGAAAAAGTTCAGGAAGAAAGAAATCAGTTTCAGTATAATTTTCTAATTGTCTATGGTGTGTTGAAAATATAAATCAACGTTTTACTGTTGACTTTAAAGTAATAAGCTGAACTGCTCTTATAAATATATTTCAAAATTGGGTCGATAGTATTAGGACCATGTGAAAATTTCATAAATTAAAGAAAGCATTACTTTCACAGTATGTAGTAAGCATAATAGTTTTACAGCATTTATGTCTTAAACAGTAATATGATTTCAAAAACCAGATCTTTTTACTTTCTTAATTTCTTCTCCTTTCAAATACTTTCACATTATCCATAGAATGACATTTTAAATTTTTTTTTTTTGTATTATGAGTCTTTTATTCTTTCGCCATTACAGAATTTGCTCTTCAACCATCTGGAAATCTTCAAATCCAAGCTTTGGAAACAACTCAGTGCTAGTCATGGGATTTTGTTATGATATAGTTCTTCACTGATTTTCTTTCTTGTCCTTCTTCTCTAATTTACTGTAAGAAATTTGAAAGCATTCACTATGTTGATTTTTTGTTATCAGATGTTCAAAATACAATATGCATTTTCATAAGCATGTAGATATATGATTCCTTTGAACCTTAGGAATAGATGCCAAAAATAATCCTAGAACCAGTGGCTGTCTTTGCAACCAGTGGCTTGCAAAGTTATGTGGCACATATTTTATTCCAGGTCACCAATTTTATCTGTTGAGGTACAAAAGTATTTGTCTTTCACACACATGAGCCCCCTTTGTTCTACAGTCAGTCAATTTAAGCCCTACAGAAATGTCCATATGGTGAGTCTGTCTCAATAAATTCCTTGTCTTTTCTTTCTTTCGATAAAGTTTTCTGGAGCCATCTTCTCTGAGAAGAGCAAATCGTCTATTCCCACCAGTTTCTGACTCTAGAATTTTCAAAAGAAATTTGCCAACTGCTTTCAAGATCTCCCAAATATGCCAGTGACCCCAGCTGGCCGGGCACAATAATGAGTGTCTCCAAGCATCTCCACATGTGAACTACCACCCCTGTTCCTGACCGGCCAGCTTGTCATTCCAGATTTTTCAATTTTATATTAAAATGTGACATTTCTGGTTGTGATCACAGTTACAAATTCAGATGGTTCAATTATATCCCGGTCAGAGAATGTATATTTTTTTCCTAGCCTTGGGAATAAATGTGTTGACAGGAACGGGAACAAAGCTAGAGAGATAGAATAGCACTTTGGATAAATTCTGGTCAACTACTGATGAATTTTATGGACAAAGTAAATTACTATCTACTCTTTTCTGCAGATAACCTGTTATTTTGCAAATAACTCATTTTTAAAACAATGGGGCACTTTCAATGTTAATTTTCTTTTTTATCAGCGAAGAAAATTTTTTTTAAAAGTTAAAGTCATAGAAATTTTTCTGATTTATATCTTTAGTTCCTTTATCACTCCTAGATCAGCACTTTTCATTCTATGATTTATCAACTCTTGAAAATTTGTAACCTTTTTACTAATGAGGCTACTTTTTTCCTCGTAGACTTTTAAGTCTCTTTTTTTCTTTAATCTTATGAATTGTACTGTGTAGAAAATGACTGTTAATTGTCTTTACAATTTTTGGTTCACTGATTATTTGAAACATTTCTTAATTTGTCAGGTATCAATTCTCTTCCTAAATAATGCATATTATATTTGCTGCTTCTTATTGGAAAGGAATGTACTAGTCAATTTCAGCAAGCTGTTAAGCCTGTTATCTAAATAGGTTTGCTTCCCTGGAAGAGAACATATACATCTTACTTTCAAAGCAAATTTTTTTTTAACACTTTCAGCTTGACTGGATGTGGGGAACTGTTGTATTTTACATGAAGAAAATGCATTGGGGGAAATTGAGAATAAAAATGAGAAAATCCATTATAGATAATTGGAAAAAGATAATTTTACTGATACAAAAATAAGAATTATTCTATAAACATACCATACACAATGGGACTTCTTGACTGGTTTAGTATTTCTAAGTCACAAATTCACTTAGGGGATATTAGAAAATAGAGAAACTGAGCTAAATTAATGAATCCTGTGTCAGGGAAAAACCAAACCAGAGGCAGAGGAAGAAAGTGGCTGGGTAAGAGTCCCCGGGGATTGTGTCTCCATTGCCCCCAGACACCAAGTTGAACAGCTCACTATTCACAAGCCAAACTGCCTCCTCAAGAGCTAGGATTATCACAAGAGACTCCATACTGCTTGTTTTAAGTACAACCAAATGAAATGATATATTAAAGAAGGCCTTGCCCCTTTTCTAGCTGCAAAAAAAGATCAGCCTGGAGAGAGAGAGAGAGAGAGAGAGACAGGGAGGGAGCACTCTAGGAGAGGGAGAGAGAATTAAGAACAGACTTTGGAGTTGAACTCAATGCCAGGCCTTCAATGGCATAACCCACAGACAAGATCCCCACAACACCTACTAGCAGGCCAAAACTCAAGGCTGAGCCACAGAAACTGCATTGGGCCAACTTGCTGACTGCAAGCAGCACCCACTCTCCAACCCTGAGCAGCAGAAGGGACAGTAAGATTTCATCTGCTGGGAAGACAAAAAGGCTGGCAGAGAGCTTTGAGGTGGAATCCAGTGCCAGGCCACTGTAGTGAGACTCAGCATCTGGTAGAGACTGAGGCCTCATGTGCAGGTGAGAGCTCATAGATGGATCCTCCAGAGCAATACCAGCATCAAGCAGAAACCCTGCACAGTACTTTGATCTTGGGCTTCAATCTGCATCAGCACCAGCTGTAGCATACCCTGATACTGTTTAGGTCTCTGCAGCTGCAAGACTTAAGTGTGAGCCATTTTAGTGTCAGACTAGGTAGCCAAGGAGCTACCTTCACCAATACTGTCCAAATATTGGGAAACAGAGTGGTGGTATAAGACTCCATTGATGGAGCATAGGACAGAATATTAAGCAAAAGACTATTGGCAAAGCTATATTATTAGATTGTATGCATTTATGAATATGTAACAATAAATCCCATCAATATGTAGAACTATAATGTACCAATAAAAAAAGTGGGAAAAAATGTTAGTACTAGACTGGAGAAATTTAACACTGGCAGATCATAGCAGCCTGCATCCCCAGGTTTCCCTGCAGACATCATCTGGAATAGCTCTAGTGTCGGGGAAGACACCTAGCTGTAGTTAGTTAGACCTGTGGGTGGTTGAAATTGTCTTCAACCTTAACCCACTTCAGAAATACACAACCACAGCAAGATGGACCTTGTTTCTACCTCAGTGTTGTGCTGATCTTGGAGAGAAATGTACTCAAGATGTGACAGAGCTTGCTGGCATAGGTATGGCATCAGGTCCTAGGGCTGGAGGCATCTGGGCTGAACCAAGCCCCACAAGGAGGCTTCTGTGGGTGCATTATTCCCATTATTCTCTGGAGTTACATAGCTGATTCTTTCTGAACAACATATATTTGAGACAATACAAATTGTCTGGGCTTGGATTGTCCTTTGGTACTGAAAAAGCAGCATTACACCATCAGCAGACTTCCAGCAAATTTGGACCTGGGTTCCATCCATTGCTGAAATAACAGAAGTGATTACTGACTCAGAATAAATAGTAGCCTACTTAGAATTTCTGAAAGGCAGACATTTAAAAACCCAGATTAAGAATATTGAAATAAATACCTTGTACTTCAAGAACCAGAAGATATTGTATATCAACACCATCAAGAACTTTCAGAAAGCGTGACCTCACCTAACACTCAAAATAAGGTTCCAGAAATTCATCAGATTGTAATTAGTGTGGGAAAACTCTCAGAGCTGAAAAAGTTGATTAAAGGAAACTGTGAATTGCAAGAAAGGAGATAAATGTTTCCATAATCCAACAGAGAAATTTAACAAAGAGATGGAAGAAGTTTTAAAAAATTAAACTCTTAAGCTAAAAAATGTGCTCAGCAAAATAAGAAATGTGATCTTAGGCATTGATATCAGGACAGGTTAAAATGAAGAAAAAGACTAGGTAAAAGACTATTTAAAAATACAAACTTAAAGAAAAGAATGAAAAGGATTGAGGACAGTCATGGGAACTTTGAGATAGTATTAAAAGAACAAATATTCAGGTTATTTAAGTTCAAACAGGACTTGAGAAAGATTCAGGGTTAGGAAACATACTCAAAGAAATAATAGAAAGTTTTCCACAATCATGGAAGGACACAGATATTCAGATAGGAAATTCAAATGTCATCAGACGGAGTTAACCAAGTCTACTCCAATACATCTTATAAACAAGTTCTTAAAAATGAAAGATAAACATTCTCAAGGCTACAGGAGGAAGGGGAAAAATCACATATAGGGTTCCCCTAGTTTACCTGATAGTTAACTTCTCAGCAAAACCTAGAGTCTGAGAAAGAGTGGAATGAAATTTTCATAGTAGTGAGAGAAAAAATTAAACTGTCAGTCAAGAATACTATATCCAGAAAATCCATCCTTTAGAAATGCAGTGGAAAGACATTCCTATAAAAATAAGCTGAGAGAATGAATCTCTACCAGTGCATTGCTACAAGATATGCTAAAGGAAGTCTTTCTATCTAAGTGAAAAAAGATATTAATGAGTTAACAACAAAAGAAAATGGGAAGATGTAAAACTCACTGGTTAGAAAAATTATACAATCAAAATCAGAACATTCTCATGTTGTAAGTATGGCATTTTAAAGCATTCATATCTTTACTAGGAAGTCTAAAAAACAAAAAATAAAATAAAATAATAGTTACATTAATATACATAATAAACAAACCAAATTAACAATCCAGGAGTCAAAAGACTACTAGAAATCACTTAAACTCAAAGGAAGTCTGTGTGTGAAAATGAGAGAGAAAAAGAACCTACAACAAAATGAGAAAATAGCCTTCAAAATGACTATAGAGTAAGACCTTGTCTATAATGAATTTGAATATAAATAGATTAAATTCTCCAATTAAAAGTTATAGAGCACTGGGTGGGGTGGCACACGCCTGTAATCTCAGCACTTAGGGAGGCTGAGACAGGAGAATTGCGAGTTCAAAGCCAGCCTCAGCAACAGCAAGGTGCTAAGCAACTCAGTGAGACCCTGTCTCTACATAAAACACAAAATAGGGCTGGGGATGTGGCTCAGTGGTCGAGTGCCCCTGAGTTCAATCCCTGGTACCAAAAAAAAAAAAAAATTTATAGAGTGACTGGGTTAAATAAACACAAAACCCAAGTCTGTGTTGCTAATGAGAATCTCAGTTTGCCTCTAGGAACACACATGTACTGTCAGTGAAGGGATGAAATAAGAAATTCCACGTAAATGGAATTGAAAAGAAATCAGGAGTAGCCATACTCATGTCAGATGAAACAGGCTTTAATCAAAAGCAGTAATGAAAGAAAAGGAAGGTTATTATGTAATGACAAAGGAGTCAATTCTCCAGGAAGAAATAATAGTTCTAAATACATAGGCACACAATATTAGAGTACCCAAATATATAAAGCAAAATTCACAGGAAAAACCAGGAGGAAATAAATTCCCAAACTAAAATGGTTGGCAGCTTAAACACCCCACTTTCAACAATGGGCAGGTCTTCCAGATAAATAATCAACAAGGAAACACCAGAGTTCTATTACAGACTAGACAAATGTACCAAACAGAACATTCCAAACATCTTCTATAAAGCCAGCATTACACTGTTAATAAAACCAGATAAGGAAACACAAAGAAAGCAAACTATACACCAATAGCCTAGATTAAGGTAGATAGGAAAACTGGGCATGGTGCTGTGTGCTTTTAATCCTAGCAGCCTAGGAGTCTGAGGCAAAGCCAGCATCAGCAACTTAGAGAGGCCCCAAGCAACTTACCAAGACCCTTTCTCAAAATAAAAAGTAAAAGAGCTGTGATGTGGTTCACTGGGTAAATGTCCCTAGGTTCAATCCATGGTACCAAAATAAATAAATAAACAAATAAAAAAAAAAGATACAGGGAATATCCTACACAAAATACTAGGAAACTGACTCCAATAGCACATTAAAATGAATATTCACCATAGTCAAGTGAGTTTCATCCCAGGGATGTAAAGGTGATTTGGTATATGAAAATTCATAAACATCACACACCATCATTGTCAACAGAATGAAGGACAGAAACCACATTTTCATCACAACAAATGCAGAAAAGACATTGGATATAAAATTCAACATCTATTCCTGGTAATAACTCTCAACAAATCAGGCACAGAGGGAATGTATTTCAACACAATAAAGGTCATTTACAGTAAGACACCCGCTAATGCAATATGAACTGGGAAAAACTGAAACTCTGGAACACGAGATGCTTCCTTGGACCATTTTTCTTAACATAGTATTTAAAGTCCTCGCCAGAGCAATTAGGCAAGAGAACATAATAGTGTACATAGAATTTGGAAAAATAAAAATAAAAACAGAAGAAAAGGAAGAAGATAAATAGTTACTATTTGCAGATGACAGACATATTCTTTTACATAGAAATATATGAAAATTCCCCCCAAATACTATTCAAACCAATAAATGTATTTAGCAGAGTAAGATACCAAAGGAACATATAAAAATCAGTAGCAAGACACTTGGTGTGCAAGTTAATGAGTTAGCTAGCCTGCCATGAATTTATTGATGTAAAGGGAAGACAAGAGTCTCCAGGCACATAGTCCAAAGACAGTTTATTACCCACAGCAATAAAAGTAGCCAGAGTGTTTTGTTGTGTTGGTTCACTGTTCAGTTCTCAGCATCTGCTATAAAAAGTGCCAGATTCCATTTGTACATGCAGTGGATTGCATTATAAGAGAAGACTTTGAATTAAGGGATTGGTAGCATACCTGCCCTTTCCTCCACTGGGAGACCCTCTCTTTATGTTCTAAGTAGTAAGACAATTTATGTTTTGCTTCAGAGGGTAGACCCTGTCTTTATCTTTCAAGGTTGTTCATTGTACAGATTTCCTCGAAGTATACTTTGGAAGGGAAGACTGGTCTTTTCTCATAAGACATGAAGAAACGGAAGAATCATGGGTAATTATCAACATGGTGGTTCTTCGCCCTTGAGAGTTTGCAAAGCACTGATCTATAGGTTTATAAACTCTTCTTTTTAAAACACAGCTTACAATCTGGAGGCTTTTAACTTTTCTAGTGTATGATTCCAGAGACCTGTTGTTACATCTCTAAAATCACTTGAACTGGTTATTATAACAGAATACTAGAAAAAGAAACTTTTGACTTAACTATGTTTCATTCTGTTTTAGTTAAGTGTGAGAAAAGATGGCATAATAGAGACCCTACAGCAATGTTGGAAAGAACTAGGTGATAATCTAAGACAGGTGGAAGAAAGAGAAGTCATGCTTCTTAGGTAGGACTACAAACAAATTTTCTCATCATTTCATTAAGACCACCAAAGATGGGAACATGGACAAAAACCCTTGAGGAATAGCCCTGGAGTGTTTGCACCATGCAAACTTTGGAGGAAAAATGAAATATCAGCTCTCAACTTAATAATCCATTTCAGTAGATGGGAAAACTTTGACAATGTTAAGTGTGTAACACCGATTAGAATGGACATACCATGGAAAATACGTTGTGTAAGAGAAGAAAGAGACATGTGGGGTATTTTTAGAGACAGCAGAAATCTAGTTAGTAAATCCCAGTGAAAACATAGACCAGAAGAAATTGATGGAGAAGTAAAATGCACAATTAGACATCAGGAAGAATCGTAGAATACTTTGCATCTTTTCAGTCACAAGGTTGAGAAGAGCCAACGATATGATATACATCTGACCAAGGAAGAGAGTCCAAGTGAAGATGGTACTGCGCAGACTTGATCTCCTACGAATGGACATATAATGTGGGAAGAAGGTCATGCAGATAAAATAAAGGATAATTAAAAGCACTGTTGAAGTGTCAGTTAGCTTCATCTTGAATGAAAGGCTGCTGAGGTGTTTTAAAAGGGAGTTAT
>CM053416.1:12489215-12571549 GCA_028644305.1 Xerus rutilus | reverse complement strand
CCAGCACTTTGGGAGGCTGAGACAGGAGAATCGCGAGTTCAAAGCCAGCCTCAGCAACGGCGAGGCGCTAAGCAACTCAGTGAGACCCTGTCTCTACATAAAACACAAAATAGGGCTGGGGATGTGGCTCAGTGGTCGAGTGCCCCTGAGTTCAATCCCCAGTGCCAAAAAAAAAAAAAAAAAAAAAAAAAAAAAAAAAGGGAGTTATGGTATAGAGCCGTGTTAAAAAAAGAGAAGTTTGAGATGCACAGATAAGAAGTTTAGTCCATGGATTCCAGAGAGATCTTGGTGATCCTGGCTCTGTTGATTCTCCTCTGACCCTCAAATCAGATAGGAAATAAAGAGAGAAATTGCACTTTATCATATCCTGCCTGTTGTTCTTTGATGCTACAGGGTGAAGCTGAAAAGCCTGGATCTAGTGCTCCATTTAAATTGGACTGGGATTGGTACAAGGACTTGCAGCTTGCAGTTGTTCTCCTTGTTTATAACATCTTCCAAAGCTGCTGAACATCGATTCTCCTTGGGCGTGTGTGTGTACAAGTCAATTGCACATGATAATTGCAAATACTATACACATAAAATACTAACTAGACCTCCAAATCCCTCTGTCGGTATCATTCTGTCCTCAGATACACAGTCTAGCAGTTTGATTGGTGTTTCTCCGGATCTCTATGCAACTATTTATGTGGCCATATATCTAGGCATAGAAATGGGACAGTATGCCACAGGACTTGGGAAACTGTAGCAGGAGGAGCTCATCTTGTCCGATGCCTTCTTGTGTCCTCCCTGTGAGGGAAGGATGTTTTTGGTACCTTTTTAATAGTCACATTTTCAGTGGTTATCTTAGAACCAACTTGACAGTCTCGACTTTTGTATTTTGGTCTGAAAAGTCTTAAATAGTTGCTATTGGGTCTGTAAGAAACCGTTTGCTGCCTGCATCCTTGGGGTACAAAGGAGAGCCTCTGGGCTACCTACATTCCACCCCTAGTCCCACATGGTGGGGGGCGGACAGCAGGGAGGAAGGAGTTTGCCAATCTTATGTGGAGAGTGAATTGTTTCCCAATGTCAATTATTTTATTTCCATTTCAAAATACGTCTTGCGAATCTATGCAGCTCTTTGATTCTTTTGAGCCAAGAGATGATATCTCATTGCATGAGTTATTATCCTCAAAATCATTCATCTATTGCAGACATGGCCCCATTTTTAATATCACAAATTGATGAAATGAGCATGTTGAAATGCTCATATTTTGTAGGTAGTTGCATCGGGGGTCATGTGGTCAAGAATTGGCATGTTCAAGGTTCCACTCGATTTTAGAAACAAATAATACTATGTTGATGGTGTTCTTACATCTGCAAGTACAATGTACTTTTCCTATAGGCAGATTTGTAAAAACGAAAACAATGTCACCCCAGACGTGCTTGGTGGGCATAGAAATAATGCAGGCGGCATCAGTTTATGCTTTAAAGCAGCAGTCTCTTGTATCTATCCCTCAAACAGCCATAGCCTTGATACGGCTCTTTATAGACAACCTCTTCTTTAGTAAAGTCTATGATTCTTACATGTATGATTACACCACAGGTGTAATCCTGTGGTGTAATCTATCCTATATACCATACCTCTATCCTATATACTTGCACATGATAAGAACCCTTAATTTTGCTGACTGTGGGGATACGCATACTGACCTAAATGTTTTGGAGATTTCTACTCGATGATCCATGATTAGAAGAACACAGATAATGCAAAAATGAAAGAAATTTAATTCAATAAATGGGCTCATTATGAAATAATAAGAAAATCATATTAACACGAAACTCGTAGAAGCACCTTTTTATTTGATTTTTTTCGCCAGTTTTCAAATACCAGAGTTCACACTCTGGGAGCACAGAGTGATGCACCAGAGGAATATGCAAGAGAATACCATATTTTAAGAGAGGAACTACACCTTTGAAGTAATATGATTAAAATAGCACACTTCTTTTACCTGCTCAAAAAAGTTTTATCTACAGAATGTCAAGGTACATATTTTAAGAACACACACTAAGCATTTAGAAGTAATTGAAAGGTTATCTTAGAAGAGTTGAACACGTTAATGTTCTAAAGCAATGCTTTTCAAATTTTAAGGTGTCCCAGTCTCATGGGGGCAGGGGCTGTTAAGACACAGATCGGCAAGACCCACACTGAGAGTTTCTTTCTCTTTCTCTCTCATTTTTATTTTTTGGTACTGGAGATGGAACCCAGGGGCACTTATTGACTGCCTTTTTTTGTATTTTATTTATTGTTTTTTTGTGTGTGTATTTGTTTGTTTTTGGGATTTTTTTGGTACCAGGGATTGAACTCAAGGGCACTCGACCACTGAGCCCCATCATCAGCCCTGTTTTGTGTTTTATGTAGAGACAGGGTCTCACTGAGTGGCTTAGCACCTCGCTGTTCCTGAGGCTGGCTTTGAACTCGCAATCCTCCTGCCTCAGCCTCCCAAAGTGTCTATTTCATATAGAGACAGAGTCTTACTAAGTTGCTTAGGCTGGCTATGAACTTGCGATCCCCCTGCCTCAGCCTCCTTACAGGCATGTGCCACCGCGCCCAGCTGAGAGTTTCTGATGCAATTGATGTGATGGTTCATTGGTGCCAACTTGGCTAGACAAGATGGTGTTCTCCATAACTCCTTTCCTTGTCTGTTTCTTGATAGAATAGGCTATAAGAAGAGGCAGGAAAGGAAGAGAGAGACACTTCGTATCATATACAAATATCTTTTATCAGGCACTCAATCGAGGGCTAATCTAGGGATTGCCTTAAAAGAATCTTGAAGATGGAATTCAAGTCCTGATTTGTTGAACTTAAACTAAGAAAATACATCAGGATCACTGCAGATAGCCCCTCCTGGAGCAATGCTTAGTGGAGTCTGGTGTGCAAAGCCACCTGTAAGACCCCACACCTCTAGAGCCAGAAGCATGAACCCTAAGGTGCAAGAGCCATAGGAACCTGACACCAGTCCCTGAGAGCTGCTGCTTAGGCTGTGCCCAGCAAAGCCAGGGGCAGGGCTGCCCAGTGCCTTGGGGATCCAGTTTCTGTTCTTGTCTGTTTATCTTGTCTGCATGGACTGTCCACTGGCCGTCCTGCTATTGTATTTTGAAAGCACATAACTTGTTGAGCTTTATGGGCTTCTGGCTTGAAAGCAGTTGGCCTCAGATGGATCAAATATTGGCTTTACCACATTTGGCTTTAAAGTTGATGCTTGAATGAGTTGAAAGTTTGGGGGTTTGGGGATGGAGTGAATGTATTTACGGGGTTAGAAGGAAATGTATTTATGGGACGGTTCAAGAGTGGAAACTGTGACATGAATATGGTTTCCCTCCAGAATTCATCTTGAAATCTGACGTGGTCAAGCTTTCTGGGAAGTGATTAAGTATGAATGACTACTGCCTTTAATTTTTCAAATAGAGTTAACTACCCTTTTTTCGCCCTTCTGCCATCAGAGGATGGAGCAAGAAGGCTCTCAACAGACATACAGTCTGCTGGCACCTTGGACTTTCCATCCCCCACAACTGTGGAATAGTCAATTTGTTCTTTACAAAATACATAAATATAAATAAATCAGGGAATCATCTTGAGTGGGCCTGACCTAATCAGTTGAAAGGCCTTCAAAGAGCACTTAGCGCTTCCAGGGAGGAGGCTGGAGAGATAATGCTTGCTTAGCATGTGTGAAGCCCTGAGTTTGTTCCCTAGCATAGCAAAAAAAGAAAAGAAAAAAAGAAGAAAAGAAAAAGTGGACAACAGCTTCAGTCTATGGTATTATGTCCATGGTATTCTAGGAACTTGTGAACTTCTTCAAGAAACTTATGAACTTCTCACAGGGTTTGAACTTGCTTAGCTATCCTCCTAATTGTGTAAGCCAACTTGTGATAAATCTATCTCTCTGCAAACACACATACCATGCATAAAGATACAGCTATAAACCTGTCAAACTCTGCTTCTCTGGTTGAACCCTGTCTGATTCAGTAGTTTGGTTTACAGCCTGAGAATTTACACCTCTAACTAGTTTTCAGGTGAGGGTAATGCTGCTGGTGGTCTGGAATCACACTTTGAAAGTCAGTGTATAAAGAACAGAAGTCAAAGTGTATAAATTACCTAGGAAAAACACTGAACACAATCTGAGATACACATATATGACAACCTGGAATTTTGGGGGGGGGGGTACCAGGGATTGAACTCAGGGATACTCGACCACTGAGCCACATCCCCAGGCCTATTTTGTGTTTTATGTAGAGACAGAGTCTCACTCAGTTGCTTAGCACCTCGCCGTTGCTGAGGCTGGCTTTGTACTCGCGATCCTCCTGTCTCAGCCTCCCAAAGTGCTGGGATTACAGGCATGCGCAGTTTTGGAATTTTTGATAATGAGTCATCTGTCTTGTGCAGAAGTACATTTCTCTTCATTGCAAATGTCCAAGCTGTGTTTGAATAATAACAACACAAACAGTACTTTCCATGTATTGGGCAATCTTATAAATACACAGATATCTAAACATACATACATGTATATGTATACATAGATAGAGATGTAGATATATACTGGTTCAATATTTGTATTGCAGGAGGCACAGGATATAGAAAATTTGCCCAAGATCAGAGCAGATCAGGTAGAACTTGCTGAAATTCCTATAATACAAATTATTTTATTAGAAAATATTCAGATTAGATTATCTGGAAAATATATTTCAGTTCTGATTTCTATGATACAGAGGAAACAGCTGGCTCGACTAATTCTTCCACATAATTCTTTCTTCTCCCACTCTCGGAATTTATTCTCTTGATTGCTTCTGTAAACAGTTTTAGTTTTATAAACATGAGTCCTCAGTCCCTCTGGTGAACTGGATAAGTGTTCACATTTTAATTTTAGTAACAACACAGATTGTAATTTTTCCTATCATAAGATGGCTCCAGCGGAGAATTGATAGAATCAAATAATTTAGACTTCAGTTCTTTTAAAAATATATATTAGTATCTGTGTTTTTGCAAAAACTTTAAAATATTCATACAGTTCTGCCAAAAGGAGTCTCTGCTCTATGGTATGTGTTTGTAGAGTTACAGATAGAGAAAGGAAGAGATTTTCAGGACCTGATGTAGTATTAGTGAATTGCTTCATCTTTATCATTAATCATCATCCGTTGTTTGCTCTCCATCTGGTTGGGTATCAGGTGTGATGTTGAATAGTTTCAGTACATTAATTCCCAACTAGTGACTACTGGTAGCAAGCAGATTAGGTTACACTGTGGCTATTTATTAACTCCGTTAATTGTTTGACAAATCATTATTGACTACCATTCACAGGGTGACAGATGGCCAATAGGTATTAAATAGAATTTGCTCTACAGTCGTGATCTCTCGATAGATCTTGTATTTAAAGCCATTTTAAAAAATAAGAAATATTCTTTCTTTGAAGGAATGGATGGATGATCTTATAAAATCAAGGCATGAATAGTTTTAGTATGAAACGAAGCCTAATTTAAAATAGAGTAATGAAGACCAAATTAACCTTAAATGCTCACACAATTAAGGGTTGTTTTCCGAATCTTTTGAGCTTC
The DNA here is from genome assembly GCA_028644305.1 of Xerus rutilus. Lineage (NCBI taxonomy): Eukaryota > Metazoa > Chordata > Mammalia > Rodentia > Sciuridae > Xerus > Xerus rutilus. Next base: position 12,565,963 of record CM053416.1, on the reverse strand, counting down.
TCTGATGAGTGTATTAGAAGAGTGTCCTAGTAATCAATATTATAACAGTAAGAGAGAGAAACTGGGAAGGAATCCAGAATGCGTGGAACACTGGATGCTTTATTAGAGGCAGTAACTGAAAGCCAGACAAGTGTGGGTTCATGTTTCTTTCTGGTCTTTTCATGCAAGTGAAGTGTCTAAAGGACAAGAGTAAATGAAAACAAATAACGGAACACGTTTCATTGTCTTCACCTTCAAATCTTCAGAAAGGAGTTTAAATTTCAAAACACAAAACAAAAAAACATTTGCTGACTGAATTTTTTTTTTGTACCCAGCTTGAACCCATGGTTGCTTAACCCCCTGAGCCACATGCCCAGCCCTTTTTTATTTTCTATTTTGAGACAAGGTCTCCTTAAGTTGCTACAGTTGGTTTTGAACTTGCGATCCTTCTGCCTCAGCCTCCTGAGATACTGGGATGAGAGATTTGCACCACCACACCTGGCTGATCTGGAAATTTTTAAATAAAGCACTTTATTTATTTATCACTGGACAAAAATGTCCTTTTAATGTTCTGAGCAAATTCTACCTCTTCATTTTCTTCCCATTTTGTGTACCCAGCTTTAATTTAGGATTCTGGGAACTTATATACTTGATAGCACATATAAAAGGTTCAGAAGAGAGGAAATAATCAGATTATCAAGCAGCTGATCTTAATTTCTGAAATCAAGAATGTCATTTTATAATGTTATATGATTGATCTGTACATATTGATAGATGTTTCCATAGATGATAGAAGTTAATACTGTATTTGCTGAACACTTTTTTAACTTTTTCTAGTGGTTCATAGGAATTTTCAGTCTTTGGCATTGATTCCTAGATAATGCATATTTTCCAAAAATAATGTGAAAGTTTATACATTTATTTCTTTTTTTGGCACTGAGGATTGAACCCAGGGTCACTTTTCCATTGTGTTATACCCTCAGCCCTTCTTTTTTTGATTTTTACTTGTTTTTATTTTAAGACAGTCTTGCTAAATTGCTAAGGTAAATTAAGCACTTCAACAGCATAGTCTGGAATGGTCTGAATACTGGGGAACCACGCCTGAGAAATGATGACCGATATTGTACCAGAAATTCCAACCAAGCCCAGACTGCACTTTGCAGATTCCTTCCTTTCAGGTGTGTGTGTCTGTCAACAGGACTTCTGTATTAACTGGAGAGGTCCAAGCTGCTGTGTCACATGGCCTTAGATCAGTGACAGCCCAGCGGAAGCTGGTCCTCCCTCAGCTGACACATTCCCTGCAGGTGTTCTTAGCTGGTGTGTAGCATACGTTTTATTAGTTCTTTTTAGTTATGCACGGCAGTAGAATCCATAGTTTTACAAGTGTGGATTATATCTTATTCTAATTAGTATGCTATTCTTGTATATGTCCACGATGGTGATAGTCACTGTGGTGTATTCATATGCGTTCAGAAGAAAGTTATGTTGGATTCATTCCACTGTCTTTCCTTTTCCTATCTCCTTCCTTCCTACTTTCCCTTTGTCTAATCTATTGAACTTCTATCCCCCACTTCCTCTTATGGAGGGTTAGTTTCCACATATCAGAGAAAACATTTGACCTTTGTTTTCTGGGGATTGGCTTATTTCACTTAGCACGATACTCTCTAGTTCCATCTGCTTACTGGCAAATGTCATAAGGTCATTCTTCTTAATGGCTGAGTAATACTCCACTGTGTATATATACCACATTTTTCTTTATGCATGTATCTGTAGGTTTGGGATTCAGATTCTTTCATCTTGGGGTCCTCTCTTTCTCTAACATTCTAGAGTCTTTCGTGCTTAAAGGAATGGAGAAGAGAGGGTGAAAAAGGCACCCCTCTTCTTGGCTTTGTCATACCACAAGTGACATGTGACCTTCATTTATACTTTTTTGGCAAGAAATAGTCATAGGATTCAAATGCAAGGGCTACTGGAAAATGGAGTTTCTGTCTGGGCAATCAGTTCTCAGTTGCCACCCTGTTCTGCAGAGGAGTCACATACACTTGGGTGGAGCATGAACTGTGTGATACTACGGCCTCATGGAAGATGTTATGTTCATGAACTAAATGGTTGAGGATGGAATTTACCTGGAGTACCCTCTGGGAGATAAAGTAATGGCTAAGTCACGGAGATGGGGAGTCATCCATGAGCATTGTGGTGATTTCTCTCCTCTGTAGATGTCACTAGGTAGAAGCAGGATACCTGCTGCCTTATAGCTTCTCACAAACGCTCTCCTCTTTTCTTTCCAAAGTCTAACAACCATGTTACAAAGTTCATACAGATAATGTGTGACTACACAGAATTACCCTCTGCTACAAAAATAGCAAATTCTCATCCATTTGATGGCATTTTTCAAGTGTAACCAAATCCATTAATTTTTTAATGTTGACTTACATTCAGCTTCTGAATATTCATGAGGGTATTTAATTTAATAATACCCTTAATTTCTGATTGATCTATAATTAGCAACAGCTCCTTTTGAATTACCTGGAAGATTTTTAGTCCTCTTTTGATTCCTTTCTCCATCATTGTCTCATCAAATATGTGCACAGATATTTTAATAAATGACTGCATGATGCAGGGAAATGACTTCCAAAAGAGAGATTCTAGGGCAGTAAGCCCATAGTTCAAATACATGCTATGTTATATCTGATGCTTATTGGTCCACAGGATAATGCTGGCATCAATGTGTGGGGATGGGCAAGGTGGAATTCAGTGCAATATAGTCCGATCCTTTTAGAGATGCAATTTAATAGAAAGTGTGCTGTATTTTGCATCCAAACACCTTGGTTTGAACCTCAGCAACATACTTATTGGCTGTGTGATGTCAGGTAGGTTACTTATCCTTTCAAACTCAATTTCCTGATGCACCAAATGAGGATTATTAAGAAAAACATTATCTTCCTCCTTATAATTTTTGACTGTCACAAATAATGTGAATGAGAATCTCTTCTGTAATTTTCTGCTCAACCGTTTTAGTGCTGTCTCACTAGAACTTTCTCTGAATGGGAGAAGAGTCTCACCTAGTAGGAGGTTCTCTTCTACTCATTCCACAGTAGTGGCTCTTCACACGGGACCTTCTCCATTACTTGGAAGTTGAATTGAATGCAACCTTGGGTCACCTCAAACTATGAATCATCTACTTTTAATTCCTTGAAACTCCTTGTTTTCCAAGTAAGGAGAAGTGAAGTCAGTTGCTCAAGTGTAATTGCAAGAGCTGGAGTCTTCTTGTCCTCGATGACAGAGGACTTTTCCTGGAATCAGGCAGGTTCAGGTATCACCTTTCTCTGGGCTTCTATCTGCCAACTTACTTACTTAAACAGACGGCTGTTTAAAAATTGCATAATACCCATCCGCAGATCCTCTTGAATTCATGCATGATAATTCCTCCATACTCTGCATAAGTCTGTCAGTATCCTGGTTCAACCAGATGTTAAATAAAGATAAATCATTCACGTAACTGCTTCACTAGGTGATCAAGTTCACTGCATGTTCTAAGTTTGGTCTTCTAAGAATCGAACTAGCCATGAATACAGTATAGCTTGACAATACAAACTAGCTATACAAAATAATAAAATGCTACAGAATAATACTGAAATAATTCGCAGTGCCTGACTCCACAAATTGAAATCAAGAAAAAACATCTTTAGCCACCTTGCATGGGTAAAATGAATATACTTAGAATTCTAAAAATGGTAATTTTCCTGGTGTCTCAGGAAATATTTTCTAATTAAATAGGCCTTCTGCAGATATTTACTCTTTGTCTGGTTTCTAGGATGTGAAATAGTTCAAGGAAAGATGGTTTTTCTGCTCAAATTAAATAGTATAAGATGATGTTAGCAGAATACTGATAACTGAAGATTTACTCACTTCCTCGTGGGCTGCTCGCTCAATCTGTCTGCATCAGTATACATCTTAGCATGGGTGACTTTGATTTAACAATCTGCATTGGAGACATAGCTACTTGATTTTGTTGTTCTTAATTGTGCTAAGGCTATTGAATGTGTGAAATTGAAAATGTCCTCCTTTACCTTGCAGGCTTACCTTTAAAATATTCTGGTCTTCATACACCTAATCTGGAAAAATTAATGGGCTATATTCTAAATGCAAAGAGTGGAGTATGGTATAGTTGTAGTAGAAACACCAAAAAGTCAAAATAAAGAAACAGTGAAATCATCATGTATTGATCTGTTACACCAACAAACCACAGTGGTTAATATTGAAAAATAATACAGTTTGCAAATCATGTCACTTGCATAGTGGAAAAAGATGTTTCATTTCTGTGGGCTGTATTGTGTTTACATTACCATTTGACAAATTTATCTGGGCCTTGTAAACAGAGGGACAGGATGTGCTGACAGACTCTTATGATGTGTCAAAACCAGGGAGCATGTTTAACTGGCTTAACACGTTGCTTACACATATGAATAGCAGGTATATAACAGATATTGCTGTCGGTAAATTTTATAAATAGATAATGTTTCTTAAAGCTACAGCCTCCTTAGAGTCACATGCTTGCAGCTAACTTTACAAAATCTGAACACTCTTCTCCTAATTGATGAATCGGCATATAGTATGTTAGTTATTATCTATGCAACGGAGCTGGGTCTGTGCACAATAGACCAATCTCTTCTTTCCTTGAGTCTTTGCTAAACATATATCATGCTGTGTATCTCCTTCTAGACATTCTCATGGAGAAATGTTTAATTTTTTTCCCTTCTTTGAAGTGCAGGCATTGAATGTGACAAATTAGTTTAAGATTTTCCCTCAAAACGTATATTCTCTGATATACATGTGCTTGTCTGCCTAGATGAAAGATCAGCAGCCAGTCCTTTGCAGTCATCTCCTGCTCCTGACAGCTGAAGTGGAGAAGTTTTCCCAGTCAATATATTAGACAATTCTAGGCCAAATTCATGACATCCAAATAAAAAAAAATGTAGTCACACTTTCAACTGAATACACTTTTGCTTCCCTGGTTTTCCATGAAGAATATTTTTTAAATTATTTTTTGAAATAATTTTTGAGTATTTTATTCATTCTATGAATAGGGTGCTAGGCTTTGCAGTTACAAATAAAAATGATGTTTAATTTTAAGATCATTAAAATGAAAGAAAGAAAGAGAGGGAGGGAGGGAAAGAGAGAGAGAGGGAAAGAAAGAAAGAAAGAAAGAAAGAAAGAAAGAAAGAAAGAAAGAAAGAAAGAAAGAAAGAAAGAAAGAAAGATGGATGTAAATAGTTTGTATTTTTTTTAGTATGGTGTCATATTGCGTCGTCACTGATTTGGCAATTCAGATGTACCTGCTGCTCAGACACAGGACCTCACGCCATGAGTCAGGGGAATAGGAAGGTAGTTAGGGCTTTATGGGTTCACATTCAAAGAAAAAAGTAGAATTTGAAGACGCAGAAAACGAAGAGAGGGAGAGATGTAAGGAGTTAGAAAGTGGCGCGTTCATCCGAGAGGACAGGTGCAAAGGGAACATAGGAATTGATTACATACCAGGTGGAAAATGGAAGCAGATCAGTATAGCAGAGATAAATTAAGGGGTATCATTATCATTTCTGTTTTTACACATTTTACACCCCGGTAGCCAAAGCTTATATAACCTACTTGAAAGGGTTGGAAGATCTCAGCACCTAACCAACAGGGACATTTTCCTAAGAACTCTGGCCACAACGTTAGTATTACATATTTAATTACTTTTTCAATTCTACATGCATTTTCCTATCACTTTGTTTTCCTTTTTTCCCTGCAGTTCTGGGAATGGAACACAGGGCACACGCTAGGCAAGTGCTCCATCCCTGGGCTGTGCCCCTCGGTGATGTTCAAAAAATTCCTCTAATTTTCTTATGCTGCAAGTTAAGTAATACTTTCTTTTTCATATATATTAAAAGACAGAATTTAGATAGAATAACATCACGGGTGCTCCACATCGTATACATGCCTGTTGACAGTACTTATTACTATTTTTTCTTCAGGCTGTGAACTTTTATATAGACAACTTGATTTACCATGTGTGAGTAATAGCCTCTGTTGCAGACTAAATCATGTCCCTCCAAAAACAATATGTTGTAATGCTAATACCCAATCCCTCAGAATGGAATCTTATTTGAAGATGCAAGCTTTAAAGGGATGAACAAATTAAAATGTAATCATGAGCCCTAATCCAGCATGAGCAGTGTCTTTATAGAAAAGGAAAATAAGGGCATAGAAACATATCAAAGGGTGGTGACGTAAGGATGCAGGAAGAAGATGGCCATCTAGGGCCAAGGAGAAAGTCACAGAACAGATCCTTCTCATGGACCTCAGTAGTATGAATCTTTCCAACACCTTCATTTTGGATATTTATTCTCCAGAACAGTGAGACTATACTTTATGATCTTTAAGACACCAGTCATGGTACTTTGTTTTTGGAGCCCTGGTTCATTCTCTGAAATCAACATCACAATGCCATTGAGATCTTTCAATCCCAAGAAATAAAATCATTTAGCGCTCAATTTTGGTCACGTCTCTCTCAGTTCCTCAACAAATGCTTCTACTAGCGTTGGGAGACATAAACCTTGATTGGTAACTGTGGAAAATATCACGACACATATCACCATTCAGTCAGAATGGCAGTTATCAAGAATACAAACAACAAATGTTGGCGAGAATGGGGGGGGAAAGGTACACTTTTACATTGCTGGTAGGACTGCAAATTGGTGCAACTAATCTGGAAAGCAATATGGAGATTCCTTAGAAAACTTGGAATGGAGCTGGGCGCGGTAGCGTAAGCCTGTAATCCCAGCACTTAGGGAGGCTGAGGCAGGAGGATCGCAAGTTCAAAGCCAGCCTCCGCAACAGCGAGGTGCTAAGCAACTCAGTGAGACCCTGTCTCTACATAAAACACAAAATAGGGCTGGGGATGTGGCGCAGTGGTCGAGTGCACCTGAGTTCAATCTCCAGTATCAAAAAAAAACAACAACTTGGAATGCAACCACCATTTGACCCAGCTATCCCACTCCCCAGTCTATACCCAAAGGACTTAACAACAGCATGCTACAGTGACGCAGCCACATCAATGTTTATAATAGCACAATTCACAATAGCTAAATTGTGGAACCAACCTGGATGCCCTTCAATAGATGAATGGATAAAAAAACTATGGTGTATATACATAATGGAATATTACTCAGCATTAAAAGAGAATAAAATCACAGCATTTGCAGATAAATGGATGGAGTTGGAGAATACGACGCTAAGTGAAGTAAGCCAATCCCAAAAACACCGAAGGTCAAATGTTCTCTCTGATAAGTGGATGCTCATCCATAATGAGGGACGGGGGAGGAATGGAGGAACTTTGGATACGGCAAAGGGAAGGGAGGGGAAGGAAAGGGTCATAGGGGCAGGAAAGATGGTGGAATGAGATGGACATCACTATCCTAGGTTCATGTATGGCTGCACATGTGGGGCGACTCTCCATCATGAACAACCAGAAAAATGAAATATTGTGCTCCATTTGTGTACAATGAATCGAAATGCATGCTACTGTCATGTATAACTAATTAGAACAAATAAGTAAATTTTTAAAAATCTCATACTTAAAAAGAAGTTTTATAAATACCTGCAGAGGTTATTTGTCAGTGAAGTATGGCCGTCACTCATCTCTCCGTCACTCAGGACTCCTTTACTCAGGCTGGTTTTTCTTTTGCCTCCAAGCACACATCTGATATCACTCTCTGTTCCTGCAGCTGGTATGTGCTCAGGGAATACAGATTCATTTTAATATCAGCCTGAACACACACTTAAAATGCTAAACCTCTTTCTAAAAGAAATGAATGCACTCCAAGAGACAAATATGTATCATCTTTGCATTATCAGATGTTTAGGATTATGTAATGCCATGGCTCATTTCCTTGATAACCAAGAGTATAATCATCCCTGTGCTTATGCTGTTTATAACTTTAGGTTATAAATTCTTAATTATAGGGCAAGTAATTCTCATTTCAGTTCTCCAGGATGTTCAGGACAGCATAATAGTGCCTGTTCACACAGGTTGGCACAGAAGACGGCACTCCATCCTGCAATCTTACCTTTTGAGGTTAAGAGCCTTCATTGAACAAATTACACCTGCAGCTGTCAGTAATTCCTGCCTCTTTGGTGATGGCCCATCTCTGATGTACAAGTAGAATCCATGATGCCATTTCTGGGAATGTATCTCCCATGTTTCCATCCTTCAGTTTTTGTCCATGGATGGATGGCTCAAGATAGATGATTATGATCTCTTTCTAAAGAATTTGAAATCGGAATTCAGTGAATAAATCCAACTTCTTAGGTATTGGGATTTTATTACATGAATTCAGAATCTGAGTGTCTGGGTTTTCTGGCTTGTGATCTGGGAAGCCAGCAGGGGAGGTCTTCAAGTGAGAGAAAAAGAAAACAAATGTTCACAGAAGAGAACACACTTGTTGGGCTTTTCAGATCTGGTTTAGTTTCTTTCCACTGCCCTGTCATAATTTTGATGTTAAGTATTACGAGAATTCTTTATGTCGCTACCCATTTAATTTGTTTCATAAAATTAACCACGATTAAGAATCCTGTCATATGTTCTGCTAATAATTTAGAAGCCATTTGGTCAGATCCTCTTCTTTTACAGGTGAGGATATTGAGACTCATGCAAGTCCATGTGTGGGTGCAAGTTCAAAAGGACTTTGTATCAGAAGTAGGAAATGCTACATAACCCCACATTTCTAGGCATAGGTTCACTTAGAGATCAGTGTTCAATGCAGTTCTCTATCTTGGAACACAGAAGAGTTGGATAACTAGTAAATTGTCCCTTTATTAAAATACTTATCATTTGTGGATGCTTTTCTTCTATGCACTCTTTAGAGTCCAGGTCATTGAGAGAGTGAGCTGTGGACAAGAAATGACTTCCTTGATCTCATGAAACCTTTACAATGAAAATTATTCTCCATGCTCAATACAGTCAAGATCCTTTGAGTTTTCTGGCACTATGGGGTAGATGTGTAGAAATGCATCCCTTTTGCTGGGTCTTGTCTGAGACAAAGTTCATGAATATGCAAAGTGGCTGGCTGTAGCCACAGGTACAGTGTGGTCCCCACGGAACGCTGTGAATCCAGCTGGTCCCCAGGAAAGTGCAATACAACATAAGGTGCTGTGAAGCATATTTGCACAGTCTGTGCCTCGTGGCTCAGACCTGTCCGATATATCAACACATTGAGAAAGCTTGAGGAATGTTCGCCCCTCTGAGAAAATAGTGCTGTACATAAGTACTAGGTTTCTGATCTTTTTTTTTTTTAACTTTTATCATGATGTCGTCAATAATTGCTGTAGACTTCCTGGCATTAGTCAACTAACTTTCATGAACTAATAGTTAAGATTCCCAATCCTTTCAACATTTGCAAATATAATCATTGTAACTCCTTAACTTCACATTTATGGTCTTCTGTGATCTGGCTGTAGATTACTTGATAGGTATAAAAAGTATTCAATAGCTGGTAGCTAAAGATGAAAAAATAACCTTATTCTAGTGTTTTCCTTCCCATTCTACACTCGGGTCAAATGGACGTGTGTCCTCTTGGTGCATAACACCACCAGCACCTGCTCTGCAACCTCTCCATCTCTCTTTTTCTTTAATCCAGTGAACCAAAATGGCCCCCTTCCTGTCTCTGAGCTGTGTTAGCTTTTCTTTCTACCTTCCTTTATTAATGGTGGGCATGTATTATAAGAAGCTGAATATTTCACGTATGTGCTTGCCTTAGAATCTGTATCACTAGAACACATTTCTATGTTGCTATCCTGGCCAGTGGGTTATGAGAAGAAATATGCTTAAAAAAGGAATTTCCTCCAGGATAAATTAAATTTTATTAAAAAAAGAAGGTCTTTCTCCATCTTTCCTGCATTACCTATGGAACAGAGGTACAATAATATGTGGATTTCCAACTTTCTACCATGGCAGGGAGGTCAAGACTGTCTCAGAGAAGCCCGTTTGTGACCTTTCAGGTACCATTATGGAGCTCCTCTTGTTAGTTCCACCTGCCTCTAGACTTCTTGTCCCAAGGGGAAAATGAATCTCTATTTCAAAGCCACTTCCAAATGAATATTTTGGCACTTGTACCAAACTCATGTCAATGGATATCGAACACCTATAGTACTTTAATTGTATTGTCATAAGTTTACCTTTTTCCTCTTATATTGAAGTTATTTAGTTACGACCCATCTTGATAGTTTACATTATGAATAGCCAAGATTAAGCTGAAGGTAAAAGGTAGAAGTGTTGTTTGAAGGTGTACAGTTGGCACAGGACAAGGCTGACTTTAAGGTCAAAAGCATCCTTAAGGTAAGGCTGCTCTCGGATAACTAGCCAGTGATTTTTAGCAGTGCTCTATTTTTTTTTTTTTTTTTTTTTTAGTACCAGGGATTGAACTCAGGGGCACTCGACCACTGAGCCACATCCCCAGCCCTATTTTGTGTTTTATATAGAGACAGGGTCTCACTGAGTTGCTTAGCGCCTCGCCGTTGCTGAGGCTGGCTTTGAACTCGTGATTCTCCTGTCTCAGCCTCCCTAAGTGCTGGGATGACAGGCTTGCGCCACCGCACCCGGCTAGCAGTACTCTATTTTCATGAGTTCCTCTTTCACAAAGAGCTTTTCTGCCAGAAAGCTCTGTGTATGGGACTCTGTATTGATTGATGGCTCCATGACTTCTGTGGTAATTATGCCTGACTGTGGCTTCCCAGCAGAGATGATCCTACTCACACATGAAGACAGTCTATAGTATTCCCCACATGCACAGGAAGTAGTGTGGCCTAGTAGTTAAGTGTAGCATGTAGTAATTACGAATCAGAATGTCTTGTTTATACCCCAGCTCTGCATTAATTAGCCCTGGGTCCCCAACAAGGTGACAGTAGAAATTTTGCTGGAGTCAGATCTTGGTTTTTCCAAAGCTCATCCTGATGTCTCCTCTCAGCTATTTTAAGAAAACCATTTAAGAATCACAGTCTTTAGGTACATCTGTAATCCAGCCATTTGGGAGGCTGAGGCAAGAGGATTGCAAATTCAAGGTCAGTCTGGGCAACCCAGCAAGACTCTGAGTTGATTAAATAAATGAAAGACATGGAGGACGTAGCTCCATGACAGAGAACCTCTGGGTTCAATCCCTAGTACCACAAAGAAAATTTGAAAAAAGAATCAATGTTCTTGTATCCCCAGAATCTAGAGCAGATGCATACTGTCTTAGGCATAGCAGTTGTTTGAAATGTGTTTGCATGAATGAAATGTGATAAGTAAAACCACTCAAACTTTCTTTCATTAAGACTAGTATTCAGTAATGTAAGTTTCCTTAATGGAAAAAGCAAAGGTAAATAATGGATTCTCATGGGCACTAATTCAACCTTGTTATTAATTCTTACCTGTATCTCCTAATATCATAGCAATTACAGATAAGGTTCAAATATCTTCTGTTACCCACTGAATGCTACAAAACAAGCGCTTTAGCTGGGTCTTCCGCAATATAAAAATGCATATTTTTCTTAGCATAATTTCTTCCAGGCCTTAATCCCCTGGGTTCAGTCTTAAGTTTTTTTGCTATGGTGACCTCTCTTGACTTACTCTGGCAGATAGATATCTTTGCAATTTCTCTTCTTATGCTTTTCCTTCTTCTGTTACTTTCAGAGTCTTATTTACTCAAGGAAACACAAGAATCCAGTTCTGTCAAGGAAAAAGCAAATTAAAAAGTGGTTAAAGCATGTATTGCCACTTGACAAGCCCCTCTGGATCCATTTGGGCTTATGACCATGGCAGTCTTCGGAAAGGTTTTTATTTCACAAACCACTGAGCCCTTCCAAGCCACATGCTGTTTGATAATTAGGGGGTATATTATCTGTGATAGAAACCCAGTGCTGAAGAAAACAGTGAAAGGGACTAATATAGATAGCCAGCTGTTGTTTTTCTGCCACTGTACCGGTTGACTTAAACTATGTTTCCATCCAAATTCATTTGGAGCCAAAGCTTTTTTCTGACAGCGATGAGATAGCAAACAGCTTACTATTCCATCCTGGCTATATCGCCATGTCGATAGCCAACATCCAGTAGGCTTCATGATTTACAATGTGCTTTTATGTCTCTTGTCTTAATCCTCATAATATCCTGGAGAGTTGAGAAAAATGTGACCCCATTTTAGAGGTACAACAGATGGATGTGATTTTCTGGGACGTCTTGTCCAAGGTTCAGTGGTGGAGCCAGAACTCCCTGGTTTCTACTGAATTCTTTATTGCTATCCTTATTTTCCATGTTTTATCCTTTTGGTACTTGTGGAAACTCCAGCTGGTTTTGGTTCTTTCTTTCTTTTTTAATTTTTATGAGCTCAACTGGGGTTTCTATTTGAGCCTTTAGTAGGAGTCATTTGAACAAAACCCATTCTTTAGTTACCTTTGCCTGGGACCACAGCTACATGGACCTATTAGCCACTGGGTCCACAAACTTTTTCCTGGGGATCATCACCATGTGGACCTATTGGCCACTGGGCCCACCCACCTTTTCCTGGGGACCATTGAACATGACTATTAGTTGACCCAAGGTAACTGGTAATTCCAAACCAAGGATCTTACTGCACTGTTCCCTAAGAGATACTTCAAAACAAGGCTACATGGGTTTTCTAGAGATTTCTTCCTTGATAATTGCCTTCCTACCATAGGTCGGTAGCTTTAGATTTGGAGTATGTTCAGAATCAACTTTACCAAATTAAAACACACTAGAGAACTTTCAGAAAAAGCCTACCTTGTAGTTTCATTCGTATCCAGGAAAGTTTCTCAGTTTTATTAATCTTTTTTGTTGTCTTTGAAGCTAAACCTGCTGGCATTGCAGAACCTGCTTCCTGGCAGCTGGGACACATATTTATAATCATTATTTCCATCCTTTGAAGGTAACCTTTGGACTTTATTGATTGCTTTACCTTAGGTACTATTCACCTGGGATCCTTGAGTTGTCCCTTATGATACTGGCAAACAGTGTTAGCATCCTCACCTTTCATATAACACATTAACAAATGAAGACTATGTGATTGTTCTACTGAAAATATGTCTTGATTTTTTTTTTTAGTATTTCTAATGCTTCTTTTGTGTTTATAGGAAGTACACAGAGACAGCTACTTGTGCAGGCAGTTATCTTCTAGAACTTCGTGGATAGTCAAAGATGAGGTAAGTGCTATAGTCAATATTGAAAAACACATTTCAGAGTAAATTCATTTATTCAGTTCTATCCCTAATATTTCTTCTTGTTTCTTTCCTTGCTTAATTGCTTTTTTTTCCCTCCCTTTATTCTTCCTGGTGTTGGCTCAGTTGTTCTCCAGAAATTGAAGTGTGATTTCAGTTCCAAAGGAATCTTAGTTCTATTAGAGAACTTTTGTTCTTAGCTTAAATTAGGATAATAAACCAGAGTGTGGCAAACATTCATTAAAAGCAAGAATGTTTCTCTGGTAAGATATACATCTTCATTAATTCTTGAAAGATCTAGAATCTTTTTTTCTAGTTTTTTGCTGTGATTTCATAAGCTTGGAATGTATATTTTGGAAGAAATTATAAGAGGTTACTAAAGAAAATTGGAATAACTTTGAGGGGAGGACCTCCATCTGTAAAATTAATGTGAAATAATGAGCTTTAGAATCAGTATCATCCGTGCATGACTGCAAGGGAAATAGCCACCACGATCCCCTTTCAGTTTCTGGAACAAGTCTAGCTTCTTCCCATTTGGCAAGCTTAACACTTTCTAGCCTTCCATCTGCTATTTATGAAGGACTCCTCAGACATGGAGGCTCAAGTCATGTGATCTCTCAGAGAAATTTTCCTTTAGTCATTCTATTACTCTGTAGATCATTCATCGTAATTATTTTTATTTTAACTTGATTCTGTCTTTACTGACCAGATGTATTCTGCCAGAGGTGACAGATCTTGGGTACCTTGTTTCCATTTTATTTCTAACATCTAAAGGAGCCCAATAAATACTTGTCAAGTTCAATGAGTGAGGTATTTCCACATGGCTATTCACTATCATTGGCATTATTTGTAGGTGAGGAATTCAAAGGAGTATGAGATGTTGAAGATTTTCACATACCTGCTTTAAATTTTTGTCCACATTTATTGAAGTGTAATTAACAAAACATAAACTATTCCATACATACAGTATGTTTGACAAACTTTGCTATATATAGTCACCAAAATCAAGATAGTGAACATAACAATCTTAGCCCCAAATCTTCCCCTGGTAGTTGACTATTCCATCCTTCCTGCCGTCTCTACACATACGTAGGCAAACACTACCATGTTTTCTTTCTGTTGCTAAAGATTTGTTTTCGTTTCTGGATTTTAAAGTGTACAGTTGTTTGTGACCAACTCTTCACACTGAACAAGATTGTTTGTAAATCCACCCATGTCTTTGAAGGCACCATCCATGTGAATTGAGTGACTCCCACATATGAATATATCACAGATAGTTCCTCCATCCACTTTTGGTGGACATGTGGGCTCCACCTGGGTACTTACCAAAGAATCCCTGCTGTGGAATAAAGTATGAAGGTGTCTTCACCGCCACTGGGTGAATACCTGGCAGTGGACCATCTAGGTCGTATGGTCGTAATGTGTGTGAATTCATCTTCCAGATCTACCGAGTCATCTTGCAAAGCAGTTGCAGCACTGAGCCTTCCCATCGGCATAGCGTGAGTGGCTATTCCGCCCCATCTTTATTCACACTTCCTGTACTTAATCCTTTCCAAGGGCCATGTAGGTGGAAATGTGCCCTAACTCCTCATGTCTTTAGTTTGCCCTCATGAATAATGATGTTGAAAAACTTTTTTTCTATAACTTTTGGCCATCTGTATATCTTCTTTTGTGAAATGTCTTTTCAAATAGTTTAAAGACGAAGACTTTTTTTTGGCAATTTTTATTATTGTCTTATGAAGACTTTTTGTAATTGGAGCTTCATAGTTATATATAGTAGTTGGGGTTATCCCAACAAACTCATGCATAAATGGAAATCAGTTTCGATTCATGATCTGTCCCCTTTTCCTTCCCCCTTTCCCTCCTGTTCTCCCTCCTCTCACCCCTTCTGCTTCCTCTGCTGAGCTAGACTTCTCTCATTTGTCTATTAATTTGTATTTAATTGGTTCTCTATCTTATCTTTCCCTCCCGCTTTCCTTCATTTTACTCTGGCTTCCACACAAAAGAGAAAACATTCAACCTTTGAGTTCCTGAGTTTGGCTAATTTCACTTAGCATGATATTCTCCATGTCCATCCATTTACTGGCAAATGCCATAATTTCATTCTTTTTGATGGCTGAGTAGGACTCCATTGTGTATATATACCACAATGTCTTAATCCATTCATCTATTGACGGGCCTTTGGGTTGATTCCATAACTTACCTATTGTGAATTGAGCTGCTCTCAACAGCGAAATGACTGTGTCACTATAGTATGCTGATTTTAGATCTTTTGGGAAAATACTCAAGAGTGGGATAGCTGGGTCATATGGTGGTTCCATGCCTAGTTTTTTGAGGAATCTCCACACTGCTTTCCAGAGTGCTTGTATTAGTTTGCAGTCCCACCAGCAATGGATGAGTGTACCTTTCTCCCCACAACCTCACAAGCATTTGTTGTTGGTATTCTTGATTGTTGCCATTCTAAATGGAGTGAGATGAAATCTTAATGTCATTTTGATTTGCATTCCACTGATTGCTAGAGATATTGAACATTTTTAAATTTATTTTTTGGCCATTTGTATTTCTTCTTTTGAGAGATTTCAGCTTAGTTCTTTTGCCCATTTATTGATTGGGTTATTTGACTTAATTTTTTTGGTGTTAAGTTTTACTCATGAGTCACTTGTCAGATGTATGTTTGGCTTTCCATTTTTATTTTATGGATCTTTTTATCAGTGGCACATGTAATAATCATCTGCCAAACCTGATACACTCAGATGGTTTCCTAGATTTTCTTCTAGTAATTATATAATACTAGATGGCATATTTAGGAATGTGATACATTTGAAGTGAGTTTCTATGCAAAGTTTTATAGCTTTGATTTTGCACCTGATATGTTTTTAGTTGTGTGTAAAATTGATTGATTTATTGATGGATCAATCACGTCTGTTCCAATTGTTCCATCACCATTTTGTGAAATAGTTATCATTTATGCATTGATTTGCTTTAGCACTTTTATCCAGATCAATTGACTCTATATTTAGGACTGTATTTCTGATATTTTCACTATCCTCCATTGATCCATTCATCTTTATACAATGCTACACTGCCTAGATTACTATAATTTTTAGTAAGTCTCAAAATCCATTGATGTATATCTATCAACCTTATTTTATTTTCAATATTGTTTTGGTCTTTCCATTACCATATATTTCAGAATCCCTTTGCCAATTAAAAATAATCCTGTTAAGGTTTTGGATGAGGTTCAATTAAATCAACAATATGTTGTTGGAATATTGACATTCAAACAATATTGATTCTTCTAATCCATGGACATTAATGTAGGTCTAATTTAATTTCTCTACACAATGTTTTGAGGATTTCATTGAACATGTTCTTCTTCACAAATTTCATAAAAATTTCCCGATTTTTTTTTTATTTTCCTTAAATGGTGTTTCTTCATTCAGTATACTGCCAGGTAGAGGTTAATCCATTTTACTCGCTATTTCAAAAACTAGCTTTTCCTTTATTCTGATCATTCTCTATGTTTTTTTTTCTGTTTTATTAATGTATTCTCTTATTGTTTTCACTCTTCTCTTACTTCTTTTTCTAGTTTCTAAAGGTCAAAATTTGGGCCATCCTTCACAACTTCTTTTTCTTTAAGTATAGAGAGCTGTAAAATTCAGTTTAGGTAAAGCGTGATTACAGTCTACAAGTCTTAATATGCTGCCTTTTGATTTTCATTTGAATAAAAATTCTTAATTTCCCCTTTGATTTCTTTCATCCATAAGGTACAAGAAAAGAGTTCTTTAATTTTCATATATTGGGTATTTTATAAATACTTTTAATGGTTTCTAATTTAATCCAAGCATTATCATTAAGCATGTTTTATATTATTTGAGTTAGATCAAATGCATTGAGAATTATTCTACACAGAGAATATGATTTATTTTGGTTAATGTTCTATATATAATTGAAAATAATGCACATTCTACTGTTGTTTGGAGTTTTCTAGTAATGTAAAATAGTTCAGCTAATTTGTATAATATCACTGTTGCATATACCTCTAGTTTCTGACTCTTTTGTAATTTACTAATAGGAAAGTACTTGAATTTTCAACTATAATTATGGATTTTTCCACTTCTTTCTTCAGTGTTTCAGCTTCTGTTTCATGTACCTTGAAGCTCTATTGCTAGATGCACCAATGCTTCGATTTTTATATCATCTCTGATCTTTCATCATGGTCAAATTACCCTCCTTTTCCCAGGAAATGACCATGGTTCTCAAACTTACATGGTTTGGTAAGAATATGGGCCCTTCAGTTTTTCAGTAATCAATGTAGGGATGGCGTCTGTGTTTCCATTCTGTGACTGCTAAGCTCTTTCTGTACTTATTTTAAAAGTGAGTTGAAAATAGTACTCCCACTTCCAGCTGAAGCATGGTTACCTTTCTGCCACCGTCCACTAGACACCTGTGAAAAACATCCCAAACAGCTGTTCCCACCTGGCATGTCATGCAGAGTGTAGCAGGTCCCAAAAGGGGAAGCTGGGGAAGAGAATCCATCAATGGCAGTAGTTTTGCATGGGGAGAGTGTCCCACAAAGAGGGCAGGGAATTAAGGCAGAGCCCAGAGGATACCCTGCATTCAGAAAAGGGAACTGAGAATTGAAAGAGGCCAAGTAAGAAGTTATTAAATCGATTGAGGTATAGAAATAAGCATTGTTTAAAAAGAAACAGAAATTTATAAAACTAAAACATAAATAAAAAGAACATCATTGAGCTGTTGGATAAGTTTAAGTGATACAAGTAACTAGAGCCCCTGAAGGAGAAGAAGGAGATAAGGACCCCAAAAAAAGCAAACAAATAAATAAGTTAATAAAAAAAATGGAAGAAACTATGGCTGAATTTTTCAACAGTTGATGAATACTACAAATAAACTGAAAATCCAAGAAAGCAAATCCAAGGCAAAGATACATAAAAACACAACATCAAGCTATCTCAGAATCTTAAGTTTGGAAGTTAGTGATAAAGAGACTATCTTAACAGCAGTTCAAGGAAGGAAAAAAATAAAAGGACACCTTGCCTACAATGCCCAAAAGCAAAGCTAGAAATTGGCAGAAGAGTTCTCAGGAGAAACACAATGAGCCTATACATGGGAAAGCAGTCCATGTTTTTCAAGATGGAAATAATAGTCTGTCAACCAAGAGTGCTAGGCAGAGCAGGAGCATCTTTCAATGATGAAGATGCAATACAATTCAGGTATACACCTTTGGAAAGCCTTCATCACTGGTAGATCTGCACTTGAGGGAGGGTAAGAGAAAATCCTCCTACAGGCAAAAATGAAATCATGCCATAGAGGTGTCTGGCTCTTCACAGAGAAATGAAAACTAGTACAGATGGGAAATGGATTTGTAAGTAATTAAGCTTTTCCTCTGATTTTAAATCTTTTGAAAAGACAATTGGATGGAGAAAAAATTAATGTGCACTGTGGTTTGTAACATATTTAGAAACAAAATAAGAAAATACTAGCATGAAAACCAGGAAAAGGGGGCTGGGGCTGTAGCTCAGTGGTAGAAGGCTTCCATGGGGTTTGATCCTCAGCATCACATAAAAAAATTTTAAAAATAAATAATAAAGGTATTGTGTCCATCTGTAACTAAAAAAAATAAAAATAAAAAACAGAAAAAAGTACACTACTTCAATTTTAAAAATAATGTACTTCACATGGCGCAATACTAGTCACATATAAATGTGTTAAAGATGCATTTTATAAACTCTAAAACAGTTAAGAAGTTCTCATTAATCCATCAAGAGATAAAACACAATTAGAAAAAATTAGGATGAATCTAAAACAAGGAAATAAAAGAGGAAATTGTTTAATATTTCACATATAGAAAATAAATGGCAAGATCGTATATTGAAAACAAACCATGTCAGTATTCACAGTAAATGTAAGTGGTCAAAACACCCAGTTAAAGAGACAGAAATTTTCAATGTGGCTTTTTAAAAAGGAAAATCCTACTATCTGCTGCCCATAGCCATTTAGATAAGATACACTTTTTACATTTTCAAATACCAAAGAAAAGCAATAACTGGAGAATAAGAACACGTAATGAAATATTGGAATTGTGGAAGTAGTTTAGTACAAAACTAAGAACATAAAAGAGAATAACATTTGGGTAGTTTGAATAGTAGTCATGAGATAAACTTTCAGACCTTCGCCTACTTTTCTAATATCTATATTTTTATTTTATTTGTTTTTTTGTTTATTTATATATTTTTTTATTTTTTATTTTTTTGTACTGGAATTGAACCCAGGGGTGCTTTACCACTGAGCCACATCCCTTTTTTATATTTTATTAGAGACAGGGGCTAACCAAGTTGATTAGAGCCTCCGCTAAGCTGCTGAGCTGTCTTTGAACTTGACATCATCCTGTGTGAGCCTCCCCAACCACTGGCATTACAGGTTTGTGCCACCATGCCCAGTGCTATGCCTTTATTCTTCTGAATTTACTCTATAGTCTAGTTAATTGACACCTATTTAATTTTCTTTTTACCTCTACTTATGACTCTTTGTACCTTTGTTAACACTGTTCCAACTTCCTACGTTTTTACACTTGCGTAAGGATACATGGTTATTTTTATTTTCAATATTTTCATTAGTGCCCTTCAGTTGTACATAACAGTAGGACTCATTTGGACATAATCATACATGCCTGGAATATAACTTGCTCCATTATTTAATTTTATTTAACCCATACTATGACCCACAAGTCAGGCATTAGTATGTTTACATGTTATTTTTGTTGGTGGTGGTTTTCATTTTTGTTTTTTATCATAAAAAAACTTAGGATGAGATTCACATATGAACTATGAAAAGTCATATGTATAACATGTGGCTGAACTGAGACCTGAATCATGCTTATCACTCATCCTAGTAGAAAACCTGTGGTTTTACAGTGATGGATAAGGATATATGTTGTCACGACATTCTTTCTCCTGGAAGTACTCACATATTAAATAAGCTAAGGGCAATTCTCCCTGAGCTTCTGCAAGAGTTTTGGTGAGTAAGTAATGCCTTTTCCACTCTGCATTAAATGACATTACATGAGATAATACAGGAGTATAAACATATTCTATTCACATGCTTTTGTAAGAAAATGAGATTCTCTGCTTACATTCTTCTATCATCTTTTTCTTATATCCAGAGATGGAAAAAGAAGGAGGGCAATTGCAATAACAGAATGATAACTGCGCTAGCCAGTAGCATCGTTCGAGAAGTGACGTAATAAACTTCATCTTTGTGTGAGTAATGACGTCACTGAGCTTCTGACTTTTGCATAGTCTCAAAGTGAAGCCATCACATTCATTGTTATTTTTTTTCCCTCATTATAGCTGCAGTGGAGAATTTACCAGTATGTAGAATCTGTCATCAGATGATAACTGCCATATTGATTTTTCCCCCATTATGACAAGGTTGCTATAGCTTGTTTAGATTTGAATGAGGGCCATTCCATAACCTCAGAAAACAAGCTGATGAAGAGAAGAAGGAGAGACCAGGACAGAACCAAGAGATCCATGTTGGCTATAGGGTTGGACTTCCCAAAGACGTGGATGAGCAGACCAAATCAGATCCCAGCTGACAAATTTAGGTACAATTTTGACAGGTGTAAATGGTCAAGGAGGGCTGAGAGAATGTCAGCAGTACATAATGGACCCTGACGACTTCCTCTAGTTTGTAACTGCATCTCAGTTTGCTTCATTAACAACTCCGTGATGGCCAAGCCTTTGTGCTCGCTGAAAATAGAGTTCTGCCCAACAACTAGGGATAGGAAGGGTCTGTAGATCTGGTGGGGTTTCATCTCCAGATGTCAGAGGCTCTAAGTTTAGGGCCTAACTTCATGTTAGTTTAAACTCCTCATTTTTCCCTCTATTTTAGTTCTAATTAGAGTGATTGGAACAGAAACTGTTGCTTAAAGGAGTCGAGTACTTTCTTTTTTTTTTTTTTTTTTTTTTTTTCTTTAGTTGTAGATGGACACAATGTCTTTATTTTATTGGTTTGTATGTGGTGCTGAGGATCGAACCCAGGGCCTCACGCATGCCAGGCAAGCGCTCCACCGCTGAGCTACAATCCCAGCCCAAGTCGAGTACTTTCTAGTGAGCACAGCCGAAATAGGAAAGCGGCAACCAGCGGTCCTGTTACTTAACTGTTTCTATTATGTGGTTTAAAATAATAATTGTCAAATTGTCTAACTAAAAAGAGACTCTGCCTAGTTTCATCTTCCAAACAACTGATAATAAAAAGTAGATAGGAAAAAAGTAAAATAGTTTATTTTTCATAAACTAGAAAAGAGAATGCTGAATCACAAGTGCTAATTTACTCTTTGAAAATTAATGCCCCCAAACCCCCAAATTATATTTCTAAATATTTAAAAACTATTTAGAGTTTTCCAAAAGCATCCTTCACATCCTGAGGAAGAAAGGATTTTTTTTTTCTTTGCTCATGAACACTGGAATATTATAAGGGCTTCTAGAGCCCCCCACCCATTCCCTCCAAATCACTCTAGTACATAAATGGCTCAGGCCAAGTGAAGAAGCTTACAGAAAAACTACCATGGCAGGGTGCAGCTTGTCATTGTGACAGATGCCAATCAAAAGTAGGCAGATGCAAAGTGCACCACAGGAGGGACCATTGACAAATCATGTTTCACTCTGAGCAAGGACAGAATGGAGTCATATTGCGGAAAAGAATAATTCTGAGAATAAGTTCTGAAACAACAGAGTAAAATCCAAGATGCTGGTTGATACCCTTCGCTCTCAACTATTCCATGACACTACTCTTCAAAAATTATGTGTGTGTAGCATGCATGAGGCCCCAAGTTCAATACCTAGCACAGAACACACACATATATATATGCGTGTACTTATATAAAAATATAAAACTATATATATAAATTTATATATGATATATATTATATATTAGATATACATATGTATATCTAATATATATTATATAGATCAGGGAAAAAAGTACTCCCATTTAATATAAATGCTATGAAGCCTATTTTACAAGACATAAAAAGCAACACAGAGAAAAATAATTTAAACCATAAATGCACTAAAGCTAAGCAGATTTAAATTTAAATTATGAATTACAAATAAATGCTATTTTATATGTTCAAAAATAATAAAACTTTTGCACTATTTCAAGGAATTCAAAGATAATAAAGCAAAATTAGAAAAAAAAAAAAGAAAGAAAACAGGGCTTCGTGAAGCACAGGAGGCAAAGGATAAAGAAGAAAGTGGAACAGAGTCCCTCTCCAAAACAGGGCAGGTGTCAATGAAGGGAACTTCAGAAAACTCAGTGAAAGGAAATTGAGGCGAAGACACGCTTAACACGTTAGAGAAAAAATAATAGAGAAAATGAAGGAGACTCACATTTACATAATTGAGTACCCTGAGAAAGATCAATTAAAAGAAAACAACCAGCTACACGTATGGAGGAAACAAGAAGGATAAAACCCGCTGAGTCGGTGGCAGAGGCAAGAACAAGACAACGTGCAGAGACATGACAGGCGACAGGTCGGCGTCTTGCACACCAGGAATGACAGAGAGAGCAATGTGCAAAATTCTGTTGCAGGTTGGCTGCAGGGACACAGTTTGGAGCCACCACAATGCATTGGAAGGTTGACTGCTACATAGATATGGATTTCTCCAAAAGCTGATTAATTCCCAATATAACATGTTTTTTGAAAGTCAGGGAACAATTAGAAAAGTGGAAACACTAGGAGAGAGCAGCCTCACCCACACCTTGGTTGCCTTCTCTCCTGTACTGGATTCTTCTTCTCCCTGGCTCCATGGATTTGACTTTCTGTTGTTGTGGGAGCTCCTTGAACAGCCTCGGTAAGAAGGCTGCCTCTTGGTGATTGGTGCTAGTCCCAAATCCACAGGGCAAGCAGCTGGAGAGGGAAGATGAGCATGGAGTAGGGAAGCCAAGGGCAAGCAGGAGTCTGTGAAGGTGGGCTGGAGTCAACACCATCCTCTCAATATCTCCTTGCCACCAGCATTGATGGGTTCCCGCCAGCTTTGATGGGTCCAGTAGTAAAGTAGCTACCATTCTTCATCTCTAAGTAACATCTACCTGGCCCAGGATCAGAAGAGCTGATGCAGACAATACAGAGCAAGCCTAAGCAACTGAGGTCTAGCTTCTGTCCCACTCCAAAGAGGTCAGAGAGGAGAAATGCCATAGCCCATCAGGGCTGCAGCAGTATCTCATGCCCTGGACCAAACTTTTATGGGCAAAAAATGGAGGACAGCGTTAGGTGCTGCTTGTCAAATCTCACGTAAAAAGTCATCCTTGCTGACCAGGTACTATAACAGGAGAGAAGAATCTGCAGAATGTTCCAAGGTGGCTACATTGGCACAGTATTAATCTACCACAAGGTGGGTATTAACCGCCACGTATAAATAGATATCTTTGAAAGTTGATGACTCACAGAGCCCAAGTATAAACACAGTATTATTCAAAAGCTTAATTCCAGAAATCACCAAGACATCCAGATGTAGTTGGAAAAGGTAGAGGAACTCTTTGAAAATATTAAAAAGTGAGGGGAAATCTTTCCAAATATTAGGAAGAGGTTAAAAAAATGATTTCTCCCTCCTTCTCTCTCGCTCTCGCTCTCTCTCTCTCTCTCTCTCTCTCTCTCTCTCTCACACACACACACACACACACACACACACACACACACACACCTCTCTTTAATTTTAGCAATAGGATATCGAGGAGAAGGTACATGTATGAAAATCATTTTGACCAGCATTAGATTCCTGGCTTTCCCTCCTGTTTCTTACATGCTTTTAGAAAGCTACCCGTTTCCCTCAAACTCAGTTTGTACGTACCCAAAATGGTAATTATAGCACCTTCCTCAGAGTGACAGTGTGAATGAATAAATACATACATTTTGTCAAGTGATTCTTTGGATCCATTTCTCCACTAAATTCTTGGAAATTCTTCCTATGCAATATGGGGTGTGGGGCAGAGATCTCAAGCACGAGGGTAGAATGTGGTGGTTCAGCCTGTCAGAGGCCATCACAATAACGAAGCCGTAGTATTGGACTCTGAGTGGCAGGTCAGCTCCCAACACCTGTTTTAGATGACAAAGAAGAGTTCAGTTGCAAAAAACAAATGCCAAGACAATTCACCGTTACAAATTGGAAAACTGTGCTCAAGCTGTGTCATGAGGACTTCTCAGAAATACAAAAACAGGAAAAATAAAAATAGTTTTCTCCAGCACCCCAGGATGATCTCTGCTTCCTCCATGGAAAATTGTCCTGCTCAACCTGCAGTTTAGTGCTGAGCTTTTGTTCTGATGTGGAAGGGGAAGATGACTCCTCTTCATTTTGGACCCCCAAATAAACCACTAGAATGCTCATTGCTGGAGGGACTTGAATGTCACCAGTCCACGAGTTGGTTGTACCTGAGTTTTAGGCTCTAGGAAGAATATTTGAATCTTAGGAGGAAAAGTTAGTATGCATGTATGTGACTTTAAATTCTGCCCTTCCCTCACAGACTGTCTGCAGGGTTGGCAGCGTTTATGTGCATTTATTTATTTATTCTTAAATACATGTTTTGTTCCCTTTGAAAACAAAGTATATAATATAAGGGCAATCCATGTGTACCATGGAAAGCCACATGGCTCAGCAAACCATCTGAGCACTCTTTGGGTTTCTGTTATAATTTCCTTTATTCAAATCTTTTGATGAATTGTGTGGGTAGTAGCATTGTGAGTTTTTCAATATCTCACTAAATATATTTAGAATGCTTAATTGAAGCTTAACCTTTATTATCATTATTTTTTTCTGCAATACATGTTGTCTCTAGCTAATAGTTATGGGGAGAAAAATTCCCCTCAGTCAAGGTCTTATATTTAGCTGCTTCATGTTTTTTTTTTTTTTTCCTTTATAGCTGGAAAAAAAAGATGAAGGTTCTGAATGAATTGATACAACAGGAAATCAACAGGGTAAAATATAATTTTGATGATTTCTTCTTGGCACGGCAGTTATACCCGGTACACTTGATGATACATTAAACAAATAGTTCAAACAAAGCCATTAATTTCCTTCCTATCTACACAATTTTAATTAGAAACATTTAATTAGACTTGGCAAAAAATTTCTCAGGAAGATTGCAGAATGCATATTTAAGCTGCTTTAGATGCAAGGAAATACATTTTTCAGCATTTACTAAGTACAACAAATAGCTGCCCTGTTGTAGGTATTTCACGGGAAACATTCTTGTCAAAATTATCTTTTATCACAAAATTTATTGGAGTACAAAGTTCTCTCAGGGTTTATTAGTTATTAAGCTTTGCTACTTTAATTGTTATAATAAATAAGATGCCTTTTTAATATATTCACTGCATTTTATATTATGTCATATTTTTATGGCGAGCAATAAATGTGTTTGATGTTCTTGATGCCTATTTTACCACCGGATTTTTTTTTTTTAACTTTCATTATCATGAGCATTTCTGACATGAATTAAAATGACATGCAAATATGCAAGCTCATCTCATTGAAGCCAAATTGCTAAATTGTTGAATTCATAGAGCCGTTTAATCTTAGGAAGCAAAAGTTGTTTTCAAATAAATGTGGTAGAACTCCACCAATTTTTTAAAGTGGTTCTCTTTTATTTCTGTTATTCCACAACCATTTGTGTGCAGGAAATATGCAAATACAGTACTTTCTTAAAAAAAAAAAAACAACAGTTCACATTATTCCAAATAATGTCTTGAATCATCTTTATTTAAAGGCACTGTACTGTGCTTTCTAGGTAAAGAAACTTTACATGAACTAATTACCCAGTAGGTACAGTCCCTGAGCGACTCCAATATTTACTAACACACTGTTAAATGTGGGCATGAATGTTTCATGTTATTTACCCAAAAGACGGCAACCTTAAATGGTTTCATGTATACTTCTCCAGATTTTTAGTGTACGTATGTTTAATTTTCCAATAAAAGTAGTGCCATGTGCATATGAGTTTGCAATTTGTCCTTTTTTATTCAATTATACATATTAGGCATGAAAAAATTAATATAGGTTTAGGAGCATATCTCAGTGGTACAGTGCTTGCCTAGTATTGTGCAAAGCCCTGGGTACCATTTGTAGCACTGCAAAACAAGAAGGAAAAAAAGGAAAAAATTCAACATACCCTATACTGTTTTTCAAAAAACACACTTGGTCTGTCTGAGCCCTGCCTGAGCTCATGCTTATCGTATAGATACAAAGAGGAAGCGCGCCCCAGCCTTTGAAATATTTTCAAATGTGTGAGGACATCGAGAAACCAGATCTACTTTTTCTCTGCATTTTAGTTCAGGCCTGCCTTAAAAGTCGTTCTGAGGGGCTGGGGCTGTGGCTCAGTGGTAGAGCAACTTGCCTCGCACGTGTGAGGCCCTGGGTTTGATCCTCAGCACCACATATAAATAAATGAATAAAATAAAGATCCATCAGCAACTTAAAAAATATTTTTTAAAAAATGGTTCTGACTTTATTAACATTATTAGGGTCAGGATACTTGTGCTGTAAATTCTTTTTTTTTTAAATTTACTTATTCTACTTAGGTCTACATGACAGCAGAATGCGTTTTGATTCATTGTGCACAGATGGAGCACGACTTTTCACTTCTCTGGTTGTGCATGATGTAGAATCGCCCCACATGTGCAGTCATACATGTACCTAGAGCAATGATGTCAATTCTCATTAGATGTCTGAAGCCCACATTTGTGATAGTCACTATCATATAAACTTGATGGCCACTAGAAGGTTCCCCAGGTTTTAGGCATTTCCTCCATCATCTCAAAACATCCCACCAAGTGAGCAGGCTCTGCCCCTCGTGTTACTGCTGGGGACTCAGAGGCACAGTGTGTGGTGGGTTCAGTGCATTATGTTAGTAAGAAGAGGAGCTGGGAATGGGAAAGTAGCAGTTACAGACTTGCTGGTCAGGTATTCTGGAGAGCAGAGTTCCACCTGCACATGGAAGAGAAACCTTTTCAGAATAACTAAGCTCTGCTAGGTGCGTTTATTTCATTGACACAAAGTAGAACGAAGGGTTCTTAAGGACTGGGGAGGGTGCCCCGGGGAGAGGGTAGAAGGAGGGTAGATAGACATGATCAGCACAGTGTTTGCACAGGTGGAAATACCATGAGGAATCCCACTGATGTGGAAAATTAAAATGTTTGATAAATATAATAAAAATATTAATATGTACCTACATGTGACCTTACCCATCTCCCTATTGAAAGCACGTGACTCAATTTCATGCTGCATGCTGGTAATCCCAGCAACCTGGGAGGCTAATGCAGGAGGATCCCAAGTTCAAAGCCAGCCTCAGCAATTTAGCGAGGCCTTAACCCACTTAGTTAGAGGCTGTCTCAAAATTTAAAAACTAAAATGAAAAAGAGCTGGGGATGTGGTTTAGTGGTGAAGTGTCTCTGGATTCAATCCCTGATACCAAAAAAAAATCAGTAAATATTAAGAATAATCATCTACCAAGTCTTTGTTCCAAAGTGTGTTCTTTGAGTATACCATGAGAATCCGATTTTTTAATGCACTACTAGGGATTATACCATTGAGCTACGTCCCCAGCCCTTTTAATTTTTATTTGGAGTTGTTAAGGCCAGCCTCAAATTTAGCAATCCTCCTGCCTCAGTCTCCCAAGTCACTGGGATTACAGGCATGCACCACTCTGCCCAGCATACAAGAGATATTATTTACACAAAATTTATTTTGGGTAGAGAATAACATATGAAAATATATTTTTTAGCTTCTAATAACAGAGATCAGATATTTTGTTTTTAAACTTTATTGTGACCATATTACCTAACACTTGCAGAAAATTTGTGGATACTATGGCTCTGTGGAAAAAGGTTTAAGAAAAAAGCTGACTAATACAATATGATAGTAAAAGATTAGAAAAATTAACAATATTGAAATTATTAACAGTCATGTGCCTACAATAAGATTTTTTTGTTTTTATAATCGTAATTGATGCCCAAAACCATTTTATGTGAGTTGTTGAGAATTTTATTACTCACTTCCTACATGGCTGCGTCTCTATTTCAATCCAAATATCCAGCATAATATTTCTCCAGAAGTTGATAGGAGGTGGCTATTGAACAATGTCTTTATTGATGTCAGATCTCAGAAAACGTAAAAATTCTACAAAAGGATATGGATGTTGTACATGAAACCATGAGTAGTCATTTCTTCAACTTATGAAAGAAATGTCTGCCCATTGTTTTACAAAATTTATATGTTTTTTAAACAAACAAAAAATTTCCTGCATAGTGACAGATTTCTGATTCCTGAAGTATTCATCATGGTGCAATTTAATGGCTTTTGAAAAATCCTAGCTAAATGTGACTTAACCATTGGTCATTGATGGGTATAAGCCACATTTATGAATCAAGGGCTCAGATATCTCAGCCAAGAAGATATTTCCTTCATGGATCATATAAACTTGGCTATTTCTTTTAGCCCAGAAGTGAAAAGGGAAAGTTGGTTAAGATTCCCAGCTTGTTCTTATAATGGATATTGTTGAAGAAAAAGAAGCAAACAGAAAGCTTTAACTAAGAAAGAGTGTAACCAGGGCTGGGACTGTAGCTCAGCGGTAGAGCGCGCGCGCGTGAGGCCCTTGGTTCCATCCTCAGCACCACCTACAAAGTAGTAAAATAAAGACATTGTGTCCATCTACAACTAAAAAAATATTAAAAAAAAAAAAAAGAAAGAGTGTAACCAGCCTGCATGCCTCCTGTCTTCTATCCATTCAATTACTTATAAAATAGTAATGAAACAAATCTTAGAAGTCAGATATTCCTGAGATAAGTGATGAACAAGACAACTGAATTTTCCATCTTATTCTACTGGGGAAAAGAGAACCAACTAAAGGAATAAGGAGAGAAAGAATGGAAAAAAGAGAAATATCAGGTTTCTTATGGAGCAATACACCAGAGAAATAACGTGGGCCCACTCTGAGCCAACATCAGGGGCATGGTGGCGCGTACATAAATTTGAGATATATGTGGAGACTCAACACACATGGCCTCTCAGGTTTATTTTTGCATTGCGATTACTTTTGTTATTTTATATTACTCTGCTTTTATTTCAATGAAAATTTTATTTAAAATAGGTTCACTCCAATGTCTCTATTAAAGACAAATATTTACTCTTGACCATTATATCTACTTTTTTAATGCATTAGTGATAATACATTTCAACATTTGTTATATCTGTATCAAAGATTTTGTTACTCTGAACTTAACAGAATGTATTTATTGATGTTTAAATGTCTCAATCGTAGAACACAATAAGGGAAAAAAATAAAACATCTCAGATTTGATAAATTTGCTACATGTAGAGAATTTTTGTTTTCCCTCTTTGGCATAATAAATACAACTGGATAAAAATTTTTAAATGTATTGCCAAGTATTAGAAATTGAGCCAGGGCCTTGGGAAGTTCTGTTTTTGTGTTTTTTTTTTTTTTAATATTTTTTTAGTTGTTGATGGATCTTTATTTTATTCATTTATTATTTATATGTGGTGCTGAGGATCGAACCCAGGGCCTCACGCATGCTAGGCAAGCGCTCTACCACTGAGCTACAGCCCCAGCCCTGTTTTTTGTTTTTCACAGCAGAATGCATCTTGATTTATTGTACACAAATGCAGCACAACTTTTCATTTCTGCGGTTGTACACAATGTAGCATTGTACCGTATATGCAGCCATTCATGTACCTAGGGTAATAATACCAAAGCTAAAATTGAGTGAATTGACCAAATCAAGTTTGTAGTCTAAACCTAGGTGATCACTCCCATATTATCAAGGCTGGCTGTCCAGAAAAACAAACTGCAAAAATTACTGAGAGGATGAATTTATTTCAATTTTATTTATATGTAATAGATAAAATGTCAATATTTCAAACTAGGCACCTTAATACTTGTTTATTTAAAAGAATTATTATTTTTTCTCTGATTTTGTGTCTTTTGGGGGATTGGGTTCCTGAGGATTGAACCCAGGGCACTATACCACTGAGCTATATTCCCAACCCTTCTTATCGTATATCTGTGTGTGTGTGTCTGTGTGCGTGTTTAATTTTGAGACAAGGCCTCACCAAGTAGCCCAGGTTGACCTTGAATTTGCCTCGGCCTCCCACACTGCTGGGACTGTAGGCATGCACTGCTGTACTTGGTTTGTGTTTGTGTCTTTTTGAGATCATCAGAGAATGGAACCAAGATCAAATATATCTAAATAAGAAAACCAGCACTTGTACAAATAAATTTAATCAGTATGAAATGGCCTTCTCAGGCATTCTGATTAACTTTGGCTTGAAGTCCACTTTATCTGATATGAGGATAGAGACACCTGCTTGCTCACGAGATCCCTGTGAGTGACATGTTTTTTTCCCATCCTTTCACCCTCAGTCTGTGGATGTCTTTGTCTATGAAGTGACTGTCTTGGAGATAACATATTCTTGGATCTTGCTTTTTAATCCAATCTGCCAGTCTATGTCTTTTGACCAATGACTTTAGGCCATCAACATTCAATGTTATTATCGAGAAATGATTTTTATTCCCTATCAGTTTGATTTATATCTGGTGTTTAATTTTAATTTGTTTCTCCTTTGATTGATTGTCTTTTCCTTTAGTGTAGTCCCTCCCTTTGCTGGTTTTCACTTTTATATTTCATTTCTCCTTCAGGAAATATTTTGCTGAGATTATTCTATAGGGCAGACTTTCTAGTTGTGAATTCTTTTAACTTTTATTTGTCATGGAAAGTTTTCATTTCATCTTCAAATCAGAAGCTTTTTTTACAGGATATGGTATTCTTAGTTGACATCCATTTTCTGGTGGAGCTTGGTCTATACTATTCCAAGACCTCCTAGCTTTAAGGGTCTGAGTTGAGAAATCAGCTAGATCCAAATTGGTATCCCTCTCAAAGCAATCATTCATTTTTCTCTAGCAGCCTTTAAAATTCTAACATTCTGTATGTTGGACATTTTCATAATAATGTGCTTTGATGTGGGTCTGTTGTCATTTTGTATATTGTATATTTGTATAAGCCTCCTCTATGTGCTTTTACATTTTATTCTTAAGGTTTGGGGAATTTTCCCATATTATTTCATTGAAAAGACTGTGCATTGCTTTGTATCTCCGAGCTTTCATCTATCCTGATAAATATTAAGTTTGGTCTTTTCATGGTATCCCATACTTCTTGGAAGTTTTGTTCATGATTTCTTTCCATTTTTCTCCATAATCAACTTTATTTTCTATAGTATATATTGTGTCTTCATTGTCTGAAACTTTGCCTTCCAAGTGGTCTAGTCTGCTGGTGATGCCTTTCAATGAATTTTTAATTGGGTTTATTGATTCCTTCATTTTGAGGATGTCTACTTTTTTGTTTGTTTGTTTGTTTTCAGAATCTCTATGTCTTCATTGAAGTGATCTTTTGTGTCCTTTGTTTTCTCCCTCATGTCATCCTTTAACTCACGGAGCAATTTAACTATGAACATTCAAAACTCCTTCTCTGTCATTTCTTCCACTGTGGTGTTGATCGATTCTGTTCCTGAATTATATTGATTGGTTTGAGGTGGCTTTTCTCCTTGCTTTTTCATGGTGTTTGTATTTCTACCCACTTGACAGTATATAGTTTTGAGGCAGTAGAGTACTTATAGGGACTCTGAATGTTTCCTGTATCTCACTGTGCAGGGGGAACTAGAGAATAACAACAACAAATGCAAAAAATTTACAAAGTCTACAGAGACACAGCCCTCATCAATGTTTATAGCAGCTCAATTCACAATGGCCAAGTTATGGAACCAACCTAGGTTCCCTTCAACAGATGAATGGATAAAGAATATGTGGTATATATACACAATGGAATATTACTCAGCCATGAAGAAGAATGAAACTATGGCATTTGCCAGTAAATGGATGGAACTGGAGACTATCATGTTAAGTGAAACAAGCCAGTCCCAAAAAACCCAAAGGCTGAATGTTCTCTCTGATAAGTGGATGCTAACCCACAACAAGGGAAAGGAAGATTAGGATTTCATTGGACTAGACAAAGGAGAATGAAGGGAAGGGAGAAGGGATAGGAATAAGAAAGACAGTAGAGTAAATGGGATATAACTTTCCTGTGTTCATATATAAATACATGAGCAATGTAACTCCACACCATGTACAACCACAATGATGTAATCTTAATTGGAACAAGTTATACTTATTCTATGTATAATATTTCACAATATACTCTACTATCATGTAAAAAGTAATTTTAATCATTGTGTCTAGTTTATAACTATTTAAAAACTATAAGTTGTCCAATCCTGTGCAAAGAACAGTGAATAAAAAGCATAAAGCAAAGCACATACTTTCCAATCTGTCACCAACCAAGATGCATTCCAAATGCCATGTGCAAACTCTATGCTCAGTTCCAGGCGCTAAAACCATCAAGATCCACACAAGCTTTGCCTTAGCTCTGTGATATCAAAGAAGTTATTCTATATGTCTTGATTTACTATGAAAGTTGCATGTCAGATTTCAGGCAAATAAAAATTATTAAAATTTGACAGCTGGCAAATTATGCTAACATCTGGTAACAAATCATTTCTGACAGTTCAATAGTACACTTCTTATTGCATAGCTATTAATACTATAAACAGCAAAATGCAAAAATTATAGCACTTGACTAACATATTCCCTGAAGCGATAGAAGGAATGCACTTGTTTATCTTAATGTGTAAGAAATGTCATCTTTTCGTGTCTGAGGTTTGAAGTTGATTGGAACCGAATAACGATAAACAGGGTGGCCTCACGCCACGCCATAAGCTGGAAAGAGAATTGAAACTTTCTGAATTTGGGATGACATGATAATTCGTTTACAGTATGCAAGGGGAATAGATAAAACACTGAAAATTGATTGTAGGCAATAAAAATAATGAAATGGTATTGCATGGTTAACCATCCCTCATCTGGTGCACTTATCTTGGATGATTTATCTTGGATTCAACTGCCTGCGTTTGAGATATGGGTATCCCTTACTGTCACTGATCTTCATAAAAGGGGTAGAGGAATTTTGCTTTTTTTGACAGTGATGATCTCTACCATTAAGCCAGTCTCCTTCACCTATGTTATTTCAAAATAGATTATATAAAAACAAAATCTTAAATTGTGTCCATTAAATAGAAAGCAATATGGACTGGAGTCTGGCTTGGCTTGGTACAACTCACTCTTGCTCCATGGGCGCATCTTTTATGCTGTAAAATAAGGAGACTGGTACTTATCATCTCTGCAATCGTTTCTGGCTCTGAGGTGCCTCTGTTCTTAACTTAGATCAAATTCCAATTGAGCTCATTAACATGCTAAATGTTAAAGGTATTGACTTACTTATTTTTACGTCTCTGTGTCAATCACTGAGAACATACAATTAAGTAGAAACACTGATATCTCCGAAAAGGGCATGGTGGCACACACCTGTAATCCCAGCAGCTTGGAAGGCTGAGGCAGGAGGATTGTGAGTTCAAAGCCAGCCTCAGCAATTTAGTGAGGCTCTAAGCAACTTAGCAAGAACCTGTCTCTAAATAAAATATAAAAAGGGCTGAGGATGTGGCTTAGTGGTTAAGCACCACTGGGTTCAATCCCTGGTTTAAAAAAAAAATGGCATCTCTGTTCTAATACAAATAAAATATTTCAGGTAAAAAAATATCAGTACCAAAGACAATGTGGATTGAGAGTTTTCTATCTTCCTGAAAGCTCCCAGGTAGAAAGTTTCATCTCTGAAAAGTCTACTTTACACAGAGATCTATTTTGGAACACTTCTGTGTTTTTGTCCCATAATTGAATGTAAAACTATAGAGTGGAAGATTTTAAAAATACTCAAAGGCTGAGAATTCATTTGCTTTACCACATTCATAGATAATTTATGGATTCACATCTTCAACACCCAAGACTCAATTCACTTTCAAATATATTAAGTGCCATTTGATGTATACAGTGGGCTCCTAATGAAATTCTCTACATCTTATCTTTTAAATGTTTCAGAGATTCATATTTTAAACTTGCTCAGAATACCAGAGTAACCTGCACACATTTTTCTATCTTACAAGTTGAAATCAAGCTACATGATTATTTGAGAAAAGGATTTCGGTTTCTGGTCGTATATTTTTTTTTATTACAACAACAGATACTTGTGTCCTAAATCAAATGCCCGTGAAAATTCTGTCTTTTCACCTTTTTTTGCAATTTCAGCAAGAACTGTTTGTTTGAGTGAAAAATGTCATTTTATTAGTCATAAGCTTTACATTGTTTATATTTGTAATTCTTTTTCCATTTTTTGTGGAAAATTTAAGATTTGCAGTAGACAGATTAAAAGGAAACAATCTTTTGTCTTTGTTGTTGACTCTCTGATTAATTGAATAGTGGAACCTCTGAATACTGAAAATTAACAACAGAGGACGAGGCTGGTGAATTTAGTTTTATCATGAACTTAATTTAGACGGACACAATTATGTACATCAGCCTCCCACCTTGTCTTAGAGTTGTTTATGTGGATTTAGGAGGTGGCTAAATTATGCTGCTCACTGGTGGGAAGGTCCCCCTGGCTCTGGAGCAAGATCAATGAGCAAAGATGAGTTCTGGAAGAAATAGAGAAAGAAACTTCATCATGGGCAAGACGCCAGCTATCCTCATGGAAACAGACCTGACATCTTCACATACCCCGGGCCTTTTGTCTTGCTGTCCATCCTTGCTTCTGCTCTGATGTGCTTAAAGAGTTTGAGGCACAGAGATACTAGAGAACCGGGTCCCTTGCCAGTACTATTTCAACAGTGGCCATGGTGCGCTGGGAAACCAGGAAAGGGCAGGTGTGAGATTGGTCCAGTCCTTCATCCCTTCCTATGCTCAAATACTTTACCAGGTACTTTTAAATTTCCTGAATGTAAAGATGTTTATTATTTATGGTCGTTGCCCCTTGACTTTGGGCTTCAAAGTGTGACTTTTTGGAAACAGTTAAGAAAACACAGCCTGATGCAGTAGTGCATGCCTGTAATCCCAGCAGCTCAGGAGGCTGGGGCAGGAGGATCGCAAGTCCAAAGCCAGCCTCAGCAATTTAGCGAGGCCCTAAGCAACTTAGCAAGACCCTCGAAAGAAAGAAAGAAAGAAAGAAAAAGAAAGAAAGAAAGAAAGAAAGAAAGAAAGAAAGAAAGAAAGAAAGAAAGAAAGAAAGAAAGAAAGATTCAGGGATGTGGTTAAGGGTTAAGTGCCACTAGGTTTAATCCTGGTATCAAAAAAAAAAAAAGAAAACACAGAAACACAGACAGGGTACCGAGCCAGATATGAACCTAGGATTTTGAATATGGCCACTGCAGTTTCTCATCTGTAGGATGAAAACATGCCCTGGCCATCTGCGATCCCAGGGGAGTGGACGTGGGGCGCAGACATCAAGTAGCCAAACACAGCCTAAATAGAAGTAGATGCTCATTGCTGTAGGCTGCAGAGATTTTGTAGCTGTTCTTTAGATGAGCAGTGTTGAATCAGAACACCTGAGGTTTGAAACCTAGGTCCGTGATATCTTAACTACTTAACTATTGCAATGTCTCTTTGCCTTTTGAAAATCAGTTGAAATATAGGGTGTGTGTGTGTGAGTGTGTGTGTGTGTGTGTGTGTGTGTGTGTGTGTGTGTGTGTGTGTCCCCTACTCGTCTGTAATCATTTGCACAGCATCATCTGGTAACTCGTGACCTCCAACCATAGGCCACCCACCATTTAAGGCACTGATAAGGTAATATCAAAGTATATCTGGTGCCACAGTACTTACAGTCTTATATAGGATAAGACATAATAAATAAATTTCATAGCATTGGAAAAGGTCATTCGCTGAAAACTAGAGAAATCTAGATACAATATGGGCTTTAGTGATACTATATCATTAGTGGTTCATAAATTTTAGCAAACATACCCTACAGGTGTAGCATACTAGTAAAAGAAGCTGAGTGTGGTGTACAGGTGAACTCTATTAGTTTTGCGATTTGTGGATAAGTCAAACTATTCTAAAATATTAATTTCATTTTAAAAATGAGGTAAATGAGGAAGTGAGCCTTTACTCCTGTGGATGTGTGTGGGCAGGACTTTCAAGTGGGTCTCACCCACAGTGATGAGGTCAATGAAGCTGGGGTGGAAGGAGGTTGTGCTGAGGACTTAGATTTTGCTCTGACTGAAGTAAGAAGTCATTAGTGGTGTTTGAAAGTGTTGCTGGGCTATTGTGTTCAGAATAAACTGCAAAGAAAGAAGGGAGGTAAGAGTGGAAGCAGAGATGTTGGTGGGGACCTCTTAAAATAATCGGGAGAAAGTTGATAGTGATGGGGACAGTGAGAAATATCTGACTCAGAATATATTCAGAATGTAGAGCAGGAAGACATCTGATTAGATGTGGGATGTAAGTGGAAGAGATATATCAAGAATTGCCCTAGCTAGGCACGGTGGTGCACACCTGTAATCGGAGGCTGAGACAGGAGGATCGTGAGTTCAAAGCCAGCCTCAGCAACAGCAAGGCGCCAAGCAACTCAGTGAGACCCTGTCTCTACATAAAACACAAAATAGGGCTGGGGATGTGGCTCAGTGGTTGAGGGCCCCTGAGTTCAATCCCTAGTACCAAAAAAAAAAAAAAAAGAAAGAAAGAAATCACAATGGCACAGTAACATTTGCCCTGGAGTGAACTCTTCCTAAGGGTGGTGCTCTCTGTAAACCAGCAATTCTTAGACTTTCTTTTAGCAAAACATTGTAACAAGGTGACAGACTCAAAATACTCCTTCCGTGGAAAAGCAGATCATTAAAATGAATGGCAAAGCTACTCCCTTTTTGAATAAAATATCTTAACAGAATTAGATCAGGGATCTCAGAATATAAATACATGATTGATTGCCTCTGACACACAGAACCATAAACATTCACAAAAATCTAGGTCGCCCAGTTGGTAGCCACTGACCATCAGTAATGTCTGTTTGCAAATCATTGTTTGATCTCTAGCAATTGCTAAGCATAGAGTAGGTAATCAATAACTGGTTTGATGGACACATGAATGGATGAAAGTCAATGTCCATGGTATTCCATATACTAACCTACAGTCAAGATCCTCTGATGCAGTTAACTAAAAGGAAGTAAGCAGAAAACACTATTTAGAAGAAAAAAAATATTGGAAAAGCTCGCTTGTCATAGGAACCTATTTTAGTCAGGTTTTCTTTGGCTACTGTGACTGAAAGACTTGACCAGAACAATTGCAGAGGAGGAAAAGTTTGTTTGGAGGCTCATGGTTTCAGAGGTCTCAGTTCATAGACAGCAGGCTCCATTTCTTGGGGCTCAAATTGAGGCGGGGCATCATGGCAGAAAAGTGTGGTGGTGGAGGGAAGCAGCTCACAAGATGATCAGAGAGCAGACAGAGACTTCGCTCACCAGACCCAAAATATATACCCCAAAGGCCACGTCACTAACCCACCTCCTCCAGCCACACCCCTTTGTATCCAGTTACCACTGGGTTAATCCCATCAGGAGATTGATTCACTGATTGAGTTAAGGCTCTTCTAACCCCATCATTTCTCCTCTAAACCACTTTTTATTGTATCACACATGAGCTTTTGGGGGACACCTCACATTGAAACCATAACAGAACCTTCTTCATCAAAGCAAAGGATTAAAGGAGATAGAAATTTTCTAATCCGCATTAGACCAAAACTGATTTTAAAAAAAGAAGAAAGATAGAAAAGAAAGAGGTCATTAGAAGAGGTATGAGAGGAGGAATCTATCAGCTTCTTGCATCTATTATGTCAGAGTCCAGCCTTCTGCTGGCCTGAGTCTTGAATTACATTTGTTATCACAGAGCAGAGACAGTCTTTTATCTCTGCAGAATTTGTGATGATTCCTGGTTCCCCAAGCCAAGCCTCCATTTGTAGAGATCTGAAATTTAGAGAGCATCATATATGAAATTCCCAAAGGTGGCATCTGTCTACCTCGCCCCAAACATCCACAACCAGGTGTACTTGATTAAACTGTCACTGTTTCTATTTTTATGTTCCCAGAAACTGTCAACGCACATCTACAAAAGCAACCAAAATATCTTTAAATCCCAGAAAAATTCCTGGTGGGAAAATGCATTTGACTTTTCTCCCTGGATAGAGTAGTTGGCCAGAAGTCATTTGCTGATCCTTGCTAGGTCGTGGGTCAGACATTTTCTCGATTATCATATGATATAATATTTTAATTTTGCAACTCCGAGTGAAACCAATAAAACACCAGATATCTGGAGGTTGATAGAGCTGTCCCCGGCCTGCTATGTGCTCCCCAGAGGTCCTCAGAATGTGTGCCATGTCTTAGTATGCCAAACCCCAAATCACAGAGAGATGCCTCCCAGGGATTACAGGATGGAGATCAACCCATTCTGCTCTCAATTATAGAGGGTATAATTGAGAGCAGAACATCCTTTTGCATCCTATGAAATGAAAAGCCCTGCTAACTGAGCCACCGTAAAGTGACCTGGAAAATTGAATGTATAGATTCACATGTGGCAGGAAAGTGGGAAAAGAACTTAACGGAAGAAATGGAAAGAAAGGAGAGGGGTACCCTGGGGAGCCTAGCATGCATTGTTCTCTCTTGTTAGCTGCAGAGAGCAATGTGAACAGGAGGGTGACTTCCCTGCAGACAGAAGAAGACTCAGATGCTCCCAAAACGATCAGCCTTCCTCTCACCTTTCATCCCCAGGGCTCAGCCCGAGGATTGCCTGGGAGTTTCAGAATACAGTGTGCATCCGTGAACTTCCGAAAGCATAAAAGACAGATCCTGTCCTAGCTTTGCATTTAATACCCTTGTCCGTCCCAGGCAAGTTATTTACTTCTCTAAACCACCATCTGTAAAATGGAGCTCAAAGCATGAGATCAACTTTGTAGAAAGAACGTTTGGGAAGCTCCACGGAGGCGATGTATGGAAAGCCCTTTGACGATGTGCTACAAAATTTTAACCGGGGAATTGAATCAGGCTTCTTTTAAATCCCTTCTCACTTAGTGACTGCATAACCCCAGACACACTGCTTTACCTCTCTCTCTAAGTCTCCTGTTTCCAAACTGCAAACCAGGGAAGCCAATCAAATACACTTTGTGGAATTATTGTTCAGATTAAATGAAATGACCTGTCTAAAGTGTTTAGCAGTATGCGTGGTCTAGAATAATCAGGGATAACCATGGTTGGTGTTAGGGTCAAATGGGAAGTTTGGTTTTGTTAAAAGTAGTGCCGTTTCACTTCTCACCTGGTTTTTAAAACAATAGAATTATAGAATAAAGATCCATGGGGGGAGGACAAGAAGAACTACTTGGGAACATAGACCCTTCTGATTTGTCCCAATTCTGGGATGGGGTCAGGGGTCAGCAACTCTGGTCTCATTCTCTTTGTATATGTCTCTCAGTCTTCTTTATTTCTGAGTCACTAGATTCCTGCTTTCTGTTTTAGCTTGACTGGTCTTGGGGAAAAATATTGGTATTGCAAAGAAAAAAAAAAGTATAAGAATTTTTACTTTCGGTTCACTCAAATGTGTTAAGGTATATTCTTAAGTGAAAATGTTACTTAACTTTTTGTTGTTGTTGTTGTTACAAGAGATGCAAGCACATTGATCGAGCTAACAGCTGAGATTCCACTGTGTTCCAGCTACGATGCTGGATCCTGGAATATGCACCTTAAATAAAAACACGATTACAGGCCCTAAAGTCTGCAGTGCCTGGTAGGAGGTAACATGGACAGAATACGGTGGGATTCGTATAATGAATTCTTTTATTGAAAAGAAGGACAGCGAGATGTTTCTAAAAAAAAAAAAAAAAATAGAATCAGGGAGAAAAGATGGCTTTTTACATTGTACATCAGAAACCCCCGTGAGTCTTTTTTCTGGCTCTGTTAATGTCCCCTAGGCTGACCAAGCAATAGACAATAGTTGCTGACAGCTGGTTCCTGATGCTGACTGCTTTTTATGAACAGCATCCTACCTGGCAAGCACTCAGTTGTCCTGCTCTGTGGACTGACCACCCAGCGGGACTGCTTGGTGGGCCATTAACTGTGCTCAGGGCCTGCTACATCATTACTGAGCAGCCTCAGTTCCCAATTACAGGGTAATAGCACCATTAGTACTGCTATCGTTATTTAGTCATGATGATAAGAAACAGAGAATACTGGAGAAAATTTGGGAGAACTCGAGCACGTTAGAGCCCTCGTTTTTATGAACGTATCTCTATGCACCTGCTGGCTCCGTTCATTAAGACACACAGACACTCTCCCCGATGCACGGAGCTACTAATAAAAATCAATGGCAATTGAAGGGAGAAATCCTGGTGCCTCTTTCTGTTTGTTGTGCCTCGATGCAGAAGTCACATGTAGGAAAATTCAAATTTAAAATCTTTCTTTGTGTCCCACAGGGCTTCTCACATGAGAAAAAAAAAGGGAAAAAATAGCATGTTTTGACATATTATTCCTCAGGAAAATTCATCTACTTCTATTGACTGGGATAATATTTTCTCAGGTTGGATTTAAAAAGCAAAAAAAAAAAAAAAAAAGGAAAGGGAAAAACCTTTTGTGATATCTGGTACTCATTAATGAGATATTACACCTCAATCTGAGAAGACACTGTTCAAGTTTATTTCCCCCACTTTGTAAGAGATTTCATTTCTAATGAGAGTGTGTCTGGTGTTTAGGGTTGATAAATACATCAAGAACATCACTACGTGGCTTTGTATATAGACCACCATCAGACTCAACTTTCCAGAAAGTGTTTTATTCTGGCGTGACCCATCTGTGTGGCATGTTTTAATGCGGATGATAATAACAATAAAAGCTAATATTTGGGGCTGGGATTGTAGCTCAGCGGTAGAGCGCTCGCCTCGCATGCGTGAGGCCCTGGGTTCGATCCTCAGCACCACATACAAAGCAATAAAATAAAGAGATTGTGTCCATCTCCAACTAAAAAAATATTAAAAAAAAAAAAAAAAAAGCTAATATTTCTGTAACACTTTGCAATTTCCAAAGCACTTTGAGCTAAGTCCCCACATTATCCTAAAAGCCATATTGTCTTGGAATAGGCAGAATAGAATGTTTCCATTTTGACCAAAGGAAGTCAGTTGACTTGTCCATCCGGTCTATGGACTTGGTCTTTCAAATGTCACTTTATCTAGTCATCTCTGTATGTTTGCAACTGCCCCCCCTTTTTTTAAACACTTAGAAAGTTTCTTTTGTATGAATTTTGCTCTTTTTTCAAATTTCTTGACATGCTGAATTTCATTCCATCTACTTGGTCCTGTTGCCAGAATCATATTTCATAGCACCAAGATTTTTTTATATGCTATGCTATGGCCTCTTGTTATTTATTTTTTGCTCAAATCATGCTGTCTTTTCCTACAGCCAAATTTTGGTGACGCATTCTTCTGAGCGTTCTTCTTACTCTTCCTTCTGTTTATCAGGTCACACTTATTTTCGTATCCAGCAGATTTGCAGGTAAATCTCTAAGTATAAATAAGCAGCATCACAGATGCCAATCAACAATTTCTCATCCAGCCTCAGGATAGACAGGGCTCAATGCAAAATATTATTTTCTGACTTTCTTTCAAACTATCAGCAGGGAGATCAAGAAAACCCACATCTGCTAACGTATATCCTTTGATCCTAAAATAGATTATCCTGAAATATACTTTTTTAAGAGATTGTGGTCAAATTTATTACATTTCTGTCCTTTTTTTCTTTATTTTAAACTACGGGTTTCACTGCCTGTGGCAATCATTTTCTGACTTACCAATTCCTGAAAATTAATGTATCAAAACTCACGCTTTAACAATGTCTGCAAGAACCTGATATTTTTTCCTGAGGTAGAGTGATTCAGACTTCGTGTATAGATTTTGAAAATGTATTTTGTCACTAAAGCTTTGTTTTTCCTCTTTAATGTATGTTTTCAACTCTGTCCTTGATACATGAGATTCCTGATTATTTTCTAGACCTATGAAAAATTATTGTCAATGAAACACCAGA
Organism: Xerus rutilus; assembly: GCA_028644305.1. Classification (NCBI taxonomy): domain Eukaryota; kingdom Metazoa; phylum Chordata; class Mammalia; order Rodentia; family Sciuridae; genus Xerus; species Xerus rutilus. The sequence continues at coordinate 12,523,667 of CM053416.1, read as the reverse complement.
GTGGATTTGGGTTAAGTTGAATCTACAAGCTCTCATCATGTTTATTTTTATTCTTCCAGTTAGATTTTGATTGAAAAGAAAGAGACCTATGTTTTATACAGTCCATGCCCCTTACATCATATTCTCAAGTGTTCAAAAAGAACTTTAAGAAAGGAGAAATTATAAAACTGTACCTAGCTCACATTGACTCTTATTCTATCCAGTTTCACAAAGACATTTGTACAGGCTGATCAGTTTCATTTCCCGCTAAGCTTAGTAACAACTAGGTCTGTCTAGAAGATGTAGAAACCTTTCTATATTTATGAATGATAATGGAATAGTTCACCTCATTGGAGAATTGTAATGAATTATTCCTGACTTTTCATGTGAGCATTGATAGTGTTAAGCTTAGAAGGTAATATCTTAGAAATGGACTGTTGTATCACAAAATGCCCGTTTGGTTCTCTCGTGAAACTTATGTAAAGACAGGGTCTCCACATTGTTCCTGAGGGCCCTTTGAAAATTTATGAATTGCAGGTCTGTAACCTGGGGAAACCTGAGCAGGGTAACAAATTCTTGTCTGTATAAGACAGGCTTCTATGCTCCATTTAGCTGTTTCACTTGCAAGAACATTACAGAGAGAATAAATAGCAATAGTATAAATAGTGTAATGGTTAGAAGTTGTGATTAGCTTTGGATGAACCCCAGTTGAGTTTCCTGCTCTGCCATGGCAAATCCCACCGGACGAGGTGACACACACCTGTAATCCCAGTGGCTGTGGAGGCTGAGGCAGGAGGATGGCGAGTTCAAAGCCAGCCTCAGCAAAAGCGATGCACTAAGCAACTCAGTGAGACCCTGTCTCTACATAAAACACAAAATAGGGCTGGGAATGCGGCTCAGTGGTCGAGTGCCCCTGAGTTCAATCCCCGGTATCACCTGCAAAAAAATAATTATAAATCCCATCTGATCACCTAAAGATTGTTGAGGATAAATGAAGGAAAGGTATGTAATACTCAGTGACTGATATATGCATACATTATGTGCTCAATATATAGTAAATTTCAGTTTTTGTTGCTATGGTTATACTTTTAATTATATATGTTATACATGGAGACCATCCATGCCATGGTTACGGAATACATAGCATATGCTTGTCTTACAGAGGTAAAATTTTAAAACGGTTGGAGTCTTTAGAAATTGTGGAAATACTGGAAGAGAAATTCTATTCAAAATAGAAAGGGCTATTCTATTTAGACCAGAATCTAACATTCTCAAGCATGTTTTGGCCCTTTAGTCCTGCAGAGTGACTCCCTCCTCCAAATTTCTATCTCTTTTTCCCTCTCACTATTCTAATGATGCATGTACTTAGCAATCCCCAGTGCTTAGCCACCCTCATTGAATATCTGATAATTAGAAAACACCTCCTTTTTTGGAATCATGTTCTTGATCCCTTCACTGAATTGGTTCTAATTCCTGTATCATGAAAACCAACCATAATGAATCTAAATTCCACTGCATCTGATAGAACTGTTGGTATGTTTCCAAAAGCAGCTATTACATCCTTAACTGCATACCTTCTCCTCTTCCTATGACATCCTTCCTAATTTAAGGTGATTTCTCTTTGATTCAGCTCCTCAGTACCTCTTTGCTGGATTTGGTCCTGGAGTGATCTCAAACCTCATGCCACCATGAACTCAGTGGTCCATTGGTTTATCTCATGCCCACAACGTTATAGTGGTCTGTTTTATTTTTCATTAATATATTCAGTCAAGTGGAGTCTTTTAAAAAAATGGATCCTTTAAAGGATTTGCTGCAGTAGAGCAAATTATTGTTTATAAGTGACATTATAGTATAAATTATAATATAAACCATTGTGTTAATCAATGCCTATTACCAACTTTCCTTTTATATAATGAGGTATCTATGAGTCCACTTTATAAAACAGAGAGAGAATTTACTGATGGTCTGTTTCCTCTGTCCTATAAACATCAACATGTATCCCCTCGCCTTGTCTATTTAAAAGAGCTTAAAACGTTGCACATAGTCTGATCCTTTGCAAGGCAAAATCTGGAAAAATATACTGAAAATATGAGAGGAAAGGAAAGAATGGGAATGGGCTGGAAACTAAGGAAGTATATAAAAGAAAGAGTTGGGCCAAGAGAAGGTATAGATTGAATGTAGTGTTCGCGGGCACGGTGGCACATGCCTGTAATCCCCAAGGCTCAGGAAAATACTTAGTTCAAAGTCAGTCTCAGCAACTTGGTGAGGGCCTAAGAAACTTAGCAAGACCCTGTCTCAAAATAAAAAATAAAAAGAGCTGGGAATGAGGCACCTCTGGGTTAAATCCAGTGTTGTTTCTAATTACTTACATTTTTTGAGCTGGTTTTATGGGATTCTTGCTGACATGGTTATATGTGCATACCAAGTTGTGCAATTGTGCTACACATATTATTCTACTCTAGTTTTAAAAAGTTATTTTGGAAGGAATTCCAAATGCACATATGTTTTCCAAAATTTTGTAAAAGTTTTCTTATTTTATAATGAATGCAAATTTTTTAAGCTTTTTAATATTTGTTCTAATTAGTTATACATAATAGAACACATTTTGATACATCATATATAATTGGAGTATAACTTCTCATTCTTCTGATTGTACATGATGCAGAATCACACCAGTCGTGTAGTTATATATATACATAGGCAGATAGTGTCCAGTTCATCTACTCTCCTTCCTACCTCCATGTCCCCTCCCTTCCTTTCATGCCCCTCTATCTAATTCAAAGTACCTCTATTTTTCCCTAACCCTCCTCCACTTATTTTGAATTAGCATCCACATATCAGAGAAACCATCTGGCTTTAGTTTTTTGGGACTGGCTTATTTCACTAAGCATGGTATTCTCCAGCTTTGTTCATTTACCAGCAAATGCCATAATTTCATTCTTCTTTATACCTAAGTAATATTCCATTATGTAGATATACTACAGGTTCTTTATCCATTCATCTGTTGAAGGGCATCTAGGTTGGTTCTATAGTTTGGCTATTGTGAATTGACCTGCTATAAACATGGAAGTGGCTGTGTCACTGTAGTGTGTCATTTTAAGTCCTTTGGCATAAACTGAGGAGTGGGATAGCTACATCAAATGGTGGTTCCAGTGAATGTAAATTTTGAATAAAAGTTATGCCCCCTAATCAACCTGTAGCGTATATTTAATTTTTATGAATGATTATTGAGAATAACAAAGCATACATATGCTATTTTGTTGTCGTTTTGTGTTTTCACTGCTTAATGGGTCCATGAACTTATTCATACTTCCCAAATAATGTCATCATATGATTTGACAAATTGCAAACCATTTTGTATGTCCTTTGATCTTCAAATCAAAGTGCATCCAAACTTGCATATAATCTAAATGTATCATACTTTATGTCTGGGTGTTTTCTCATTTGGAAATGCAAAATTATCAGTAAACATGGAAATAAAATTCAGAAGTGCAAGTCCTAAAAAATTAAGACTGGAGAAGAGAAACCAGGTTAATATAAAATTAGTTCACAAATGAATGTATGTATAAACACTTTTAATGACTTATATGCAACAGTTGCATTGCATCTAAAAACAAGTAGAAGCAAATTTGCAAAAGTAAACCCATTTTCTTTTATAAAATGCTCAACTGTAAATGTAAATATAATTAATGAGATTTTACCTGTGGAGCCTCATTCACTGTAGACTGACCCTCACATGGTACAGAGACATTGACAGAGGCAGGGAGAACCATCTGTCGGTGTAATCTGACTTGAGACATATTTATGTGAACGATTTCTTTCTTTCTTTCTTTCTTTCTTTCTTTCTTTCTTTCTTTCTTTCTTTCTTTCTTTCTTTCTTTCTTTCTTTCTTTTCTTTTTTTTTTGGTACCAGGGATTGAACTCAGAGGCACTCGACCACTGAGCCACATCCCCAGCCCTATTTTGTGTTTTATGTAGAGACAGGGTCTCACTGAGCTGCTTAGCACCTCGCCATTGCTGAGGCTGGCTTTGAATTTGCCATTCTCCAGTCTCAGCCTCCCTAAGTGCTGGGATTACAGGCGTGCGCCACCATGCCCAGCTCTGATTTCTTTTTCTTTTTTTTTTTTAGTTATTTTATTTAAATGCATTTCAAGTCATAGTACATAACCAGAGCTCAGCTTTTCCATTTAAAAGAATTCAGAAAAACCACTCCATTTGCAATAGCCTCCAAAAAAATAAAATACCTGGGAATCAATCTAACAAGAGAGGTGAAAGACCTCTACAATGAAAATTACAAGACTCTAAAGAAAGAAATCGAAGAAGATCTTAGAAAATGGAAGGACCTCCCATGTTCCTGGATAGGCAGAATCAATATAATTAAAATGGCCATACTACCCAAAGCATTATACAGATTCAATGCAATCCCAAGTAAAATCCCAGAGTCCTTTCTTATAGAAATAGAAAAGGCAATCATGAAATTCATTTGGAAAAATAAGAGACCCAGAATAGCCAAAGCTATCCTGAGCAAGAAGAGTGAAGCAGGAGGCATCACAATACCAGACCTTAAACTTTACTACAAAGCAATAGTAACAAAAAGAGCATGGTACTGGCACCAAAATAGGCATGTAGACCAATGGTACAGAATAGAAGACACACAGAGTAACACACATAAATACAGCTATCTCATACTAGACAAAGGTGCCAAAAACATTCATTGGAGAAAAGAAAGCCTCTCCAACAAATGGTGCTGGGAAAACTGGAAATGCATTTGCAGCAAAATGAAACTTAACCCCTATCTCTCACCATGCACAAAACTCAACTCAAAGTGGGTCAAAGACTTAGGAATTAGACCAGAGCCCCTGCGTCTAATTGAGGAGAAAGTAGGCCCAAATCTCCAGCTCTGATTTCTTAAGTGTTGTCGAGCACCTGACTTCCTCTTTATTTGCCTAGGTAGAGAGAGTATAGATATCCCTGCTTTTCTCCCCTTAAACAAGGATTGTGAAAATAGAAATTGACAAGCCTTTTAACTTTCAATGCAAACTATGTATGTGTTGCATTTTTAAATTTCTTTTTCTATTTTTTTTCTAGTACCAGCGATTAAACCCAGAAGTGTTTAACCACTGAGCCACATCCCCAGCCCTTTTTATTTTTTTATTTTGAGACAGGGTCTTGCTTCATATTTCTGATGAAACTGACTTTCTAATTCTGATCTGAAATGCTATGAGCCTCTTAGTTTCCTAAAAAAGGTCATTTTGCGATCCTGCTTCAAGCTACTTTTTCCCTTCCAGAATACGGCTAATGCAGACCTGGGCAAGTCACTTCCCACTTTAATGTACTCTCTCATTCCTCAGAGGAGAAGGATGGCCTCTATGACCCTTTCTTACTTTAATCATTTACTATCATTTATCATGCTATGCAGGAAGTGTCTAGTTCTTAACAGTTGGAACATCACCAAAAGTGTTCAGGTATGTCAGAAATGATAAAAACAAAGTGAAATACTGTGGCCCCACTGGCGCTTTTCAAAGTGACATTCTGTTCTTGCGAATGAGAATTGACGATGTGACTATGAAGATGACGAAAAACAAATCAACAGAATTCTTTGACATTAATTGACCCATTGTGTGGATTGCTATCATAATGTTGTTATGGGCATTTTGGAAGGAATGTCAGAGTAACTACTGAAGAGAGAGGGCCTAGAGCAGAATGTAACAAAGGAAAGAAACTGCTTTAATTGTGAAAGGATCAGCAGGTACCAAGGAAGAAAACCAAATTATTCCTAACATAAGCAAGATATAGTAGAAATAAATGAGCCATAAGAAAATAAGAGGTACTTAGAGTAAATTGCTCAAAGACCTTAAAGCCATCATAACCAGCCTAATGTAATACAGAAGAGGGGCTTTGCTATAAATCTCTTCTATTAATTTTATTGCAAGCCAATTGTAAATCTTCAGTTAAGTTCCTTAGGATGAAAATCATGTTTAGGAAGTATTTCAATTCATCATCTTCCACAGTAGTACAAAAGGATAATTTTGCTGAATAGAAATTTACCAAAAAGAAAATTAGGCAAGGTCTGCTTCGCAGATGATCACGGACCTGTGAGATTTGTTTGTAAGAACAGCAAAAGCTGATACTTGGAAAGGACATGTGCCTTTTAAATTCTATGATGCTTGCACCTTTCTTTCTACCCTCGTTATATCAGTATTTTCAACATACCTCCATCCTATATGGGTTCTTTTGCACATCCTGGACTCCACATGCCCTGTGTGACCTTCCTTTTCCTTTCTAACTTCACAGCTTTGCTCACGTACTCTCACATGATATCTCCATGCTCATGAAGTTCAGATTCACCTGGCACATATTGTTTAAGCAACTGCTATTAGCTTGGCGAAGATCCCAAGCTTCTTTGCGGCACAGAACCAAGGAACCCATGTCCTCCAGATCTTACAAGATGGAAAGGAGTTTATAGATTATAAGACTACAGTCAGTGTGCAAAGAACCATTGCAGCATCTCAGGTGGTAGCAGTCCTCTGGGGAAACATGAAGTGGTGTAAAGAGAATGAAGAATAAAGGTGAAGGAGTTGTGTCATCTGGCGTGTTATCTGCCTTTAAGGGAAACATGAACAGAGAGGAGCCAAGCCAGAGGATATCTGGACATAGGGGATTGAAGGCAAGGACAGCATAGTTTCCAAGGCTTTGAGTGTCATGGTGGAACCGATTGAGTAAAGACAGAAGTGGAGGAAGGAAAATTGGAGAGGTAGCCAAGGCTAGTCTTTGATGAGGAGTTTGGCTTTTGGGGGAAAAGCTACCACAGAGTTTTATATAGATCTCATGATCTCATTTCATGTGGATCTCTCCACCTGTATATATAAAGTGGAGAGCAGGGGAGTCCACAGAGGCTTAGCAACCAATTACGAGGCTGCTGCAGTGGTCCAGGGGAGGGAGGACTAGGGCTGGGGTCAAGATGGCAACAGTGGAGATGGTTACGGGTAGTTTGATACTGCACATATTTTAAAGGGAGAACTAATTTTATACATATATATATATATATATACACACACATAAACATAAAAGTAAGAGAGAAATATTTGTCTTAAGCAAGTAAGACTCAGTATTAACCTTTGCTTAAAATGGAAAGTACATCTCTCTCCTAGCATCCATGGGGATTGGCCCCAGGAATTCTTGCAGATACTGAAATCTGTGGATACTTAAGTCCCTTACATAAAATGGTACAACATTTGCATAAAACCTATGTACATTCTCCTATAGTGTTTAAACCATAATACAAGGTGAGTGCTTTGTAAGTAGTTATAGTATTGTATCGTCTAAGGAATAATATGAGAAAGACTTAACGTATCCCATACAGACACATTTTTTGAGTATTTTTAGTCAATGGTTGGTTGAGTTTATTCAATGGAACCTACAGCGATAGAGGGCCAACTTTACTAGGCAGTCAGTGAGTGGATTTCATCCAGGAGGGAGATGGTAAGGGAAACCACACCTCTGCAAAGCTATAGGACCTTTACTGAGGTCACTTTCTTGATTTACTCTGTTAAGAAAACTTGGCATTCTTTCTGTAACTAAAATGTAATGATCATTTTTCCTCCTTGGATCTTTTTTTTTAATTTGTCCTTTTTAGATATGCATGACAGTAGAGTGTATTTGACATATTATACATATATGGACCATAACTTGTTTTAATTAGGATCTTGTTCTTGTGGCTGTACATGATGTGGAGTTACACTGGTCATGTATTCATATGTGAACACAGGAAAGTTTTGTCCAATTTATTCTACTTCTCTTTCCTTTTCCCATCCCCTCAACCTTCCCTTCATTCGCCTTTGTCTAATTCAGTGAACTTCTACATCCTGCCCTCCATTGTGTGTTAGCATCTGCATATCAGAGAGGACATTTGGCCTTTGGATTTTGAGGACTGGCTTATTTCACTTAGCTTGATAGGCTCCAGTTCCATCCATTTACCAGCAAATGCCCTAATTTTATTCTTCCTTAAGGATGAGTAATATTTCATTGTGTATATGTATCATATTTTCTTTATCCATTCATTTGTTGAAGGACACCTAGGCTGGTTCTATAGCTTTCAGTCAAAATGGGAATTATCAAGAACACACGTAACAATTGGCTAGGATGTGGGGTAAAAGACACACTCATACATCGCTGGTGGGACTATAAATAGGTGCAACCACTCTGGAAAGTAGTTTGGAGATTCCTTAGAAAATCTGGAATGGAATCACCATTTGACCCATCTATCCCACTCCTCGGTCTATACCCAAAGGACTTAAAATCAGCACACTATAGAGATATAGCCACATCAATGTTTATAACAGCTCAATTCACAATAGCCAAACTGTGTAACCATCCCCCTTAAATCATGACATTGGTTCATGTGGGGGAAATCATGCTCAGCTTACCTATTAGATCACCCACATGGAGATGTATATGCATTTTGATTTTGTAGGATGGGGTTCAGGGGTTCAGGTTTAGATTGTCGTTTCACATTTAGCAGGGAACAGATAATGAGAACCAGATCACAATGTGGCAACCATGTATGAGAGAACACAATACAAGAAGTGACCTGGTAGCCAACAAAGGGGAAGGACTGGAAAATAGAGTCAAGTTCTTCTCACAGGTCCAGTGGATAGAAGTCATCACAAATCTAACAGTGACTTCATTCATCTCATACACCCTATCTAGCAGCTACTGTTTTCTAAGACTTAGGCAAAAAGTCACCTTCCCTCTGACACCTTTCCTGTGTCTACCATCTTGGTTTCAACCCTCTGCCCATCGAAACAGAGACTGCAATTCTTAGAATTCAGGATCATGAATGTTTTTCTTTTAAAAAATAATTGTACTGTTTCAGGATTATATCAAATGTCTGGTACATTTCAGGTGCTTGGTAAACTAGATTTTAGATTAAAAAAGAAATGAAGAGGGAAACGAAGATACACAGAAAGAAGAGAAGAAGTAAAGGAGGTGCCAAGGGAGAGAGGGAGAGCTGAGCTTTCTGGCCTGAAATGTTTTACTAGGACCTATTAATTTTTCTTGCTAGAATATCGGTAGGTGACTGTTACGGTTTGGAGGTGAGGCATCCCCCCAAAACTCACATGTGAGACAATGCAAGAAGGTTTAGAGGAGAAATGATTGGGTTGTGAGAGTCTTAACCCAATTGGTGAATTAACCCCCTGATAGGGATTAACTGAGGGGTATCTGAAGGGGTGTATGCCTTTGGGTATGTACTTTGTATCTGGAGAGTAGAGTCTCTTTCCTTGTCTACTCATCACCATGTGAACTTCTTTCTTTAACCACACTTTTCCGCCATGATGTTCAGCCTCACCTGGAGCCCCAAGGAATGGAGCCAGCTTCTATGGACTGAGACTTCTGAAACCGTGAGCTCCCAAATAAATTTCTCTTCTACAATTGTTTTTGGTCTTTTAGTCACAGCAGTGAAAAAGCTGACTAAAACAGTGACTATGTAGTAGCATATAAAGTGAATTTAGAATAAGACATAATGTTCAGCAATGGTATTATATTTTTTTTGCCAGGATTATATGACTTCCAGGGAGAGAATTTGTAGACCTCATTTTTTAACAGAAAAGAGCAAATCTATGATCTATGCCATATTAGTAAGCTAGAAAGGCTGGTTCTGCCTTATGTCCTTCACAAAGATGTCCTCTCACCTCTCTATATGTATATTATTGGTCCTTCTTGCAAAATAAGGTGCTGTGTGATTTCTAAGCCACACTCTGATAGCTGTGTGCTTCAACTAAAACAGAGCTGGAAGAAAAAATGTTTCAAAACAAGCGAGAATATGATTCATAGAGCACTAAACTCAAGAATAAACAAAACCAACTTTAGTACTTCATAAAGTATTTATAAAGACTAAAATAAATAAAAGTATTCTGTGACATTTAAAACTCAGATCAGGGGCTGGGGTTGTGGCTTAGTGGTAGAGCACTTGCCTAGCATGTGTGAGACACTGGGTTCGATCCTCAGCAACACATAAAAACAAGTAAACAAAATAAAGGCATTGCGTCCATCTACAACTAAAAAAAAATTTAAAAAAAAACTCAGATCAAAGAGTCACATTCTGAAAATCCATTGACTAAAGTTGACTTTCCTGGTCCAGGAAGAATTTGTAAAAATAAATTTAGATGTCATTGGCCACCATTTGAAGAATTTCATTTCTTTTCTGAAGGAGACGGAGTGAAAAATGTTTTTTCACACAAGCCAATCATATTTTCAGGAAGTCACATAGGACTATAGTTCTTCTAACATGAGAAGATATTTTCATGTTTTCAATATAGGATGATCATTTGCACAGCTCTGTTTAAAGGTTAACATTACACAAAGTAAGTTTTCAGTTGATCTGTGTTCCCCAGGGTTTTTTTTTTTTAATTTCATGCTTCTATCCAAATGATTGACAGCCCAGGCAATCATCAGTTATTGATGCTGTCCATGAAATGTTTGAGTGGAGGTTACACACTAGTACTTACTAGAAGTAGAAATAACCCAACAAGGATAAAGGCAGATAGGTCATGATGTTTCAAGTATTTGAACTACAGGTGCTATGTTCTATCCTAAGGTAAAACAGGCTGGTATCAGCATGTAATTATTATGTGGATATGAGGCTTCTCCCCAAAGCCTCTGTTAATGCAAGAATATTCAGAGGTGAAATGATTGAACTCAGAGCTGTGACTAAATCCGTCCAGCTTCATTTGAAAGGACTGAGTGGGTATTAACTGAGGCAGATAGGGCATGACTGGGGAGGTGGGGCCCTTCTTCCAAGATGCACTACCTGACTTTGAACCTGTAGACTGAGACCTCAGAAATCAGAAGTCCCCTAGATAAATCTTCCCTCCTCTAAGTTGTTCCTGTTGGGTATTTTGGACACAGCCATTGACTAAAGCACATGTTTCAGATCTGTCCTCTTACCCGAGGAATGTGAATGTGATGTTGTAAAACTAGGATGGCAGGCATGTCTTCCTTTTTTTTTCAACAACACTGTGTGTTCACGTCCTTAGAGACTATCCTGCATGTTTTCTGGCTTAGGTGTGAACATTGCTGTTATTAATTAAGACCAAGATCTGTTGGTCAGTGGCTCTGTATCTGCATTTGCCTGTACGTAATGGTGGTCATCAAACTTTTCATTTTTTACATTCAGAGATGAAAATATCAAGCCTTCATCTTGGAAAAGACAACCCCTACCAACAGATAGTCAAAGTGGAGAAGGCCGAGGTTATAAATTGAAAAGGAAGCTAAGGCTGTATCAAAATTCATTTTGGAGAGATGTCAAGATCAAAAATGCAGTCGTTGGCTAGGGCAATGAAATTGAGGAATCAAATAAATTTTATCTCCATTTAAGGAATATATGACAAGATCCTAGATTCTGCTTGTAGAAAATTTGAGTGTTTTGCAAATGTCCATCAACTCCCTCATACCTCTAGAATAATGATGGTGAGCTTTTTTTCTCTCTTTCATACTATTAGAATGAACACAAATCCTAATACAAACACAGGTGGAACAGCAGACTACAAGGTCCACACATCCCTCAAGTCTCCAGTTTCTACAAGAAATCGAAAGAGAGCTGTCACGACCAGAGGGAGCTCAGACACTGAGACCACAGCAATTAAAAGCCAATGATGACCTGTCATCCCAGTGGCTCAGGAGGCTGAGGCAGGAGGATCACGAGTTCACAACCAGCCTAAACAAAAGTGAGGCCCTAAGCAACTCAGTGAGACCCTGTCTCTAAATCAAATACAAAATAGGGCTGGGGATGTGGCTCAGTGGTCGAGTGCCCCTGAGTTCAATCCCCAGTATCTAAAAAAAACCAAAAAACAAAATCCAATGCTGAATAGTAATTAATGGCAATTGAAACTCCTGGCCAATCCAAAACAGCTATGATAATTAAGTATGTTATTGAAAATTTCAGTTTCCTGTATGAGTGGGTATTTTGTTACTGCTGAACAATGTGTGGCAGCAAGATATTTAAAGCAGGAAGAAGCCCTCTGCAAAATCTAGTGACTCTTTCATTGTCCATAATCATCATGTTATTGAATAACATGAAATTTTATAAGGCCTATAAATCAGAGAGGTGACCAGCAAGTGTCCCTTTGCATAGGTAATTACAGAGAAATAACAGGATCAATGTTGATCCCCATGACCATTAGCACTAGTACTAGCATTTATTGAGTAGTTATGTTTCAGGTATTGAGCAATAAATGCTATAGATTTATTATTTCATTGAAACCTAAGAAAATGTCTCAGAAGTGCATACTATTTCCCTTCCCATTTTGCAAAAAAGGAAATCAAGGTATGGAGAAATTAAACGCTTGTGCCTGGGTCACATGTAGTGTTATGGTAGAGTATTCAAACCTGTGGTCTGATGGATGGCAGTCTTTCCTCTTGGCCAATGCTGTGTCTAACTAAAAAAAAAAAAAAACAGCCAATGCTGAACAAAAATTGATTGTTTGTCATTGGTTTCTAAGTTGGTTTAGGATTCATCAGCTGGAGCTCCTGCTATGGGAAGCATTGCTTTAAACCCTCATTTGCTCTCCAGCCATGGAGCTTTAGTAAGTTTTGTTCAGTGGCTTTGAATTCTTGCCAGAATTCCTTCTTGTGCTACTGAGGGAATCCTCCCTGAGATTTACCTGTCAAATGATGATCATGGCTTCCCTTTTTCCTGAAATACATATAAATCCTTGGTGATGGATATGAACTTTTCAACAGGCTAGATTTTGAAGTTATTTTCTAAAGTTTGAAGCTAGACTGGAAAAAAATATTTTAACCACGATTTCGCTGTCATTTCTTCAACTTCCTGCAGCTGATCTAGCAGAACCCATCCAGAGGAAGAAATGGAGACGATTTTACATCTGTATGATGATTACTTTTGTAATTTCCAGTATGAAACAGAGAAGCTATTTATTGGTCTCAAACTTAAAACATTTAAAAGGAACCTATTGCTATATTTATCATCCTTTACAGCAAATGCAAAGCTCTTTAAGACAGACAATGAACAGATAGGTTCATAAAAGACACTGCAAATTTAATAAGCTTCACGATCTTTTTCTGATTCCTATTTACTATTCATGAAAATGGGATTCCGGAGGCTTTTCCTTTTACATTTTGTAAGAGGAATATCAAGAGAATGAAAAGCTCTATGAGGTTCATGTCTCCAGAAATTATATGTTTAAGTTAATCGTTTGACTTCCTTTAGCACCATCTTCATAATACAACCCTTTTAGGTGTTTGAGAGCGTGACCATGTTTGTAGTTGAGGTAGAAAATCATGTGTAGTAAAAGTGGGTAGCATAACAATAGAAACAATAGTTGCAGTAGTCAATTTTTCATGGTTTTAACCTAATTATTGGATAAGAACCATTGAAGACTTACTTTGGCTCACAACCTCAGAAGTCTCAATCCATGCTTGGCCAAGTCCATAGCTCTGAGCCTGAGATGAGGCAGAACATCATGGCGGAAGGGCATGGCAGAGGAAGGCTGCTCAGCTCATGGTATCCAGGAAGCAGAGAGAGACACACACAGGAAGAAACTAGAGAGAACATAAACCTGCCCTCAGAGAATACCCTCTGCAACGGACTTCCTGCAACCAGGTCCTAACTCCCAGGAATCCATTCAGCCATCAGTGGGGTCACTGATTAGATCAGAACCCTCATGATCCAGTCACCTACCAAAAGCCCCCCCATTGAACACAGGAGATATTGGGGGACATTCCATATTCAAACCACAATAGTGGTAGCTATACTTTGAATATAAATAAATAAATAAATTTATATACATTTATGTATGCCTTTACATGTACATCTTTTTATATATTGATAAAACATACATATGAAACTGATGTATTATAATATATACACACACATACACACGTAAAAACACGTATGTAAATATATACGTTTCCCTCCAAAAGAGTGAATACACTACCTACATATGTTGATGTTTTTGTTGTTTGTCTTTTGTTTGGGGTACTGGGGATTGAATTCAGAGGCACTCTACAAATGACCAAATCCTCAGCCCTTTTTTTGTATTTCATTTGGAGACAGGGTCCCACTAAGTTGCTTAGGGCCTTGCTAAGTTGCTGAGGGTGACTTTAAACTTGAGACTCTCCTGCCTCAGCCTCCCGAGCCACTGTGATGACAGGCATGTGCCACCGCACCTGGCTCTATGTTGATTTTTTATTTGATCTCATGGACATTTATCAGTGTTTCAGTATTTTCACTTGTCTGTGTTTCAGTCACCTTTGGAATTAGGAAATTTCAATGAATCTCTAGAGACAACTGTTAATGTCAATACACATCCTTTTCCTGAGTAATCTAGCATTCAGTAGTTTATTTTCTGCTTGTTTCTTTTTGCAGAGGCATTACATTTTTATCAACAACATCCCAAAACACCTTGACTTATGTTCTTTTTTTCTCTGATTGATATTACATATTCCTTATTATTTATGCATAAAACCCTCACAGAGACTTCTGATAGAACATTTTCTTTAAATTTATTTTCTTAGTCATTGCTTCTCCTTTGAACCATTGAAAATCATAACAACCATTATTTGTTGATGTTCTTTATGAACTGATTTTACAAAAAAATCAATCAGTTGTCACTTTAAATCTCTCTTCAATTGATTGATCAGATTATTAACATTAAAAATGAGAGTCATGATGTAAAGTTTTAAAAATTTATAATGTGATCTGTCAGCCACGATCGTTACAGCGTGTGAGTTATAAATTCTTCTAGTATCTGGCCTTTTATGTTGAAACAATGTCTTTAGTTTTAAACTTTATTGTAGTTTGAATATACAGTTTGAGATAAGAAACCAAAAATAAGTAATGATATATTCATCAAGATGGCCAAAATGATACTAATGTTTATGTATTTATAACATTACTCAAATATATGCTGGTATTATTAAAGACAATTTGGATAAAAAAGAGGGGAATTCAGTCATCAGTCTTTAAAGTTCAGAATGAAGTTCCTTGTGATAGATAAGATGAGATGGCAATTTACTTTTATTTGAACGAGTGGTATGTGGCCAAGTCCCTTGTACATGTTCGGGAAATGTTCCTCCTCTTGGTGGAACAAAAGAGACAGTGTGCTAATTGGTATAATTACCAGGCCTTTAAACTAATTACTTCCATTTTGTTTATGTGGCATTTTTATTGACTGCATGACGTTAGGAAACGTGTCTCCTGCAAGTGGTTTTTAAAAACATCACGGTTCCTCTTATTGAAAGGGGGTCTTTAGCAGATGGCAAAAAAAAAAAAAAATTAAATTTAAAATTTTGTTTGGAGGATTACTTGTTTTGTGACTTTCATTCAGAGAGAGAAATATACCGAGGGGAGAGTTTGTTACTATCTTAGAGCTCATGAAATGCAGACAAGATTCAGGTGTTAAGCCCACGATAGTCCTTATTAATAGTATAAATCATTAAGTTAATTCTCGTGAAGTCATGGAATTTGAGGTCTACAATTTTTCAATAGAAAAATTGAGATTATTTATTTGAAGACTAGGAATGCTTTAAGCAATTATCAAGAGTCAACCCAGCATTTTAAACCCACGTTTCCTGGTTTTTCTTGTTTGCTCCATTACAAAATGACCATCATCTTCTTATTAGTGGGAATGATTTGTTCCTGAAACAATGAGGTTCAAAAATGAAAATCAATCTTGAAGTAGCAACCTCCAACTGGGGAAAGAGCAATCATGGCAAAAGAGTAGATTTTTTTTCATTTCTCTCCATTCTGAGGCTTCCTGCCATTATGAACACTGAATGACTCCATGCAAACTGAGCTTACAGGAGATGAAGTTTGGGAGACACACACTTTAGAAACAAACACTCTTCCTAAGATCAGTGGTTAGCGAGAAAGCTTTTCTACAAAGCAACCCTGTGCAAAGCTCTTAAGCAGTGAGTAATAACAGCTTCTAATCGCATGAATTTCTCCTTATCCCCAATATCGATGGTGCACAAATCACACTATTCAGGTACAGTGGCATGTTTTATGGTCAGGTCTTCAACACCCCACAATTTTTTTCCCCTGGAGAAATGTTTCAACCCTCAGACAAATATGCTGCAGGAATCAATGCTACATCAATGATAAAGAAGATCGATGGAAAGTATTTCCCGTAGTATAAAAGAAATATGCTTTACAGATAGGAGTCATTAGTGGAGAAGCTCGTTGCACCAATGTATGTCACTCTCTAATGGCAGGGCTTTGCAGGCAGGGCTGCTCAGCTATTTCCATGGTGAGTGACGCCTTTTTCCTTCTATGATAGAGAATGGAAGAAGGAAGGCTTAATATATCACAAAGGAAGAAAAAATCAATACAATGGAGAAAGGCAATCTTTGCATCAGAAAAATAGTACGTGTGCTTCCCCTCATGGTAACAGAGAGGATCTGAAATTAAAACCTCCAGTCTCCCCAGTTTCCAGGTAAATTGTTTTTCTGCAGCTGAACTCCCTCACGCTGATATTGGAAACTGAGAAAAGGGCCCCCAAACCTGGGCAGGTGCCAGTTAAGTTTTGAAAACCCTGAATTGTAACCTATCTGTGCCAGCCTGACTAAATCTGCAGATGCATATTTCCTGGCTTTGGTCCCTATAAATTGTAACATTCCTAAACTAAACATTCAATTTTTCCTTTGTATGTCATTTTCTCTTATTTCTGATGTGATCAGGCAACCAAATTTACTATGTGGTAACCCCAGCAGGGCCACTGGCCTGGGGTGCAATTAACATTATTCTATTGATTATTAAATTCCACCCTTTTGATACATTCTATTCTAACCTGAAGCAAGAAGCCAACCTCACTTTTGCAATTCTTTTTTGTGGTAACGAACTCAATCCCTCATACATCCTGTTCTGTGGAATAACATCTGTCTTAGTCTGTTTTCTGCTGCTATAACAAAATGCCCAAGGCTGGGTAGTTTATAATGAACAGGAATTTATTTGGCTCCAGATTCTGGAGGATGTGGCTTCTAATTCTGGTATGGTTTTGTCATCTCTAAAGGGCTTTCATATCCCATCAATCCAAGGCAGAATCCAGAGGGAAGAAGAAATAAAGAGGAAAAGACCAACCCACTCTTGTGATAACTAATCCAGTCCCATGATAGCCACATGAATCCATTAGAGAGGCAGAGCCCTCTAGAACTTACCACCTGTTAGCAGGCACCACCCCCAGCACTGTGGCACTGAAGATGAAGGTGGAAGGAAAGCAAGGACCAGGGCAAGAAGGGGCAGAACGTTCTTCTAATGCAACTCAATCTTGTGGTAATTAACCCACTCCTGAAGCAACCGTCATTCATTAAGCCAAAATCCTCATGAGCTAACACCTGTTATTTGGCCCCACCTCCCAACACTGTTTGCCTTGGAGATGAAGTTTCCAGCACTTGAACTTTGAGGATGTATTCAACTTAGAGCCGCATCCTAGAGATTATGGACTCCCCCACGGGACAGCTTAGTGACTGCTCCAGAATCCTTTCTGCATGACGAGAGGTGTAAATATCTTCTCTTCCTGGGGATACACCATTCTTATAGAGTCTTCATCACCCTTGACTAGGTGAAGAAAGCTTCCAGAGAGGAGCGTGGGCAGGAGTTGGAGTTCGAA
Organism: Xerus rutilus; assembly: GCA_028644305.1. NCBI lineage: Eukaryota > Metazoa > Chordata > Mammalia > Rodentia > Sciuridae > Xerus > Xerus rutilus. The sequence goes on along the minus strand of CM053416.1, from coordinate 12,506,061 downwards.
TTGCTTGCTTTCTCTTCTTTCTTCCTTTTGAAGGCTGCTGGTGGAGAGGAAATCTCATTTCTCATTTATTTTTTATTGTAATCTAAACTAATGTTACATTGAAAAAAAAAGGTGGAAATCTTTTAATATTCCCACAGGAAGTGTTTACATTTCTGAAGATATGTTGTACTTCGCAGAGCTTATTTAGTTTCTGTTTAATTTGTACAGGGATAAAACAAGTTTCAAGAGTGTCACTGTGACAATTACATGAACATCTAGAAAACAATGCAAGATTCCTCTGCTACCTCAGAGGGGCCAAAGGATTGTATCTTGAATTTGTACAAAGAAATCCCCCTTCTTAATAGAGATTGTCACATGAACAGAAGAAAATGGCATTAAAATGAAAGTAGAAAACATCTGGTGCTGAAGACTAATTTTGAAAGAGTAGAACTGAGGTTTTCCAGTCCTTAAGAATGACTTTACACATGGCCAGGGATCCGAGTTGGATGGAGGAAATCTTGGTGTTGTACTGGTCTCTTAGACTCTAGGATGAGATATGGAAGTGTTTTGGTCAGCTTTTCATTGCTGTGACCAAAATACTTGACAAGAACCACTTAGAGGAGGAAAGACATTTCAGTTCACAGCTCCAAAAGATTTAGTATGTGGCCAACCAGCATTATTGTTTGGGGCCTTGGGAGAGGCGGAACAACATGGTGGAATGGTGCAGCAGAGGAAGCCACTCCATTCATGGCCACCAGGAAGCAGAGACAGGGGGCAAGAAGAGGAAGAGAGAGAGGGAAAGGGGCTAGGGGCAATATAAATCCTTCTTGAGCATGCCCTCAGTGACCTATATCATCCAATTAGGCCTTAGCTCTGGCAGTCCATTTGGGTCTCAATGAATTAATCCAGAGATGAAGTCAGAGACCTAAAAGCCTCACCTCTGAATCCTGCTGTATTGAGGACCATGATTTCAACAGGAGAATTAGGGGGCCATTCCATATCCAAACCATAACAGGGATACAAAATCTTTTCTGAAGGGCTTTCCAGCAGCTGCAGTAAACATGGCCATGCTTTTGCCAAAGCAGGCAGTAGAAGTTAGAAAACATTTCTGGGTCCCTCCTTGAGGTGTGCTAGAATTATTCTAAACATCTGGAAATGGGTAGGGATGGGGAGGGTGTCTCAGTAACTTTCAACTCTGTGTAGATAGGGTAGAAATATTACTTCTTTTGCTGTACATAAGGAAACACAAATATAAAAGCAGTTATTACTGACTGCAGTCAATGTGAAATAATGTTTCACAGAGTTGGGTTTTTTTCTATTAATATTTTTGAAGATGTATTGCTCACTGTCAGGTGGTGAAGGCCAGATGCTCTCAGGTACTTCTTTCCAGTGTTGTGAAAATTGGGCATCAGGATTGTTGTCAGAAGAAGATGATGCCACATTAGGTTTTCCAACTCTAAGCCAGGGCCTGTCCCCTTGAAACATACTATTGCTTTTTCTTTTCTTTCTTTCTTTCTTTCTTTCTTTCTTTCTTTCTTTCTTTCTTTCTTTCTTTCTTTCTTTTAATTTTTTTTAGGTACTGGGGATTGAACTCAGGGGCACTGGACCACTGAGCCACATCTCCAGCCCTATTTTGTGTTTTATGTAGAGACAGGGTCTCACTGAGTTGCTTAGCACCTCGCCATTGCTGAGGCTGGCTTTGAACTCACGATTCTCCTGTCTCAGCCTCCCTAAGTGCTGGGATTACAGGCGAGCGCCACCGTGCCTAGCTGAAAGTGTTTGCATTTTTTGGGCCAACTGAGGTCACCATCAGTTTTAGCAAAGATTCAGGATGTGAAACAAAGACCTCCCCATGATTTCGGATAATTCTGGGATCCATACACTTTCCTGGCTCTTCCATCTCAGTTTCTGCTGTTTCTGGCTTTAGGCTCATGTCTCCCTGACCTCTGAGCCCCTGTTCCCTCTCATGGTTCTGACCCAAGGATGCCTTTTCTATACAGAAGAGCATTGCTCAAGATCTCAGGCAACTGAAAACTTAAAATCGGATGATAGATTAGTTACTAGTTCTTCAACCCCATTAGTCACTTCTAAAGTCAATTCTTGACAGACCCTTTGCTTTAGTAGACTTAAGTCTTTGTATTTCACTTCTTCTGTTGAGACTGAGCTGCTTTCCTTCACGTTCTTTTCTCTCCTCTTACTGTGAAACTCAACTTATCTATCCCTTCACCCTATTGTCTCATTTAAATCTTAAACCCATGAGATGAAAACCTCATCTTCCATTTCATCTCATCTCACCAATGATTTTCCTATAAAACAACAAAACAAAACAAATTTCTTCCTTGAACCAAAAGTTAGAATATTTTCTTCCAGTTCACACTTACCCCTCTTCATGAATCATTCAAATTTGAAGCTGCTATGAAAGACACCTTTGTTTACCTGCAAGGACCTTTGCTTATCATTAGCAGCTAAGTGCTGGATGAATGATTCGGTGAATACAAATAACCTGTAATTTCCTTTTTCTTTTCTCACCTTCACCTCAGGCTTCATCTCTAATATTTTAAGTCCTTACACTCACTGAGAGATTATTTCTCTTTTATTTTCCTATAAGTTGAAAATCACATCTCACTACTGCAATTCCTACCTATAATTTCTATAGTATCTCTGGAAAGCTCCATGCCTTCCTATCTAGATTCTTCATTTTTTTCTTCCACTTTTCTTACTCCCTTGAACTCATCATCTTTATTATCTATTGCTCTTCTTTCTCAAGTATCTTAATAATGACAAGGGACCTTAGAACAGCAAATTGATTAATATTATTAAAGGCACAAACAATAACAACAAAACAGATGGTCCAAATGGTTTTCTATTTAAAATATGAACTGTGACTCACTGAGAACATAAAAATACACTTTTTTGAGAAACAGTTGGCAATTTTGTTATAATATTTAAATATATGCAACTTACGAAGCAGCAGTTCCACTTCTAGAACTGAGCATATGAATATAAATGCACGATTATGCACAGTTAAATGTATAGTTTATCGAGAATTAGTTAAAAGGATGAGACACTGGAAATAACCTCCATGTCCATAAGTGGAACATGTGTTTCCTAACATACAGTACATCCGTAAAATGAAAGGGTATCCATCTGCCTTTTCGGAAACATTTGATCAGGTTTCTTTTGATAGTCCTTAAACTTATCAGGGAAAAAAACCCAAAACTATAGCAATTGTGATTTTCAGATAATATCACAAATACTTGTAGACACTGTATATCACAATAACAAATAGAAAATGGTCATAAGAAAAATATCTCAAACACAGCAAAACCCAAAGTATGACTGATAATCCTTCCCATTGCATAGCCCGAAGACATTTCTTTTGAGCTCAGACCTGAGATTCATCTGCCCCTCCAGGGAAATGGAACTTGTTTGGTATAGTACTAAAGGGCTCAGAAAATTTGTTCTTCTGTTAAACTCATTAGGTATTATCATTATCATTATTATTATTGTCATCATTATCATTATTTTATTACCAAAAGTGATGGTTTCTTTGTGTGTTTTTTATTGTCTTTAATATAATTTGTGTTTCAGTAGTCTTTGATTCCCTCTTTACTTCACATATTTTCTACTTTTCAAATTTCTTCATTAGGCAACTGGTTCTTTCATTCATGAGTTAAATAATACACACCTAAAGTGAGGTAATAAAGCCATGATTGGCAACTGTGATTTTTAGCTGTCACTGCATATCATATCTAGCTCAGGAAAGGTTGAAAATGATACAAAACAACTTCCATTTGGAAACAAATATACAATTGTAAGCAAAACTTTTATGTCCACTTGTTACAGTGTGGAAAGCTCAGATATGATAAAGCATTATAACAATCTCAGAATAATAATCTGAATGTTGTGTGATACTTTCAGTATAGGATAAAGTTGCAAAGACCCTCTCAGTCTCTAAATGGAAAGAGAGCCAGGATTGATGTTACATAGAAAAATGAGATTTCAGACAGTATACTATTATTTAAATCTGAGAAAATATATACAAGAATAATCCTAGAAAATGCTCAGTAAATTACACATAGTCATATGTGTATACCTAATCCTGGAATATATATGCCAAACTACTACCAGGGTTATGTATGAGATCAAAGTTGAAATGAGATTTTCCACTTTTTCTATTATACATCTCTGTAAGATATATATTCATTAAAGGGATGGAGGAAATTTTATTTAAATTAAGAATAGGGAAAGGGGTTTAAGAAAATAGTACGTATCAGACAGGATTAGTTTGTCCATCCTTCTATCTCTGCCTGTTAAGCATCAGTCTATGATTCTTGGATAATAAAGAAAAATATTTCCTTTTAAATGTGATAGTATAGCACAGCACATTCTAAGGATTATTTAATTTCCAAAAGAAATGTTGTGGCTTTTATACCTTGAAATCTCAGAGGCACACTAGTAGATTTTACATCTTAAACTCGTTAACTTGCATGAAATTTAAAAAAAAATAATACTTATTTCTTATGTAAGTAGTATTTTTGAACTACTAAAGTAGATGAAAGCATGTCAGATATCACAGGGTTTATCTTTAGCCTAGAAACCAGTTTTGCTGATTAGGAACTAGATTTGTTGCTTGGATTATAAAATGTTGATTAATAAATCTTTGGGAAAAAAAGAAACTAGCACCTGTCTGAACAAAATAAAACTCATTATAACTACATCCTGGATCTTAGTCATACTTGGTTTTACTCCTTATTACATTCTGCCTATGGAATTTCACAGTAATAGGGCTTCTTGCTGTTAATAATTTAGAAAAGTGAAGCTAAGTGTGATTTGCCTGAAAGTTGTGGGTTAAATGAGAAATTAGCATCATTACACCCATCATTATGGAACAAGAATGGATTTTGGCATTTTAAGTAGAAATGTGTCTATTTTACATGGAGACTCTCTTTTCTGAAGTGTCACATTGATTTCTAAGAGATGTGGGAATCTGTGATCAAACAGTTTGCTATTCTACAAAGTGACGAAATTACTCTTAACAACTAAGTACAAAATAGTCTTCAACTCTTGGATTTCATGGAAATTTTGTGAGGGTAGAATATAACTGATATGCGTAGTCAATCCAAGGCAAATATTTCTATTTATTTCTATAATAAGGCTCACAGTCATCCTGAATAAATGCTCAAAGTTTTGAGCAATTATCTGTAAATGATTGTGAGTAAAGAAATGGATATTTTTTTAAAAAAATGGTTGCTCAAATATCTAATTCCAGAAAACTTCAGTACTAGTGGTCAGCATGTGGGAATTTAGAAATAAAGTGATTTTTTTTTTCCTAGAAAAGCCCTGGAGTTGTCTTCTTAATGAGATCATAGGGGGATAGAAGGGTTGCCCTTGAATCTCTTCCTCTTTTCACATGCTCCCTGCTTTGGGTCTCTGGAATGAGAACTCACTGCACAGACCAGCCTGCCTTCTGGCAAGCAGATCGGTGCCCAGCATCTCCCTACATTATTTGTCAGCCCTTAAAATCCCTGGAAGCCTGTTTTGGTTTGTTTTTTTTGTTTTGTTTTGTTTTCCTGGAACACGTATATTTTTGGTTGACTGAAGACTGGTTTGAGAATTAAGCACTGTGACACTATTTTCACTCTGTAATAAACTCTTCCCTGGATTTTCACTAAAAGGATATTGTCATGGCTTGAATTATGCAACCCCCCCACAAAAAAAATAAAGAAGGCACCAGGATATATTAAAGTCACAATGCTCAGTATCTCAGAAGTGACCTTATTTGGAAATAGGTCCTTGTAGGTATAATTAAATAGTTAAGATGACAGAGAGAAGGAAGGTGAGCTTAATCCAACATGATTGGTGTCCTTATAAAAGTGTCAGAGGTATAAAGGATATCTTGGGAGGATAAAGGCCGAGATTGGAGTTAGCTAGCCATGCACGTCAAAGATGGCCAGAAAGGCATAAGAAGCTGGGAAGAGGCAAGGAAGGATTTCCTCATGGTTTCAGAGAGAGCAACACCCACAACGTGATTTCAGACTTCCAGCCTCTAGTAGTGTGAGACAAATGTTCATTGTTTGAGGCTGCCCATTAGGCTGTGGCAGCCCCAGGAGACTAATACAGTCACTCATATAAAATGTCATTCCTAGGTTTAGCTCTAGTTTTTGCCTTACAAGTTCAATTTTCTGATTCTTCTCTGGCAACTCTGAAGAGTTTGTAGGATCTCTTTAATCTACAAATTCAAATTAAAATTCTTTAATGTCATTATAGTCTCTGTTACAAATAGATAACTTTGTCCATTAACCATATTATTCATTCCCTCATTTTAATCTACTGAGTATCTTCTCTGTGCCGTGTGCCTGGTTAAACCATCTCGAACAAGATTTCTGCTTTTTTCTCCATGAACCTTAGACCCTAGAGGGAGGGAGTGACCAATGTCGTTCATGTCTTACCCATATTCTCTGCAGGCTCATTCTTCTAAAGCACATTGACTCAAGTCATGTAATGATTTGCTTCAGAAATTGTTCTGGCCGCTGCAAAATGCTAGAGTCCACTTAGTCCATGGACCACTGGAGATCAACCTTCAATAAGTGATATGAAATTTGGTGCATAAATTTCCTAGCTCCTTGTCCCTACCAGGGTATTTCTACACTGTCACTTAGATTTCTTTCATTTTCCTTTTTTTTTTTTTTATAGGAATGTACCTCAGTTGTCTATCACAATAGCCTGCTCAGGGATGGACTTGAATTTAGTTTCTTTGCGTCAACCCTACCGCTTCTTACTAGTACTTCTTACATCCAAAATAAACGACTTGAATTTATATCTCTGACTCAGTATCCTAAACTAACACAAATGACAAATAATTCAAAAAGGAATAAAAGTGAATCAGTGACATGTTTTCCAATTGTAATGAATTCCAATGAGGTAACAAGAGCCTTCAGGAGACAGTGATGGTAGGGGTGAGGATGGCCACGTTCCCCCCTTCAGGTGGATGATCAGGGAAGATTTCACTGATTTGGTGAAATCTTCGGAGAGTTATGGGGAGGAAAGAAGTAGCCATTTGAAGAGAAAGAGCAAAAACATTACAGGAAGCAGTCAGAGTGAATGTCAGCACTCTGAAACTACTGCCGAGCTCTGCATGTGTGAGGAGGCCAACCAGGTGGAGGAGAGCATGCGTTAGCGGGACAGGAAGCAGGACCTTGTCGACCATTCTGGTTTGTTTTCTATATGCAAAGGGGAGACAGAATAGTTTTGGTTTTTTTGTTGTTGTTTTTTTAGCAATGGAGGAACATAATCTAACTTATATTTTGAAGTCACTTTTGCCATTATGTGGGAAACCAATGGCAGAGTGATCAAAGTAGACATAAAGTGACAGATTTCAGGTACAAAAATTGACACTGATAACCTACTCTAAGAGATTAATTATCACATATAAAGAGGACAGAAGCTAAGCTCAGGCATTTTCTTTAATGTGGGTAATACTATATATAATGTTTGGAAATGAAGCAATGTTTGCTTTTTTTTTTTTTTTGGTACCTGGGAATGAACTCAGGGGTACTCGACCACTGAGCCACATCCCCAGCCCTATTTTGTGTTTTATGTAGAGACAGGGTCTCACTGAGTTGCTTAGCGCCTCGCCATTGCTGAGGTTGGCTTTGAACTCACAATTCTCCTGTCTCAGCCTCCCAAATCATATATCTTGGTCCTGTTTTTGTCTGTGAGGATCTATGTCATTCTTTTTCACAGCTTGTTTTGGATGCTGTTTGACATCTTGAGCAATGACTCAAGATGCAGTTTTGAAGAAGCTACAAGATTTTGTGATGGGTTTAACAGGATAGAGAATAAAACTAAGGAATCAGGGATTGTTGCCAAAGTTCTAGTGTATGTGGTAACTGTGGTACTTTGAAGCCATTATGTATATGTATGCTCATATGACCTAAGAAAAGACAAAAGGAGAAAAGAATAGATAATAGAATATAGTCAAGCCATCAAAGGTGAATAGTATATTAGTCACCCGCAAAGTGTAATGTCCTCTGCAGCATAGATGATGTTTTTTCAATTTATTTATTTTTTTTTTGGTAAATACAGTAGTGCTCTTCTGAAGTTAGACATATTAACAGGGGAAACAAATACATGTATTATGAGCATTTATGAGCAACCTACACTATGCCAGGCATCGTTTCTTTCCTTCACCACAAACATATGTGAAGTACTATGTGAAGGAAATCAAAGAATGCCTAGCCATCTACCTGGGGAATTGTAATATGCAGTAATTACTACCATAGAGGGATTCATAAAATGTTATCAATGTGAACACAAAGGAATTCTCACTGGGAAGTGACGAGAAGTTATATGTCTGAGTATTTTTAAATGGCATAGGAGTTTTTCAGTAGAGAAAAGAGAAGGGACTGTCAAGGGAAGGAAATCATTTCTTCAGTGAAAGGAGACTGAGAGCCCTCCTCAGAGTTCCATTGAAAGGATCATATTCTGGCATATTACTTATTGCCATTGTGTGATTACGTGACGATGGGACTGATTTTGGTTTAATGCCTGCCTCTCACCAGGCTGTATGCATCTTAAATGCTTAGATCCCACCTAAGTCCTGCAACATGTAAAAGTGAATAATCACCCGATAAATAATTGTACACCAAAGTAAATGAGTAGCAAATAAATGAACAGGTGCATCAGTAAATTAGAAAACAACCTAATCAGTAAGTCAACCCTGGTGAACATCCTGTAGTAGCAACACACTGTGGGTCGAGGGGTGACGTCCAGAACAGCATGGAAGGTTAGAATGTACATCTGGGAGAAGAGGGACTAATGAGAGCAGCTGTCTTGTCTCTTGGTTGCTGGGCAAACTTGAATAAGTCCCTTCGACTCTCTGAATTTTAATGAAAAATAAATAAATAAGCTAATTGTTATCATAGTGCCCTGTTCATTAGATGTTGAAGCCTAAAGGAGCTGAGATATTTACAGCACTGAGTTTAATATTTGGTACATGCTAAGTATCCAATGAATTGAAGCTAATAAAGGAAAATCACTCTCTGGATTTGGGTGACTAAATACAGAGATACAGTGAGGATGGCGGAAAGGCAAGGAGATACAAAGACCACATGTGCTCAGGAGCCTTCCTTACGTATCTCTATAAGACATGAGATCTGATGGACCATAAGGAGCAAGGATATTATGAGAACCCTGTATTCCAGCTTGGAGCCCTGATGGATGGGTACTGGTCATTGAGGTGGGATATATCACAATTTGTCAAATAGAACAGCTAGGGACTGCACAGGGTTCTCATGGATTTCATGCTGGAAGGAAACAGAAATTCATATAAGTTAGTATTACAAAGGCAGATTTAGAAGCCACTTGGAAGCCTAGCTGTTTCTTAACAGCTTCTTAAATGTTTTTATTAGTGCATTATAGTTATGCATAAGAGCAGCATTCATTTTGACATATTCAGCCATCCATCAATGGCACATAATTACTCCATTTCAGTCTAAATAGTTGGGATTGGTCACCATCATAGTTTGTTTTCAGATGACCAAAATTGCATTTCTGGAATTAAATCCCTTTGGTTGCTTGCTTTTCTGTTCCACCCTAAGTCAGGCCTTGGGGGAATGATTGCCCATTTCCTCTCCTGGCTTCTCCAGGGTAGTTCCTATCTCTCTTGGCCCTTACTGCCAACGTGGACTTCTACTCACAATGTTCCTTTTGCAGTTTGTCCAACCCCTGGTCCTCAAACATTTCTTTACACTGAATACCTAGCAATTAATATTTTTGAGCACACAATCCTAATAAATGTTGATAACATGTGCAAGTCCCAATGAACTAAAAAAATGTGTCTTATAAAAATACACAAAAAATAAACATCTACAAGTTGACGTAGGTGAATGAAAATAGAAGTTCTAACCTTTTCTCTTCACGTGCAATGGATGCACCATTTTGGAGACCACTGTTTTAACTACAGTGAATTTGCCGCTGTCCTCAAGGTTACATGGGCTGTTTCCTTCTGCCTGGGATTCTTTTGCCCTGGGAGTATGAGCAATTTCTGCCCATCTTTTAGACTGTCCCATCCTTCTCAGACTAAGATCTGTGCCCAATTATGTGTTCTGCAGATTAGTTGACATCCTCCAAATGGCATTTATCACAATTGAAATTTAATAAGCAAGTGAGTTTTGGTTTAACGCTCCTTCCCCTCTCAACCTCAAGATCCATTTGGTCAAGGTAACTTATGAGGGGACCCTCTACCTTTGAGTTATTCAATCTAACTCTCTTTTTCATGAGTGCTGGCGATAGCAGTTAATCTCATACCTTTTGCCAACATCATTACCCTCTGGTGACATCTTCTGCTGTCATATGACATCGTCAAAGCTTCCACAATGTGAGGAAATTATATGTTAGTCATTCTTGCTGCTCCTTCTCCTCCAGAGACTGAATTGGAAAGGATGGAAATGATAACCTTGCCTAAAGGTTACTATAAAATAATTAATTGCCTTTAGAGGAGCATCGAGTCCGGGGTAACATGATACAGTAGACAAGAGAAAGGGCACTGCAGTTCTGCTTGCCTGGGTCAAAATCCCAGTGCCACTACTTATGAATGGTGCTGTTTTGATTCAGTCACTTGACACTACTGTGCTCAGTTTTCTTATTTCTAAAGTTGGTATTACTGAGCTGTTGTTAGTGATGAACATTTTAGCAAGTCTAAAATACTCAGATGATTCAAAATAGAAAATATTTAATGAATGTTATAATTAATATACGCCAAAAAGATGGATATGTAGGAAGATCTGGAGGTTTGCTTTAATTATTTCTCAAAAGTATCTTCACTTTGCATTCACTTTGCAATCACTCTCCAAATACTCTGATCATGGATATGTGAGGCACTATTCAAATTGTTGCAAGAGTTGATTTAGAGAAGTCACACAGTCTTTACATCTGAAGAACTTTACATTTGTAGAGCGTATTTGAGCTCATTGTGGATACAAGGCATTTCCTGAGCAGTGACATGGGGACATTTTATTAAAAGAAGCAGGAAGCCTTATTTATTGCTCATTTCTCTTCATGGTTCACAGCTTGTAATGATTTGAAGCAACAAAGTATCTATTATCAGTGTGTATGCATAAGCATATCGTAAGTATGAAAGATATATATTCTCGTATTAGACTCTGGCTTTTCTTTCTTGCTTGTAATTGATGCACTCTTTCTGAAGAGTGGTTTGCAGTGGTCTGAACAAAGATCGTGATATAAAAATAAATTATGGTATGTATCTCTGGGCATCTCATAAATTATTTCTCTCTAGTGATGCTCTTTCATATTCAGTGGTAGATTTAAAATTTCCTTCCTGGGTATTATTCATACAGGGTATTGTAGTTAAGGAGCTTACCCTTTATAGTTGATGGGCCACTGCAGTCCAGGCTTTAGGTGAAGCAGGAGAGAATAAAAAACAGGGAGCTTCTCTCCTTCTAGTTAAGCCATTCATTGCTTCTTTTGACATGATTTCTATAAGCATTACCCATGAATGACCAGGAGGAAAACAAACAGGAAAAATAGATGGTGAAACAGAAGATGAAGAGAGTGTCAGAAGTTTGAGATTTCATTCCCTTTAAACATAGAGAATTCACCTGTGCTCTTGGAGCCAGTCTTACTTTTAATTCTGAAGAAACTCTTCTCAACAGAAGTTGCACATTCTGAGCATCCAGAGAACTTTTAAGAAAAATACCTGTGACTGAGATACTGATGAGTTCCTTATTTAAAAAGTTTTTCTAGGTTCCTTTATAATTGTAACCAGGGTTGAGAACCACGGATCTGAATTATCAGGTCCTTTTCATCAGTTCAGTGCATTAGTGTCATGGGGTGCTGTCAGTCATTCCATAGATGGCTTACAGAGCTGAAGCTCTCCTGGGGCTTTGGAATGCAGGGGAATATAGATGCATCAAGACTTGCCTGAGATGCAGGTCTGGAAGCCAGTGCATGAAGTAAAGGCTGGGAAAAAGGCGTGTCCAGGGAGTAGCAACCAAGCAGGTATCCAGAGTGTACATTCTAGTGTCTAATTGGAGTAAAAGTTACCATAGTCACAGGAGGTAGGCAGAATCATAAAAATGCAACTTAAAGTGTAATCAGGAGTCCAAAACTGGGCAATGACAACAATAGCAACTTACTAGTTTAGGTGGCAAGCTTTCTAGACCAGATAGGATGTTGTAAAACAGAAACTTCACTGGTGAAACACTTACTCTCGGGGTTTGAGCAATACAAAATTTGAAAGCAAATTAAGACTAGAGCACTTGCCTCAATCTGTTTTCTTAAGTAACTTTATAGCCAAAAATATCCACATAATTGATTACATTTTAGCCTCGGTACACTAGCTGACATTAAGTAAAGAATGGACCCTTCAGTGAACATAATGAATTCTTGCTTGATTAATTTGAGAGCCTAATTGGCAACGGTTCTTGTAATGTCAAGGATTAAGTAGATTCATGAAGGATGGACAGTGATATCACTTAAGAATTTGCAAGTAGGAAAGGAGATATTTGTTCTTTGATGTTGTCAGCAAGGAGCAGAATTCAAAGAATTTATAGTTTGATACTGTAAATGAAGTTGCTGATTCAACTATGGAAAGTTACCAATGGTATTAAAATATTGTAACTGCTTGTAGTTCTACACAGAGTAGTGATATAAAGAATCCAAATACATTTTCAAAGGAAGTGCTCACTTGAAATACATTTTACAATACCTATTATTACATAGAGGTAATGAACAAAAAATAATTGGATCAATAATTTAAAAAATTTAGTAAACATCAATACCCTTCTGGTTAGAATAATCTGCTCTTATATCTTACGGGTCTGGGTTTAATTTTATTAAATCGTGAAATGGATGGCATTAGTGGTAATTACCATTGCCTAGCAAAACCTTTCCTCTTCTCAAAGGAACACCCCACCTCCTTGTCTCTCCTGTGTCTTGGAAGTTGCTGATAATAGAATCAAGATATGTCAAAACCAATGACGATGCTCACTATGATGTATGACAGCTTGTTATTTCTGTGTCACTATCTGCTAGGGTTTGCACACAGGTTGTCTTCCAAAGTTTCAAATGTTGCTGGCTTGGTCCCCAGTTTGGGGATGTTGAAAGTGGTGTGGATTTTTGAGAGATGGGGCCAGGTGGGCAGCCCTAGTTCATGGAGGCTCCTGCTAATGCAAGGAATTATGGGAATTCTCATGAGAGAGAGTTGGCATAAGAGTGAGCCTCACCCCAGAATCCTTTTGTGACTTCCTTTTTGGCAATGTGATGCTTCTTGACACAGGAACCTCTGCCATGATGTCGTGCAACTAGAACGGTCTTCCACAGACCTGAGCCAATGTCAATACCAGGTCCTTGAATCTCCAAAACTGAGAGCTAAATAAACTTTGTTACCTTATAAAGTTAGGCTAGCTCTGGTGTTTTGTAACTGTAATGAAAAACTGACTAACAGAATATTGGTACCAGGAGTAGGATGCTTGTTATAAGTGTATCTGAAAATATTTAAATGACCCTGGAACTGGTTGGTAGGGAAGAGTTGGAAGAGCTTAGTGGAGCCATCTGAAGAAAGTTCAAATTGCTGCAAATGGAATGTTATGGCCAATTCGGATGAGGCTCAGAAGAAAAGGAAACAAAGAAAGAGCTGAAATGCTTTAGAGATTGGTTAATTGGTCCTGTCCGCAGTGGTGATACAAATGTTCTTAGGTGGAAATGAGTGTGGTATTGGAATTGGACCAAAGGCCAATGAAAAGCTGACTAATACTCTAGTCACACTCGAGGTATAGGAAGCAGATGGAGAACCAGAGAGACCCATGGAGACCATATGGTCTAACCTGGCTGAATAGTGCCCTAGAGCTGCCACACATTCACAGTCTTTCCCTTATAAATTATCCAATATTTTAGTTCAAAATGTGATATGAGGAATGAAGTATTGTGGGAAAGGAATGTACACTGATCAGTGTGGAGGTCATTGAAGATAGCCATTTAAATCAAAGAAGTAACAATGCGGACGGTTGTAAAATATTTGTATAAATTGTCACAGGTTTTGGCATGTTTTTGGCATCACTGAGGCTAAAGCATTGGGGGAAATGGTAGGGAAAAATGACATTACCGATATCTGGTGGCTTTTGCTGGAGTATTTGCCAAGAATGTCAAAGCAAGAGATGGGCTTAGACAGAAGACAGACAGACTGACAGCAGAAGGAAAGAATCATACAGCTCTTGAAAGTGAAAACTGACTTTCTCTGCTCTGCCCAAAGAATCCCAGAATTGAGACTATCAACATTGGCAGTCCTGCAGAGTTAAAAAGATAGAAGTATCTACTGTAAGGTAAAGTCAGTACAGAGGTGAATCACTGAGGAAAATGATTAACTTTAGTAAAGAATATCAGCAAGCTTAAGTTGTGACCTTTGAAAAACTTTAGAAGGACTTCAGAGGCTTACCTGAGCTTTAAACTCCGCACTTGGGCTCCACCTCATGTTGACTGTAGTTTTATAAGAGAGTCACTTCATCTCTCCAGACCTCATTTTCGTCATCTACAACAGAAGGATACTAATGCTTCATACTACTTACCTTATGGGACTGCTGTAAACTCCAGATAACAAATGCAATATTTTCTTCCTGATGCCTGGTACCCAGAAACTCTAAAATAACCAAGAGCTACAATTATTTGCATCAACAAAAGAAATGCTAACGTTTGGAAAATATCATCAAATTTCCTTCCTGATTACTTCTTCCTGGTTTCTAAATAATTATGTTACCAGGGCACAATTGTGAGATTAAAACAAAGCCCATCTCTTTATTTATTTTTGAAAGCAAGAATAAAAGCACCACTTAGTAGAGCATCTAGTCCAATGCTATCGTTAAAAAGTAGTGAACTAACATACTAACATTTGTTTGAAGAATAAACAGAGTAATCACCAAACAAGTCCCATTCTTGTCAAAATTTTGGCAAGTCTTCCACAAGATAAAAAGAAGTAAGATGCAAAAATTTGTAAGAAATGCAAAAGTGGGCATATAGAGGAGGTAATTTTTGGAAATCTATGAAGAGAAATGTGACATTTGACAAAGACAAGATGTTATTTGTAATACTATCTTCCTAAACTTAAATGACATGATTGACAGTATATGTTATAGTCAAAGATTCAGAAACAAAAAAAACATAAGTTGAGTAAAAGCGTATTAAAAATACAAAATTATGAAAATAGTGTTAAATCTAAATAATTTACCCAAAAGATATTAAAAAAACAGGTTAAAATGCATGTGCTACAGAAATTGTTTAGATCACATATTAAGATGCAATGCTCCAAAATTCACAAAAACGAAAATTAAAAAAATAACCACCTGTAGACAAAGCCGAGCAAGGACAGAAACACAAATAAACATGTAAGCCAATCTCATTAATGAACACAAATGCAAATACCCTAATTAAAATATTAGCAAACAAATACCAGCAGAGGCTGAAACTAATAAAATATCATCACCTTGTGCATTTTGTCCAAGAAATGCAAGGCTGATTAATCCACTAAGTGAATTTTCTACCCTAAGTGATTAAAGGAGCAAAAAACAAGATTATGCTTAAACGCTGTTTTATAGAATGAATCACCAAATCTTGCTAAAAAAAAATTATGAGGTGAAACTCTGAGCATTCTACAGAGAGAAAGGAACTTCCTTGAATCTACCAGAAAACTTTAGAGCGAGCATCACATTTAGCAGAGAAACATGGGAAGTGTTCCCTTCTAAATCAGGAAAAAGTCAGTCATGGTGGCTCATGCCTGTAATCCCAGTAGCTCAGGAGGCTGAGGCAGGAGGATTGTGAGTTCAAAGCCAGCCTTAGCAACAGCGAAGCCCTAAGCAACTCAGTGAGACCCTGTCTCTAAATCAAATACAAAATAGGGCTGGGGATGTGGCTCAGTAGTTGAATGCCCCTGAATTCAATCCCCAGTACCAAAAAAAAAAGTCAGGAACAAGAAAACAGTTTATACTATCATATCAATAAACAGTATTATACTAGAGTGCCTGATACATTCACTGAGCCAATAAATAAAAATAAAATGCATTAAATATTGGAGAGAACTAATAAGACATAAATCGTACAAATATTGGAAAGGAAGAAGGAAAACACCATTATTTTCAGAAAGCAGCAAATATCAAATTTTCTATAGCTTTATGGTAGGCTCGCAATGATAGAACATATAAGAAATGATAAGATCAGCTCCACAACAGCCACCAAATGCTAAAACGCATAAAGATAACCCTAGTAAAAATAAGCATAAGGCCTATATGAAGAAAATGATAAAATTTTACTGAAGGCCATAAAAGAAGATTTAAATAAAAGGTGAATTGTGCCATATTCTGAACGAGATGCCTTAATAGTATAAAGATAAGAATACTCCTCCAAATTAATCTATAAATACATAGCAATGTAATAAAAATCCTATTTGTGTTATTCATGAAACCCGAAATGTCCCTTGTAAATTTAATTTAGAAGAGGAAATACGCCAAGACAAGTTTGCAAAAGATAAATGGGGAAGGAAGATTTATCTTCCATCTTTAAAAACTTATTATGAAAATGGGATAATTAAAAAAATGCAGTATTCGTATGGAAATAAGGAAGGAGACCATGGTCACAGACCCATGGGAATTTTGTGCATGGCATAGTTGAAGTTTGAATTGGTGGGAAGGGAAGGCTAGGAAAATACACCAGGCTGGGTCAAGTGTCTGTCAACTGGACACTAAGTGGATCCTTTTCTCTCATATATCACAAAAATTAATGCAGGCATATTGATTTCAAAATGTAAGAAGCAAAAATATGTCCACATGAGCAGGAAATATAGGTTATTATGGGTTAATTT
>CM053416.1:12402020-12488715 GCA_028644305.1 Xerus rutilus | reverse complement strand
TTCAGGGTGCCTCAGCTAGGAAGGTGACCCAGAACTCACCACAGAGAAGTCTAAGGTCACGGTCAGCACACGCTTACCAGGACATGGCAGCTGCCATGGCTCATTGATTATTTATTTGGCATCAGAGATTGAACCCAGGGGTGCCTTCTTCCCTCCTGCTTTTTTAAAACTTTGAAATAGGGTCTTGCTAAGTTGTACGATTCATCATCAGGGGCCCAAGAGGTACTCACTGGATCACCTGAGTGCCCGACTTCGGCTTCTTTGGCCCCCACTGTCTTGTGGCAGCCCTCCTCCCTCTGTGTTATCAGGGTCAAGTTCCTTCCTAATCCCTTAGCAGGAACTTCAAATGATAGGCGGCAAAGCTCACTGTTCAGTAGACGTCCATCTATGGCCCTTGTAGAAGAAACAGGAGGTCCAGAGCTGTGGAGAGGAAAGTATTTCTCCTCTGGGGTTCTCAGACTCAAGGACACAAAATATCACAGTGAATCATTATCCCTTCTAGGCATAAGGTAAAGATCCTGGCACCAGATGATCTTTGAGCTTTGTAGGAATAGAGCCCTATCAGCTGCTCATAATCAGTGTCTTGGGGGCTGATTGGCTGTTCAGCCCTAACAGCATCAACAACAGCCATAGTGAGGGAGCCACACACAGCCTGGAGCTCAGCCAGAGGAGCACAGCATTCCTTTCACTGAGGTGGTCTGCAGCAGAAGCTGCCAAGGTCAGCTGGCCACATATTCTGTTTACTAGCTATTTATTGCCTCTTGCATAGTGGGTGGTCCAAGCTGGCCACTTTGATCTTGGTAAATGGGTACAAAGATCTTTATGGATCGGGCCATTTCCATTCACAGGACATTTCCTCAGATCTCCTGGTCCTCAGACTTTTAATATTCCTCCTTCCATGGTCCACACACACTGGACTTCAATTGAATGGCCAGCCCATAGCTCAGTCTTGGAGTAATATTGT
The DNA here is from genome assembly GCA_028644305.1 of Xerus rutilus. Lineage (NCBI taxonomy): Eukaryota > Metazoa > Chordata > Mammalia > Rodentia > Sciuridae > Xerus > Xerus rutilus. The sequence continues at coordinate 12,487,751 of CM053416.1, read as the reverse complement.
TCTGTTCTTCAAGGTCTTTGCTGGTGGGACCATGATGAAATATCAGTCTGTTTTCAATGATGCTCACATGCTGAGCTCACTTATCCACAAACTCAATTAGACCTCATCCCTTCTCCATCAGCTTGGCACAAGAAATTCCCCCAGGAGGGTCTGGCAATGTGCCGAAGGAAGGCAGTAGCCTCTTTCATGCACACAGAGCATCTTAAGAATCTACTCCCATGATTTTCTTGTGTCTTCTGACCTTGCTCACGTTCTCTCCCAGCTGTGAGCTTTGGACCTATTTCTCTCTTAGGTTTCATCTCCACTGGATAATATTTATCACACTGAGACCTCACACCTGTTTCTACTCCTTCCTCCCTGGTCAGATGGATGCCATTGATGAGTGATTGCTTGTCATGCATTCATAGATGGCTGCATCATGCCGTGGGTCCAGTGCAGAGATGGCCCGTTGCCTGGAGCCAGACCCTGTAGGCTATTTGAACTACACCATGACAGCAGGAACAGTGTTCACTTAGGTCTGGTGTAAAAACATAAAATACACTCTTGTGTGTCTCATGAAAGCAAATTGCTCCTTATCCTTTCCTCTGGTACAGATTAAAACTAAGAATGTCTTTAAGATTGTATTTAAGATTGGAAAAACAGTCACAGCATAGGCCCATAGATCTATATATGAGATAGACCTGAATAGGGACTCAATTACAAGGTCATCCTGTGCTCTAACGTGGGGGCCATCAAGACCAATTCAGTGCCTGGATATCCATATCATGTTAAATTTTGTGTTCAAAAATGCCTGGGTATTTCCTTTTCCCCACTGGATGCATTTCTCCAGTAAAAGGCTGTAGGCTTGTTTGGAGAGACTCATTAGTGGGCAGACCTTCTGTGCTATCGAAGGGTTCCTTCTCCACGAATTTGGTCTCTCTTTCAATTAATGGCTATTTCCTGTCTGAGAACAGACTTTAGATCTGGAAACTTTTATTAATGGGATTAACCTGAGTCTTTGATTATACATGTTTAATTTCTTCTGCTTGCATAGACTCTGTGACACCTGAAAAGCCCTGTGTTCTATTAACTATCTCTAAAGTGCTGCAAAGCTCTCTGAAGGTCAGGCCTCCTGGCTGTTGCTAGACCCAACGTGACCTCACCACTCATTAAGATAATTACACTCAGGTTACTTCCACTTGACAACAGCTGGCTCGAGTACAGGCTTGTAGCCTCAGCTTGGGTCCTTATTGTCAGCCATGTCTAGAAAGGTCATCCACCAAAGCTTTTCAGTAATGCCCGTACCTTATAAGCAACGTATTCCCTATAATTTTGCAAAAACAGAACATTTGACAGCTGTGTGTCTTTGGTTCAGCCTGCTTTTGAGATTCATTGATGTTGTTACATATACCAGTATTTATTTTTTATTGTTGAATAGTATGCAGTTCTGTGTATTCATTGCAATTTGTTTAGCTTTTCCCTTGTGTATACATTAGCAAGTTATTTCCAGTTTGGGGGTTTCATGATATAAGCATATGTGAATACTCCTATGCACAACCTTTGGGTTTATATTTCTCTTGACGAAACAGTAAGAAGTGTTTGCTGGTTTATGTGGCAAGTGATCGATACTTAGCTTTGATACAAAAGTAGCAAGTTTTAAAAAAAAAGGACATATAATGTACATGTTTATGTGGAACAATGTGATAATTTTATATACGTATCTTATGTGGCATGATCCCATCAGGGGAATTTGCATTTCTTTGTCTTGGGAACTCCCCTCTCCTAGTTCTTATAAAATATGTAATAAGTTTCTGTAACCTCTAGTCCCTCCAATGAGCTGTGCTATAGTAGAAGTGGTTCTACGGAACCTGTTACCTCTCCTGCCTGTACCCTCTTGAACCTCTAGTGGACACCCTTGTACACTTCTATGAAATGAATTTCTCTGACTTCCACATGAGGGAACCATGGTCTTTATCTTTCTGTGCCTGAATTATTCACTTAACATAAGTCCAGTTCTATCTGTGGTATGGTAAATAATGGGCGGGGTGGGGGGGAATTTTCAAAGTCCTTTTACGGTATGCGTTCCCATGAGCCATGTACGACTATTGCACTTAGTATATGCTCTCACTGCCACTATGCATTATAAGTGTTTTTAATATTAGTTATTCCAGTGAGCACATGATGACATCTCATTGTGGTTTTAATGTAATCTCCTGAAGGACGACTGGTATTGAACATTGCTTCATGTGTTTGCTGGCTTATGTCCTCTTTTATGACATTGTTCAGATCTTTTGCTCATTATGGTGGTGAGGGTGTTTACATTTTCTTGAATTGTAAGGACTGTTTATATATGATGGCTATAAGACTTTTGAAATATACAGATACATAATACATAAACTCCTTGACTTATAATGTGATCGTGTTTTAATAAAACTATCATAATTTGAAAAGATAAGTCCAAAATGCATTTAATACACAAAGCCCACCAAATAATAGCTTAGCAATACACTCCACTTCAGAGTGTCTGTTATTTACCATTTGAATGGGTGGCTGATGGAGAGTTAAAATTTGCTGCCACTGCCCATATTTCTAGAGAAAATCTACCACCATATTGCTACCCTGTGAAAAGATTAAAACTCAAAGTTTAAGGTGTGATTTCTACTAAATGTGTATCACTTTTTACATAAAATCTAGAAATCTTAATTTGAAATACTATAAATCAGGGTATCTCCATATATAGTTTGTCATATATTTTCTTTATGATGTCTTTGAAGAACAGAATCTGTTCATTTTGAGGAAGTGCAATTTATCAACTCATCTTTTCCATTTTGTGTCCTACAAACATTCTTCTTAATCCCAAATCACAAAGATTGTCTTAGGATTTCTTATAGAATTTATTATACTTATCTTTGAGATTTGAGGGCCATAATAGAGTTTAAGTTCATTGTTGATCATTGCCTGAGATAAGTGTTGAACATCACTTTTTTCTCCATATTAGTAGTCAGTTGTTCAGATGAATTTGTTAAAAGTCTGTCCCCCATCCCCTTTGAATTATCATGAACATATTTTAGGAAATCCACTGGACATCAGTCATTTACTTTAGGAAAACTCTGCTCTTTGGCCTAAGGCTACCTGTATACCCTTACATCTTTAAGTAGTCTAAATCTTAAGTCTTCAAGTAGTGTAAATCCTCCAACTTCGGATTTCCAATGTGTCTGCCTATGAACTTATACCCTACCACCTCTTCAGCTCTTTGCTTTTTTGTTTTTTCCTATTGCTCAATATCATTGTGTAAAATGTATGAAAGTAGTGGAATAGTAACAACCATTCTTTTTTTTTTGGTACTGGAGATTGAACTCAGGGGCACTCGACCACTGAGCCACATCCCCAGCCCTATTTTGTGTTTTATGTAGAGACAGGGTCTCACTGAGTTGCTTAGTGCCTTGCAGTTGCTGAGGCTGGCTTTGAACTTGGGATTCTCCTGTCTCGGCCTCCCTAAGTGCTGGAATTACAGGCGTGTGCCACTGTGCACCTTATAATATATAATACCCATTCTTATTCCCTAGTTTAGGAGAAAAAAATTCAGTCTTTCACTGTTAATGCAGGATATTAACTTTTACTAAGTTATGGCTGTATTCTTTTACCTCAGGTTTCTTGAAAGTTTTGATCATGCATGGATATGGAGTTTTGTCAAAATTCTTCGCTTTGCCTGGACCTGTTGAGCTGATCAGACCAGTTTGTCCTTTATTTGGTGAATATATTGAACTCTACTGATTGATTTTCAAATGTCAAATTCACTTTGCTGTCCTGAAGTAAACTCCACTTGGTCATCACATATGGCATTTTCTACATGTTGGATTTCATGTCCTAATATGTTCTTAAGCATTTCTGTATGTAAAGAAATACTGTGCCTGATTGTACATTTTTGTCTGTTTTTTATTATTTTTTTTTTATTTTTTGGTACTGGGGATTGAACACAGGGACACTCGACCACAGGGCCATATCCCCAGCCCTACTTTGTATTTGATTTAGAGACAGGGTCTCATGAAGTTAATTAGTGCTTTGCTTTTTGCTAAGGCTGGCTTTGAACTCACAATCCTCCTGTCTCAGTCTCCTGAGCCACTGGGATTACAGGGTGCGCCACTGCACTCGGCTTGTTGGTTTTTAATAAAAAATATTCCTCAAGGATGCCTCTCCATCAGTCCATTCAAAAATTCCTTTAAAGACCTCTTTTTGACTCATGAAAGCAAATCTAAAAGAAATATTTTGACAGAAATATTAACCATAAGTATTTCATTTCAAAAAATTTAGAGTTCAGAGTATAACTAAATTGGATGCTTGTGACTTAAAAAGGGGGCAATGAAAAGAGGAGGACAGTGGACTTCTCTAAGTGTACTGATAGTTCTGAAACAGACTAATAGTTTGTAAACTACTTGTTATTTGAACTGTCATATTACATATATATTACGTATATTATTATATATTATATATAACATGTATGTATATATATATATGTGTGTGTGTGTGTATCTGTGTACATAGTTTTCTTGATGCCTATGGGGAATGGATTCCATGACCCCCACAGATACCAAAACTCAAGGATGTTCACCCTCCTCATAGAAAATGACCCAGCCTTTGCATATAACCTTCTTAGCATCATCCCACCTCCTTTAAATCACCTCTAGATCACTTGGAACACCAACCACGATGTCAATACTATGTAAATAGTTGCTATGCTGTGTTGCCTAGGGAATAATGACAAGCAGAAACTGTCTTTATATGTTGAGCACAAATGCAAAATTTTTCCCAATATCCTCCACCCGCAGCTGGTGGAACCCACCGATGCAGAACTCAGGGGCATCCGGCAGATCATCAGTTGAGGCTGAGGGTTCAGTGTAAGAGAGCAATACTGGCTGTTGTGCCCGGGAGGATCGTTGTGATCCTCTTGTGTCTCCTAGAGCATAGAGAGAGGCATCTCCATTGCTTACCCTCCCACATGGAACCCTGCAGCTTGGATTCATCCTTGATCTTCCTTGCTCTGTCATGGCAGCTGAGCAGCAGGCACCCTGGTTCACCAGCACTGGGTAAGTGAGACACAGTGCCAGGCAGCCCTTCCCTGGAGCTCAGGAGCAGGGGCCTGTCCAGCAGAGCCACAGTGGAAACAGAGTCTTCCTGGGCCAGCACCTTTCTGACTGAACAAGGCCCTTCTCCAGGAGCTGTGACACTCATATTACACAAGGCTGTCACCTCTGAAAGTAGGGCATACTCTAGAAAGTGACAATGTTTTTTTAAAAAAAATCCAATTACATGCTTTTATTTGCTGTTAGTACAAACAGAAAAATAACAAGCCAACATGCTTCATCCCCACTGTGATTTCCTCAGGGCTAATTAAAGTGCACTCTGCTGCTGCCTAAGTGGTTCAACTGCAGGCCATCCCCAGATTTAAAGGAACATGCACCCGATCAATACCCGGGCTGTCAGTAAACTGTTCTGTGTCTAGAAATGGGCACAGTAAAGTTCTTCATGAATCTGAATGTGGGGAAGTTCACGTGGGGAAAAAAAATGAACAAATTTATGGCCATAGATTTATAGACTGGACTTCATCACTCTACATAAAGAATTGATAAGTGATCAATGATCCCACACAACATACAGCATAATCAATATGAATTTGGGGAAGAGATAGAAAGACATTAATAATGCACATTTTATGTATGAGTCTGCTCTTAGAGATTAAGGGCTTTATAAATCACACAAGAACTTGGTTAGGGTTAGACTATGCATAAAGAATTGCTGCAGTCAATGTAATAATAACTACAGTTAAAATTTTAAGAAAAAATATTTATATCATTCTGGAAAATGATTTCAAAATATTTGGGAGGTATTTATTTCATGGTATGGTTTTGGAGGATGGTGTTGGAGACTTTTATTTCCTCAATTCCTCATTGCTTCAATTAATAACTGCAAAAAAAGAATTGAGTGTCTAAGTTACCAAAAATTATTTTTAGGAACAGCCACGACAAAAATCTTAGGTATGCCCTACGTCACATAGTTGGGACACCTTGCTTTCTGCATTGGAGTAATTCTGTTTGTCCTACCCTACTTTCATCATTGGAGGGTACAATTTGTGGATAAGGCCTTTTTTATTAATATAAAATGTGCACTCCAGGTTTTTTCCCAGGATTTATTGTCTTAAGCTCACAACTCTTCTCCAAAGCTTAGATACAAGAAACAGAACAGCCCACGTACTCTGCTGCCTAGCTTTAACTTTACCATTTTTAATTTTATCTCATTTTACTTTTTTGGTACCCAGGATTGAACTCAGCGGTACTCAACCACTGAGCCACATCCCCAGCTCTATTTTGTATTTGATTTAGAGTCATGGTCTCACTGAGTTGCTTAGCGCCTCACTTTTACTGAGGCTGGCTTGGAACTTGCAATCCTCCTCCCTCAGCCTTCTGAGACACTGGGATTACAGGTGTGTGTCACCTGACATTTCACCCTCCCAAAGAAGCCAATCCCATTTTTTATTTTGTGATTCTTGTAGACCGGCCTTTACTGAATGAGGATCTATCCTGACATTTGCCAGCACTGAGGGATAGAATGGGCTGGTGTTAATTCACCACATCATACAGAAGATTCCCTAGGAAGACTCATGGGAGAATATTGATTCTTCCAAGTAGCAAGCAAAGCTAATTTTCCTCTGAGAAAATAGTTTGTATTTGTTGTAGGGACACTCAGACTATCATAGCACATTATAGTCATAGCTCAGCACTAACGCTGTGTGTAGACTTTCTCATTGGAAGTTCATCCCTAGGTTGGCTCTCTTTCTACTTTGCTGTATTTACCAGTATTTTTATTTAACTCCACTTAATTTATAAATATTTTGGTAATTTTTCTCGTATTTTATTTCTGGAATGATACTAAGTATAGCTAGGTAAAAATGAGAATCATTTTTAAATAAAAATACTGCCTTCCAAATATAAGCTATGAACTTTCACAAGTGGGATATTTCTGAGTTTTGGAAAAAAAATAGATATAGAAAGATATGTGATTACGCTTTCATTGCTAAAGTGATTTGCTAAAATTCTTCATTCAAAGATCCTCAGTGAGTTATCATATTTACTTATAAATATGATTTATGGTCATTAATTCAGAGCTTGTGGTTTAAAATATCTAGTTATCAAATATGTATTCAGCCTTGCTATAAATTTTGCTAAGATAATTTTAATGACATGTGAAAAGATAACTATGTTTTCTATATGGATTTGAGTTTTTATATGTTATGGGCAATTTTCCACTTCATTTGAATTTTTGATACTTGTTTCAGAAACCACCTGAGCCATTGATGCCTCAGTGACCAGGGACCCACAGCCACTGAGAAAAGCAGACCAGCTGTATCTACTACAAAACCTGGACGTCACACTCTCTGAGTCCTGAGAAAAACTGAAATCTTTCTTTTTACATTTTCAGATACGGTGACTATGTCTCAAAAAGGGGAGATGATTCTGACTGAATGCATCTGGTGAGGCATAATTCCCACATGAAATGCCATGTATGCAGGAGTGGAGACAGAGCCGTTTTGACAATCCTGAGTCTGGTACTCCATCTGCACAGAGACAGAGACGCAGGCAGAGGATATGGGATAAAATCTACTAGAACCAAGTAGACCAGAAGCTATGGACAGTACTTTGAGACTGGAAGACAGAATCTATGATAAAGTTGGACACATCAACCTTTTTATCCATTGTGGCAGACCCTGAGTTGGGATGGACTGTTCTGTACTAGACAAGAAACAAACAAAAATAGTAAACTTAGCTGTTAGCTTGGATATGACATGTGTCCCTAAAGCTCCTGTTAATGCAGGACACTTCAGAGGTGAACTGATTGGACTGTGAGAGCTGTAGCCTAGTCCATCCATCCTAGCTTGAATGGACTAACTGGGTGGTAACTGTAGGCAGGTGGGGCTTGGCTGGAGGAGGTGGGTCACTGGGCATGTGACCTTGAAGGGTGTGTCTTCCCTGTAGCCTCTTCCCTCTCCTCTCTCTCCTTCTTTCTTTTCCCTCCTCCCCCTTCCTCTCTCCCTCTCTTTCTCCTATTAGAAAGAAAAAATTACAAAAGCTTTGTAAAAAAATAGTATTTACCAAGTATGACATACTGTAAGCATCTATTATTATGTCTAAATAACAACAAAAAAATGATAACATGGACCTGACATTGATAACTATATTCAGCTGCTAGAACTAACTATCTAAGTAAATGAAATAAAATGTTTACAAATGGAAAGAATCAGTATCGCAAAGGCACTCATTCATGGATGTCGTTTATTTTGTGCCTCGCGTGGTTTCGCTCGACGAGTTGGGGTCCCGCAGGACGAGGGGACCGAGGAATGGGGTCCCACAGGAGGAGCTCTGGGGTCCTGGAGGACGAAGGACAATGGGGTCCCACGGGACGAGGTCTGGGGTCCCGGAGGACGAGGGTTTATGGGGTGGACGGTGGCGGAGTCACTCACCCAGACACCGGGGGTAGGTAAAACTGCTCTGCCCGACCGAGAAGCAGACCCGTTTATTTCAGTTAGTGCAAAAGTTTATATAGGGTCCTCGGACCAATCATGGCCCTGAGGTTAGGTTACAGCCAATAGGGTCTTGTACCATGTCAGGTGTGCAGCCAATCAGCATGGGATGAGAAAAGGAGAGGCACTGAAGGCAACCAATCAGCAGGGGGTAAAGAGGAGGGGAAACATTCAAAGTAACCAATCAACATAGGGCAAAGGAGAGAGGAAGTATTGAAGGCATGAAGACAGCTCCTATACATGCTGAATGAACAGATACATATACTGTGTTCCACATGAAAATTTTAGCAGAATATTTTGATAAACATAAACAAATTAATCCTGAAATTTACATGAAAATTCAGAAGGACCTATAAACAGTATTCTCCAATAAAAATATATTGTGAGCTACATCCAATTTTTTATTTATTACTAGCCATGTTAGAGAAGTCAAAATACACTATGAGATGAGTTTCAATAATAAATCACGTTGAACTCAATATATCCACAATATTATTTCAACAAGAGATTTGTATTACAAAATTATTAATATTCAATACTTTCCTCTAACGATGTTTTGAAATCAACTGTATGTTATCTTAATTAGTATTAGCTTCGTTTCAAATGCTCAAAGCCACATGGGACAGATGGGTACCATATTGGATAACAGGGTGCAGAATACACAAGACTGTACTGAGACAGGAGGAGAACAAAAGGAAAAAGAGCAGATGTGAAGGCCTGAATGTCTCGTACCCCAGGCATGTTGAGAATGCCATTAGCATAAGGACACATAAATCAAATAGATAATTGAATGATAATCAGGAGTCCAAAAATATCCCTACATACATACAGTCAATTGACTTTCAGCCAAGATGAGAAGTCAATTTGATGCAAAAAGGAGAAATCTCTATTAACAAATGGTTCTGGAACAACTGGAGGGTCAGATGGTTAATATCAAAATGGGCCTCCATTGCTCAGGCTGTATTCAAAAATTATTTTCAGATTGACCACTGTCTCCAATGAAAACCTAGAATCAAAGTGTTCTAAGGGAAACCAGATGGTTCACTCTGTGACCTTGGAAGAAGCAAATATTTCACGAACTTCAGTAAATATTTCTTGGAGAGGACACAAAACGCTAAAAGTCAAAGGCAAGTTAATAACAGGGACTTGGTCAACGTTGAAATCAATTGTGAAATTCAAAGCACACTGTTTAGAAAATGAGAAGTCCAGCCACCAATGGAAATACTTCCAACACATCTGTGCAATGGGATTCTGTGACCCCAAAACGAACAGAGGACAGTAAGGAGCATGAACTGACTGCATCCAACTGGTTCAAGTGACCTGGGGAGAACAGTACACGGTTAACAGGAAGCTGACCAGCAAAAAGGAAGTGTGGACTCAGAGTCCCACAGCATCACAGAGCCATCGAGAAAGGACGGGCTAAATCTCAGAGACATTAGCTCAACGTCTAATAGACAGACGCAGAATAATGGTACATCCTGTGTGCGAAGGCATGTTGGATTCAGTGAGAACAGTGTATGGAGCTTCTGCCTGGAGTAGACATGTTATTTAAAAAAAAATAATCAGAAATAAGAAAAAGACTGATGGTTAAATGAAATAGTACAAAACTAGAAAAGACAATGAGGGCCAAACATAATTCATCAACTGGCAGACAGCAGGATCAGCAGTTCTCTTGGGAAGACAGAAGAGGGAGTAGGAGGAAGAAGCTCTGCCTCCATCAGAACCTGAGTACATACTCTCCAGCTCGCTTGAGCCAGTGGGTGCAGGACAGTGAGCTCCTTAGCCCAAGAAGCCGGTTCTCCTGTCGCCTTGATTGACACATGGGCATCACTACCTGGGCGGCTGTCTCTCCTCCTTCCTTCCCATTTAAGTCTCTCCCTTGCCCCCTGTTTCTCTTTTCTCCTCAGAAATTGAATGAGGGACCAATCAAGTGACAATGTGGCTCTCACAGGCTGTGAGTCCATCTTTTGTCAAACCTTCTGTGTGCCCCTTTTTCCTAGTAAAAGCAAAGTGTAGAATTACAGAAAAAAAAAAAAAAAAGCATGCCAATAATGTAATCTTGAAACATCAGAACCAGTCGTGTCAAAAGGTGTACACATTTCTGGATGAATATTGTCATCTATCAATAAAAACAGTGATTTTTAGGAGACCATTGGGGCAGAGTCACGACATGGCACTCCCTCCTTCTATACGCTCTTGTCTTTTCCCCCCCAAGGGTAAACGTATTTTTTCTGCCAATTTTGGCATCTGATTAACAGAACTAGAACATTATTGGAAATAATCCAGAAACGCATCGTAAAACTATTCATTAGTGATCAAAATTAGAAATACTGATTAGAAAATCTAGGATGAAAAACATAACTGGAGACTCAAGACAGCGGCATGAACTTTATTAGCAGATTTGAAACATATCAGGAGAAGTTAGTAGAATAAACTGGACAGGCGGCTGCCAATGGGATACCCCTTTTTGCTACCAGTAGCAAATTAACAAGAGTTGGAAATATAAATACAAGTACAATCTATTCACCAGGGAAAAATGTGTCTTCCTCCTCATGATTTTCTAGCCGGTCATTAGAAATTGAGTCCATTTTTTTTCTGCATTTTAACATGAAGAAAACAGCCATCGAGATAAAGACCAAAGATGAAAGCTTCCCTTCTTAGTATAAACATAAGCAATTAATAAAGATGTTCTTAGGTCTGGAAATACAAATGTAAAACCACAATTTGGACATCGACATGCCAATGAAGAAAAAAAAAAGGCATTCTCTCCATAGCATTTGAATCCGATGGCTGCATGGTTTACTAGTTTATGAGTTTTACATGTGAGAACCTGAGAAAAATCTGCCCCTACAAAAGACAGAGATATTAATATAATTCAGAATTTGTCCATGAGCAAATAGTAAATGAGAAAGCTGTGCAAATGTGTCTGTATGTGTATATATGTATATAAAATTTTTAGATATATATATACACACACATATATACATATATATATATATTTTAATTTGCATTGCTGAAGGATCACCAAGAACAACCTAGAAGTTGTGAATACTGATAAAGACTCTGTGAACTACTCCTGTACTCCAGTGATGACTGTATTTATAGATCAGTGAAAAAGTCTTGTTTCTAATCATTCATAAACTGGTAGTAATTTGAGTGTCTGAAAATGTGTAACAGACACAAACTATTTGAGAATCACTAATTTGGACTGAGGTTTCTTATTAACTACCAGAATATCCAAAATACACAATGTTATACTATTTGATTTTTTGTGCCCAGAGCAAATTTTATGCATTAATCCTCATAATTATCCTATCTTGTTCAAGATAGACTAAGTTATTGACTTCTTATTTATCTTCACATTAGCCCTTCTTTATAAACTATGGATCTTCTATAATATAAATATATACTGTATATAAATGACTAAATGAATGACCATAAGTCCTTAAGTTTCTATGGTCGATTGTGTAAAGTGGTAACTAAAGACAATCCCTAGAGATTAGCAAACTAGCCATTAAATCTCCTTTCTCTGTCCATATATACAGGGTGTAATCTGTGTTGTTTTGTATCCTTTTGATCATGTGCTCATCATGGAAGTGCTTAAGATTTCCATAGTTTTAAGAGAGGAGAAACAACAATAGAGAATTTGTTACCAAGTATGGATGTCTTGAAAATGGATTTCTGGCAAGTGTGGTGGCTTGGGAGGTTCAGGAAGGAGGATCATAAATTCAAGGCCAGTCTCAGTAACTTAGTGAGGCCCTAAGCAACTTTGAATCCCTGTCTTAAAATAAAAAGGGCTGGGGGTGTGGCTCAGTAGTCAAAAGGCCCTGGGTTCAATCCCTGATACAAAAAAAAAAGGTTGGGAGGGGTTTCTAAGGGGGGCTGTTACTGAAGAGATTTAGAATATAAGCTTAAAATTCAAAAACTTTCCCTGATTTGAAGAGGAAAGAAAAAACTTTAATCTTCAAACATTGGTTTATCTTATATAGAAAACTAAGAAAGAAACAAAATTGTATCAGAACTTGGAATCTAAGTATATCATACACTTGTGTAAATGATATGATAAATAGCATTAAAGACTTTTTCCTTAAAACAATTCAAAACCTTATCCATGTCATGGGATAATCACTTCTGAAACTGTGGACATTTGAAGTCATTTGGAATAAAATTATTTGTTAAAATTGATTTCACTCATCTTTGGGATTTGAGGGAAAAAGGTGCCATCTAAAATGATTTCTATCAAGATTCAACCTGTGGAGATTAGATATATTTAGTTGTCTGTAAAGTGAAGTTATTCATGAAAATGGAAATTCTAAGTATCTTACACACTTGGGAATTTTGATGCTATCAAGTTTTTTGAAATAAACACAGATTTATTCCAAGTATTTAAATATATTCATTAAAGTGCTCAGTTGGATAAAAAGAATACTGGGACTCTCCTGTGGTTTCTGTTTTCTCTAAATGTTAATACTTATCACAGTTTATATCCTGCCTACAATAAACATTGCAGTTTTCAGTCATTTCCTAGAATATCACATACCAGTGGACCCAAGCAGTCTTAGTGCTTTTTGCAGAATGAAGTTCAGTGCATATCTTTGTTGGCTTTTTATCATTATTTTAATAACAATATAACACTAGTTAAAAAATAGATTAATGATAGTTACTAGCTTTTGGTTCTTGCCCTGCACAAGGTGTTGGAATCTATACTTCACGCACATCATGTCGTCTTATCCCCATGACCAACACACTCAGTAGCTCAGCCCATGTGTTCATTGTTGGTCTAAGAAGGTACTACCAAATGGTTAGAGCAAAATTATCACCTTACCATTCTGCAAGGCAGAAGTTGGAAATGCATCTCTCTGGGCTAACTTGGAGATATCAACCAGGGTGGGTTTCTTTCTGGAAGCTCTGGTGAGAACTTGTTTCTTTGTCTTTTCCAATTTTAAGGAGTTGCTCACAACCCTTGGCTCATGGTCCCTTCCTCTATCTTCAAAGCCAATTAGAAAGGCTCAGTCTGCTTTCTGGTTCTCTACAATCTCATCTTCCTGTGAATCTTTTAAGGATCCTGTGATTACACTGGATTTTCCCAGTTAATCAAAGATCCTCTGCCCTTCTCCGTGACAGCTGATTAGCAACCTTACTTTTATCTGCTAATTTAATTCCATTTTGCCATGTGTCTTAGTCCATTTGCTGTTGCTATCACTAAATGCCACAAACCAAATTGTTTATAAAGGATAAAGGTTTATTCAGCTCTTGGTTGTGGAGGCTAAGAGGACCAGGTAGAAGGGCTACATCAGGAGAGGGCCTTTTTGCCAGAGGTGGGGACTTTCTAGAGCCATAAGGTTGGATAGAGCATCACATGCTGAGAAGGACACGGGCAAGGAACAGAGGTAAACTATATTTTATAACATCTGTTCTCATGCTAATCCATTTTTGAGGCCAGAGAACTCATGACCAATCTACTCTTAAAGACCTTGTGTGGCCTCATCAAATTTCAACATGAATTTTGGTGGGGACATTGAATCATGGCACCACCATGTGACCTAACAGACTCACAGACTGTGGGGATTACACACAGATGTTACTCTGGTTTCCAAAACACAGGGGAAAAAATTAATACTAAAAAACAAAGAATCATAATTAGCTCTAAGATCAACAGCAAGTAGGTGGTCATGCCAGAATCAAATAAGGCTCCATGAAATCTTATGAACTACTCTTCTATTATCTCAAAAATGGCTTACTGAAAGTTTTTACGCTGGCAGGGAAATAAAATACCCTCATGTGCGCCTGAATGACTGACTGAAATGTTAAAAAGAAAAAAAAAAAAGTGGAACAAAATGAAAGAAAAATGTAATCAGTCTTTGGACCCTTGCTAAATGCTTGGGGAAAAAAATCAGGTTACTTGACTATAACATTTTTTTACTTGTCAACCAGTTATTTGATACAATAAAGATCACAACCTCTGATGGAGTCCTTTGCTTTTGTTACTTCATTACAAACTTGGAATCACAAGAATAGAAGATGTCCTTGTATTCAAATAATACAGGGTGTAAGCAATTAATTATAAGTTTGTTTCCATTGGCAGGGTTCCTAGTGCATATGAACTTGCTGGAATCATTATTATTTTTTTTTAAATCTGACTTTTCAAAGTCAGTCTCTCTCTTTTTTGGGGAGGAGAAGAATCACTATCTTTTATAGAGAAATTACCTACCATGACATACAATCCTATGAAAATTGTTACTGGATTATATATGGTTTATTTGTTTGTTTGTTTTGTATATTGTAGTCAATGAGATTATTCTCCATTGTTTCCCTATCACTTGCTGCTCTTGAGATTTTTGGGAAAGTCACGTAGTTTTTATAAATTCATCTTCTCCATCTATAAAGTAAGAATTGTGGTGTTCTGTCTTGGGGATACATTACAGTACATGGTTCATTGCATGCTCTCTAATGCAACACATATGAAAATATGTCACATTATTCTTATTAGATTTTTGACAACTTTTTTAGACAGAGTAAATCAGATTAATTATAATTATCACTTTTTCAGTAGCAAAATGTACCCACCCACACTGGCATCTTCAAGTGGCTTATACTTCAGTATCACTTCTTATACAATTTCCAAACCTCATATAGTTGATAAAGGAAGTGAAATATGTAAATAGAAGGTGACAACCCAGCAGGCTCGGGGGTGCACACCTGTACTCCCAGTGACTCAGACTGAGACAGGAGGACCATTAGATTGAGGACAACCTCAGCAACTTAGTGAGGTGCTCAGCAACTTAGTGAGACCTCGTCCAAAAATAAAAAAATAAAAATGGCCGGGGATGTGGATGAGTGGTTAAGTGCTCCTGGGTTCAATCCCCAGTATCAAAAGGGGAAAACAACAAATACTTATATATATATATATATATATATATATACATATTTCAACATAATCATCTTTTTCTCCTTTAACTTTATAATTCCATTTGGAGGCATAAATAAAATGAGAGGCATTTTCAAATACGAGTTGATGGACGTGTGTCTGCCCTGATTTCTTGTGGTCACGGTCTTCTGGCAGTGTCTTTGATTTTATGCTCCATCGCATTTCCTAAGCTGAACTCAAATTTCTCAAAGCCTATGAAAATCACCACCATGGTGACTCAGTGCACTGACTTTCTGGATGATCAAACTCCAAACTCTGGTGAGATAGTCCTGCACTTGGTATCTGCCCCTTGGTGGGAATATTTTTTATGAATGTTAACTAATGGTGGTCGATTTTTACCATCTAGGTCTCATAAAGCACCATACTGGTTGTTCCCAAAATATTGTGCTCTAGACAGGAAGTGCCCACTTGGCAGCATTATATTGAACTCCTGGCATCGTGCAGAAGGACATCCGTAAGAGTGACATGTCTGACCACTTGGTGGCATTGGTCTTGGTGCAAGACCAATGGGACAGGTGGGGTTGGCAGAATGATTTTGCACATTTTTCTCTGTTCCTCTTAGCTCCCTCCTTTGAGATCTTCCCAGAGGAAGAGTGGATACACTCCGTTCTCTCCTCAGGTGGACAGTCGCCTCCTTAGGACAGACTGTGCTTCTGTGGGGGAAACTGGAATTCTTATAGCACTTCTTGTGTTGGAGAAGATCATCCTTGGTGCAGAAACAGACTAAGAGCAGGCAAATTTGACTTTACATCTCCAATCAGCTCATGAGACTCATGATAGCGTCTATTTTTCTATCTTTAGTGCTGTTTCTCAATTGGCCCTGGACGTGGGAAGCCCAGAGAGACCTCATTAGATGCCTCCTCCTTTGTGCATTAGTGAGGCATCAAAATACAATTTTAAAAATACCTCTGCTAGTGTTCTATTCAGAATTACATACAGGATTTTCCTGTATTTTGACAGCATAGCTTGTTTTCTTTCTTTGTCATAAAATACATCCTCCTTACTAATTAGGACCTTTGTGATTACTTTCTCACCCATAGGAAAGTCTCAGTTGTCCTGGAGAAAATCAAAATATGTGTACCAATCATTGTCAATCACAGATTAGAAGTACTTAGAGATTCAGTTCAAATAGCATATATATCTTCAAATCGTATCCCATCATCTAATATTTTAAATCGAAGTATCAAGCATGAGAGAGAAACTTGATTGATTAAATGTTTCCCTTCAACAAATTTTCTCAAACAGAAGTTCTCTTAACACAAAAATCATCACTTTCATAATTTTTCACACACGGCTACGTAGTGTGGTAACATATCATATAAAATTGTGCCTATTAGTAAGAATATATTTTTTCACACCCTTAGAAACAGCCACTGCATGAAGCAACCAATTATTCTTTGTCACTATTTGGTACCTGTCATTATTTTTTTTCTGAAAATGCAAACCTATTATATCGGCACAATATTTTGCTCTAAACAGATCTTGACCTGCCAGATAATACCAGCTTATTGATACCTCTGAAGGATTCTGTAATAGGAGAGGTAGGGAAACCTACTGGTAGAAGGTCATTGAAAACTGTTTTTGGACTGAATGCAGATAAATTACATGGTTCCTTCTGTTCACTGCAAGCTGAGGCAGTTTTCTTTTTTCCTTATTCATGTTACTTTTCCAAAGAACACGTAACACAAAGAAAACTTTACAAAGCCATGTGTGACATTTTACAACTAACTTGGGCTTCTTCTTGGCTCCTCTTCATTTTCTTTGGACACTGTGTACAAGAAAAAAAAAACTAGTTTCTACTGATCCTTGTTGAGGTATTTGACAGTTCTTCATCTTGTACATTCATTTCTGGCCTGGAAGAGTCTTAAAGCCAAAACTCAGCAGCTGAGAAATGAGACTGAATGGTAACTCAAGTTACTTAGCCAGATGGAGAGCAGGGTTTACGCCATGGAAGTAACATCATAGCTCGTCTCTGTCACCGTCAGCTTCTTGACAGTGACTATGGGTCCCACCCATTATACAAAGTATGAACTTTGAAAAGATACTGAGATTCCCTTGCCCTCAGTTTTAACAATCATAATTTTGAATTAGTCATCCAAATATCATTCTCTTGGTGCTTTTATAATGACTCAGTGAAGGAATCTAGTTTATATGTTTCTAGATTTTTTTAATTCACATATTCTTACTCATTTCCAAAACTCTACAGAAGCAGAAGAATATTGAAAATAAATTACATAGTACAGATGCAAATATTTAGAGATATTAGGAAAGCGAGTGGAGGGGCCATAGGTGACCGAGAAGCAAGACTAAGCCTGAGTACCTGCTATAAGATTATTGCCCTCCTGGAGGCTCCAGAAGACAAGGGACTGGACAAGACCAGCCACCACTACAGAGGAGAATGAGGCTACAGTCTAAGTGGTGGACACCTGTGTTAAACATCAGAGCACACAGGGAGAAAAAAGCCCAAGCAGTTTGAGACCCAGTTTCATGAACTGAATGAAATGCAGACAGGAAGGTAGAACGCTGCTTTTCCATGGTAAAACTGCATTTCATATTAATAATATGGCAGCCATTGTTCATAGAAATGGTGACGGTCTGGAACAATAAAGTCAAAAGAAAGACAGGGCATTACACTCAGAAAGGGGCTCTAGGATTGCAAGTTCAGTGATAAAGGTTGAGACAGGAAGCAGAGAAGGAGAAAGGAAAAGATGTAATGCAACTGTGTATGGTGGTACAATGTCAAACTTGATAAATGTCATTTTGTTAGCCCTGGAAAAAATACCAAAAAAAAAAATTTTTTTTTGCATGTGTCAGGAGGTAACAACTCCTTTCTTTAAATGATCAAAGCATGTAAAGCTATATATTTTCCTCAAAAAAGAGCCTTTCCTCTCCTCCATAAGTTTTGACATATGGGTATTCTGTTTTTGAATCTGGATAGAACACCATTTACATATCTGTCTTTCTAATTTATGAGTTACTAAACTAACTTCTAGATTGTTAACTTAGTAGATGGCGGATGAACAAAGTAAATCTTAGAAAATTTCCACGTTGGGGAGTTTTCTTTGTGCCCAAGTATATGTCTTCTTATTATTAATTTATTTTCTAGTTGATGGGCTTGCATAAAGCGTATGTGCCTGCTATAGAGAATAACAACAAAACATGTCTTTGCATGTGTTTATGTATATAAAACACCTAGACTGTTGATTCTCTCCTCCATATCATGAGTGCACATTTGTATTCTTGCCTTTTCAACTGCTTGATCATTTAATTTCTGCAAGGCATGCAATACAAAATTCCTCTGTAACTGTATATGTTTCAAGGGAAAAAAAATCGTCTACCTACAATGGAATGATTGCTTCAAATAAATCATAATTTAAAAATCGCATTTTATATTAATACTATGCTATAGAATATATATAATCTAATCATTGTGAATTATTTTATAAACTATTCAAATAAATAATCATACTAAAATGTAACAAAATATACAGCAGGTAGTAGCATTGACAATGATTGTTTTTTTATGCATAAAAAATGATGTCAAAACTTTAATGATAGGAAACAGACTTACAAAGCTCCAGTTACTATATAATCTTATCCCAGTTTATTTAAAGAAATGCATGTGGTCCAGCACTTTGGGAGGCTGAGATAGAAGAATCGCAAGTTCAAAGCCAGCCTCAGCAATGGCGAGGTGCTAAGCAACTCAGTGAGACCCTGTCTCTACATAAAACACAAAATAGGGCTGGGGATGTGGCTCAGTGGTCAAGTGCCCCTGAGTTCAATCCCCAGTACCAAAAAAAAAGAAAAAAGAAAGAAATATATATATATATATATATATATATATATATATATATATACATATATATATACATACACACACACACACACACACACATACATATATGCCTGTACGTGGTTGCACAGTTATTCATAGAAATGTTTGGAGTGCATTCCCACCATGTTAACAGTGATGATCCCTCATTTGGAGGATATAAATTATTGTCATTTTTTTCTTCATGCTCCTCTGAGTTGATCTGAATTTTTTTAGAGGAATATTGCATTTATCATCAAAGAAAAAAAATAATAAGGCTACTTTCATGTTGAAAAGAAATCACCAAAGTGGTTGTCATAAATCATGTTCCAAAGAAGATAATTACTCCTTAAATTTACTCTTGGGTATACAAAGTTTCATAAACTCAAACAGAATTAAATATAAATTAAAACAGAGGGAAAAGAACACATATTTATGAGCTCTTAAAGGTTGATCAGTTGCCAAAGGCACAAGTCACTGTGTCACTATAAGAGGAAAATCCAAAGTGTTTTTTTGAGTCTCACACAATACTCAATACACTTCAGACACCAGATGTGTGGGTAGTATGTCCCTATGTACCAACCAGGTCTCCAGTGACATCAGCTGAGTGTTCTCTAATTCAGTTCAATGCTGACACTATTTATCCACAGATAGCATCCAATCCCACAAGTGAAAGGGTAGGACCTACAAATCTGCCCAATTCAGATGCCAGCTGTAAATACCACGTGGTTTTCCCTGAGCTTGTGACCTATGAACTATGAACTGGGCATTTCTAAAACCTCCTTATTGGGTCTGATCAATTTGCTAGCAAGGATGCAAAACTGAGAATTATGATAAAGAAAATTACAAAGGATATAAATGAACAAAATGATGGAAGAGGCTTTGAGATCCCAAGCCCTCTCTGGCTGCTCTGCCCTCCAGGAACTTCCTCAGTGAAGCTACCAAAACTCCTCCAAACCCAATCATTTTTCATTTTATAGAGGTTTCATTCCATAATTAAATCATCGACCATTGGTGATCTGCAAAATCTTCAGTCTCTCTCTCTCTCCCCCCCCCCTCTTTCTCCCTCCCTCCTTGGAAGTTCAAAGTCTAATTGTGCCCCTGTCTTGCTGGTGAAGCTACCTAGAGGCTGCCAGCCACCAGCCATCTCATTAGCATAGAAAAGACAATCTTACCACTTCAAAGATTCCAAAGGTTTTAGAAGTTGCGCACCTGCAACCAGGAGGGAGGGAGAACCAAATGAATATTTCTTACTGTAGCACAATATCATAGTCACTACACTCCAGAGTTCTGTACCATTGCAGTATCTCCTGTTTCTTGCAAAGAACTTGTGTTATTTAGTTAAATAATCCAGAGAACACATTCTCAAGCTGTAGTTTTGTTTATATTTTCTCTAAAGATAGGCTCCTAGGTAATAAAATATATTTACAGTTATATTTACCAAGTTGACCCCTGGAAATTAGTTTTTCCTTTTCTCTTTCCTAAAATGCATTAGAGACTGTAGATATTTAGAGGTAACGTTTTTTGTTTTTTTTTAAGTTTGTGTTGCTAGTACATAATGCAATGAATGACTGTATTTTATTCATACAGGGGTTTTAATTCTATAAGTTTCTACTTTGGGATAAAGATTTATTAAGTCATACAAGTGTATATAAGGTTTACTATAGCATTTTGATGACAAATCATGTAACAAACTGTATTATTTATATGATTTTTATTTTCATACAATGAGGAATTTAATTTGAAATCTGTTCATGGACTTTATTTCACTACTGGGGCTGTAGTACCTACCGGAATGGGGATAAGATATATGTTTTTAATTTAATTTTCTGAGCTTTTGATGGTGAATGCTTTGTAACTTTTACATGACATAGATCAGATCAGAATTTCCTATTCCCATTACATTTAGTATGAGCCAAGCCATATGGTTTCTATGTTCTAGTCAGACTGCCTCATAATATGCTTTTTTAATCTCTTTTTTTTAGCACTCAGAATAAATAAACAGAAATGTTGAACTCTAGGCATCTTCAGCACAGCATAATGTAAGATGCCCTGCTACGTTGTTTTTTTGTTTTTGTTTTTGAGGGGAAAGATTTTAATCAGTCTTACAATAGAGGTTTTCAAACAACAGATAAACAACAAAAAAAATCAAATAAATAAAATGACCATGTCAGATTTTTAAATGTCAGCATTCCCATTACCTTGAGAAGAGAATATTATTTTAGTACATTCAGGTGATTTACAAATGACTCATACCCACTAATGTATAAAACATCTTAATAAGAGCAAGGGTTTTACCATGGAAACTGCGCCAATATCCTAAGCTCAATGTCTATCATAAGGGAATTAAGTTCTTAGGTATTACACTGTTTTCAAAATTAAGGAAGTTGTCTAGGCTCTATTTCCAGTGGTTTCTGAATGTGATTTAACTGAATCTACAGTGATTAAATATCTTGTTGCTATCCATTTCTGGGTGGATTAATCCCATTTAAATGAATTCTCTTTCTCCATATTTATTTCAAATACTTCCTGACACCGTCCTGGCTTATGTTTAAATAACTCCAAAGATTATTTCATGTAGAAAATCAAGAAACTTAAACTTCACCTTCCACTGTTATTAAATTTTACTTCTCGAACCATCTAAGGATAGAGTGTCAGTGTAGGTCGTTACTAACCATGTGAGAAACACTTCATGAGGCCCTGAATGGGCAGGATCGCTGAGGTAGCCCAACTGGAAGTGCTCACTGCTTCCTTATGGGAGAGCCAGCCACGACTTATGCAATGCTTGCTTGTAAAACAGCCTCATCAAAGTTCAAGGCATCTCAATATATTACACAGAGTTTATTAAGGAATTTATCATATCTTTATTTATCAGGCTGCTAACAGGTAGAGAATCTCTCCACGATAGGCTTTAGGGATGGACATTTGCAGATACTTTCCTTTCCATGGCCTGAGTCAGTTAAGAGGCTTGAAATCTTAGCCGGGTGCAGTGGTGCAGGTAATCTCAATGGCTCAGGAGGCTGAGGCAGGAGGATCGCAAGTTCAAAGCCAGCCTCTGCAAAAGTGAGGCAGAAGCAACTCAGCGAGACCCTGTCTCTAAATAAAAGACAAAATAGGGCTGGGGATGTGGATCAGTGGTTGAGTGCCCTTGAGTTTAATCCCTTGTTTCCCTCACCCCAAAAAATAGAGGTTTATAATCTCAATGACACTCTAGTCCCCGTTAGTGACCTTAAAAAAAGTGTTCTTTTAAAACAATTTCTAATTGTTATATATATGTATATGCATGAAAAAAATTTACTGTTTTAGTCATTTTAAGTGTGCAATTCAGTTACGTCATAGGACGTTCACGTTGCTGTATATCTATCACCACCATCTGCCTGCACAACTGTTTTCTCTTTCCTAAGTTCTATATCATTAAATATGAACTCCCCATCCTCTCGGCCCCAGCCCTTAGCCATGACTTCTTATTTCTGTTTCTACGTGTTCAAATGTTATAAATATCTCAGGGGGACGCATACACTATTCATCTTCTGTGTCCAACCTATTCCATTTAACATAGTGTTGTCCAGGTGTAGGTGGTAGCCTGGCTCAGAATTTTCTTCCTTTTTTGAAGACTGGTTAATGGTCCGCTGTATGCGCATATGACATTTTGTTCACCTGTTCAAACCTCAATGAGCACTTGGCTGGTTTCCGCCTTTTGCTATCGTGAATAATGCTGCCACAGAGCTGGCATACACATAATTCTTGGAGTCCTTTGGTTCAGTTCTTTGAGGCATAGACACAGTAGTGAAACTTGGATCATGTGTTAATTCTATGATGAATGTTTTAGAGGAGAGCTGTTTTGGACAGTGACTATATCAATTTGCATTCTTGCTAGCAATATGTGAGCGTGTTTGTGAAAGAGAGAGAGAGAGTGTGTGTGTGTGTGTGTGTGTGGTGTCCTAACAGGTGTGAGATGGTGTGTGTTTGTTGTTATTTTTTTTGTTCATTAAGGATGGATTTCGAGAGAAGATTTGGTTGAGAAACAATTCTGTTTTTATTATATGTAGAAAAAAATAGTATGCAGAGCTACTTAAGGCACATCAGGGTTATTTTGAACCTCACATAATTTCTTTCATCTTTTTAATAAGTGCTTTGACTATCTGCCTACCATCTTGCCAGCCAGTAGGATGCTCACAGTCTGGTAGAGGAGATAGGCAATGTGAAAAGCAACCAGAGTTGTTATTAGGGAGAAAACCCTTATGCTCAGGGAGCACAGGGAAAGGACAGGAACCTGGTTACCCCAGGGACCACTTCCTCCAGGAGGTGGTACCTAAGTCCACATCTGTGAATACAAATCAGCAAGATGCAGGAAAGTAGAAAATATTCCTGATGTTAGAATCCAGCTCAAAAACCCCATTTGGCTTCCCAAATAGATTTCTTGCAGCGAAGTATTTACTTGGAGCCCAAGACAATAAACCAGGGTGTACAGTGAGGGGAAAGGCCTCATGCTTGCCTTAGAAACTCAGTTACAAATAAGGAACGTCAGAGAAATGGACTTGGTGCCACTGGTTTTGACATCCACCAGTGAATCTGGAATTTCCTAGCATAGGTGTTGTCTTTGCAAATACAGAATTAATAGTGCTCTTTTCTGAGTACACGCATGGGTAGAGTTTTCAACGAAAAAGGCTCGCACTGCAACTGAGACCTAAGAAAGCTACTCAGTGTTTCCCTTCTCTCCTCAGCTTATAAACTGCAGGGACTGTGAAGCTTTGGAGGCTGAGTCCAGCAGGCTTTGCAGAGGTGGAGGCTGATATGTTTCTAGAATGAAGACGAATGCTGTTACTAGGTGTCTGTGTACATCTGCTTTACATCACTGTGACAAACTACATGAGGTCACTTCCAGGAAGGAAAGGTTTACTTCGGCTCATAGTCTCAGATCTCTCCATCCATGTTTGCTTGGCCTTGGTGCATTGGTCCTGTGGTAAAACAGTACTTCATGGTGGGAACTTGTTGTAGAGGATGTCACCCACAGCAGCCGGGAAGCCTCCTAGTAATGCCACAGGCAGGTGACCAGGCCTTTAACACATGGGCATTTGGGAAGATGGCAATCATGATTATATCCCTGAGAGACGCATGGTAACACAGAAAAGGCTCAGTGTATCACACAGGGTTTCCATGAATGTACTAGGCATTGAGGAAGCACCCTGGGCAAAACCCTTGAAATGAAAGACAGCCTAACTCACCAAATGCTTTAAAGGAAACAAAGTAGCCGGGCGCGGTGGTGCAAGCCTGTAATCCCTGCACTTTGGGAGGCTGAGGCAGGAGGATCGCGAGTTCAAAGCCAGCCTCAGCAATGGCAAGGCACTAAGCAACTCAGCGAGACCCTGTCTCTACATAAAACACAGAACAGGGCTGGAGATGTGGCTCAGTGGTCGAGTGCCCGAGTTCAATCCCCAGTACCAAAAAAAAAAAAAAAAAGGAAACAAAATAAGTTCATGTTGGTTTCCGAGGGCTGTTGTAAGCAAGTACCCCAAATTGTTGGCTTAAGACAAACTGTATTTATTTTCTCACAGTTCTACACGTCCGAAGTCCAAAATCAAGATTTTAGCAAGGCCATATTCTGCATCCCCCCTTTTTTTTCTCTTTGCTTTTTTAAAATTTTGAGTTTTTTTAGTTAACATGACAGTAGAATGTATGTTGACATATCATACATGCACAGAGTATAACTTCCATTGTTGTGGTTGTACTTGATGTGGAGTTTCACAGGTCATGTATTCATATGTGAACACGGGAAAGCGATATCCGATTCATTCTACAATCTTTCCTATTCCTATCCCTCTTTCCTCCCCGCTGTCCAATCTGGTGATATCAGGGAAATTTTGATCTATTAAAGTGGAGATGTCATTGCAGATCATTTCAAGAAAATGAGATAAAAAACATCACAGTTTCCTCTTAAAAGCAAATAAAATCTCAGTGACAAGGAAATGACTGTTTTATACAAAGTTGACTATTGGGCAAAAAGGAACTTTTCAACTGTCATTAGACAGTCCCATGTAAATGATCGATTTTGGCAGTACTGGAACTCTTGAGGTTCTAGGCAAGAAGCTCTCCTTGCCTCTTTCCAGCAATTCTTGACTTGGGGCAGTGTAAACTTTATATTCTCACTATGTGTCTGTGTAGCCACGTGGGCCTAACCCACGTGGATTAGGCCCATTGATTGGATTAGGGCCTGGTAGGGTTTGGCTATGAGTAGTCCTTCAAAAACTCCTTTTTTAATACAGGAATTTGGGGAGGTACTCTGATTAAATTATGAAAGCTGTAACCTAATCACTCCATCCTAGTTTGAGTGGATTAACTGGGTGTTAACTGTAGGTGGGTGAGGTGTGGCTGGAGTTGGTAGGTCACTGGGGATACATTCAGGAAGGGTTTATCTGCCCTCTGGCCCTCCGACCTTGTCTCTCTCTGCTTCCTGGCTACCAGGAAGAGAGCAGCTTCCCTCTGCCAGGCCCTTCTGCTCTGATGGTCTGCCTCACCTTGGATCCAGAGCAGAATTGGCCCACCATGGACTGCATCTCTGAAACCAAGAGCCTAAATAAACTGTTCCTCCTCTAAGTTGTTCTTGTCATGGATATTGTTCCCAGCAATAAAAAGCTGGCTAACACAGGGCCCGTTCTAACTAATTCCATTTGCAATACTCCTATTTCCAAACTAAGTCATATTCTGAGGTTTCAAGTCCACATGAATTTTTAAAGGATGCTAATTCTTGATGTAACCATGGAAATTCAAACTTAAGGATAGCTAGCGATGGAGATTGCTAAAAAACAAAAAGTATATAAAGATCAACAGAAGCTGGACTGTGACTTTTAATTTCTTAATTCATTGAAAGGAAAATGGGGAAGTCATTGAGAGGTTACTAGTTTGTGGTCTGATACCAAATGATAATATCCCATGTATGTTTTTAAAAGATAATTCCAGCTGTATATTATGAAGAGATTTAAATTGGAAAATGTGTCGTGATAAGCCTTAGGGTCAGATGTTATTTTTAAATGTTAATGGAAAGTCTTGTTTATGCCCTTTCTATTGTAGGCATTTTTAGCAAAATAACAAACAGAACCCATCTGCAGAAACTTTGTAGTTCTTGGAAAAGTTCATATTCCCAAACATAAGCAATTTTCTATGGAGGTATAGTAATAGAAATATCTTTATATGTTCACTTATTTATCATCTTGCTTTAATAAATGTGCCCTAAGACCTATCACATGTTAATCAGTGTGCTTGACATCAAGGATATAATATTGAGAAAGAAATGGGCGTGGTCTTACAGTCAAGTGCATACACAGGGATTATGATCAAATAATACACAAACTAAATGTATAATTACAGTTTGGAATAAGAGCAATTAATAAAAGTTACATATATGTAAATGCATATAAAACACAATGGGTTACTCTGTGTGACAATGTCCTATGAAAGAATATTAGAAAAGAAGATTCCACGGAGGTTTGTGCAAATGTGGTAGGCAAAGTTCTAAACACAGCTTTCCAAGTCTCCCATCTCATGGTCATTCAAACTCAGACCTAGAGTTGTGATGAAAAGATGCTGAAGATGCAGTTAAAATCCCCGTTCCGTTCACATTAAAACAAAAAGATTATATGGATGGTTCTGATCCAGGCAGCTAAGCCCTTTCAAAACAGAGAGTATTCCTCTGCCTGGAACCAGAGGAGAAAGTAAGAGAGAGAAGAAGTGCTAGAAAGATTTGGCCTACTGTGTATGGCTTTGAAGCCGGAAAAGGCCAAGCGAGGAGTAATTTAGGCAGCATCTAAAAGATAAAAGCAGTCCCAGGTCCAGACTCAGCAGATCTTAGCCCTGTGGCCACTGGGATCTGAATCCTGCCAGTCTGACAGCTTAGGAACAGATCCTCCTCCCCAGAGCCTCCAGGTAAGATTTCAGCCAGCCAGACACCCTTTTCACTCTTCATTATATCCTAAGCCTGGAATGCAGGTTGAACCAAGTTGCATTTCTGACTTATGGAGACTGAGATAATAAATCATGTTTTGTGTCGAGCCTCCAGTTCTGGGGCCTTGTGTTATATAACCCTAAAAAGTAATTCAGCAGATAACTGAGAAAGGAAGTGAAACATGAGCTAACTAATCTAAAGAATCAATGTGCCAGGATGTCTTAGGAATTGATCAACAGCAACAGCCTTCAATAAGATCTCCTCCACAAGTTCCTGAAGTTTATGCTTTATTCCTGGGAACTTTTCTTGGTATCATGTGCTTCTCTATGGAGTCACATCCCCAGCCTGTTTTAGTTTTATTTTTATTTTGAGGCAAGATCTTTCTACATTGCTTAGGGGTCTTGCTAAGTTGCTAAGGCTGGCCTCGAACTTGCAATCCTCCTGTCTCAGCCTCCTGAGCTACCGGGATGACAGTTGTAGGCTGGCCTGGGAACTTACCTTACATCAAAATGTATCCATTTTAATATGACAAAATTAGACCTCTTCCTCATAAAGAGTTGATATCTACTTTCCTTTAGTATCCAGCTAGGGGTTTTTGCACTAAGCTGCAGGGTAACTCAGAGATAGTGCTCAAAGAGACTGCAGACCAATGTGACCTATTTACAGCAACAAAATCAGTATCACACTTTCCATAAGCAACAGCAGGGGTGTGGATGATGTGTGCCTTTGCCAAACTACTTTATGCAGGTCACTTCTCGTAAAATAAATCATTTGGTCCACAAAGTAACGGTGTCCTTTTTAAATATAAGGGAAACAGCTGGGAAGGGTTAAGTAGGTTGCCCGAGACTGAACAACTATTAAGTGGGGGATACAGAATGCGATGCTCATTTGAATTGCTGATTACTGTACTTGTCTTTCTAGAAAAGGTTAGAGCTTCCTGGTGGAGTCATCTTCAGGGAATTAGATAAAGTGGTCCATTTAATCATTGATCAGAACCCCTATACAGAGGGATCAATGTTTAAAAGGGTTTTGTTATTTTTGTATTAGTACTTCCCTGTAGTTATAAATTTGAGTGCCATTTTAGGATGGAATGTGTATATCAGCAAAGGTTAAGTCTTGCCCTTGAGGTCTGTTGGACAGAAGAACATTTCCCAGTCATCAGAGGTTTGCAATTCTCAAATAGAGAGACATCTGGGAGCCAGTTAATAAATTGATTTTTTGGAAGAAGAAAGTAATGCATTCAATTTTATGTGTGGTACTAATCCTCTAATTACTCTCTAAATTGTTCCAGTAGTAGGAATGTAGAACAACCAGTTTTTTGTTTTTTTTGTTTTTGTTTTTGGTGTTTGGGGGCCATACATTGGCCAGGTTTATTATTGTCCTTTTTAAAATTGCCATTTCCTGTTTGCATTCTTTGAATTGTGCACTGCTCTTACGAGGTAGCATGTGTCTTTATCTTTTGCTAGTTCCTGATTTAGGTACTTTTGGCATTTATCCATATTTTCTTTATTTTCATGGATTTTACCAGTGTTAGCCAGCTTTAAGGATTGTTGTTTACTTAGAGATTAAGCATTTTAAAACACTAAAATCCTTATAGAGAGTGACTTCAGCTTCTCTGTAAGCAGATTTAAAATACCTAATCTTTTGCTTTGAAATGGACACGTAAGATATATGCAGGTGATGTGGTAATTTATTTGGTTTCCCTGGAGGGGAAACAAAGGAAGTTTCAGTTTTATTGGATGAATAGCCCCTTGTTTTCATCAGCTTTTTCACTGCTGTGACTAAAAGGACCCAACTAGAACAACTGTAGAGAAGGAAAAATTTATTTGGGGGTTCCTGGTTTCAGAGGTCTCCATCCACAGACAGCCAGCTCCCTTCCTAGGGGCTCAAGGCTCATGGTGGAAGAGTGTGGTGGAGGGCAGCAGCTCACCGGGATGAGCAGAAAGCAGGCAGAGGCTGCACTTGCCAGAATCAAAACATACACTCCAAAGGCACAACCCCAGTGCCCCACCTCCTCCATCCACCCCCTACCCACCTGCAGTTACCACCCAGTTAATCCCATCAGTGATCAATTTATGGATTGGATGACGACTCCCATAACCCAATCATTTCTCCTCTGAACCTTCTTGCATTGGCTCGCACATGAGCTCTTGGGAGATACCTCACATTCAAACCATAACAGCCGCCTTGTTTAAAAATAAAGCTCAATACTTATTTACAGCTTCCAACGCTAGTTAAGTCTCTAATACAAAGAAGAATACATTCAGTGTTTGGTCTGCCTTTGGAAGGAAGCCTCTCCTATATACTAATGTGTACACACATTAGCTGTTTCTCTTCTCCCTTCCTCTATCTCGCCAAAATACAGAAAACACTTTTTTTTTTTTCTGTCTGCTTCCTTCAATCGGTTGACTAGCTGTGGCCCTGTGAATACCAACCCAAGAATCTTTCTGAGTTCAAGGCCTGCTTCTGAAGTAAAAGATGCCATGGTTGATTATCAAGCATACCAAGGAAATGAGGAAAGCGTGGGTGTACATACCATGTACCCATGTACCCATCTGTTTCATCTCAGGGCTGGGCAGGAGGAATGTCACAGAACACCCACATTCATGTCATGATTTCTAAATGTCCTGGGTTGAGATGGGGAAAGCTCACTGTCTGAGACCTTTTTTTTTTTTTTTTTTTTTTTTTTTGTTCTCCCTAAATAGCACACAAGGGGGAAGTTATAAACAACATAGGTTTCCTTGGCTCACAGTTCTGAAGACTGAGAAGTTCAAAATCCAAGCTGTTGGGTGCGCAGCACATGCTTGTCATCCCAGCAGCTTGGGAGGCTGCAGCAGGAGAATCGCGAGTTCAAGGCCAGCCTCAGCAATGGCGAGGCGCTAAGCAACTCAGTGAGACCCTGTCTCTACATAAAACACAAAAGAGGGCTGGGGATGTGGCTCAGTGGTCGAGTGCCCCTGAGTTTAATTCTCAATAGCCCTCCTAAAAAGAAAAAAATATCAGACAGCTATGTTTAGTGGGACTTTCTTGCTGGTAGGAGTTCTTTTGAGACCTGAGGCAAGACAGGGCACTATTGGGCAAGACAGAACTGAGCTGCTTTATTACAAACTCACTCCTGTGATATCCATTATTCCACTGACCTGGTAATCCCTAAATGGGTTAATCTCTTCCTGAGGGCACAGAATCCAGGACCTACTCCCCTCTTTAATGGTCCAACCTGGTCTCACCCTTGAATACTTCACAATGGAGATTAAAATTCAGCATGGGTTTTAGCGGGGGCATTTAAAGCACAGCTCCTACCACCTGAAAATCTTCAAATTTATAGCCAATACTCTGAGCATTTAAAGTAGACTAACACAGCTCTCCCTACAGCCCCTAAGACTGGCACCCTGTTGTTTTCTTTTATAAGTCAGGAAACTAAGCTCAGAAGTTCAATACCTTCTTCCTTAATCGAATGCTGCTAGAACGGAAGGCAGCAGAGTTCTGAACCCACACACCCTCTGCTCCACACTCTCAGTCGCTCCACTAAAACATGCAGGTTTTCAATAAAATAGCCAAAACCTTAGCATTAAAAAATATTGAGAAAGGTACAATTGGATATAAACGCAATGTTAGTGGGAAGATCATTTAAGTGTATGCTCTTCTCCCATTTCAAAATGGCAAGCATTTCATAGAATATTTCATACCAGTATAGCCACGGGGGTCAGGTTCATAATTTTTCTCTGCCTATTATGTCTGTTTTATTCAGCTTTTTTGGTAACTGTGACCCAAAGACCTGACCCCCTCCCCCCAAAAAAATAAAAGAGGAGAAGTTTGTTGTGGCTCACCATTTCAGAGGTTCAGTCCACAGGCAGCCAGCTCCATGGCTCTGGGCCCAAGGCTAGGCAGGACATCAGGGAGAAAGTGCATGGTGGAGGAAAACAGAGAATTTCAGGGACAAAATATAAACCCCAAAGCACACCCTCAGTGACCTACTTCCTCCAGCCAGACCTCCCTGTCTACAGTTACCAGCCAGTTAATCCACATCAGTGTGTTAATCTACCCACTAGTTTCCAGCTGTCATAGTCTAATCATTTGACTTCTGAAAGTTCTTGCATTATCTCACACGTGAGCAATCGGGGGACACCAGATATCTAACCCTTAACGAGGTCACCATGGCAGTCTTGCTGTTCTTTTTGTTTGTTTGATTGTTTGTTTTAAATAATATTTTTAGTTGTAGACAGACGTAATACCTTTATTTTATTTATTTGTACAGTGCCGAGGATTGAACACGCTGCCTCCCATGTGCCAGGCAAGATGTCTACCACGGAGCTACAGTCCCAGCCCACTCTTAGAGGTCTCGAGGAACTAACTTCACAGTATGATGCCATGTTGCCATGCCTCTACCTACTGCTGCATTTGTTAGGTCGGAGGCAGACACAGAAAACCAGACCCACCTGCTATGCCGGGGCGCTGTGCTGACGCAACACCAGGAAGTTCGCCTGGGAGGCATTTTGGACTGTTTCCCACTACCGTGCCACGACGCATGGACACTGCGCCAGAAAGTTCCTTGGGAGACAATTCTAGAACCTCTCCCCCAAAAGCAGCACGCATGCGTCAAGCACACCAAGATGGCGGCCCCCAGTGATCTGTACGGAAGAAGAAGTGAACTTACAGTATGAGAAGCTCCATGGCTCTCGGCTCATACCGGAAGGGATCTGACATCACCAGCTGCACCAAACCAATCTCAGAGGACACTGGACTCTAAGTCAACACCTCTTCCTGGCCTCAAGCCTGCCTTTTCCGGATGGGGAGAGGCCATATAACCCTGTGTAACACGAGGGACGGGGCCTTTTTCCCGACCTGTTCGAGCCTGGTGACTGGGCGGAAAACTGGTCCGGGAGCGTATTTCTTAGAATAAAAGCCTGTGTTGGTCCTGTTTCACTTCCATCTGGTCGTTCGTCTTACAGCATTCGTGGCCAGAGCTGCTACTGTGCTTTGGTTTACTGGATATGGTTTTATAGTTAAATGTGGTTTATTAAGGACTTCTTCTTCAGGAAAGCCCCTACACTCAGGTCCATGTCTTGTCATGTTAAACCATGGACACTTGGGTTAATTTAATTGCCACTTAATAAAATATTTGCTTTGTCATTTCCACATATTAATTGTACATATGGAAGGGACCCAGAGGGATATTTGTGTATATGCATACAGGAGACACTGATCAAATCTGCCCATTCATTTTCCACCATTCTCCCAATCTACGCATACCCTTTCCAGTTTCTAGTAATCACTATTCTACTTCCAGGTTGACTTTATGTCTTTTATATATAAGAGAGAACCTGAGGAACTTGTCTTTCTGTGCATGGTTTATTTCTCTTAACAACCTCCAGTTTTATTTATTTTACTACACATGAAAGGATCATATGCTTTTTCACAGCTAAATAATACTCCTGTATGTTTATATGCCACGTTTTATCAATCCATTTATCTGCTGAATGGTTGAGAGATTAATCCCATATCTTAGCTATTGCAATGGTGTTGCAGTATCACTTTAGCACGCTGAGTTCCTTTGGATATATGCTCAGTAGTGGGATAATTTGATCATATGGCAAATCTATTTTTAGTTTTGTGAGACTACATGCTGATTTCCATGAAGGTGGCACTAATTTATATTTCCACCAAAAGTGTGTCAGAGTTCCTTCTGTCCATATCCTTGGTACTATTTGTTATTTTTTTAAAAAATTACTTATGTTTTTATTTTATTTTTAAAAATGTTTTAGTTGTAGATGGACAGAGTACCTTTATTTTACTTATTTATTTTTATTTGGTGCTGAGGATTGAACCCAGTGCCTCACATATGCTAGCTAGGTAAGCGCTCTATCGCCAAGCTACAATATTTAAATAGTAGTTACTGGGACTGGGGTGAAATAATAGACCATGGTTTGATCTGTATTTTTTTTGCTGCTTTCAGGCTGGTCACTTGTATTTCCTCTTTGGAGAAGTGCTTATTCAGATCATTTGCCAATTTGTTCAATTGGATGGCTAGATTATTTTTTTTTGAAGTTTTTGGAGTTACTTATTCTCAATATTAATCCTCTGTTGGATGATCAGTTGAAAAATATGTCTTCCATCTAGTAGATTGTCTCATCACACTCAGCTTATGGTTTCCTTTAATCTGCAAAAGCTTTTTATTTAAGTAATCCAATTTATGCATTTTCTTTTCCCCTGTACTTTTTGAGTTCTATCCAGGAAATCTTTGCCTGTAATGATGCTGCAAAGCATTTCCTTATGTTTTCTTCCAGTGGTTTCAGAGTTGAATGTCATCTACTTAGACCTGTGATGCATTGTTGAGTTGAATTTTGCACAAGGTGAGAGATAGAGGTCAAGTTTTAATCTTCACGTGTGTGTGTGTGTGTGTGTGTGTGTGTGTGTGTGTGTCTCCTCTCTTCAGTTTCTTCTGACAGTGTTTTATAATTTTCATTGTAGAGATCTTTTATTTCCTTGGTTAAATTTATTGATAGGTAACTTTTGTGTGTTTGTGTGTGTGTGTGTGTGTAGCTATCATGAATGGGGTGGCTTTCATGATTTCTTTCTCATCAAATCTGCTATTGTTGTATAGAAAATATATACGTTGTTGGGATGAAGCTAGGCAGTAGTAGAGCACTTGTCTAGCATGTGCAGGACCCTGGGTGAATCCCCAGTACTGCCAAAGAAAAAAGGAAAGGGAAGCTACAGATTTCTGTATGTTGATTTTGTGTCTTGCCACTTTACTGAAGGTGTTTCTAATAGTCTATTTGTGAAATCTTTAGGTTTCAGTGTATAGAGTAACATCATCTGCCAAGAGAGATTATTTGACCTCCTCTATTCCTATTCCTATGTATTTCATTTCTCTTGTCTAATTGCTCTGGCTACATCTTCTACTAATATTTTGAATAGGAAAAGTGGGAGTGGACACGCTTATCTCATCTGAATTTTAATCTCCATTGTTGGCTTTTCTCATAAAGGGTTATCAAATTTTCTCCAGTGCTTTTTCTGCACAAATGGAGATGATCATATGATTTTTTACTTTCATGGTATTGAAGTGATATATTGTGTTTATTGATTGCATGTCTGGGATGAAATGAACTTGACCGTGGTGAATGATCTTTTTAATGTGCTGTCAAATTCTATTGCTAGTATTGAGAATATGGGATATGGGTCTATTTTTTTTCTTTTGGTTTGTTTTTCTGTTTGCTATGTACTTGTCTGAGTTTGGTAACTGGCTAATACTGGTCTTATAGAATGGATTTAGGACTCCTCCCAAGTTTCAATTCTATGGAGTAGTCTGAGAAGAATTGGAGAATTGGCAATTTTTCTTTAAATGTTTGGTAAAATTCAGCAGAAAATTCATTTGGTCATGGGCTTTATATTCTTGGAAGATGTTTTACTTACTGATTCAATTTCATTGCCTGTTCCTGGTCTATTCAGTATTTTTATGCCTTCTTGGTTCAATTGGGTAGATAATATGTGTCCAAAAAAATGTCTATTTCTTCTAGGTTTTCCAATTTCTTTTCATATAGCCTCTCATAATAATCCCTGGTGAAACTTTGTATTTCTGTGGTAGCAGTCATAATATATCCTTTTTTATCTCCAATTTTATTTCTTCTCCTTTTCTTGGGTAGTGTACCTGAAGTCGTATTGATTGATTTTATCTTTGCAAAGAACCAGGTCTCTGTTCCATGGATCTTTTGTGTTAATCTTTTCCCCTCTGTTTATTTCTGCTCTGACTTCGTTATTTCTTTCCTTCTGCTAATTTGGGGTTTTATTTGCTCTTGTTTTTCTAAGTCCTTGGTTTGCAACTTTGGGTTGTGTTTGAAATTATTTTCTTCTTTTTTTGTTGGTCATGGAGATTGAACTCAAGGATGCTTTACTGCTGAGCCACATCCCTAGCCTTTTTTAATTTAATTTTATTTTTTTTGGAGATAGAGTCTCACTGAATTGCTTAGAGCCTCATTGAGTTGCTGAAGCTGTCATTGCACTTGGATCTTCCTGCCTCAGCCTCGGGAGCTGCTGGGATCACAGGCCACCATGCCTGGCCCCTAATTTTTTTTTTTCATTTTTATGCAGGCATGTATGCCCCTCAACTTGCCTCTTGGAAATGCGATTGCTGCCTCCCGTGTGTTTGAGTATGCCGTGTTACCATTTCCATTGGTTTCAAGACATTCTTTAATTTCCCTTCCAATTTTCTCAGCCACCACTGTGTATTCAAAGGTATGTTGTTCAATCTTTTTGCCTTTGCATGGTCTCTAACATTTCATTCACTGCTGCCGCCTAGTATCGTTCCATTGCAATCTGAGAAGACACAGCATATATTTCAGGGTTTTTGAATTTGGCAAGACTTGTCTTGTGGCCTCACATAGGATCCGTGCTAGAGAAAGTTCCGATGCACCAGTGAAAACAATATATATTCTGCAACCTCAGTGGGGAAGGGAAAGGTACTACTTTTTCTCTTTTTTACTGTTTCTGGAACCCACCATGGTGCTCAAACCACAACCGATGAGTTAAAAAATGTATCCCTTATCACTGAACTAGATCCTCCATGGCAATTTTTTTTTCTGTCTCTTTTATAGCAGTTGCATAAAAGAACCTTAAATGTTTGCCAAAATGTCTCTTTTTGTGTATTTGGTGGAATTAGAAGCTATGTTCATATACATAGCTTTCTCTCTCTCTCTCTTTTTTTTTTTTTTGTTACTAGGGATTGAACCCAGGGGCACTTGACCACTGAGCCACATCCCCAGCCCTATTTTGTATTTTATTTAGAGACAGGGTCTCACTGATTCGCTTAAGGCCTTGCTAAGTTACTGAGGCTGGCTTTGAACTTGCAATTATATTTTACATATAATACAGGTTTTACGTACTCCATCAAATATCTTGGCTTTACAACAAACATATCTGATCAATTGCTTGGGCTAAAAATTAAAATCAAGAAGTTAAATGCCAATAGATCACTTGACCTGGTTTAAACTGCCTTCAAGTGAACTGAAATCATTTTCAAACATACGATCTTGATTTGCCGACACATTTATCTGTGCAACATTTTTTATTAGTGCATTATAGTTACACATAATCGTGAAGTTCATTTTGACATATCCATAAATTCATATAACATAGTTTGCTCATCTGTGTAATTTTCAATTCCGTTTTTAATGTGGATTTATAAGATGCTGTGCATTTCATAAAAACTGGTAGTTGAGTAAGGTTTATAAGCGTATATTCAGGACAAATATGTCTTCAAACTCTCTGAGAAATGATTCCTATTAATAGAGTTGTCGGTAATTTATGATAAAGTTGAAAAGAAAATCCAGTATTGTAGTCAGTGCCAAAAACAAAAATTAGAAAGAAAAAAATACCGTATTGTGTATTTTTTTCCCTAATGTATACCTGATTCATAGATGGAGTCTACCCAAGTGTTTCTCTAATTTATAAAACCAAACAAGCAATAAATCTACAACAGTCCTTCTTGTTCATGTAACATTAAATTCAAAAGAAGTTTTAGAAAAACAGAAAAGTAGAAACGACACAAGAAAAGCAAATGGCAAAGTCATTTATTAGGAGGATAATGGTGACCCCTTTTATGGATCTTCTCTCCAGGGAGTTTCAAACTCTTCATTAAGTGTTAGCTCAGAAGACCTCACAGGTACTGACTCATTGGGTCTTTTTCTCCTGGGACCATTAAAGATAATGGAGGCTTTAGAAGGAACAGAAATCTCTGCAGGAGGCATAGACATGGCCGTGTGTTCTGTGAAAGATCCAATTCCTGATGAGCAAGGTTTAATTGTGGGACCTCTATACCAGTTTAGCAGTCCCCAGGGGTCAGCCCAACAGCGATGGTCAACTCTGGAGCTGAAAATGGAAAAAAATACTCAAGGATGAAAACACAAGAAAATCACACACCATGAATGAGGATAATAGATTGGTGGGCTTATTGGAGCATTCCTTCCTTTTGCACATCCGTTAAATATGAAAGTAGTACATCGGCATGGTTTGGAAAGGTCCCTTTTGAATTCCCACATTCCCTGAATACAGACAAAAAAGAACAGCTCTGAGACAAAGTGCTTCTCTTTAACTGAGATCAGCAACTCCCAATGCAAAGGTTGGGAGAAAAGAGGATTTAGACTTGGATTCCAAAGAGAATTCAAATTAGATAACTAACTCCCCCAGGGTTATTCTGAGCAATGGGAAAACGGTGGGGTATTACAATGCCAATAAGTATTAATGAGCTTAAATACTCACTGAACTTTTTAAAAAATGGAATCCCAGGGCCCGGCAGAGTAGCGCTCAGACCTGTACCCTTGGAGCCCAGGCTACAGTTGATCAGAAGTTAAATTAGGGCTGAGGAAACTGTAAAGCTAATTAACAGTTTGTGCCAACCAAGGTAATTTAGGACAAGGTGCCCTGCCCTACCTTTACTCTCATTTGTAAAACCAAACAGATTTGCCAAACAACAAATCTGCAACAGACACTTTTGTTCATTTACAACTTAAATTCAAAAGAAGTTTCAAAATAAACGCTGAGGAAAGAAATGAGACAAGGCAAAAGTCATCCTTCAGTCACATCTCTGGGACCCTTCTTGAAAGGAAGATCACCCTTTGAAAGTTTCAGCCCCTGATTCCTGTCCAGAACATTCTGGAACCCAGAAGTGGACTGTGTAGTCAGTCCCCATGAGGCTCGTCTCTGAAGCCACCCCACCCCCATGTCATTTTACATGCAGTGATCTTCTCAGATTTAGGAAAGGAACCAGGTCTGCTTGCTCACTAACAGTCATAGACCGTCTTTTTATTTAATCAGTTGGCAGAACACTGATCATGTCAGGCTTTAGAACAATATAGTAAACTTGTTCACAGGGAGTAGTCAAAGTCAACTGCTTTAAGCTCCAGATTCCCTACTTCTCCTTTTGTTCCCACCATGATCTGTTTCCAATCTGGCCACCAGGGTTCCCTTTTGGAAATGGCATCCATCACAGTCCACAAAGCTCCACTGGAGCACACACCTGAGTGTCCTTCTAGCCTCCTCCTCTCTTCAACCACACTGACCCTCTCACTCTTTCTTCCTCGCTTAGGGTGGTCTCACCTTAGGACCAGGTGTCCAACTCTTTTCTGGAATCCTCACTACCCAGGTACTAGCTTGATTCTCTCTCCTCTTCCTGCTTTGGCTCAAAATTCCCTCATCAGTGGGGCTTACACTGACCAACATTTGCAAACTCTATTCCACCTCTTCCCAATCCCCTTGCTCTGTCTTTCCCTTTCCCAGCTCCGGAGGTCCTTTCCTCCTCCTAACATAGCATAGCTTTTTCTCAGTCCTTCTGTTTACTGTCCATTGTCTGACTTTGCAGGATAAGGTGAGGTCCTCAAAGATGGGACCTTGTGCCTTTGGTTCACGGATACATCCCAAACTCCCAGATCAGTAGGGATGCCCAGCAATTGTGTAGTAAATGATGAAGTGAATGGAAAGATTCTGCAGCGACAGGAACAGTGTCTAACTCATCCTTCAATCTTCAATCCAGGAGGCTGAAGGAACAGCCTCTCTCCAGAGGTCTTGAGATTGGCCATCGAGTGGCTCGCAGCTGGTAGATTCCTGCTTTTGCATGCCAGGAGGCATTCACAGGTTAGGCTCATCACGAATGGCTCAGGAGAGGGATAACCATGTTACAGAATTCATTGTCTCTGGGAGGGAAAAAAAAAAAGAAAATCTCTTGAGTTATGTCTCTTGGTCTACTTGTTGGAGTTGATATTTATATTTCTTTTGTGTTCTCATATGCGTGAGTTGTTATTTAAAAAATAAATAAATAATTAATCCGGTAGGCACCTAACACCTGATTTAGATGATGATATGCCCCCAAACTATATTTACATTGAGGGTAGATTTCTTTTAACAGACAATTGGCTCACACGCTGCTTATGTAATTTTAATGAGGCTATAATTATTGGTAAGTTTTCTGTACATCTAAAAATAAAAACCATGTAGGAAAGACTTTCTACTGGAAATTGGTATTGTAGACTTATTTGAAACTGTTGATACTGTACAGTCAGGTATGAGATTAGTAGTGTTACAGAATTGCTACCCAGATTCTGGCTTGATTCTTTATAGTGAAGTCACCTATGTGCACTCAGGAAGTTTCTGAAAGTCTGTGGGTATAGAAATACACAAGGGTACTGATGTTTATCTCTAAACTGGATAAGCAACAATTCTTATTTATTTGGGGCATAAAATTATGATTTCTCACACATGTTCATCTCTTTATGCTTTATTTCTAATGAACATATACATATGCAGGTTATTGTGTTCAATAAAATTATTTTTGACATTCCAAAGTTTATCTCAGTTCTCTTAAAGAATAATCGTCAGTACCTTCTCTCAGCACATTTGAAGCCAAACTCATGGTCACGAACACCAAAACTGACCCCGCTGTGTTCCCAAGCCTAGTACATGTTTCAGTCGTAAAAAAAATTTTGATTATCCTCCTATTTGTTCTTCTCACTTTATAATAGTGAATTTCCCCTCCAATCCTGTGGCTTTAAATCATTTGCCTCTTTCGTTTCCTATGGT
The DNA here is from genome assembly GCA_028644305.1 of Xerus rutilus. Classification (NCBI taxonomy): domain Eukaryota; kingdom Metazoa; phylum Chordata; class Mammalia; order Rodentia; family Sciuridae; genus Xerus; species Xerus rutilus. The sequence continues at coordinate 12,447,955 of CM053416.1, read as the reverse complement.
CTCTGTTCTACTTTATGTCCCCTGTTTTTATGAAGTACTCCCATCTGGGATTCCTGTCACCAGCTCTCGTCCCCATCAACCCCACCGCCATCAAGGAAGCTATCTGAGCTCAGATCTGGAGGTTTACACTGTACTTACTCATCAGTGGGACACAGAATCTCTTCTCAGATCCCAGCTTCTCTTCCCTCCCACCTCCCCACCACTTTTCTCAGTCCATTATTTCCACAATGTTTCTTTCCCTTTTATTCAGTCTGGTTTTTTTCCAGAATGGTTCCCCAGATACTGGAATCATGACTTCATATGCACACGGATATCTCCATCCCTTCATATAATCTCATATGTGGCCAATCCTACTTATGCACAGATTCTGTATGTGCACCTTTGCATTGTGCTGAAATGTATTAGTAACCATCCCCAGAGGAAGAATTGCAGCATTCTTTCAAGGTCATTTTTCATTATGCACAGGCGGGTGACATTTTTGAGTCACCTATCAGGCATGCTCCCAGCTGGGACACAGTAGAAAACCTCTACTTTCCTGTTTCAACTTTGATGCTGTCAACAAGTGGTACTTTCATGGTATATGATTGCCATGTTTAAAATGACTCACAAATGTATAGTGTCAAGGTACTGGCTAGTGTTTATAAGTCCAAGGACTCTGTCAGATCAGAGAAATGGTACCTGCTACATAAGGTTTGTTCAGGCATGAATTCCAGTGCTGGGGGCCATGTGTTAAATGTCATTGTGTATTTGTGTGTGTGTGTGTGTGTGTGTGTGTGTGTGTGTGTGTGCATTCACCTTTTATTTAAATATATGCAAAATGTATTAAGGTATCTTTAATCAGAAATACACACATATCAAGATTATATATTGATCACTTGATGAAAATATTATCAGCGACTGGTAAGAACTGGAACCATGTATTACTAGAAAGATCAAGCGTCCATGTACACTAATTCTTTGTTGGTGGACCTTTCAGAACTTTACTGGAAGTAGCAAGAATTGACACTATAACTCTATGTCCTGTGAGGCAATGAGGTCTTGTGCTGTTTCTCTAGAGACTAGCACAGGGCCTGATACATAGTGAGCAGGAGATTAATATTGGAGAACAAAATCAGTGAAGGAAAATGATACATGTAGACATTGGATTTGCATAAAAGAGATGTTGCTCTTATTGATTCCATCAAAAATCATACTTGTTAGAAGACAAAATTGTCAGCCCAGTGGAGAGAGAGAACAGGTCCTAATGAGACCTGGAAAGCCAGCAGTAGTCAGCGGAGAAGGGGCAGCCAGAGACAGGCCAAGACGATGCAGGGAGCCCAAATTAATCTTCACTTCTTTAATTGTCTCAAAAATTTTGTCACAGACACGAAAAGCTTATACACAGATGGCTAAGGCTGATGGCTGAACCTGTTTACTTGCCCATGGTCTAACTGGCTTTTGTTTCAATTTCATGGCATTCATCTGGGATTAGCTACGCATCAGGTTCAGATTTGATCCCCTGTGTCTCTTATGATGGCACCAGAGACTCCATGGGGTACCATCTCAGAATGGAAGGAAGAAGGAGAAAGGCCCTGTTGGAGTCCTGCAAACACTGAAAGCTCATTAGCATGATCACGTCAGTAGGTTTCACTGGCTAAAGCAGATCACATGCCAAGCCCAGTATCAGTGGGCAGGACCTGCTCTGGGCCTATGCTGGTAGGAGGTGCTACAAAGTCACATGGCAAAGGTCATTGGTCTCTATCCCAGGAAGGAAATCAATTGGGAAGAACAATACCACTCTAGTAAGAAAAAGGGCTACAGTTTAGTCTAAAACAATGGAGACATTGTTGATGTCACTTTTAACATTATCAAAATAATTTTGGTTTATCACATTGGTGTTTTAACATTATCCCAAGTTATCTTCCCTTTTTTTTTTCATTAAATCTCATAACTTTATGTTAACTGATACATAAAAACAGTAGCTATGCATGGGGTACAATGTAATGTTTGAATATTTATTTTAACATGTTTAATTCAGTTAAAAACATACTGAGGTCCTGAAACATTTGTCATTTCTTCATGGAGAAAATTTTGAAAATTCTGTCTGCTAGTTTTCTTACATGTAGTCACCTCCTGTGCAATGCTTGAACACCAGATGTTCTTGCTCCTATCTAACTATAACTGAGTACTCATAGACCAAACTGTCCCCATCCCAACCTCCTACCTGTACACTGCATACTCTGGGAACCACTCATCTTCTTTCAACTTTGTGAGATCAACTTTTCTGGATTTCCCATATGAGTGAGGTCATGTGATACTTGTCATTCTTTGGTTGGCTTATTTCACTCGACATGGTCCATCCATGTTGGGGCACATGGCAGGATTCTTTTTTATGACTGAGTAGTATTCTATTGTGTATGTGTGTGTGTGTGTGTGTGTGTGTGTGTATCTCCTATTTCTTTTTCAGTTCTTAATGCATTTATAGTCACACAAGAGCTCGAGTAAGGGTTGCGACCTGAAAGCACATTAGAATTGCCTGAGATTCTTTAAAAGCTTTTGCTAGAGAACTACTTTACATTCGATCCTGAGGTAGGGTCCAGAAATGTTAACAAAACCTTCAAGTGATTTTCTGCACTTTAGATTTTAAGAAGTCCTGCTCAAGAGACAAGTACCTTAAGTTTTAAGCCAGATATGACCATGTGTCTATGGGCCCCAAGCCATATGCTGGACTTGAGAAGCAGTTTCCTCATTCGAATAACGGAGGTCTTCAAAATGTGTACCTCTCACCCATCCTCAGTGCTTACCAAGTACACTAATGTAAAACACACCATGCGGGGTATCTGGTGTGCACTTGACCAATGACATTCTCTTATTATTAGCAGTATCTCAAATTTGGCATTGTCTGTGTACATAGGCTTTTTGAATTCATCTTCTGGGTAAATGTTCCACGGTGAAAACAATGAAAGAAGGAACTCGTATTTTTCTTTCTATTCTATCACTCAGTGATTCCCTGGTGTTCTCTTGAAATTATTATCCTATCATTATAGAAGTACAGTTTTTGTTTGTTTGTTTGTTTGCTTGTTTGTAATAATAGCCAAGATCTCCTTTGAGGTGATGATTTGTCTTATTTTTGTTTTTGTTTACTGTTTTGGAATATATGTTTACAGATTGGCAATGTTTAAATGTGATTGGGCAGAAATGGTCAATGGAAAGAGGCAGCTTCTTTGAGTGTGAGTTTGGGTTCTCCAGAGAATCAGAATTGATACACAGATATACATACAGTGTAAAGAGTTGGCTCATGCAGAGAAGCCCTGAGATCTATAGTCAGCAAATCTGGAGACCCGGAAAACTGGGCGAGGTGACCACATATGTTTCAGTTCCAGTTTGAGTGGGAAGGCCCATATTGCAGCTCAAAGACAGGCAGAAAGAACTAGTTTTTCCTCTTCCACATTTTTTATCTATTTAGGCCTCCAACAAATTGGATGAGGCCCATCTATACTGTGGAGTTCCGTTGGTTTTACTCACTGTATAGATTTAAATGTTAATCCCAATCAGAAATACTCTCACACGCACACCCAGAACAATATTTCACCAAATGTCAACACCCCATGGACTTTTCCATTCAACACATAAAATTAACCATCATGCTGTGCAAGATCATTAAGTCAGTCTTACTCCCTCTTTGATCTTCTCAACCTTCCAAAACCTGTAAAGCAACATTTGCCAAGTTCAAGACATATGTTTTGCCTTATGTCGCAATTTTCTTCACTTTTTACCTGTCTTTGAACAAGTTTCTTATTATCAAAAATTTCCATTTTAAGTTTTTCATTTTCTATTAGGTCAACATGTACTGGATATCACTGACATTAATTAGTAGTATCTTTTTACAGGTTACTGGAAATTGTCTTATTTATTACTTCAATTAAGACGTCATGCGTGCATGTAATGAAAACCATGTTTGCATAATCAAATATACAGTTTACAACTAGATTGTGATCTCCTTGATGGCAGAGACCTATGTCTCTCTTAGTCCCCAAGCATGTAGAAAAGGACCTTATGCTCAGTATCTACTGATACTACTTAGATCGCTAAATTTATTTTTTTAATGCTATGACTAAGAGGCCACATAATCACTGAACCAATAAGAACATTGTATCAGATCACTATTACTTCAATAATGCTGTATAATTATGAACAATAGTCTCAGTAACATCTGATATGCATTTATTTCCTGAGTGTGAGTGGATCATTTGAGCAGTTCATGCAGGATAGATTGGGAGGTAAGTCTGTGCTCCTTAAGTATCCCTGAAGGGACTCAAGGTCACCAGGAAGCACCTACCAAGAAAATTTTTCTCTTGGTGTTGATAGAAAGCAAGACAAGAAGCTGAGACACCAGCCTCTTAAACCTGGATTCAGAAATGGCGCTCTGTTCTCCACCCACATTTCTTTGGCTAAAACAAAATTCCAGGGCCAAGCTCAAAGTCAAGGGCAGGAACAGGACACTCTGTCCACAAAGAGGCAGAAGATGGTGCAGACACAGTAGGGTTGGAGAAAGGATAAGCAAGTGATTTAATCTACCTTAAAAGCTTAGGCTAAAAGAGGTCACTGGAGTCTGCCAAGGTGAGAGAATTAGGAGGTCCTGGAGCCAAGATTGGACCCCACATTGTGCTGACTCCAGTGCTTCTCAACACTATGCGATAATCAAGAATTTTCAGTGAAGCCAGTCTTGGTAAGTTGGTAAATATCAAATTCCCCTGCTTTTTTTTTTTCTTTCTTTTTTTACAGTGAGTTTAGTACAAAAAAATAACTAAATTAAAACACAATGCATTTATCACCTTGTTGAGTATAGGGATCTTCCAGCTGCAAAGGATTTAATTAAAAGTTGATGATTTAATAGGCAGCTTCCATCGAGTGTTTACTCTGGAGGGTGAAATTCAATTTAAAATTGGGTTCCAAATTTCATTTTGGAACGGCATCCTTGTCATCGGCTGGCAGGAAATGTCCCAAAGGAGGAAGACATGTCCCTGAATAGGGAGCACTCAATCAGACAGCCAGAAGCGGCTACGAAGTTAAACCAGAAACATTTCATGTGATCTGGTCCCAAAAAAGGGTAAGGCATTCTGTTGTAAGTATTTCATTACATGTTTTTAACCCATTTCCCCAATGCTAATTGTTCTTAATCTATATATTTCTTTTAACAGAGAAGGTTTCTCATCATGTTTTAAACAATATCATTGTTTCAACAAAACATTAGCTAATAAGCACTGCAGAGCTCAAAGTCCTCTTTATTTATTTATTTATTTTTTCATCAACTACAATTTGAAAATGAGAAAGAGGGACAGGGTTTTCTTTAGGCTTCAATTCTCAAACTACCCTGAGCTTAACATCTCTAGGTTGAGGTCAGAAATATTCTCTCACCTCAAAAAAAAAAAAAATGTCCTCTGCTTCCAGACCCATCATCTTCTTGACATTGGTACACGTTGATCACATTGTTAATGTGGCCACCTAGTCCAACAAAGAATGGGGGCCATTCCTTAGTTGAATAGCTGACTCTCAGCCTTCTTTCTCATCCTACAAAAATGAAAATCATGATGAATATACCAAATGAATACTAGTGTGCATCATTTCCAGATAAATTTTTACAGCACAATGACATCATTTGCAATGTACATCTAGAGAGTAACCATCAATTATTTAAAATGAGGGCTTGGCTTTCCTTGTAATTCAATTCTGCAAGCATTAAAAATCTTGATATTTTTTACAAGCAAGAAGTGTATTTGTTGGTTGTACTGCCAGAGAAATATACATGTTATATTAGAGACAAAGGATGAAGATAGCTATCTTTTAAAAGCGGGCCAGTGAAATTGCCATGCTAGGAAACACTCATTTCCAAAGGCTGTGCCATCAGCTCTCGTGATGACCACAGTTGTTCTGGGCTGACTGGCACCTGTCATTGGTGCTGCTGGCTTTCCAGGCCAGATCATTGCTAGCAATGCTGAAAATGAATTTCAGATTTCCAAACCTGCATGTACTGTCCGCATTTTAAAAATCTCTCCCAGTGAATGGTTTTGCATGTGTGGAATCATGAAGTCAGGAAGATTTCTGTGATGTTATCCTCACTGAACCAAGTTTAAAGCGGCTGAGCACTGCTCTTAAAATTCAATAGTGACTTCCAGTGCTGGGGACTCAATTGGAGTCCCAGATGCAAGCTACAAGGCCCCCTATAGCGAGCACCAGCCACATCTCAAAATAACAGGCGACCTTTCAAAGACGCCAATTTTACTTTCTCTTAAAAAAGAAAGAAGGTCTTTTACTTTTGCAGGATGAATAGTAATCAAGCCAATAGCTATAAAAATGCTCAGAAAGAGTTTATAAATAGAGATCCAGAAACATCAGTCGAATCAAATAACCCTGAGTTCAAAACTTGCTTCTGCCACTTACAAGTTGTGGACCCTTGGGCAAAGACTATCAATGTTCAGTTCTTCTAAACATTGTGTGCACTGTGTGCATTTCGAAAGTTAGAATTTGATGTACATTTGCTGTACTGACCTGTAGGCAGAGTGAATTGTAGCCATTTTTTTTTAATGTAGTTCATTCAGTGGTTCCAGAGGGCATGTTTTCATATTTTATTGTTTAAATGAACAAATGTGCTTACCAACATAAAATGGGAAATAGGAGAGACAAAATTAAATAATAAAATGTGAATATGCATAATATAGCCATTGGTTCATAGTAGTTAATCAATAAATGTGAGTTTAGGAAACTAACTTTCATTTTTCCATGCCTTAGAATCTTAGCTTGCTCATTTTATTTTTTTTATTCTTTTTTTTAACATTTGTTTATTCTACTTAGGTCTACATGACAGCAGAATGCGTTTTGATTCATTGTACACAGATGGAGCACGACTTTTCATTTCTCTGGTTGTACAGAGTTGCTCCATATGTGCAGTCATACATGTACCTAGGGCAGTGATGTCCATCTCATTCCACCATCTTTCCTGCCCCCATGTCCCATCTCTTCTCTCCCTATTGACCAAAGTTCTTCCATTCTTCCCATGCGCCCCACCCCATTATGGATCAGCATCCACTTATCAGAGAGAACATTCAGCCTTTGGTTTTGAGGACTGGCTTTCTTCGCTTAGCATGATATTCTCCAACTCCATGCATTTACCTGAAAATAGCATGTTCATTTTAATGCCATCCAGTCCAGCTTTTCTGAAACCATTCATTCTGTGTGTGGATAGAGATCTCACTGTTCCAGTTGCTTCCAGTTTCAAAAAAGCCAGACACATGTTGCAACCCTGGATATCTTTCACATTTATTTATACCAAACTTAACTGATGATCGTCTAGAGTATGCGGGGTAAGGGAAACTGAGTACTACAGGAGGCAGTGGAGCTCTTTGCTCTCAGGGAAGTTAATCCCAGCCAAGATATTAGAAAGCAAACAAACGAAAGCGGTACTGGGTGCAAAAGCAAAAATGAGAAGGTGAGTGACATCAACAGCAAGGAAATCTCACTTTAGATTTGTGGTCGGGAATGGCCGCAGGGATGGTATTGTGAATTTGCTAGTGTGTATCATTAAGTAGTGCCCGGTGGGTGGCCTGCAACACAAACGTAGTGTCTGTAGTTCTGACAGCTTGAGATTCTGGATCCAGGTGCCTTCCTGCACGATTGCTTTCCTCTGAGGACCTTCCTGGAGACCTATCTCAGCTTCTGCTAGCCTCAGGCATTCCTTGATTTTCGATGGCACTCTCCCTGGATCTTCCTGGTGCTTATTTCTGGATCCAAATTCCCCTTTTGATATGAATGCCAGTCATGTTGGAGTAAGTTCACCCTAGTGAAACTCACCTCAGCTTAGTCATTTGCAAAGACCTTATTTACAAGTAAGATCACATTCACAGATACTATGGGGGATAACTTCAACATTCTTTTGTGCTTTTTTATTGGTGCATAGTAATTACACACCGAAGTGGGTTTCACTGGGGCATATTCAGACATGCATATAATATAATATGATCAATTTCAGCCCTGGCTATTTCTTACCCTTCTCTTCTCCATCCCCAAATCTTCCTCTCCTGCAATCATCTCCCCACTACGTTCATACATCTTTTGAGGGAACAAAATCCAATCCATTTCAGAGGGTGAGATATAAAGGACAAATGCTTGAACGGTAATGGTGAGCCCACACAGTGTTTTGGTCAGCCTTGGTGCTGCTGTGACCAAAATACCTGACGAGAACAATTTTAAGAAGGAAAAATTTATTTGGGGCTCATTATTTCAGTGGTCTCAGTTCAGAGATGGCCATCTCCATTCTTTGGGGCCTGAGATAAGGCAGCACATCATGGTGGAGGGATATAGCTCAGAATACCAAAACATGGAAGCAGAGAGGGAGACTCCACTCCCCAGATACAAAATATATACCCCAAAGGCACACCTCCAAAGACCCACCTCCTCCAGCCACACCCACTGGCCTTCAGTGACCACTCAGGTAATTCCATCAGGGGATTGATCCGCTGATTGGTTAAGGCTCTCATAACTCAATTATTTCACCTTTAAATCTTCTTGCATTGTCTCACACATGAGCTTTTATAGGACACCTCACCTCCAAGCCTGGTTAGGAGAAGCAAAAAGAAATCTAAAGTTCTTCATCATAAACATGTAGACCACAGTGTTCATGGGGAGCTAATATCCCCAAATACTAAATTGCCCAAATGACTATCCACAGCAGGATACATGAAATGTGGTACACCCACACAAGGAAAACTCCACAGAAGGAGTTTGTAAATTATGGATCTTCAGTCTGACATGGATAACGCTCGTTGTTGAAATGAAGTCCCGTATATATTAACCACCACTATATCCAATTATCATGTACTATCTATGAGAGATTCCACTCTACAATGCAATTAAATAGCTATGACAAAAAAATGTGGCCTCAGAAGTTAAAAAATACTATCCACCTCTACTTAAAAAAAAGTTTGTTGACCCCTGCTGTATAACTGTAAGAACTGATCATGCACATGAGCATGATATAATAAGAATACACCTCACCAACATTATTTTATGCAAAAAGAACCTTCAATACAGAATGTTAGATAATAAGAGAGCCCTTTTATTAAAAGAAACAGGCAAAAGTAATTGATTTTCCTAGAAAAAAAATAAGTGAATAAAAGCATGCTTTATACATATGTACCTAGAACTAAAAATTAGACTGTCCAGTGTTATGCAAAACTGAATATATGCTAACATTAAAATTTTAATTTCTGCAATTGCTTCCCTCCATTCAAGACTGTATAAAAGACCTGTCTAAAATGATGGACGTGTTCTGCTTTGTGCTAATTTAGTAGCCACCAGCCATCCATGTCTGTTGAGCTTTTGAAATGTCATTGGTGTGACTGAGCAATTGAATTTTTAAATTTTATTTAATGCTAATTAGTTAATTATTTTAATTAGTTTAATTTTAATTCATTTAAATGTAATTAGTTTGCTTTTGCCACACCTGGAAAGTGGCTACTCTGTTGGAAGGCACAGCTGTCCCTGACAGGGCATGACTCTCTATTTCCCCAGGAATCTACCTCTTCACCCTCATCTACACCCTCTTCCTCTCTCATGCAGGGCAGCATCTAGAAATATAAAAATAACCTTCATTCCTTCCGTCGTCCAAATCTGTGTGTTTTGGGAAGTCTAAAATTGTTTTTCTTATTTGCACAAGTTTTATTTTGGTAGAGTAGAAGCTAAAGGAGTAGAAAAGAACATAGATTTCATAGCTCTGCAGGTTTATTAGCTGGCACACTAGATTTTACAATAGTCTGGCCTGTTACTTCTTTATACAGCTTTTTAATAGGGGGCTATTTTAATGTTGTATACCTGAAAAAATATAGGAAATACAAAAAATTGCTTTCTAAATCAGTTGTGCCCTCAATTGCAGCAGTGATTTGAGACATCTTCTCTCTGGTGCTAAGAAAATAATAGCTATTGTATACTGGAAATAAAGTCGTGATGCTCAGAAAGACAAAATCAATTGGAAATTCTAAGCTGTAAGTGGGTAATATACCTCAAACTTGCCTTTCAGGGAGAGGATTTAAATATTTTAATGACTTTTTTTAGGTATTTCATATTTTCAAAACACATGCATTCTGTAGTAATCATAAAATAGTTCATTCAAGCATCATTTCTAATATAGACACAAACATTTATAAAAAAGGAATGGAATCTCTTCAGATTTAGAAAGGCTATCCGGAAAGAGCTATTCAAATTTGGAAGAGCTATAATATTTATATTATCTGAGAGCATACTACTTTGAAGTTATCAATTTATAGATACTACAGATTTGGCAAAGCTCTTGAACAAATATATAAGTATCAGATTAGGATAATCTATTAAATTATCATTTGCCTGGTATACAAACAAACAATGAAATTAAATCACTTTTAAAATATTCGATCTTTTCTTCATGAGATTAAAGGCAAGTAAAAAAAAATAAGCCAACAATTATCATGAATATATCTGAATAATCAACTCTTGTTCTTTTTTATTTTATTTTGGAAAGTGCACAGTGACATAGAAATATCAGTTGACAATTCTTTTTCTGATGCTCTAAAATATTTAAATGGCCTCTCAGGAAGGAGAATTAAAATGGTGCTCTGTGGAGGTTGTTATAAGTGTATTTCAGGAGGTATAAGTGTTTAAAAACCAGCTCTCTTTCTGGTAATATTCGTTACAGGTGAGAACTGTGAGGTTGAACTCAGTAGTCATATCCTGACCGTGGAGCAGGGTTTCCCAGATGAACTAGAACATTCCCCAGCATTGGCTTATGTAAGGAGCATATGCCATGGACATGCCTGGACATGCTGGGGACTCACTGGGTTGCTGGCCATAAGGAACAGCAGCCATTGACTTGCTTAGTCATGCCTGCCTGCCATTGATGGGGGCTGTAAGGGGCACCTAACCATAGGCCTACAACTGACAGGGAGCTCAGCCCATGTAATCGATAAGAGGCACCTAACAACAGGCCTACTGGTTACAACTGATAGGAGGCTCAGCCCATGCACATGCTCAAAGAAAGGCCCAGTTGCAATTACACTATCTCACTGGACATAACCAATGGACATTGGCTTTCACTGGGTGTCACCAATCACCAGCTCACACCAACTTGGATCTGCTTTTAAACTGTTTGCCCTACCACATTTTTGGGCTCACTTCAAGGACATCAGTAAAACTGGCCACCTTGCTGTCCATCCATGGATAAGCTCCACCATTCCCTGACATCCAGCCGTTGGCTGAAGAGAACCGCCAGACAAGGACAATGTCTGCTCTTTGGCTAAAAGAAGTCACCTGGCATCAGAGGTACTTGGGGGCTCTTGGTTGCCTTAGGACTGTGTGAATTGCAGGTAGTGCTTAGTGGCCCTAGGATAGTGTGACTTACCTATAGTGTTTAATTAGTGCACATCAAATGCTAGCTGGGGTGCTCCTGCACACCAACACTTTCTGCATTAATTAATTATATTTGATGATTGTTGTGATTGAACATACACTTGTATTTAAAGATGAACCGCCAACGAGTAATTATGAATTACATATGCTGCTCATGACAGCTTATAATTCCCTGGCTATATCTCCAAGCACACTTGGGTAGAATACACTGCTTGCAAGTCAACCCCATTAGATCACTCATGAGTGATGAAAATAGGCCACTAATTCTACTTCTTCTTCTTCTTCTTCTTCTTCTTCTTCTTCTTCTTCTTCTTCTTCTTTTTCTTCTTCTTCTTCTTCTCCTTCTCCTTCTCCTTCTCCTTCTCCTTCTCCTTCTTCTTCTTCTTCTTCTTCTTCTTCTTCTTCTTCTTCTTCTTATTATTATTATTATTATTATTATTATTATTATTATTATTATTTTAGTACTGGGGATTGTACTGAGGGGCACTCCATGACTGAGTCATATCCCCAGCCCTATTTTTTATTTTATTTAGTGACAGGGTCTCACTGAATTGCTCAGCACCTTGCTTTTACTGAAGCTGGCTTTGAACTCACGATCCTTCTGCCTCAGCCTCCCAAGCTGCTGTGAAGACAGGCATGTGCCACCGTGCCCAACAATAATATTATTTTTAAAGTATTTCTTTATGTTTTCTAAGAGCCATCAAAGAACACACATAGGCATTGTGTACAGCATGATGATCTCCATTTTTGTTTCTATAATTGGAAGTGTCAAAATATAAAGGCAAGTTCTGATGTATTCACTTATAATTCAATAATTTATCGTGTTTTAGTAATGTATTTTCTTCTAGTATTTGGACATGGGTTAAGACCCACAGCCAAACAAGTCAGGGAACTAAAATAATAGGAAGGCTTATTTGAGATGAGATAATTAAGGAGGAAGAACTCAAATGGTCCATCAGGCCACATATTGACATCCTGTTATTTATTACAGAGGATTATGTATATTTTGTGATATTCTCTTAAGTTAGTCAAAAATTGAGATGTTTTTCTGAATCATTCCTTTCAGAGAGCAGATTCCCAAACTTCTCAGATATCAGTCATCCTCATATGGACCTGCACCCTCCCTCCCCTTGGAATGACTGACGTCTTCCCCTGACCTCTTTACATTTTACTTACATTTGCGTTTCAAGTGAATACTTCAAAAAGTACTTTGCGGTCTCTGTTAATCAACTTTTTGTTGCTGTGACCAAAATATCTGACAGGAACAACTGAATAGGAGGGAAAGTTTATTTTGGGCTCCCGGTTTTGGAAGTCGAAGTCCACGGTCAGCCAACTCTATTACTGTGGGCTGGAAGTCAGGAAGATCTCCGTGGTGGAAGGAGATGGCAGAGAAAAACTGCTCAGCTCATGACAGCCAAGAATAGGGAGAGAGAGCTAGGAGCTAGCGACAAATATAATCCTAAAGGCACCCCCCCCCAAAATCCTTCAGCGACACTCTACCGGCCTCCAGTTACTAATTAGTACAGTAGTCCTTTCAAATTACTAATCCAGGAAATGGATTAATCCACCAATTAGATTACCACTCTCATTTCACCTCTGATCTTTCCTACATTGTCTCAGGAGCTTTTCAGAAGAAACCTCATATCCAGACCAGAACGTGGTCTTTGTCTTTTTGATCTCTCATTCGCCTTATCTATGTTGGGTGCAAAATATATTTTATACATTTTGGTCAAATTTTTCTGCATATGTTAGATTTCTCTTATACACTACATTATGAACTCTATTGAGAGTTGAACAGGACAGGTTGATTTTTTTTTTTCTTAACGTGTGTTTTTGCTTATTTTTGCTTATCTCCTTTTTATTTTTCTTTGGGAAGCCAAGTAAAATGACCTAATATCTATTTGTGCTCTTTCATAGCATTTGAAGCTGCGGGAAGATCACAGCAGTCATTTGGGTGGTGATTATTATGATATGATGTCCATGGAGAGAAACAGGAATAGCACATCACCACCAAAACCCCTCCAGGCCTCATTTGTGAGAAGCCATTGGAGGTAAGTTGGCCCCGTGGAGAAATCTGTGGAAAACTTGACCAATTTTCACTGTGTAGAAAACCCTTAGTGCCTTTGTGCTGAATGCAGTCGTAAATTATTTACATAACCATCATATAACAACTTATTGACTTCAAAATTGTAAAGTACCCTATTAATGTTTTAAGCATTTCCCTTTATTTTAACACGAGTAAATTATTTAGGCAACGTTAAAATGTTTTATGCTTTGACTAATGAGTAGAGAAAGGGTATATCATATCTTATTTTAATTGGCTGTTTACCTTATCCTGTGGAAATCATACATTTATTATTTCAGACATAATTAACTATGCGTGTAGTCCCTGATGGATCTGTATGCCATTTTTACACTTGATCTAGTCGTTAAGGCACATAACTGTGCAGATAATTGTTAATTGGGAAATGTCACTTTTTCTTTAGCAAGAAGCTCCATTTCCACCTAGAGGCGATGCCAAATCTTGTCTGTGTCTGGTCCCTCCATGTCGTTTACAGCTTCCTTTCTACTACAGCAAACCCTGTGATAGGATATGTCACCACCCTATGTTCTCAATTTACAGATTCTCTTAGTACATTAGGGAGCGCTACTATAAGCTCATAATGCACATTCACAAATGTATATCTTCCCAGTCAGGTTTCCTCCTTCTTATCCACCTGGACTCCAAGGAAAAAGTGGCCCTAAAGTATTACCCCATAAAGTCTCAGGATTCATTATTCAAATCCATATAATTAGTTCAAGGAATGCCCCATGATAAACTGGACCTTACCTGACTGGAAAGATTTCGAATTATTTCTCAGAGTGATATCAGGGAAGCATAAAATTTAAGGTCACTTGGAACCAATATTTGTGTAGCACCTCTTATTTGCACAAACAACACTGGACATTTTATAAATTAATTAATTACAACATCATGGAGAAATGAGCAGACTGCGAATATCTTTATTTTCTATAAGATTCAAATCAAAACCAAGTCTTCTAAGGTCACGGTCTGTCCCTTTGGAAGAATGTAAACTGAAAAAGAAGTAACTTTAATATTGAAGATTTCTAAAGAAAAGTACTCTGAAATCTTCTGCTAGAAACTAATGAAATTCAGAATTATCTGTATCAGGGATCTTTAGACTGGTTTCCTGAAATCGAAGGTGAATTAAAATAAGTGCAGTTTATGTAAAAGGTTTTTTCCCTTTTTAGTTGGAAATGCATCTATTTTAACATAAAATATATAAAATCCTCTTTAGCTATTAAATCTTAATGCTTCAAACAAGTACTATGCAAAAATAGGAGGACCATGTATAATTCAATGAAAAGTGTTGGTATTTATAGCAAACCAGGGCAAGCAAGTCTCATTTAAAACTTATTATAACTAAATTTCTTAAGAACACTGCATAGTTACTCTCTTTGGTAATTATTCAAATGAGTAGAGAATGTATATCCACCCAAAAATATGCATATCATGTTTACAGCAGCTTTATTCATAATTGTCAAAACTTGGAAACAACCAATGTGTCTTTCAGGAGGTGACTAGATAAATAAAATGTAGTTTCCTCAGTTATAACAAATGTACCACTCTGGTTGGTGAGGTAGATAGTGGGAAAGGTATGCAGGTGTGGGATCAGAGGCACAGGGTTCTGGGAACTCTCTCTGTTCTGCTAAAGTTTTCTATCAATCTAAACCTGCTCTAGTAGTAATGTTAATTTCAAAGGAAAAACCAAAACATACCAGAGTCACCAAAGCGAATCTAGATTTCAACCTCTGAGCTCTCTGGATTTCAACCTCTATCTACAATCTCAATGAAGATTGATGTCTGTCTTACCTCTGGATAAAATAATCCATGTTTGTCTTGCTTATTCTATTTAAAATACATACAGTTGGGCTGGGGTTGTGGTTCAGTGGTAGAGCACTTGCCTAGCATGTGTGAGGCACTGGGTTCGATTCTCAGCATTTATATAAATGAATGAATAAAATAAAGGTCCATCAAAATCTAAAAAAATTTTTAAAAATAAAATACATACAATTATTAAGATGCTAGTTTATAGAATTTGAAGTAATTTTTGGCAGATAAAGTTATCATTTGAAAGTAGAAAGGCTTTGAAGTACTATAAAAGGTTTAGAATTCTCTCAGGGCATTTTGGGGGTCACCGATGTGCCTAAGGGCAATATTTTTATTTTTAAAATGTTAAGAACAAGACAACGTTAATTCCCTGCACCTACTGCAGGAGAATAAATCCCACAGCACTAAATTAAACCAAGTTTGTATCAGAAGTTATTTCTGATATTAACCTTAAGAATTTAAGTGTTCCTTGAGAGACTCCTTCAGATATTAGAAAGAAGAGACCTCTCCTTATTTTAGTCTGACATCTCTATGGAGATTATATATAGGGTATGGAATGTGAATCCCGGTTTGGGAAAACAAAATTAATTAATGATACACATGGTGTGATTTCTCTGTACAGCAAGGAGGAGGAGGTCATGTTGCATTTGAACACACAAAGATTCAAACTCTCTTCTGTTTCCACTGTGTCACTTAGTAAAATTACCAACCAGCTGCGAGTCTCAGTATGGTCAACCAAAATTTAGTGGACAGTTCTTGGTGTGAGACAATATAAAAGGTGGAAAAGAAGATTGGGTGTGAAAGGCTACAGTCAGTGTTGATTCATACTTGGGGTGCTGGTAGGTAATGGAATACATGATTTGAGGAAGACGGGGTGTCTTCAAGCTAGCCTGTATCTCTGCTGATATTGCTGTGGCAATAGAGATGGTGATAGAAAGTGTATTTTGACATCAGATTTCCATGTGATGTTTCACATGCCCATTCAGGAATGGTTGTTGACATATATCAATTGCATTTTCCATATCTAAGGATTAGATAAATTATCATTAATTTAGAGTACCCTATCGAAGGTTTTACCTTCATACCCTTTACTTTTTGGAACTCAAACCTCTGTTGGAGTGGTGGGAGGTTTCTCTATTATTCTAGAGACTTTGCTGATACGTTATATAGACTTTTGTGCATAAATTCATAGGAGAATGTCAACTTTGGGCTATGTTTGACAGATTTAGAATTCAGGAATTCTTTTAATTCTCAAAATGTGTGGAGTGGCTTCATTTCTTACATATTTTAAAATTGTAGGGGCTGGGAATTATAATCTTTTTACCATCTAAAAACCTTCTTGGAGATTATCTAAATCATACGTAGACAGACAGACACACACATATTTGTAACATTCAACACAACACGTTCATGTGTGCAAACTTAACATTTGCAGAAAGCTAATTCTGGAAAATGGGGCATTTTGTGAATGACTATAATTTTTTCATGCTTTTGCAATGTTTTATTCAGACTTTCTGACCTGTTTGGACCATTTATTTTTCCTACAAATTCATACATCTTTATAAAATGAGATCAACATATATTTTCATTTATAATTTAATTCCTCCTTATGTGTTCTTATATCTCCATCATTCTTGGTTGATCTTTTTTTCTTTTTTCACTGGTCTGTTCTGCATAAAGGTAATTGTTTTTCACTGCTATTCTCCATGTTGCGGTTGACCCACCCCCACACCAGACCCCCATAAAGTCAATTCTGGAAGGACTTAGCCATTGGATTTAGCAATATTATTTTTCATTAAAATATGATGGGTTTAGGCTTTATCAATAACTGCTTTTTTTTTCCTATTTAAATTTTCTTTTCCTGCTGGTATTTGTTGTGTCTTGTCCTTTCGTGTTTTAAACGCCTCAAGTTTCATTCTTGGTTTTTGCATTGATGTGACATTTTAGTTTTTATCGGGCATAACACTTGCCCATCTCTATGAAGTACATTATGGTAATTCAGTACATGTGTACAATGTGTAATGATCAAATCAGAGCAATAAGCATTTTCATCTTCTCGAATGTGCATTTCTTTTAGGGGTTGGAGTTTTAGATGCTTTGAGCCATTTTGAAATGTGTTCAATTGTCCAGCCAATAGTTACCCCCTGTGCTGTGTGTAAACCGGGGCTAATTACACTCTCCAACTGGGTTTTGGTGCTCCTTGTTGAACTTCTTTCCATGGTCCTTCCTCCCTGCACTATCCACTTTCTAAGGACCACTGTCCCATCTCATTTCTAGAACAGAGTGGCTTACTTTCCACAGGTGAGTGATCACATGTGGTTTGCATCTTTCTATGTCTGGATTATTTGAATTAACATGATCTCTAGTTCCAGCCACATTGCTGCAAATGACAGAATTCAGTGTGTGTGAATAACACTGTCTTCTGTGTATCTTCTACATTTTCCTTATCCATTCACCTGCTGATGGATGTCTGGATTCATTCCATATTTTTGCTATTGCAAATAGTGCTCCTTCTCATATCTTAAAGAATTCTAGTACCTTTTTGGTATGATGATTTCATCTCCTTTGAATATATATTCTGTAGTGGAATTGCTGGATCATATGCTTCTATTTTTAAAGTATCTGCATGTGGTTATCCATAGTACCTATAATACTTTGGTATTCTCACCTGTAATGTTTAAAAATCCCCCCCTTTTTTTACCATCCTCACCAGCATTTGTTATTTTTGTCTTTGTGATAATAGCTATCCTAACTGGAGTGAGAAGACATCACTTTGTGACTTTGATTTTCATTTCCCTCGTGGCTAGTGAAACTGAGAATTTTTAATTCACTTATGGGTTATTTGTATGACTACTTTTAAGAAGTGGAGAGGTATCTGTTCTGACCTTTAGCTCTATTCTAACTGAATTATTTGTTTTCTTTTTTGGTGCTCAGCTTTTTTACTTCCTTATACAATCCGTATGTTAGTACCTTCTCGGATTGATTAATAAAATGTGAATATTTTTGCTCATCCTGTCAGTTGTCTCTCTGTTCCATGGCTTATCTCTTTTATTATGCAAAAACTTCATAGTTTGCTATGATAATTTTATTTATCTAGTTTTACTTTTGTGTCCTTTGCCTTTGGGGTCCCATTGTCTATACCACTGTCTTAAAGAGTTTCCCTTCTTTTCTTGTAGTAATTTCGAATTTTCAGGTTTTGCTTTTAGGACTCTGATAGCATTGGGGTGGATCTTTGTGAGCCACAAGGGGAAAGGGTTTAATTTCATTTTTCTGCATATGCATATCCAGTTTTATCAGCACCATCTATTGAAGAGACCATCTTTTCTCCCTGAATGTTCTTGGCACCTTTGCCAAAAATCACTTGACTTAGGCTGGAGATGTCGCTCAGCTGGTAGAGTGCTCACCTTGCATGCACAAGGTCCTGGGTTCAATGCCCAGCACCACAAAAGAAAAAAAAAAATCACTTAGCTCTAGGAAGGTAGATTAACTTCTAGAATCTCTATCCTATTCTGTGGGTCTTTATGTCTCTATTTAGGCCAGTACCATCCCCTTTATTTCCATATTTACTTCTTTTTAAACTAGTGTTTTAGTTATATATAATATTGGGGTTATTTTGACATAGTTACACAAACATGGAATGCAGTTTCCTCCAATTTTTTCCCCGCTCTCTTTTGGGTATCTTTTCTTCAATTTTTCATGATAGTGGTTATCACAATTTTGTTTCAAGTGCAGAACTTATTTCTTGTCATATTGGTGTGATGATGATAAATTCCCTATGTTTCCGCTTGTCTGGTCAACACTTTACTTCTTTCTTTCTGTAGTAATCTGGGTTGGCAGTGTTTTTCTTTCAGCACTTTAAGTACATCATCCCATTCTCTCCTGGCCTATAGGTTCCTGCTGAGACTCCTGCTCTGAAGGGCACATACTCTCCTATGACGTGATGCTTTTCTCTTACTGTTTTCAATAACTTCTATATTGCACTTTTGATAGTTGGACTCTAATTTGCCTCAGCCTATAACATGTGTGTCCATATCTCCCTGGAGACCTGGGAAGTTTGAGGCTACAATTTTATGGAATGTTTTTAACACATTTCCCTTTCATGTTCTCAATTTCCCATAATGTGAGAAATCTTCTTTTTACCATGTCCCCTCAGCCTCATAGGCTCTCTTTATTCTCTTAAATTCTTTTTTCTTTCTTTCTTTCTTTCTTTCTTTCTTTCTTTCTTTCTTTCTTTCTTTCTTTCTTCTTTCTTTCTCTCTCTCTCTCTCTTTCTTTCTTTCCTTTTTTGTTTAGTTTTATTTTGCATACAAAGTTAACTCAGAAGAATTTTCCTCAGGTTCAGAAATTCATTCTACTACTGGTTCTAGTGTTTTGTGGAAGCTCTCCATGGTATTGTTTATTTCATTGATTTATGCTTTTAACTCAACTTTTCTGATTGATTCATTTTTTTATGATTTTATCTGTTGGGTGAAGTTTTCATTTATAACTTGAGTTATTTTTCTTATTTCCTTGTAATACCTGCATGAATTCTCTTTCATATCATTGAGTTTCCTTAGGCTCATTGTTTTCAATTTCTTTCCTTGCAGTTCATAGATTTCCTTCAAATTGGGCATGTCCTCTGGAGAATTACCATTTTACTTTGAGGTGCCATGTTTCGACTCACATTCCTTATTTCTCTGTGTTGGTTTTTGTCCATCTGGTATAAACTACCTCTTCCAATTTTATAGAGTAGCATTTTTAGAACAATGTTTCTTTTTGTATAGATATGATACAATGTTTCAGTTAGGTAGGTGGTTTAGTTACCAGTGAACTCAAAGTGTGGTCTGTGATTTCTTCATCCTTGATGTCAGTGGTATCTATAGGTGCCTCAGTTTCTAAACTGCAGTGGTTCATGGGGGTATTTTTATGACTTTTCATTGGACATAACCTTCCAAAGGTGCCTGTCCTCAAGCTTCACCAAGTCCAGTACTACTACTCTTTTTTTTTTTAAATATTTATTTTTTAGTTGTAGGTGGACACAATATCTTTTTTATTTTTATGTGGTGCTGAGGATCGAACCCAGTGCTTCTTGCATGCTAGGCGAGCACGCTACCACTGTGCCATAACCCCAGCCCCATGTACTACTACTCTTGGGGTTTGTAATGGCAGCTTCCAGTGCCTTTGTGGTGTAGGGTATGGAAAGGATGGACCCCATTTCTCTTCATGCAAGCCCAGGTGAAACCGAAGTTTGCACCAGCAGCAGCCCCTCTTCCTGAACTACATTCATAAAGGAGATCCTCCCTAGAACCCTCTGCACGAATGGCGAGGCCTGTGGCACCAGGAGCCACAGGGTGGGATGGGACCTTCCCCGGGTCCAGCAGGATGAGCAGGAGTCTGTGTTATCATTATCTGAAGACTTGAGACTGTAGAATACAAAGAGAACCCTCTTTTGGTCCTTTGGACTAATTGCAGGTGATACTAGGGCTTATAGCACTGGTATGAGGTTTCCTGGAGCTGTAGAACCAAGATGGTACCTTCCCCAGCCCCCAAGGGACAATCATAAATGACTGCAGGGGTTTTGGCTCTAACAGCCCTGGTTCCAAGTCCATGGGTCTTGGAAGAGACCTGCCCTAATTCCTCTGAGATGCAGATGGTGCTGGGGATTGGGTTCCTGGAGTAGCTGGGTATGGCTGGAATGTTTCCTAGCTCACAGTAGACACAGCAAAGCCAGGCTTTGGCACCAGAACTCTCATCCCAAACTGAGCTGGGGAGACTTTCCCTAATGCCCATGGAGCAGGCATGGATGGCACTCAGGATTGTGGCTGCGGCAGCCACTGGTCCTGAAACAGTAGAATACTGAAGATGCTCTGAGAGACAAAGCCTCAGCCCAGTGCTCCAGCAGCAGCAGGAGACGGGCTGCCAGCCCATCAGGCAAGATCTCATCTGGCAGTGGTCGTTGCTGTAGCAGCTTGAGTTCTGGGGTTTGGGAAAGGCTAAATATGTATTTGTTTTTTAGAGTAGAGACCAGCCATTTCCCCAGACTGTATTTAAAGCTTTTGATCACCATGAAATTCCCTGCAGTTAGGACTGCCTCTCTTCTGCAATGAATGGGACTACTTGTACTTTTCCACTTACAGTGTCCCTGCAGTGTGGAAGTTGTCCTGCCTGGGTTGAAGCTGTGGTTGGCTTTGGTTCTTTTCTCTGGCTTACTTTTCCAATTCTCCCTGCTGTTTGGGGCTCTCACGACTTCTTTGCTATTGTCTCTCAATTTCTTCTCGAAATTCAGTTTTTCCTTTACTGCCCTGATTCTCCTCGATGGCAAAGTCATGCTCAAGGCAATTCTACTGAGCCGTCTTGAGAACAGATCAGTTTTTTAAAAAAATTCATTTTTAACAATACAACTATTTAAATCCATGAACAGTACTCTGAATATAATTCTGGCAGCTGTCCTTATATTGTTTTCATGGGTTAGATTATTTAAATTTGGAACCATTTTCTGATCATCTTAGCTGCTAACAGAAAGCCTATTACTTTGCAACTTGAGTAAATGTTTAATAAATGAATGAACTCCTAGTTAAGTCATTGTGTAGGTTCATAGCTACAAACATTTTCCATACCCAGACACACTCTCTTAAAAATAAAATAAAACAAGTCAGGTATTACCAGGAAAGACATCTGTCTTCTTTTAACTAAGAATAGTTTTAAAAACAAATAATAACCAATGGTTCCACATGTTTATGAAACTTATACTATGTAACAGTTTTCTACAAATTTTATACTATGTGTTTGAGTATGTCCATGCTGCTACAACAAAATGTCAGTGACTCAGTAGCTTATAAATATCAGGAATTTATTTCTCACAATTCTGGAGCTGGAATGTCTGAGTTCAGGCTGTCAACATTTCCAGGCTGAGGTGAGGGTCCTATTCTGGGTTTTAGGCTACTCATTTCTCACTGTTCTCAGGTGGTGCAAGGGGCCTGAGCTCTTTACAGCTTATTTTAGAAGAGCATTAATCCTGTTTGTAAGGGCTTAACTCTTATGCTCTGATCACTTTCCGCAAAGATCTTTCCTCCTAATATCACCTTAAGGGTTGGAATTTCAACATATGAATTTTAGAGGGATGGAAAATTCAAACCATACCACTATATAATTAGGATATGGACTATGGTGGACTATTCACTTATGTGTTGCTTTATTTTAAAGCTTCCAGCTAAATAGAAACCGTAAAGCCAGATGACCAAAAGGAGGTAAATTAAACTGCTGGGTAAGGCTTTATTGGGATATAGGCTCCGGGGCAAACTCCTTAGTCCAACAGAGCAGGTCCGGGAGAATTGCCCACGTGTTCCTGGGTACAGAGAATTTAAAAGGCCTGGTTAGGAAGGGGAAGGAAGGGGCTATGAGTTAGGAAGAGCAGGTATCTAGAGTCCTGTGTCCTTTGGGATTGCTCAGGGAATCCTACTAAGGTCAGAGGCCTTCCGGGATGAGTCAGGAAAGGTCCACTGATTGGTAGGCGGCGCCATTACTGCTTACATGGCAGCGTCTGGTTGGCTGTTCGTTTGCGCATGCAGGCTGCTTGACGCTTCCTTCCCTAAAGCTCGCGGCGGCCGCCATGTTGTACATTCTGCGTTCGCCTCGCCAGAAGCAACGAGAAATCTTGAGCGGACCTCACAGAAACTTGCTTTCCAAATACAGATGCTCCTCCCTTGCCATGGGGTTACATCCCAGGCAGCTCATTATAAATTGAAAATGTCATTCAAAAATGCATTTACTGTGCCTCTCCTGCGGAATGTCACAGCTTAGCAACAGCGTGTGTGTAGACCGTCAGTTATTTCCCCTTGTTATCAGGTGAGTGACTCAATATTGTACCTCACTGCCACTGTCCAGCTTTGCAGAAAAGTACTATGTGGCATTTCACTAGCCTGGAAGAGGTCAAAATCCAACATACAGTGTGGTCTCCCCAGGAGACCTATTTCTTTGGCATTGTTATAAAACTTTAAAATCTTGTAAGGTGAAACATCATCATTCAGGGACATTTTTCACTTCCTGTTTTACATTGGAAGACATTCCATTTTGGAATAGATTATTTTAATAGTGTTTCTCAACCATAAGCAATTAGTAATCTGGGATTGCTATTTTGTTTTTTTTGTTGTTGGTGAATGTTATAAAACATGACAGAAGCTCTATCCATGAATACCTGGACAACAAAATTACCTATTAAAAAAAGGAGTGGAGGGGCAGGATGGGCAGAGGAACTAAGAGACTCAGGTGAAACAGACTCTTTATGGTCTGTCTTTGTAATGCATTCCCAGGTCTTACCACATTTTATGGACCCTGAAGTCCTAATGTGAAGACATCTGTTTAACAGCCAATGAATCAAACAAATGATTCCCAGAGGGCTCTAAAAGCTCAAAGTTTGCCTTGCAATTTGTGTCAAATGATTTTCAGTGGATTCACTGTCTAAATGTGAACCTCTTGGGGGAAAAAAAAGTGTAATGACTGCTTGCACCTCCGGGGGGACTTTTTGCCTTCAGGCTCCCTTGACCAACTGCTGCCTTTACTTTGCAGACCACTGGACTCGTTAGAAGAATCGGTGGAAGACCACAGAACTGTTACGCAACAAGTTTTATGGAGTAGCCTCGATTTAAACCTTACCAGGTAATAATAATTTCTAAAGTCTTTTATGACATCCAGGATGAGCAACGTTTTCTGTGAAGGGCCACTGATTATTTTCTGCTTTGCAAGCTAAATGTTCTTTCCCCAAAGGACTTCTGTCTTCCCTCAGTGCAAAAGCAATCTCTGGCAATATGTAAAGGAATGGGCGTGGCTTATTGCCAAGAAACCTTCTGTAAAAGACAGTAGGCTAGATGTGGCCCCAAACTGTAGTGCATACTCCCCAGATTTAAGCCTACTTTGGTTTGATTCACTAGCAAAGTCTGTTGTAAGTAGAATATAGTGGTAAAGCCTACCTACAGTCATGGAGCAACCAAGGTGTTTTAACTTGCCTTTCTCAACTTTCAAATCTATATTTCTGAACGTTCCTTCTCTCTCACATGTGTAGACTCACACATCATGACTCTCACAGAAGGACAAATAAAAGTGGTAAAAATGGTACTCCGATTTATTGTTTGATAATAAAGACTCCCAGCCGGGCGCGGTGGTGCACGCCTGTAATCCCAGCACTTTGGGAGGCTAAAACAGGAGGATTGCGAGTTCAAAGCCAGACTCAGCAACGGCGAGGCGCTAAGCAACTCAGTGAGACCCTGTCTCTACATAAAACACAAAATAGGGCTGGGGATGTGGCTCAGTGGTCAAGTGCCCCTGAGTTCAATCCTCAGTACTAAAAAAAAAAAAAAAAAAAAAGGACTCCCAAATTCTGTGTTTATGGACTGATGTACCTATTTCATTTTACATAAGTAAAGCATTATTTTTCCCCCAGATTTTCAAATTCTAAGAATGTCCCAGTGTGTTGAGGGGTTCTTTGTAATAGATTTCCAACAATTTATAAAGTGTACCAATATTTTTTGGTTATGTTTGTAATCAGTTATTTCCACACAAACACACACACACACACACACACACAAATGACACAATTATGTCATTATGCCAATTAGTACCTTATGCAAACCTCCCACATTGTCAAGAGGCATATGTGCCTTTTCAATCTGTGACTCTTCCAGAAGCTGCGAATTCTTTCTGAACACCGTCACCTTTACTATCTTCACCTCTTCATCCCCATAAACAGGGACGGTAGGCCCTTCCCACAGCTTGCCAGTTTTAGTGCAGATGCTGAAATCATAGTGCCTGGGTTCAAATGAAAGGTCTGTTGCTAATAAAGTGTGTTCGACTAGAGCAAGATGCTTCATTTTCTTTTTTTTTTTTTAACTTTTTTTTTTTAGTTGTAGATGGTCACAGTACCCTTATTTATTTAGTTATATGTGGTGCTGAGAATCGAACCCAGTGCCTCACACATGCTAGGCAAGTGCTCTACCACTGAGCCACAATCCCAGCCCAAGACGCTTATCTTTCCATGCCTCAACATTCTTGAATGAAAACGGTAATAATGAAAACACATGCTTCATGCTGTTATTACAAGACTCAGCTAGAATAACATCTAAAGTTCCCTGAACAGTACCTGGAAAGTAAGTGCTTAATAAATATTTGATATTGTAATTATTAATTGGAGCATGCCTTTTCACTAAGGAAGGAAAATATTGTGTGTGTATATATGTTAGTTTCTTCCTCCAGTTAAAAGTTTTACACAGAAGAGAAAATAAATAGGTATCCACTATTTCTTCTTTTTCTTGCTTTCTTTCTTTTTCTATTTTTTTTCTGGGGTGAGGGGCTAATACCAGGAATTGATCCCAAGGCATTTAACCACTGAACCACATCCCCAGCCCTTTGTATTAATATTTTTGCGACAAAGTCTTGCGAATTTGCTGAGGCTGGCCTCGATCTTTCAATACTCCTGCCTCAGCCTCCTGAGCTGCTGGGATGACAGGTGTGTACCACTGTGCTTGGGTTCCTCTCATTCTTTGAACAACTAGTTATCATTTACTTTTTTAAAATTTTCTTGCTTTTACTTTTCTACTATGATGGGAAATCACGGAGGCATGTTGAGGGGGCTGTGATGGGATTGCATTTTACAGCATCTCTGTGGTCTGCTGTCTGGCTTTAACCATCCCAGCAACAAAGCTGAAGTCACAGAGACCTGGTATGAGTTTGTCACAGGAAATATGGAAGTGAATGATAGTGACTTGGGCCATATGTTGCTAATACTGGTAGAGAAGTGATCATATTGTAGGCATATTTTATAAATAGAATGAACGAATTTTGCCAGTGGTCTGGATGCAAAGTATAGGAGATCAGAATGATGGACAGGTATAACTAAGTCAAGCTGTAGGAGATGAGAATGATAGGTATAACTAAAATCTAGTCAAATGCAACAGATACAAACTGAAATGGCAAAGGTTTTATGAGGAGAAGGCATGAAACTTGGGGAGAAAAAGTTAGAAGTTTGATTTTAGACATAGTTGGTGAGTATCGGGGTTTTGTGCTTCAACCTGAGTATGAGGCATTCTGCAGAGAGTCTGTCAAACACTGACCCAGGTATCATCAGGTGTCTGCATCTGAGGTTCGAATCCACTTCAGATCAAAACTATTCAGAAAATAACATCACATCTGCACTGAATGTGCATCAGCGCTGTTTTTCGTCATTGTATCTCAAACAGTACATCTTAACAGCTGCTTACTTTGAATTTACATTTAATTGAGTATTGTAAGTAACCTAGAGAAGAATGAGTATACAGGAGGATGTGTATTGGTTAGAGGCAAACACGATGCCATTTTACGTAAGAGACTTGAGCATCCTTGGATTTGGGTGTATATGGGGAGATCTGGAACCGAGTTCCCCACAGATACAAAGAGATATCTACATTCCTATGGATGTATTTTGCAGAGGTGAAAATCCATAATCAATTGATCTTAAATACAGGAGATTGTCCTACAAAACCTGGGTGGATGGGATTCAATCTGTGGAAAGCAAAGCAGAGGCTCCCATGAAGAGAATGCATATTGTGTAAGTGGATATCAGCATCAGCCCATCCTGAAATTTGCAGCCTGTCCTTCCTGGCATCTGGTCCCGTGGAGTTATAACTTTCCTATCAAGTCCCCACCATCACATTAGCCAAATCCCTATAGCAAAGCTCTCACCTTTCATTTCTTACTGGTGCTGTTCCTGTGGCTGAACTCCAACTTGGCATTGATTCCAGGAGGAATTAGACATACTACTTTTTAGTAAGAGGAAGGGTTTGGGCTGGAGAAAGAAATTTGGGACTCATGAGAATGTCCATGTTTCTTGCACTCTTGAGACAGAATGAGATGACCTGAGGAATGTGCAGAGATAGAAAATCAGAGGACAGAGCTCAGGAGATACTGAGAGGCAGAGTTGAAAAGATTCAGGAGAAAACATAAAGGGACCTGAGGGCTTGTCAGAGACATGGAAACTGTGCCCAAAGAAAGAAAAGTCTTGGAGGCAAGATGCATACATTTTTCTTCAACCAGGAAGGAAATGGTAATCTTACGATGAAAAAAATAATAAATGATAATGTGCAAAAATATGTATTTGACCAGAAAAATAATATGCATTTCTTTTTTTTTTTAATATTTTTTTTTTTAGTTGTTGATTGACACAATGTCTTTATTTTATTGCTTTGTATGTGGTGCTGAGGATCGAACTCAGGGCCTCACGCATGCGAGGCAAGCACTCTACCGCTGAGCTACAGTCCCAGCCCCTGCATTTCTTTTAAACATAGGACATCATGGACAAAATTAAGAATCTGGAAGAATAGATTTTCAAAGTCTAAAACCAAAGTCTATGTGGAAATACATAAATTGTATCTTCACATTACCACAACACAAAAAGATATCAAACTTGATAGAAAATGAACAACATAGTAATTTACTAAGCAGGCAACTGTATATGGAGCAATATTCCATTTGAAGTGGTTAGAAAAAATAAGAATTGAAATAATTTTGAAATATTCCTATATACCCACGATGCTAGCATAAGTTAGAGCATGAGATCATTTCAAATGCTGGTGATGGGAGGGAATATGGGGATACTAGGGAGACTACAGTTGGAGTGTAAACTTCCTGGAGAACAATTCACAAGAAATTAATGAAATTAAGTATACATTAATCTCATATCATCCTTGGAAATATTCCCCAAACTCCTAATTTGTCAGCTTGCAAAGAAACTCATGCATAGATTCTTAGGATGACATTCAGCATTGCTGAACACAAGAAGAAAGTTGAAAGCAACCTAGATCCCTGCAAAGGTGATAAATAAAATACAGAGAATTCTTTGAGTATGATACAATGCCATAGACAGAAGGAATGAGAGTTATATCCAGTAAAATGAATAAATCCAAAAGGCAGTGTATAAAGGGGGTCGTGGGTAGGGAGTAAGGACCCTGGCTCTCTGTTGTCATGTGGATTAAACCTGCACAAGGAGAGCTATGCTGTGGGTTATTAGGGAAACCTACTGGCCTCAGGTCATATGGTGAGCATTTCTAGTGGGTGCTTCTATGTGCATTAGGATGCATGGATGAACAGAAAACATGTTTTTAAAAATAATTAGAGGAAATTAATCTGGCAGCCACGATGATTAAAATACCTCAGACACTTCAAGAGTGTCTGAGGTATAAAAATATGCTTTAGAAATTTCTTTCATGGACATATTCATAATCACATTCTAAGTCTTTGGTTATTATTTTTTTGATTCCTCAGTGTCCCTCATTAAAAAGAACCCTCAGTATTCTGTGTTTTTTTTCCTTATTGGGAACATATTTATCTCTTCATCTTGTAAGAAAAACACTGTCGTAGGAACTTCTGTGCTGGTCTGAGTTGATTCTGATCATTAGATTGTATCTGAGTCTTCCTAATTAAAGCTTTTCCTAATAGGGATGCCTTGGAGCACATGGATTGGAAACCTTTGAAATAATGGAATGGGAGAAGCAAGTCTTTATGTTTCCCTAATTTAAGTTGCCATTGTTACCTTATATTTTCAAGTGGCAGTGACTACCCATCTCCGTATTATTGCTAAATAATTTATAATCCCAGCTAATATAAAAAGCTAATAAATGAAAAGGCAAAACTCAAGAGCAATCTCATAAGAATCTGCTGCCACCTGGGATTCTTTTACTACCATAATTTATTAATATCTTTTATTTCCAATGTTTAATGAACCAGACACATCATGCCAAGCTTAGTACAAGACATGTAGTTTTTCAAATTATTGACCAAATCAGAAAACTGTATTGTAACATGCCTTTCCTAGGGACCTCTGAAAGTGTTTTTTTCTAAACTCATTTAATTTGTGCTTTTTTCTAAACTCATTTAATGCTACTTTCTTCCTCTGCCCTTCTGTCTTAGATTTCTGACTGTCGATAGGGGATTTACTCTGAATGTGTCTACATGTTGATTGATTAATACAACAAGATAGTCTAGGTCAGAAACTGCCACAGACCCTGATGTATTGATTGCACTACCAACTGAGATACTGAAATGATGATATCTAGAAAAACCGATTTTTTTTTAATCTTGAAAACACTATTTTGAAAATAAGGAGAGCAGGAGGAGACTTGAATTCATGTGCCTTATCCAGTTCAAAAGGAAAATTTAAATGTGAGCAAACACTGGGGGACTTAGGCAGAAACAGCTTCAGGTTCCCCTAAAGATGGGATCATCATCTGATATGCCTTCAAGCAATGAGGATTCCAAAGCTGAAATTACAGTTTGAGAATCTGACATTGTTTCCCCAGTTGTCCAGAAGTCTGTCAAGATGGTACAGCAGCTGCTCCAGGGATACCAAAGACCCAACATAGAACCAAAGAATAGTATTCTTGAGATACAAGGTTTAGTATTATTTTCTCTTATAAGTTCTGGGACCTGTGGATACTTTCTTTTTTCCTGCTACTCCCTTTTGGAATGGAGCTATCAATCCTGTTTGCATCTCACATTGTATTTTGTAGACACCTCTTGCAGGATTTCACAGGCTCACAGCTACAGAAAAAAAATTGCATCCAGATGCATTACAGCTGGATTCTCACCTGTGGATGATGGTTTTTCAATGAGACTTTGGATTTTAGAATGTTGAGCTCATTCTGAAACAAATCATGATTTTTGCAGTTCTTAGGATATAGTAAGGGTATTTTGCATTCAGGAAGTACATAAAATGTGGGATGGGGCAAGAGTTGAATGCTATGAACCAAATATTTATGTCTCCTCCCAGATTCCCACTTAGAAACTGATCCGTCACAGTGTGATGATGTTTGGAGATTTGATCTTTGGAAGGTGATGTAGTAGAGCCCTCATGAATGGAATTATCACCCTCAAAAGAAAGATTTCCCTTCCTCTATCATCTATAACTAGGAAGTAAGTTCTCATCATACATTTATTTTTGGGGGAGAAGGGGAGTTCCTGGGATTGAACTCAGGGGCACTCAACCACTGAGCCATATCCCCAGCCCTATTTTGTGTTTTATTTAGAAACAGGGTCTCACTGAGTTGCTTAGCACCTCATTTTCGCTAAGGCTGGTTTTGAACTCACAATCCTCCTGCCTCAGCCTCCTGGGCTCCTAGGATTACAGCATGCACCACTGTGCCTGGCTATACAGTTATTTTTTAAATACCCTGATTTTAAACTTCCCAGTCTTCAGAATTATGATGAAAGTATCTGTAAATTATAAACCACACAATCTATGTTTTTTTGTTAAAGCAACCTGAACAGAGTGTCTTTATCCATTTTGTGTTGCTATAACAAAATTCCTGAGGTTGGGTATTTTATAAAGAAAAGAGGCTTATTTGGTCCACAGTTCTTGTGTGTGGAAAGGTCCAAGCTGGCATCTTGGCAAGGACACCCTCCCTCAGGCAGCATCATTGTATGATGGAGAAATGGAAAGGAGCCATCTTCATGCTGAAAGGGTATATAAGACATTGCAAGTCGGGTGTGGTGGTGCATGCCTGTCATCCCAGCACTTTGGGAGGCTGAGACAGGAGGATCACAAGTTCAAAGCAATGGCAAGGCGCTAAGCAACTCAGTGAGACCCTGTCTCTACATAAAACACAAAATAGGGCTGAGGATGTGGCTCAGTGGTTGAGTGCCCCTGAGTTCAATCTCAGTATCAAAAAAAAAAAAAAAAGACATTGCACTGAGACAGTACAATTTGCTTTACAAGAATTCATTTCCTCTGGAACTACTCCAGTTCCACATTACTTGAACCTTTCTTGTGAGGCAGCAGTAATCTATTCATGATGGTGGAGCCCGCATGGCCTCATCACCTTCCACCAAATTCCACCTCTGCAAGTTCCCACCAGTTCTCCACCATTACTTTGGGGACCAAGTTTTCATGGGTTTAAACCCTAACACACCCTAATTTCAAAATC
This sequence comes from Xerus rutilus, assembly GCA_028644305.1. NCBI lineage: Eukaryota > Metazoa > Chordata > Mammalia > Rodentia > Sciuridae > Xerus > Xerus rutilus. Next base: position 12,416,728 of record CM053416.1, on the reverse strand, counting down.
CAATGGAATCCATTAGTAATAATGCATCATTCCTTCAAAGCCAAGAACATCACTGACCAGAAAATTGTAGCCTGTCTATTTCTACCCATCTCACTCTTTAAATTTTTTGGGAGGGGAGGTGTACCAGGGATTAAACTCAGGGGTACTTGACCACTGAGCCACATTCACAGTCCTATTTTATATATTATTTAGAGACAGGGTCTCACTGAATTGATTAGCACATCACTATTGCTGAGGTTGGCTTGGAACTCATGATCCTCCTTCCTCAGCCTCCCGAGCTGCTGGGATGACAGGCATGCTTTATGGTACCCAGCATCACTCTTCAACTTTTATAGGAAATAGAAATAACAAACTAAGATTTTTTTTCTCTATTACTTTTTTTGTTAAAAATATGATTTTAACTGTGTTCCTTTTGCAGTAATTTAAAATTCAGTAAAGGAGACTGAATTCAAGCAGATATAAATATGACTCAGCCCCACATCATTCAGTTCTTGCCTTAGCAGATCAACGCTTAGCCAAATATATATATTATCCAAGCTAGTTATTTTCAAATGTGATATAGACATGGGGTCCTATTGCATAAGAGAAATATGATGTAGAGGTCACTATGTAAAAGAGACTCTTAGAAGTGCTGGGATAGAGCAGGCTGCAGGCCAGCCTTCTCATTTACATTCTCATTACCTAATTTTTCCCTCAACAGATGGAACCCCAAGGCCTTTATAGAATATAGTTTGCAAACTTCTAGTCTGCATTTATTAGGTCAAGATACAGGTATCCCAAAATGCTCCCTCCTGTTTCCTAAAATGCTATCTATACTTGCTTAACCTAAACCTTAAGTGATATAGATTTGAAAATCATAGACTAGGTGAAATATTAAAAGCGTATATTGCATGATGCTTTATCTGCTAATCACCCCACAATCTTTTCTTGAATAGGTCTAAGGCTTATTTGAATGAAGTTCATGGATTTTTCTAGCAAACTCCCCCCTCACCTCACCCAAGGTAGAACAGCCTTCTGTACAAAAATCAGATTCATAGAAGCCTCTTGCCCATGGTGGCTTTTGTCAAAAGAACATCTTGATGCCCCTTCCAGACTTGGCAACTGGAGAGAAAGAGGTGGCCTTTCAGCCTCCTATCAGTTGGCTGGTTACCTCTCATTCCCTAGAGGATATTATCTGTATGTTCGCTTGCTTATTGACTCCCAGAAGTCTCTACAACTATAAGGAATATAAATTTGAGTTACATGATTACAAAATCTGACTCGGGGAAAAAGCATTTTCCTTTTAAGTATGAGAACCAAAGACTATTATATTAGAAGAAAAGGTTGTTAGTCGTTTTCTCTGGCTGCCTAAATAAATTACCAGAAACTTAGGGGCTTAGCACAGCAGAAATTTATTGTGTCATGATTCAGAAGAGCAGGAGTCCTAAATCAAGGTGTCAGAAGGACCATGCTCCATCTGGTGCCTCTAGGGGAAAATCTGTTCTTTGCGTTTTCCAAAGTCCCGTGGCTGCCTGACATTCTAACTCACCCTCATGTCTGTTTGTGTGGTCACTTTTATCTCTTCCTCTGCTGCCTTTGTCTGCTCTTCTCACTGTATCAAATACCCTATTTGTTTTCTAGTTGAAGGAAACTTTTCCTTGGTTTTAGAGTGAACCCGTATAACCCAGGCTGCTCTCATTATAAGATGCTAACCATATCTGCAAAGACATTTTTATCTAACTACAGTAACTTGCAAGAACCTGAAATTAGGACATAGATATATCTGCTCCAAGAGCCACCACTCAACCTATTCAATTCCACTTCTCTTTGGTCCCCAAATGTTCACATTCATTCTTTCTTTCTGTGAAACAGATTGACCCCATCCTATCATTCTCGAAATCTCAGGTCTTTGTGGCATTCACTCTAAGGGTCTAAATCTCATCTAATATCATCAGTTCAAAAGTCCCAGATCTCATCATGTGAATTACCTACATATGCAATGGTTCAGACATTGGGTGTGATCTTCCTGGGACAAAATTACTCCCCATTTGTGGACGTGTGTCACCAGAAAATCAGTCATGTACTTCCAGAACACAGTTTTGGAGCAGGCATGAGATAGACATGCCATGCTTAGAGGGTTAAGTTGGAGTGAAGAAAGAGAGCATTTTTTAACAAGCAAGGGTAATTCTAGCAAGAGAGTTTCCATTAGACTTCAAGAGCAGACATATTTATCTGTGGATAAATATTCTATCCCCTGGGGCTGGCTCTAGCAGCCTCCGTCTCTACTGTAGTATCTCTACTTTCCTGGGGATTCTTTGTCTTGAAGGGCATCATGCATGTTTTAGTCAGCTGTTTCATTGCTGTGACTAAAGGACCTAACCAGCACAACTGTAGGGGAGGAAAAATTTATTTGAGGGCTCAGGGTTTCAGAGGTCTTAGTCCAGAGAAGGCTGGCTCGAGGTAAGACAGAACATCATGGCACAGGGAAGAAGCTCACATCACGATGATCAAGAAGCAGAGAGAGGGCTGGGATTATGGCACAGTGGTAGCGTGCTCGCCTAGCGTGCATAAGGCACTGGGTTCGATCCTCAGCACCACATAAAAATAAAATAAAGATATTCTGTCACCTACAACTAAAAAATAAATATTAAAAAAAAAAAAAGAAGCAGAGAGAGATGGCACTCTCCAGATACAATATAGACTCCAAAGCCACGTCCCAATTCCCACCTCCTCCAGCCGCACCCACCTGCCTCCAGTAATCACTTCAGTTAATCCCATCACGGATTAATTCACCAATTAGGCTAAGGCTACAACCTAATCATTTCTTCTCCAAATCTTCTTGCATTGCCTCACATGCGAGCTTTCGGGGGACACCACAGCTAAACCATAACATTCTACCCCTGGCCCCCAAAAACTCACACTCATCAGACAATGCAAAACACATTTAGTCCATTCCCAGGAGTCCCCATAGTCTCAATGGTTCCAAGATTGCTCAAAGTTCAAGTCAAAGTCTTCTCTGACCCTCAAGGCAGTCTTGCATTGTGAGCTCCTGTAAAATTAAAAACATTTTACAAGTATCCAATGTATAATGGTACAGACTAAACATTTGCATTCACAAAATTAGGGGTATAGAAAGAAGGGATAAGACCAAAGCAAGACTGAAATCCAGCCAGGCAAACAAATCCTGTAGTTCTGTGTCTGGCATATGGAGCCCATGACCTCATGATGTTCTCTCCAGAGGGCTTTCGTAGCTCCTGCTCATCCATTTCTGGCCCAGAGAGTTGCAAAGTCCTGCTAGTTTTGTCTTCCTTTCATTCCATGGATGTTCAGGCTGGCAGTGTTTCTACAGCTGTAACATTCCCAAGAACCACATGGTTCTCATGTATCTGTCAAGGGGTCCCACACAGGGCATTTCTGGCTAACCACAACCCTATCACTGGCTTCTGCTGAGGAAGTCCAGTTGAGCTAATGCATGAGTCACATGCAAAAAACTGACATCCACACGCTGGGGTCCTATCTCTAGAACATGTTTTCTCAAGAGCAAATGTTCTAATTTTAACCTCCCTTTTAAAGTGGCTGAGCTAAGGACCTCCTATGGTGTCCATTTCTGGGTCCCTTTGGCTTATCAATTTCTTTCTCAGTTTATCTCCTCCCTCTGCCTCACACTTAACTCTAAGCACCAAGGAGAAACCCAGCCGCATCTTTACACTTTATTTGCATATCTCCTCATCTGAATAACCATGCACAATACCCCAAGCTCTGCATTCCCCAGAAAATTGAATTCAGCCAAGTGAAATATAATTCAGCCATGTTTTCTGCTACTGTATGATAAAGATTGACCTAGCCCTTACCAGCAATACCTTCCATATTGCTATTTCTTCCCACATTCTGTTAAGGACAATATAAATGTTCTCTGTGGCAATAGGAAAGTCCCAGTAATTATGATTTCCATTAAGACATACATATCTCCCTGGCTGTTTGTGTGACTATGTGGTTATGAGAGAAGGTATATTTCATCCTTGTTGTTCAGGTTAGAGGTCTTTGAACAGAAATGCCTAAGGATAAATGGATCGTGTATAGTATAGGATACAACATTAGGACATTGTTGTTATTGTTATTATTACTCTCAGATTCTTTTTTTTGTGTTGGGAGGAGGATCTAATTTGCTTTATTCAAAGAGAATGTATTCGTGATTGAATAATAATTTTTGTTGAGTCTTTTGTGATTCTAAATTGCTGCAACCCGATCCCATCTCTCAGGTAAATTTTAGAAAATTTTAAGTTTTCCAATATGACAACTCAAACAATAATGTATGTACATCTCTATATAAATGTTTATATATAATGTATGATATGTCTACATATAAGTATATATGTGAATATGTCATGCCCATGGATGATAAAGATCAACATTTTCAACAGGATTTCTGGCCTTTTCCCTTTTTTTTTTTTTTTTTTTTTAAATATTTTTTTAGTTGTAGATGGACACAATGTCTTTATTTTATTGCTTTGTACGTGGTGCTGAGGATCGAACCCAGGGCCTCACGCATGCAAGGCAAGCGCTCTACCGCTGAGCTACAATCCCAGCCCGCCTTTTCCCTTTTGGTCCTAATCCATGTCTCCATGTTACCTTCTCTTGGATGGGGGCAATCCAGTTCTTTTTCTCCTAAGAGTATTTCACTGATTATTATCTATATTTGAAAGTCTGCATTTTTGCCAGAGGCAGCTGTACTTAACTACCCTTTCATACACTCTGCTGTATCTGGTTATTTCCCCCAGCTTGTTTAGTGCATTGATGCACTTAAAACAGTTATGATTAAATTTTTCTAGTATTATTGTCTGGACTACAAGATTCCAGAACACTAAGACTTTTCCTCTCTGGCTTGCTTTTGTATCCAAAGCAATGATCACATTGCACGCGACCTAGGATGGATTTATTCACACGTTAAGAATGAAGTAATGGGCAGAGCGAAAGGGTCAGTGGAGGACAGATGAACAGCTAGAGGCTTGGTTGATGGAAAAAAAAAAAATGAGTCTTAGGAAGAGGCAAGGACTAGGATAAGCAGATACAAGATTCTCCTTTGCTCTTGTCGGCTACACAATCATGAACCATGGTTTCTGGAGGAGTCAAGAGATTTGGTGGGTCAACTTAAAAAATCTAAGTGAATTTTTACTCTTGTGAGATGAGTTTGGATATCACATTTTTTTTCTATGACTTTTTGTATGGCTTTTCCAAGGCATAGTGGATCTACAGTTTGGTTTAGTTTTCCTTAAGCTGCGCCTAGCTGTGTGGTCTCTATCATCTCTAAGATTTTCTGGACCATAGAGAACTTAGGGCTCAGTTATCCATATAGTTATCGGTAATGTGGAATCAGATGTCATAGTATTGAGCATGACAAGATTTTATCCCACAGTACAGTTAATGATATACTGTAATTCATTAACGTTCATAAAACCTTATGATCATTTTTTTTTTATTATGAAGAACAAGGAATTAAATGAATCGCTTTGGTTTTTATGTGAAGGTTTCCAAAGCACAAGGAGTATTAGTGCCTCAGACTCATTTATGCTAAATCTGGACCTGAAGTTCACATACAGTCCAATCTCCACATCCATAAGTTGAGCATCTGCAAATTCAATCAAACACAAGAAATATCTCAGAAAGTAAATGGCGCCTGTACTGAGCATATACAGATGTTCTTGTATTATGCCTTCAACAATAGAGTGCAAGAACTATTTATATGGGATTTACATTGTATTAGGTAATGCATGTAATCTAGAGATGATTTAATGTGCACAAGAGACTGTGTGTAGGTCATAGGCAAATACAAGTGTTTGAATCAGTCCTTCATGGACACTAAGGGACGTCCCCACAGGACACAGACCCTATGCTACTCAGGGATTATTCTGAGTTATAACTGCCTTAGAATATGTGGCATCTATCATTATACATTAGCTTGAACTATCTGAAATTACCAATATTTTATGTCAAAAATGGGCAAATGTAATCAATTTCATATGGTCCAGCTGAGAAAGTCAGAGTCCATTGTAAGTCATTTTGTATTTTTTCATACTTTTAAATAATAATTCTAAAAATGTGATTTTTTAAATTTTTATTTTATTGAACAAATGACAGTGATAGATCATAGGTATCATGTAGGTTAGACCATGACTTCATTATAGTTAAGAATCATCATCTGCTTCGTTATACTTGATGCTTCCCCCAGGCTTGGGCTCATCCATGCCTTTCTTGGTGGAGTATCTGGGTCTCTGCTATCTGATATTTCAAATATGGAAATATGTTTAGTTATTATTTGGCATACACAGGACATGTTTGAAATGATTGAGAAAGCTGCTTATTAGAAAAATCTGAAGATCAAATCCATAGGAAAGGAGGAAAATGTTAGCGCTACAATCAAGATGTAAAAGTGCCCAACATAGATTATTCCTTAGAAAAGGTCACTATGGAGACCTCAAGAAGAGTTTTATACCTCTAAATTCAACATCATGGGTATTTGAGTCTATGTTTGGCTGTTTCGTACCTCATCTCATTAACAGATCTTTGAGTCCAGTGATCCTCAGAGATGGAAGAGGACCTGCCTAGGCTGGAAGTTCAGTATAGCTCTACAGACTGAATGAAAACCGAGTCTTCCAACACATAGAGTTAAATACCCACGTCCATCTGATTACAGTCTTGAAAAGCAAAACAGTCAATAAAGGGAACTTACATGAAATTAAAATGACTTTTAACTATTCTACAAGGATTCCTGTTAACTTATTTTTTCACAAATTTACCAAGGTGCTCAAATTAATTGTGTGACTAGAGAAAACATATTTCCTGTTGCCTAACCCAAGATGTGTACAGTCCTGTGGAGTTCGTGTGCAAAGAATGATTTTCCCTTCTCCAATTAATACGAAATACAAAACAGGCTTTCATTTTCTCTGATTGACAACTCCAATTTGGGATATATATTCTAACTAATGGAATGAAAATTGTAATACATGAATCAGTTACAGTTATTCAATTGTCTATGTTGTGAAGGGAGATCCAGTTAAATTAGATATGATTCTATTGTGTATGTACCATAGCGGTATAACTGACAATACTGCTCTTGGTAAACTTGGTTTAGTCGGGAGCTTGTCTCCATGCTCATACTCCTGTTCATTTAGATATTTGCTATCTATTGTTATTTGTAGGAGAAATGAATCTTTATTAGTATTCAAACGTCTTCATACTTGCATTTGACAGAAGAGCATGTTTGGGATTGAACAGGGTCTTCAACCGCTGGTATGCAGTTCCCATTTATGACATACTAATCAAAAAAAATAAAATTGAGCTCTGCCTAATATGCTCTTTCTCCATGTCCCCCCCCAAAAAAAATGTTATTTATAAAGAAAAATACAAGGAAAACAGTGCTGGTTTATTGATTTAATAACTAGGAAGATGCTATCAAATATTTCATTCCAGCCTCGTCCAAATGCATGGACACAGTCATATTTTATATGGCTAAAGAGGCTAAAGTGATGTGTAAACTTTTAATTCTTCAAATGCTGGTTTGAATTGGGCAAATCCAAGATAAATGTCAGACAAAAACTCCCATGCTGATTTCAGTGAATGGAAATAACAATATAAAAGCAGGCTGGATCTTAATTATTTCTTCTGAAATTTCCAAATACTTTACCATCTACGGTGTTCTATAGTTGAGGGAAGAAAACTAAATACAATCACCACAACAATGATTCCTTTGCAATTTCTCTTTTGCATTCCAGAATTTCATTGTGTGAACTAATGAAGGGAAGCCTTAAAGATTGACAGCTTAAGTGTTAATAATAGGCCTCCTTATAGAAAATATGTGGATCTTGGTCCTTTTATGGAAATGTTTTCTTTTTGATTGTCTGAATTTACTACTGTGATTGTGTATTTATTTAATAGCAACTGAAAAACAACACATTTCCTAAATGTCAGCTACAAAATAAAAATGTGTTTACAATTAAAGTAAAAAGAAAAAGAGGAGGGGCTACTAGGAAGGTAGGGGAAAATGGAAGGAAAAGGAAAAAAAAGTAGAGAAAAAGCAAACTATTGGATCTATTTGTTAAAGACCCAGGTTTTTCATCTGTTAAGTATCGATGACTTACTATTTAGCTGTATGAATTTATACCACTTGGCCTCTCAGAGACTTGGTTTCCTCATATTTAAAATGAAGAGATCAGATATGATGATCTTCAGGATTCATGATGCTCAAATAGTATCTCAATGTATTGACTAGACTTTCTGCTATTTTATAAAAGCTGACTCTTCTAATTTCTTGCATCAGTCTAGTGACTTCTTAGAGACTTTAGGGACATAAATTCTATACTAATATTTTTCTAAGCACAATAATCAATGCTATGAATTGATATTTACATAGCATTTCAGAACTAGGAAGAAGCCAAGTTTTACACAGAAAGATATCGAAAGGGATGTTATTTCAGTCCAAGATCCTGTGACCTAGGGCTGTCTCTACCATACCACAAGCCCCTTCTTTCCTAAAAGAAAACAAGAACTACCTGAATGTTCTTTGTCCTAAGAACTATTGCTTTGAGACTTGAAGTTAATTAGAAAAAATACATTTTCTTCATTTGGGGCAAAAGGTTCAGCTCATTGCGATTCCATTTTTAAAAAGGAAATAGAGTAATTTTGGAGTTAGTGGTTAAAATTTAGTTTTATAGCATGCAATCTCAATGTCCCCTCTAAACCTGTTCAGAAACTACCTCCCATATGCACACGGTTTGCTGCGGTACCTAGGCAAATTGATTTCTCTCTATTCACAAGGGTACTTAGCTTGCGATTTTATAAATCAACTTCATTGCAGAATTGATATTACTAGTAATCAGAAAGATCCATTGGCTCCCTTTCATTTCATGCAGTACCTAAAATAAGTAACTTGATGGAGAATAAATAGCAGAAATATTTGCCATCTATATGAAAAAATCATATTTTTGAAAATTTGTGTTTATCATTAAATATATATATATATATATATATATATATATATGTAGGCTTAAAAAACATGGTGAATCAACAGTCAGACAAATATACAGACCACAGTTATTTAAGAATGTCCATGGGCACATATCATTTTGATGTATCAGAGAAACCCTAATGCATGGCAGAACATCATAGCTGTGCTATTTCCCCAGTGTCTCTGTCATCTCTAGCAATAATGCATCAAGAATTCATGCAGGCAAATGGGATTCTTTTGAAACTTACCCATTGTAGAAATTACCAACAAAATAGGTCTCCCTAAATTTCGTACTGAGGAAGAACTTTATTTTTGACTGAAGCCCTTTTAATTTAACCACATTGGATTATACTTCTTTTTTTTTCCTCGAGTTTTTTTGGTTTGTTTTTAATTTTGCCTTTTTTTTTTGGTACCAGGGATTTAATTTAGGGGCACTCAACCACTGGGCCACATCTCCAGCTCTATTTTGTGTTTCATGTAGAGACAGGGGTCTCAGTGAGTTGCTTAGCACCTCGCCATTGCTGAGGCTGGCTTTGAACTCATGATCCTCCTGCCTCAGCCTCCTGAGCTGCTAGTATTATAGGCATGCACCACAGCACCCAATTTAATTTTGATTCTTTTTCTGTTTGCTTTTATTTTTTCTAAGTCATGAAAGAAAAGAAAATTCTCATGAGGAGGGAGTTCTTAAAATTCTTCAAGGTATTTTCTTTTTTTTCCTTTTTTTTGGTACTGGAGATTGAACTCAGGGGCACTCGACCACTGAGCCACATCCCTAGCCCTATTTTGTGTTTTTAATGTAGAGACAGGATCTCACTGAGTTACTTAGTGCCTCGTCATTACTGAGGCTGGCTTTGAACTCATGATTCTCCTGTCTCAGCCTCCCTAAGTGCTGGGATTACAGACGTGAGCTACCACACCCAGCTCTTCAAAGTATTTTCATGTGTTCCTTTAATTATTTTCTGTTGACTTGAGTTAGTGTAATCCAGATGTAAATTTAAAAATAGCTTTATTATATATTGACAACATCTTTTATGACATTAAAGTAGTATCTACTTGCAATGAAAATTCATTCATAGGAGACAGGACCATGTGTGTATTCAGCATCATTTACTCATTCATCCATTCATTCCTCCAATCATCTGACAAATATTTATGGGTGTCATTCTACCAGATCTTACTAAGCAATAGCAAAATAAGAGTGATTAAAACAGCCACTGCCTTTACTGTCATAGAATTTACAGTCTGGTGGATGAAGACAAAAACAGACATGACTGTCATGAGGTAGTAGATCTTACAGGTACACGAAGTGGGAGAAGGCAGGGTGCTGTGGTGGGAAGGGACCACTTATCACAGTGAACCTAATGGAGGCTCCAGGACAGAACCATACATGAAAAGGTGTGTGAATGAGGTGAGAAACTGAGTTATGACCAAACAGTAAAATAATAAAATAATTCTGTAAATTGCTGTTGGTCAGCTTAATGGATTACATATATATACATATATATATATGACACATGTATATGTGTATATATGTATATATGATACTCAATTATTTTTTTAAAAAATAATGTTTTGCAGATCAATAGAATGAATGAATGGTTATGAGATTCTGTAAATTGGAACATGAGACTGGGAGCTCATATATATATATATGTCACTTCCTTGATTCTTTGATATATTCATGATATTTAGTTTGTTCAGATTAAAGACATGCTCTAAATGGTAAGAAGGCCACTTTGTAGCCTAATAAGTGGATCAAATTTTGTCCAGTAAGCATAAATAACCAAATTCCAGAATAGGAACAGCCTACAGGGGGTTATTGAAAAACCATCCCAAATCTCAATTCTTTTTTTGAAAACATTGCCCAGGACAGCCAAGCAGATGCTTTGTGATGACAGGTCCTGATTTTGCTTTTGAGAGCAACATAGCTAGACTTTATGTCTGCTTTCTCAACAAGTGAGAAGCAGATGAATATGATAAAAATCTTCCCTACCACCGAGGCCATGTCCCATAAAGCATGATTTTAAAATGTCAAACACTTTTTATAGATTGCATGACAAAATGTAGCTCCTCAGTCAGTCCTTCTTAAAGCATCCTGATTTCACCGTGAAGTTGATGTTGGGTGCGCTTCTCTACAAGGCTTTTGACTCCGGTGCTACTGATGCAGTTCGGCTGTCTTTTTTCATTTGTGGGATCCCTGGAAAAATAATACCCCATCCCTGGAGGAATTGGTCAATACTTGGCGAAATCACAATAGAAGAAATAAGTAGCAAGTAGAAGAGGAAATTCAATATCATCTAATTTTACTCATCACCCAAGATAATCACATAGTCACCTGTCAATATCTTTTGTCAAGCATGGTCAGGCCTCCACCAGCTCCGCGACACCCCTTTGCCCTCTCAGGGATCTATTTACATTACAAACCTATTTTCCCTCTTTTCAGAACTCTCTTCTGCCATCTCTGTTTATTATCATAATGGTTTCCATTCACGATGGACATACTCAATAGGAATTACGTCCATTGATTTCACCAGCAAATAATAATTCATGTTATTGATTTTGTGGCTCCCATGTTCTGACCATTATCCTTGGAAAAATGAACAGCATTGATACTTATCTGTCAACCCCAGAACGTGGAGGTTTTGCTCTGTCAGACACTAGCTAACCCATCTTAAAATAATTACCGATGTTGGCGCTCCTTCAGGTAGAAACTCTTAGAAACTCATCTGAAAGAAATATGAGTAATGGGATCTTTTTGCATAAATACAAATTGCTCTGTATGTTGCAATCTCAGTGAAATGTGGCAATTTACAGCTTTGGTTTTTAAGAGCACAGAAAGTAATGAGCAAGAAATGGTTTCTAAAAATGGTCAGTAAGCATTGTTCCCACTTTGATTTTCCATAGTAATGAGTAACATAACTTTTAATCATAGATTTTCCAGCCAGTCATATTGACAGGCATATTCTCCTTGGGTTTAATTCTGCAAAACAGAATATTGGGTCTTCTATATGCTAACAAGAAAGCAAAAGTAATAGGAACAAGATCAAAATACAGAGAGAGGGAGGATAACCAAATTCTGCAATAAATGTGATGAATTTTCCATATAAATCTCTTTGATTTGAGAAACTGTAGAGCAGGGAGCAGAATTATAAAGAAAAATTTTTAAAAAGTGGAATATGCTGTATTTGCTTTAGAACACAGTGAAGATAAAGTTCATAGGGCCATTAGTCTATTCCGTTATTCCATTCACTTCTAGTCTTCCTGGAATTATAATTCTCTTTGCCAAGTCACATAGACTTTTGGTAATATCTGCCCATAAACAAGGTGATGGAGCAGCACAGTATTTAGCTTGTCCCTGGAGCCCCAGCCAAAGAGTATTAATGATACAATACATCAATGGCATTTATCCAATAATTATGTGCAACTAGGATCTCCTGTTATACTCTGAGAAAAAAGATAAGAATAAGATCCTTTTGACAGTGATCAAATACAACAGGGTGAAGGGGAGGAAAGCATCACTCTGTCCTAGATTCTGTTGCAAAGCATGAAGGGAAGCCACTGAGAGCTATTAATCATAGACTGCACACATGCAGGGGACCCCAGAGATGGCTTTGATATCCAGTGGCAAGGCAGATGGGAGGCATGCATTGGCTTGAGCAGGTAAATGAGATGACCTCATCCTGAGACACATTGGTTAAAGATGCGTGGATAAGAACCACGGAAGATGGACAACACTGTCCACCGATCTCATTCCTCCTTTCAGAATCTTATTGGTTTTGTTTTTAATCACATGATTCCCCTATAGCCATGGATGATCTAAAATAAAAAGTGAAACAGAATCTTTTGTTTTTGTATATTCTTTATGCAAAAAACACAGAAGACCAGAACAGGTTAAGGAAGCATGATACCACACTCATTCCATAAGGAATACAATAACATATGGTGGAGTCACAGATTACACTAAACCCTTCTAAACCATTCTCAGAATTACCTAATTTTGTTCTGGAGAAATAATTCATTAAAGAGGCTAGATATTGCCAGAACATATAGGACTGATAGGTATAGAAAGACAGAATAACTTTCAGGGACAGTGCATGTGCTATGAGGTCACATAGCCCTAATTTGAATACTGGATACATCATTTTATGTGTGCGTGTGACCAGGGACAAGTTACTTGAATTCTCTGAGCCTCACCTTTCTCATCTGTCAAATGGAGATACCAATCATAGTTTGCAAAAGTCAATGGGAGATGTAAGGTCTCTCATGGAGTGCTTGCACGTCTTAAATTCTCAAGGACAGGTGACAGTAGTCATTGCAGTCACAACAGATGCAGGAAGAAAGCAGAAGCGTTTTCTTACAGGATGGAGTCAGATGCTTTCATGCTGTGGTTTTAGGATCCAGAATTCAAGGTAGATTAACTAAATCTGCACAGAAAATTGACAAATGATAGGCATGAGCTGTAGGGTTGTTAGATTCCTCTGCTTCATAGAAGGGACAGTTACATAAAAGAGACTGTCCTACAGGAGCCAGGACTGTTGAGGCCTCCTGCTGCTAGGCAGCCCCTGGAGACCAGAAGCCTGTTCTCTTTTTGCTTTTTTTTCCCATTTATTTATTCTAATTAGATCTATATGACAGCAGAATGCATTTTGATTCATTGTATGCAAATGGAGCACAACTTTTCACTTCTCTGGTTGTATATGATGTAGAGTCGCAGCATATGTGCAGTCATACATGTACCTAGGGCGATGTTGTCCATCGCATTCCACCATCTTTCCTGCCCCCATGTCCCATCCTCTCCCTTCCCTTCCTTTGACCAAAGTTCCTCCATTCTTCCTATGCCTCCTCCCACATTATGGGTCAGCATCCACTTACCAGAGAGAACATTTGGCCTTTGGTATTTTGGGGATTGGCTTGCTTCTCTTAGCATGATGTTCTCCAACTCCATCCATTTACCTGCAAATGCCATCATTTTATTCTTTTTTATTGCTGAGTAATATTCCATTGTGTATATATGCCACAGTTTCTTTATCCATTCATCTACTGAAGGGCATCTAGGTTCACTACCATGTCACTATTTGTTATGGTGTAAATAGGAGCTGTCCCCCAAAATCTCATGTGCAAGATAATGCAAGAAGGTTTAGAAGTGAAGCAGTTGGGTTATGAGAGTCAACCTAATCAGTGCATTGATCCACTGATGTGGATTAACCAGGTGGTAACTGTAGGCAGGTGTGATGTGGCTGGAGGAGGGAGGTCACTGGGGACATGCCTGTGGGGTTTATATTTTGTCCCTGGTGACGGAGCTCTGTTTCCTGAATGCCACGTCCTGAGCTCTTCTCTCCTTTCACACGTTGCACCATAAAGTTCTGTCTCACCCTTAGCCCAGAGGTATGAATTTGGCCAACCATGACTGAACCTCTGAAACCGTGAGCCCAAACCCGACTTTTCTTCCTCTATGTTGTCCTTAACAGGACTTTTTGTCACCGTGACATAGTGCTGACTAAACTGGAAATAGTATGAAGAGGGAGCCTGGTTCTGATAGAAGGTTGGACCACAGGCAGACTTGATCATACCAATTGTAGATGCTAATTTAATACTATTCATCTGCTATTCAACACCATAATGAAAAATAGTGAATTGTTTTTCTATAATTCAGTGCTTGATTTTTAAATACCTCTTTTCTATGACCAATGAACAGAAGAATTGATTTTGGTGACTTTCTGGTGAGGCA
>CM053416.1:12352896-12401520 GCA_028644305.1 Xerus rutilus | reverse complement strand
GTTTCGACAATACTCTTCCTAAATCATAGCTTCTAGTCATGTCTCAGGTGTTCTCTACAGCATATCAAACTATTTGTCCTGGAAATAGGTCAACAAACTATTGCACATAGAACACAAAAACACAGTAGAAACTGAATCTGATCGAAAATATTTCTATTTCTGCTAGGAAAAAATAGAGTTAGAAACCCCTGTATCGTCAAGGTTGTTCATGGAATGGGCAAAACTAAGCAGACATAGATTTATAAAGTTAAATATTTGTTCATACGCTTCGAGTCTGTTGAAGCATGATTATCCTTTTTTTGCATTTTAAAAATTCTAATTAGTTATACATGACAGTGGAATGCATTTTGACTCATCATATGTAAATGAAGTATAACTTCTCATTTGGTTCTGTATGATGTAGAATCACACTAGTTATGTAGTTATGTATGCACAGAGGATAATAATGTCTGATTCATTCTATAATCCTTCCCACCCCCCAGTCCACCTCTCCTCCCTCCTGTCTAATCTAAAGTAACTCTATTCTTCCTTAACTCCCCCCTCCCTTTATTGTGAATTAGTATCTGCATATCAGAGAAAACATTTGGCCTTTCGTTTCTTGAGATTGGTATATTTTGCTTAGTATGATATTCTCCAGCTCCATTTATTTCCTGGAAAATACTATAATTATCCTTTTTAACAGCAGTTTTATTCAACTTATTTTAGTTATCACTTTGCTAAATGCTGGATTTGTCTAATACAAGAATGAGCAACATTTTGAAAAAGTCAAACTTAATATCTGTAGTAAAGTTTCAAATGTTAATAATACAATTAATTTTTGTCAACACTCATTTGCACTTTTAGCTACAGATTCATCTTGACGAGCTCTACACAGTTTCCCAAGAACAGAAATAAAACATACATGTTTAATTCTTATGCCCAATATCACTCACGTGTAGATTGTTAGACCTTTGCTAACCTGGAAATTAGATGGGAGATTTGCCTTGTGATCTTTTTTTTTTTTTTTTTTTGGTACTGGAGATTGAACTCAGGGGCACTCGACCACTGAGCCACATCCCCAGCCCTATTTTGTGTTTTATGTAGAGACAGGGTCTCACTGAGTTGCTTAGTGCCTCGCCGTTACTGAGGCTGGCTTTGAACTCACAATTCTCCTGTCTCAGCCTCCGAAAGTTGCCTTCTGATCTTACTCTCAACAGAAAGAAAATCGCTGGAATGATTTTTGCCAGTATTTTTTTTTCCTTTGAAAAAAAATTTCCTTTGAAAAAAAAAATTTGCTGGCCAAACTAGATGGAGCAGTAATAGCTGGCCCTGACCCATGGTACTTTAGCTCTAGGAATATAGAAACTAAAAGGCAACCAAAGGCAACCAATATCGTCTCTGATAATAGAAGTTCTATATCATAAAAGGACTCAAGTTTAAAGCTAATAATAATATAATTCAAGAAAAAAGGCAAAGATTTCCTTAAGTCAATTTAGTTCTTTGTTGTAAATAAATATACTGTTATTCCATTCCCTTAAACATAACTTACCTTCCTTCCTTCCTTTCTTTCCCTCTCTTTCTTTCTTTTCTTTTCTTTCTCTTTTTTTGGGGGGAGCATAGCTACAATATTTGGTGCACATGTATTTAGAACTTATTTCTTTTTGCTTAATTGACCCCATTACCATGATATAATGACCTTTCTTTGCTCTTTTTGCTGCTTTTGACTTAACATCTATTTTATCTGGCATGAGTGTGGCGACTCTGTTCCCTTTTCGATTCCATTTGTGTGGAATATCTTATTACAACCTTCACTCTCAGCCTGTTTGTCTCTAGAGGTAAAGTAAGCTTCTTCTAAGCCACATGTCATTTTTTCAAATCCATCTGCCCCTCTTTTTTTTTTTTACTACTATTTATTTTATTCTTCACATTTACCTTTACAAAAATATATATATATATAAGCATGCATTACATAAAATGCAGCTTGAAGAGACAGATGAAGCATCAAAACACTGTGCCTAAGATGCTAAGGGCTCTAATGGGGAAAAGGTAGATGACATTGAAGAACTAACAGGTGTGTAGCCAAGAGTAGGAAATCAGAAGACAGAGCCAAAAAGAAATGCTAGATATCAAAAACACTGTAACTGAAACTAAGAATCCTTTTGATAGACACAATAGTTGACTATACAGGGTAGAGGATAAGATATTGGAGTCTGATAGTAGGTCAATAGAAACTTACAATGCTGATAATTAAAGAGAAAAAAAAAGAGAGAGAGTGAGGATAATTGAGGCAAATATCCAGGAGTTATAATACAGCTACAGAAGATGAAATTCCATAATGGGATATAAGACAGAAGGGAAGGAGAGGGGAGGAGAGAGGGGAGGAAAGGAAGGACATATGTGCAGTAGTAATGTCTGAGGATTTCTCTGATTTTTTTGGTCTTAGAGAACACCAAGCAGCAGACATATTAAAAAACAACATTTAAGCATTTCAAGTAAAACTTAGGAAAATACAAGATAAATAGGAAAAAAAATTGAAAAAAAAAGCCTATGAAGTAGTTTAGTGTTATTCAAAAGTGGATTTATATTAATTACAAATGTATTTTGTAAGCTACGTGTAGGATACTAACTTTGAAATGTTAAGAAATAATATAAAAAGAAAGAATAAGGAATAATATAAAATGCTTAATTGAAATCCCCAAGAAAATAGAAAAAGAAAGGAAAAGTAAGAATGAATAACAACGACAAAAGACCAAAATCAGTAATAATTATGAAAAGTAAACAATACAATATTAGCAATCAATTATTTTCAATGTCAGTGATTTAAATATACCAATTAAAAACTAGACATTGTCAAAGCGAAAATTAAAAATGAAACCAAACCATGTGTTTTTTACAAGAACCTCCTCTTTAATTATGACACATATGGATTAAAGACATGCACAAAGATACGCTGTCATTAATCAAGAGAAACTGGGAGTAGCTATCTTAATTTCAGACACAACTAAGCTTGGAGTTTGAAAGGTTATCAGGACTAAAAGGGCATTACATAATATCAAAATGTCAACATTCTGAGAAAGCCTAATAATCCATAATGTGTCAATCAGCAGAATATCAAACTATGTGGAGGGAAAACTGATAGAATTTGACCAGAAATAGAAGACTACACTTCTTCAGCAGGAGACATGAGCACCCCTATTAAAAATGGAGAGTTCTCTCAGAAAACCAGAAAGAACATAGTCAATATAAATAACACAAGCAATCAAGTAGGTATAGTTGATGTCTATAGAATGCTTCTTCCAATAAGAGCAGAATACACCTCTGCCTCAAGATCACAAGGAATATATGATAGATTATACTCTGTACCACCAAACGCACCTTGACAAACTTAAAAGAATAGGAATAAAGCCATCTATATTATCACATCTCAGTAAAATTAAGCTAGAACTGAATAATAAAAAGAGCTGTAAATTCCAAAAATCCTTGAGGATTAGATAAAATAAGGCTAAACAACACATGGGTCAAAGGAGATATATGTCAAGAAAAACTTAATATTTTGAATTAAATAAAAACAAAGTATAACTCACAAAATTCATGAGATGCAGCAAAAGCAGTGCATAGAGGGTAATTTATAGCATGGAGTGCATATTGCTGGAAAAGAAGAAAGACCTAAAATTAGTAACTTAACCTTACAACCTGGGAAACTACAAGGGAAGAGCATATAAAATCCAAAGTTAGCAGAAAAAAGGGAATAAGAAAAAATGGTTGCAAACATCATTAAAATTCAAAACATGAAATCCATAGAGAAAAATGAATGAAACCAAAAGACAATTCTTAGAAAAGATCAGTAAAAATGATGATGCTCTAGACAGGTTGGTCATGAAAAAAAAAAGGAGAAAATAAATTACTAATATTAGAAGTAAAAGAAGAACGCCACAGTAGAGCTGATGGAAATTAAAAAAGGAAATAAAGGCACAATATGAACAATTATGTACCCCCAAATTTTAAAACATAGATAAAATGAATCATTTAAAGATCCAATCAACTAAAACTTACACAAAATAAGTAGACAATCTCAATGAACCCATTAATGGTTAGGGAAAATGAATCACTCATTTACAATTTTTGTAAAAAGAAAGCATCAGATGTAAATAGACTCACTGGTTAATCCTGGAAAAAACTTATGTAAGAATTTTACCAATTCCCCTCACTCTCTTCTGGAATGTGGAAGCATAAGGAATACTACACAATTAATTATGTGAACGCTATTTTACCTTCATGTCAAACCAAGCAGACATTTCAAGAAAAGAAAACCATAGACCAATACCTCTCATGAATATAAAAGCAAAAAATTCTTTACACAATAATAGTAAATTTAAATGAAAAAAAATCTCTGAAAAAAATTAGGCCCAGACCAAGTGGAGTATATTCCAGGTGGGCAAGGCTGGTTTGCCATTTGAAAATTAAGTAATGTCATCCATCACATAGATGTGCTGAAGAAAAATCTTATGATTGTATCAGTAGATGAAAAAAAAGCATTTAAAATCCTGCACTTACTCATGATTAAAAAAAATTTCTTGGCAAACTAAAAATAGAATTTCAACTCAATAATGATGACCTACAAGAATCCTGCTGTGTACTTACTGGTGAGAAATGAGAAGTTTCTCTGCTAGGAACAAGACAGAGTATGCTTTCTTACTGATCACATTCAGGATCATACTGGCAGTCTTAGCTGGAGCAATAAAGGAAGAGAAGAGATGAAATATATACAGACTGGGAAAGAAGAAGCACAATTTCTTCATTGACAAAAGGCATGACTGTCTAAGTATAAAATCCAAAGGAATCTCAACATAAAAGCCCTAGAAACTAATAAGCAATTGCAACAAGGTTGCAGGATACAAGGTTAATATACAAAACTCAACTATTTTCTTGTACATTGTCAACAAAAACTTGGAATTTAAAATTAAAAACACAATACCATTTATACTAACAGCCTACTCTCCAAAATTCTTAAGTATGAATATAACAAAAATCTATATAAAAAGAAACACAAACACATAATGAAAGAAATTAAAGAACTAACAAATGAAGAGATAGCCCATGTCCATAGATAGGAAGACTATTGTTGTTTCCGTTCTTCTAACTTAAGTTATATATTCAACACAGTCCTAATCATACTAGAGCTGTTTTAGCATATCAGAAATACATTCTAACTTCTACAAGGAGAGACAAAGACTCAGAGTAACACAATATTGGAGAAGAATGAGGTTAGGAAACTGAAACTACCCGGCTTCAAGAGTCGCTATAAGTCTATAGCAACCAAGACATTGTGGCATTGTCAAAACAGTAGATAAATCAATGGGACTAGATAGACAAAAAAATAATTTTGGAACAACCGATGATCGACATGTGAAATAATGAGTGTAGACCCAGTAATCAAACACTAAGATGAACTCAAATGGAATCATAGATCTAGGTGCAAAATATAAAAATGTAAAACTCCTGGAGGATAGGATTGGGATTATAGCTCAGTGGTAGGGCAATTGCCTCACATGGGTGAGACTCTGGGTTCAATCTCCGTACCATCAAAGATGATAATAATAATAATAATAAAAACTTCAAAAAGTTAGCATAAAATAACATATAGATGACATTGGTTATAACAATGACTTGTTTGATACAACATCCAAGCACAGTCCATGAAAGGAATTGATAAGCGGAACTTCATTAAAATCAAAAGATTCTCTGTGGAAGATACTTTGAAGAGAAGGAAAGACAAGCCAGAGATTGGAAAAAAAAATATTTGTAAAAGACACATATGGTAAATTATGGACTTTTTGAAAAGTATATAAAAGAACTCTTAGAATACAAATATAAGAAAATGAATAAACTCATGGTCTCAGCATTTGTGTTCTCTGAAATTCATGTTGAAAAACGAATCACCAGTGCAATAATATAAGGAGATGATGCCTTTGGGCAGGGACTAGATTATGTGGGCAGCAACACAGGGTTTGGATTGATATCCTCATGCAAGGAACCTCAGAACCCTTGGCCCCTTTCACCATTGAGCACCAGTGAGGTGCAATTCTATGAGCCAGGAAGTGACCCCTCCCTGGACACCAAATCTGCCTTCATCTTGATCTTGGGTTGCCCGACTTTCAGAACTGTGAGAGATAAGTTTCTGTTATATATTAACTACCTAGTTGATATTTTGTCATATTAGCACAAGTGGACTTAGATAAACTCAGTTTAAAAATGGGCCATGGTCCTGAACAGACACTTCACCAAAAAAAAAAAAAAAGATATACTGATGACACTGAGGTCTATGAAAAGATGTTCCACATCATATGTCACCAGAGAACTGCAAACTAAAACATGAGTGACAGAACACTAAATACCTACTAGACTAGTCCAAATCCAAAATGGCAATCAAACGAAATGCTGACCAACAGTATTTTCATTCATTATTGGTGGGAATGCAAAAATCCTTCAGCCACTTTGGAGACCAAAATGCCCATACGAACACCTCCACGTGAATGTTTACAGCAGTTGCAATCATAATCGCCAAAACTTGGAAGCAATTAAGATGTCCTTTTCTGCGAGTGAGTAGAAATAGCACTGGCACATCCACACAGTGGAATGTCGTCAGCTGTGAAATAAATGAATGTGGAGCCATCAAAAGATGCACAAGAACTCCTCGGTGCATATGGCCAAGGGATAGAAGTCAGCCTGAAAGGGTTCTATCCTCTGTGATTCTAAGTGTGGCATTCTGGAAAATGTAAAAAAAAAAAAAAAGGCAACATCCTATGCTTCCCATTCAGTTTTGCACTTAATTTAAAATGCCTCTACAAAAAGCCTATTAAAAAATGCCTTGTGCTAGGTTTAATCAACTTATACATTTAAAAAAATATTCATGAATAAGCCAGTTAGGATTTAATAAGCCTTCCGTGTTAGTTGTTCAAATAATAAAATTAGGAAATTGACGAATAAATATGGCAATAAAACTATGAATACATCAATTTGGGTCTTCAAACAAAAAATTTTTTAATAATAATGGCAGTGTTAATTTGTATAAGTCTCATGTTTTTAGTTTGTAAGTTTGATCTCATTTACTGTAACTTATTTTACTAAAACTATGTATAAGGTGCACATATAATCCAATGTTTATTCTCTTCAAGGAGAGGGTATAGAGACTCAAGGGCTTGTCCAAAGTGCAAAATAATAAGTAACATAATAAAAATTCTACATCATGTTCATTATTCCAGTACCATATGAGAGAGCAGAGAGAAGATAAATGATAAAAGATTGTCCTTATTGCTAGGTGCAGTGGGGCACGCCTGTAATCCCAGAGGTTTGGGAGGCTGAGGCAGGATGATCAGGAGTTCAAAGCCAGCCTCAGCAAATTAGGGAAGCCCTAAGCAACCTAGCAAGACCCTGTCTCTAAATAAAATATAAAAAGGGCTGAGGATGTGGCTCAGTGGTTAAGCGCCCCTGTGTTGAATCTCTAGTAACAACAATAAAAAAGATTGTCATTCTTCCTAAGGTATTTTGATAGTAAACAATGACTTGTAAAAATAATCCATTATTTCGAAAAATCTTTCATTTAAACTCTTATTTACTAGTAGTAGCTACTGACTATAATCTGTAATACAAACTGATTATTGAATGTTCTCGATAAGACACACAAGACCATGCTATGAAGACCAGGCCTGAACTTCTGCATTTCATTTTGCAGTCATATAATTGAAGCCAAATGGTAATAACACCGAGGGCATGCAGCAGTCAGCTAAGAGCTTGCACGTTCCTGATCTGATTCACTGATTCTCAGTGCGGCATTCATCAAATGACTCAGTTTCTACTCTGTGAAATGACAAAGTTGAGACTACATCAGCTTAAACTTTCCTTGCAGCACCAAATCTTTCCAATTCCCAACACAGACGGCACTCTATTTCCCAGCCCATAGGCCTCCTCCAGTGATGTAGAGTGAAGGGAGAGAGTACAGAGAAATACATGATGGTTAAACTTAAGGAAAGCGTAAAGTCAAAGCCCATGTGCCTTACATATGAAAACACCGCTAAGGAATCAAACTTGAAGGATCTGTCTGGGTGTATCTGATGTAGAACAAGGGGTGTTGAAATGGCTAATTTTATCTTACTCTTTCTTATTTTGTGGGTCACACAGAGAAAAAGGAGGTGAGATCACTAAGCCTCTCATTAATACATACCAGGTTGCAAAAAGGGGAAAAAATGTTTCTTTTTACATCACAATGAATGATAAGAATCTTCATGAATCCTAGAGCTAAAGCACCTAAGCAAATGTGCATTTCCTCCTGAGACCTAGCTTGAAAGGATTTAAATACAATCTGAATGAATTAAAGCACTGACCTAAGAGACGTCTGATCGTCTGATCGGTTCTACCTCTCAATTACTTTAACTTTGGTCAGGTGTTTGAAGAAATAATTAATGATTCGCTTTGAAACTCTGATATCCTGGTTGGATCTGTCGTTGTGTTGTGTTTAGCTGAAAGAGCTGAGCACTATGGATTCCAAATGGGCTGCTCACTGTCAAACAAATTGAGATAAAGCGTGCCTGGGAATCATTTTAGAATCAGGTGTGTCTTAGGTGTAGATATTCATACCACTGTTAGCAAGTGCTATCTTTATTTGAATTACCATGAGAAGTAGTTTAATTTCAAGGGAATCTAGGGGCCAGTGAAAAAAACTAATGAAACTTGTGGAAATTGTCCAAAGATAATAAACCACAGGGCAATCCTTGCTAAAGTAACAAAAATCAGATGCAAATAAAAAGCAAAATTATGTATATTAAAGATATGTTAATTATAGGGATACTTATCAAAAGAAATGTCAGCCAGGCACAGGAGGCTGAGGCAGGAGGATGGAGGGTTCAAAACCAGCCTCAGCAAAAGCGAGGCACTAAGCAACTCAGTGAGACCCTGTGTCTAAATCAAATATAAGAAAAGGGCTGGGAATGGGTCTCAGTGGTGGAGTGCCCCTGAGTTCAATCCCTGGTACTCACATTCCCCCCCAAAAGAAAGTCAGTGTTCATGATTACGGGGACCTTTGAGAAACAGTGCACAGATCTAGCCAGCCAAATAGGTGAACATATGCAAAAGAGAACGGCATAAACCGATGGTCCTCAGTCTCGGCATTGCTGACATTGGAGCCAAGTAATTTGCTTTGGGAGCTTAAGGGGTTTGGTATAGGGCGTTTAGCAGCCTACCCTGTCCCAAGCCACTTGGTAATAGGAGTGCTACCATATGTAAGTATTAAAATCCAAAAATGTCTCCAGATGTTGCCAAATATTCTGAAGAAGGCAAAAATCAACCCAAGGGGAGAACCACAAGAATAAAACTAAAGACCCCGAGAATGGGGGATCCACCCTAAGGGGACCTTCTTCTACCTCCTGTTTCAATTAGCCCGTGAGGTGTGGCTCATCTAACACTGCTGGTATCACTGACGCTCAGGACCAAGACACAGTGTGTTGGAAGGTTCTGGTCTATTTGCTTGTTGTGTCCTGAGCCCTAACATTGTAAATGAAAGTGCTGGTTTTATTTATTTGAATTTGCCTTTGTTTAGACACCATCCATAAAAAACCACAGTGGAAAGCCTTAGGATTTCAGATCAGTAACTCTCCCTTGCATACCTATGAGATTGGTGCCATATATAATGTTGAGCAGTCCATTGCACACTTAAAGAAGCATAACCTACATGGCGGAGAGGGAGGTTGAAAGGCAGGGCACATTGTTATTCTAAGGATAAATAGTATAAATCTTCCCTTGCCAGAGTTCTCCAATAGGATAAATAAATGTTTGGGCAAGGAAGAAAAAGAGTGCTTGTTATTTATGGAGTTCTGTGAGCATTTGGCAAATGTGTTAAACTCTCTCGTACCTTGAGCAAACCCTATTTTCCTGCTCTCCAGAACCAGATGTTAGTAGTCACGAATTTTCATGGATACAAACTTAGGTCAGGGAGAAAAAGCAGAGAAGAAATAGATGATCACATTTTATGGATGAAGGATGGTTTGAAGTAGGGTACCTGGGAATAAAGTGATGTGCCTAGTCTTTTTTCTCAGTTTGATAAAGTAATTTAGCTTCTTGCCTAATAAAGGATGCTCAAGAGGTCGTGTGAAACGGAATGTGCAAGTTAGACTCTTCTGCGTGGTGGCCGGTGATGAGGAGAAGCTTCAGGAAGACCTCAGAAGGCCCCGAGAGACAGCTCAGACACAGCCTGTACTGCTCCGCTCTGAGACTGTCAAGTGGCCTATGTAAGGGGAAATCTAAACAGTGCTTTCGAAACGATGCTAAGCTTTCACCTGTCACTCTGGAAGAGAGCTCCTGTGATGTTTTGAAATTCAAAATTATAGGAACAATGATTTCCAAAGACAGACAAGATCAAGACGTCTGCTCTTGATAATAACAACAGTACCAAAACAACAATCAACAAAAAACACCTTCTCCTAAGCCTCCAAGTTAATTATGGCAAATGTTAAACTGAAAAGTTACATTGTTATAATCATACCTTTAAAAAGACATCCCGAAAGCCAGAACATCCCCCCACCCCACGGAGAGATAAATATGATCAAGAAATTTAAGAGCACTCATGTAAAAATAGGTTACAAGCAAAAATTCTTTTCATCTGCAAGGAAGGATGTGTTCATTTATAAAGTCATGAAAGATGTGATTATGACACATGGACTTTTTCAACAAAGCCTCAGATAAAAGAACTCTTAGACACCCATCATAGCTTAGAAGAGGCATCAAAGAGAACACCAGCTCTTACATTATACCTAACATATCACACAGCCCAGAAAGTACCCTAATGGGATAGACATCAAATATTTATCCATCTGTTTATTTGTTTGACAGTTAACACCACTTAGTTATATTTGGATTAGCCATGGACACATTGTCTTACATATTAAGAGGGGACACTTATTCCTTCTCACCAAGCAACATGGGATACTTACTTATAAGATGTAAATAAGATACTAGATGTCACAGTTGGATGCATCACAAAGCGTGAAGCAAAGAAAGCTGCAGGGTGATTGTGTATTACTTGGGAACTTGGTTGTGCCCATAGTAAATTGTTTCATTACCACAAGCTCTTCCTTTCCCTACATCACATCATTTAAGATTCACATCCCATTTGGCTCTGAGTTGAGTTTCTAGAGTTGCCTTGATAGTTATCAAGAATTCAAGCAACAATGAATGCTGGAGAGGATGTGGGGGGAAAGGCACACACATATATTGCTGGTGGCACTGCAAATTGGTGCAACCACTTTGGAAAGTAGTATGGAGATTCCTTTGAAAACTTGGAATGGAACCACCATTTGACCCAGCTATCCCACTCCTCAGTCTATACCAAAGGGACTTTAAAACAATATACTACAGGACACAGCCATATCAATCTTCATAGTAGTTCAATTCACAATAGCCAAACTGTGGAACCAACATAGATGCCCTTCCATAGATGAATGAATAAAGAAACTGTGGTATGTCTACACAATGGAATATTACTCACCAATAAGAGAGAATACAATGATGACTTTTGCAGGTATGTGGATGGAGTTGGAGAATATCATGCTAAGTGAAGTTAGCCAATCCACAAAACTCAAGGCTGAATGTTTTCTCTGATAAGTGGATGCTGATCCATAATGGGAGGGGGGCATAGGACGAGTGGAGGAACTTTGGATTGGGCAACAGGAAGGGGACACAGGGGTAGGAATGAAGGTAAAATGACATGGACATCATTACACTAGTTTCATGTACGATTTTAACTAGGAGATTTCTGAACTCCTTCTCCAAAATTTCCTCCTCCATGGTATCAGTGGGATCAGTTGTTGTGCTGTGAACTGTTTGGTATAATTTGTTCCCTGGATTTTTTATGTCAGTTGTAAATCTCCCAATTTGCTGGGATTATTATCTTTTCTGCTTTTATCCAAGGGACTATTTAGTGAGCTGCTTTTTCTTCATTTTCCGAAGACTTGCCAACACACAGGTATTGATGCTCTGCTGTTTCCTGCATCAGCACCACTCTGAGAAAGACCCTAACCCCTATTAATGGCAATCACTTCAGAACAAAGCTGTGCACTCATTAAACTTAGGGAAAAAGCAAACTTGTTGACAATGTTCTCCACAGTTCCTCTAATCCGGGCATAAAATTGTAGTAGTGTTCTGTAATAGATTGAGAATCAGTTATTAAAGATAGTAAAATTGCTCTTGCCTTGTACAGAAGGAGTAAAAGAGGGGAGAGAAGAATTGGGAGAAAATAGAAAATCAGAAAAAGATATAAAGGCATAACACAAGCCAAGATAAAAATTAGAAAAAGATAGGGGTGGATTTGAGACAAGAGCAGGTAATAAAAGAGGGAAAATAAGAATTGAGAGGTGTAAGTGTAAACGTGATCTGGAAAAACAGAGTGATTCCAGTTAATGTTTTAAAACATTAGAAGAAAAATAATAAAATGGGTTGAGGCACAATATTGAATAATAGGGGAACATTTATTGATTTAATATGAAAAGTAATAGATGTAAGATCAAAACTGACATTAGAACTGTTTATGATAATCCATGTTAGGGTGGAGAAATTTCTTATTGAGTCTTCCTGATATGGATTTTATCAGAATTTCGGACCTTTTGCAGATGCTCACCATACTTACCTTTATCTTTAGGTTTTCCTGGGGGTAGAGATTGTGGTCACACCAGCTCACCTATGATATGAGTCTAGGAGGTCCCTTCTGATCTTTGATGTGTTCAGGTACCTACTGGTGTTCTTTTTGGTCAGACGAGATGGTCTCTATTTGTGATTTAGAAGCCTGGTTATTTCCTGTTAAGGAGTATCGTCTTGAGTATACTCCTAAAGTAAATCCCCATGTATCCAGTGCTGTCAAAATCCAAAGCAGTACATCCAAAGGACTTAAAATTAGTGTACTGTAGTGACACAGCCACATCAATGTTTATAGCAACTCAATTTGCAATAGCTAAGCTGTGGAAACAAACTAGATGCCCTTCAGCAAATGAGTGGATAAAGAAAATGTGGTATATATACACAATGGAATATTACTTGGCCATAAAGAAGAATGAAATTATGGCATTTGCCAGTAAATGGATGGAACTAGAGACTATTGTGTTAAGTGAAATAAGCCAATCTCCAAAACCCAAAGGCCAAATATCCTCTCTGATATGCAGATGTTAACACACAATAAGGAGGGGGAGGAGAATAAAAGTTCATTGGATTAGACAAAGAGGAATGAAAGGAAGGTAGGGGAGATAGAAATAGGAAAGACAGTGGAATGAACTGGCCACCACTTTCCTATGTTCATGTATGAGTACATGACCAGTGTGACTCCATATCAGGTAGAGCCACAAGAAGGGGAAGTCATATTCCATGTATGTATGATATGGCAAAACACATTCAACTGTCATATATAACTTAAAAGAACAAATGAAAAAATTTTAAAATATTCCATGCAGGCTACCCTATGTATATTGTGGGGTGCCTGGAGTGTGGCAGCCTAAGGTAGGGAGATTGCAATCTGTTTGATGTGGCTTTGGGCGGCCCATCAAAACTGTAGGGCTGTTGACCCTTCTGGAGCCCACAGGTTAAAAGTCAGTGGGACTTGTCTCTGGGCACACTGGGTGGTGTCTGGTGGTGTCTGTGGTGTGCTCCTGTGTACACCCCTTTGTGAGGTGTAGAGTCACTGTGCATGCACAAGGTTCTGTGCAGGCTGCTTGGTGTCATCCTCAGGAATGGCCATCAGTGACTCTGTGCATCTGAATGAGAATTGCAGTGACTGGCAACTTTGGAATTTGCAACTTTGGATCATCCTGAAGGTGCTTGGTCACAGGAGCTACTTCCCTGGTGTCTGTGAATTTCTCACTAGCTGGTTCTTGTTTGTCAGCCCAGGGGCTGAGCCTACATGCTTGGAGGGTGCTGTGCTGCATCTATTTCTTTTGGGCACAGGGGCACAGGACTGTGGGTTCCTGCCATGGGCACTGTGTGTCATTCCCTCCACAGGGTCTTAATTAAAGTGTTTGGTGGCATGTGTGGGATCTGTGTTAGTAGCGTCTCCATGGGTCGTCTGCAGTGCAAAAGCCTCCGCTCTAGAGGATGCAGATCACTGAGCTATCATTCTCGTGACGGGGTGAGGCATCAGTTGGCTTGCCCCTTATCTGCTCTTGGTGGTTGTGAATCACTGGGTGCCTTCTCCCCTCCACTGGGTTTCCTATGGAGTGGTGCTGTATAAGCACTTAGCAGTGGTCTGCATTTGTGGGTGCTGTGGATGCAGACTGTATGCATGGTCTATGACACAAAAGCCTCCATGCTGGCTGATTACTGGGGTCTTACCACCCCCATGACAGGAGTAAGATGTCAGTTGGCCCCTCTTTGCCTCAGCTCCTTGTGGAGACTGCCAGGTTGAGTTGAGCACTCCCTGGGAGTGATCTGCTCCTGGATCAGCTCCACCCAATCCCTTGTCTGCAGTGACACATTTCTCCTAGTAGATTTCCTCTGCAATTGCTTTCTAGATGGATGGCTGAGTTGACCCAGTTCAAAGTACTCTCTCTCATTTTATTTGCTACTATCTGACGGAGAAGAGAAGCTATATTGATTTAATTTTTTTCTGAGAAGGCTGACTGGCTGTGGACTCTACAAAATAACTGCCTTGCGTGGCACAGCCTTCAGCCCACAATTTGGGATAATCTGTGTGATCTCCATCCTTCACTGACTTGGCTGATCCTGTCTCATTTTAACTTGATCTGCTTTTATTTCCAGCTGTTGTTGAGAAAGTAAATTTTTGTGCTTCTCCTCTTCATTTTTCCTTCTTTATTACTCCTTCTCTTTGTTCCCACCCTGGTCAGGGTTTGGGGTCAAGGGATTCTGTCTTCATTTTCTGCTCCACTAACCACAGACCAAGTCCTTCCAAATCTCAAGCTGTGGACTCATGAATTGTAGTTACCGTTTCCTTCCTCTGCTCTGGACAGTTGGAGTGTTGCTGCCTGGATCCTCTTCTCCATCTTCTATCCCAAAAGATTCTTGATGGAAAATTTCATAAGCAAATTTCCTTCCAAATACATATAACAAGTTGATGGCTTTCAGGGTCTGTAGTATATATAGATATACTGTTGGCCCTTCTTATCTGTGGGTTCTGTGTCCATGGATTCCACCAACCTTGAATCAAAAATAGTTTATAAAAAGTACATCTATACCAAACATATGCTTTTTTCTTATCGATATAGTGTAGCAACTCTTTACTTAGCATTTACATTGTATATTAACAATATAGTGTAGCAACTCTTTACTTAGCATTTACATTGTATATTATAAAGAATCTGGAGTGTATGGGAGGAATCTCTTGGGATAAAGATGGCGGACCTGATCTGTGCAGAGATTATGTGCACATATCACACCTTTTTATATAAGGGACTTGATATGGGTATACAGGGGGAATCCTGGGACCTATGTGCCACTGGTACTGAGGAGTGACGGTATTCACGCATACTTACATAATTGTAGGCTCAATCTTTTGTAGACATGTGAAAATACAAAGGAGTCTGTGATAAAACAGTAAAAGGAAGATTAAAGCAAAGAGATTTTATTTCTTACTCAGTGGGTTGGCATGTATTTTAAAAGTTGATAAAACTAGTATTTGTGTCCTTCACTGCTGGAGCAAAAGTCAATCTACACTGTCATCCTGTGGGAGAATTTCCTGCTACTTATTAACATTTCAAACATGCAGGTCCTGGGACACAACATTTGTACAGCTCATCAGGCTTGAATGATAAGTATTTTCACTGATGTGCAATGCAGAATAATGTATAAAAAATCTTCTCAAAGAATTTAAATGTTCATGAAAAGACTGGTTAAATAGTGATATACTACAGATACATCACTATTTGAAAGTAACTATCACTTTTAAAAAATAACTAAGACCTATTTAGCCTTATATGGAAAGCTATGTGTGTGAATAAAGCAAATTTCAAGACAATATGCACAGTGAGATACTATTAATATTTTTAAAACACACCCAAATATAATTATGTATACATGTCATAATTTATTTTATAGAAAAATGTGACAAACTGTACAATTGATTTTAAAAGTTATGATGCCTGCTAAACTCAGATGAGTAGTAACTCTAGGGATAGGAAGATAAACTAGCATTGAGGATGGCAAGAAAGATTTTTGTCTTCTACATAATATTTTAATGTATTCAAGAAAAACATATTAGTGTATAATTTGTATTCTTCAAAACATGTTCAGCTATAACATAAAGTTTTTTAATACATGTTAGGGCACAATAAAAATTTTAAAGATTGAAAAATAATTTTTAAAATGAGAGCTGCCCATATAGGCTCACTTTGTGTATATTTCAGTTGCTCTTGGTTTTTAGGACACAATATTCTTGAGAGCAGACTTCCAGGAGGCCGGAGGCAGGGGACAGATTATTTTCAGCAGAGCCCTTCCATGCCTGCAGTGTTGCCATGGGCACAGTTCAAAAGGCCAACTCAAGAAAGTGGTATTCACCAATAGTAGGTTTTACACAGAGATGGTGTTGACTGGAAGACAGAAATTGGGCCACTGAGTCAAAGGTCAGAAGAGCAGGTAAGCACAGCGTGTGAATTAACTGAAAGGGACAGGTTGCCAGAAAAATAGAATCACCTATATAGAGCAGAGACAGCAAGAAACCCATGCAGAGGTCCCTTTGGAATGAGTTGCAAATATGCCACGCTCCTTAACACCTATGGGCAGCCTCCCAGGACACATCAATGTTGCACAGGTTAGTTACAAAATCATTACAGACATTTGTCCTGGCTTTATAGTTTAATTTCCCAAGAAGCTGTTAGCCATTTCACTCTAATCTTAATGATCCTCCATATATGTGTGTATCTCCACACATATTAGTTTAAGTTTTTAATATTTTTTTTGTTTGATTGGTTGTGGTTTTGTAACTCTTGTTGAGCACAGGTGAAAACCACACCCCCCTTATATTTTAGTACTGGAGGGTGAACCCAGGGGTGCTTCACTGAGTCACATCCCCAGGCCTTTTTATTTTTTATTTTGAGATGGAGTCTTCCTAAGTTGCTTAGGGCCACGCTAAGTTGCTGAGGCTGGCTTTGAACTTGCAATCCTCCTGCCTCAGTGTCCAAGCCACTGGGATTATAGTTGTGCTCCATCTCACCTGGCTGGTGGACCTTTTTTTAATCTCCTATCTTTCTTTTTCATAGAATATCTTTTGCTGTCTCATTAAATATTGGACATGCCTTATGTTATAAGTTATAACTTCAGTTAGATGATTTCCTGGAACTTTTGGATATGTTTCTTTAGTATTTTAACTTTCTATTAATTCTCCTTTCTTTTATTTTCTAGCTTTCTAATTAATTCAACTTTGATGTCCATTTTTCTCATTGGCCAATATGTTTTTTTTTTTTTTTTTAAATATTTTTTTAGTTGTAGATGGACACAATGTCTTTATTTTATTGCTTTGTATGTGGTGCTGAGGATCGAACCCAGGGCCTCACGCATGTGAGACAAGCGTTCTACCGCTGAGCTACAATCCCAGCTCCCAATATGTTTTAATTATTCATCTTTTTTAAAATTTTTATGGTTCTGTGTGGCTTTTCTTTATATCCACCTAGTCTTGCTATTGATAAAAAATGAACACATTATTTTGAACTATTTTCACATCTTTTCTTATCTTTGACTCCGTATTTGCATCATGTGTTGTTTTTCTCTCTTTATGGCATCAATAGTCTACAAAAACTAAGAAGAAATTAACTGCATATTTATCTTAAGATTTCCTGTGAACCTTTTTAAGGCTTGGCACAACTTACCAGCAGCCATGGCCTGAGCTTCTGCCATTTGTCATGTGGATGGGTAGCATAAAAGTACCCCTTGACCAAACCCCCAGTATTCTGTGATATTATCTATTCTTTCTAGACATTCCTAGCCAGTTACACAAGATCTTATGGTTTGAAGGTGAGGTGTCCTCCAAAAGCTCACAATTGTGTGAGATAATGCAAGAAGGTTCAGAGGAGAAATGATTGGGTTGTGGGAGTCTTAACCCACTCAGTGTATTAATCCCCTGACAGGGATTGACTGAGTGGTAATTGAAGTGGTGAGCTGGAGGAGGAGGACATTGGGGCGTGGCACTGGAGTATATTTTTGTACCTAGACAGTGGAGTCTCTCTCTGCTCACTGATCACCATGTGAGCTGCTTCCCTCTGCCATACTCTTCCACCATGATGTCCTGAGGAATGGAGCCTGCTGTCTATGGATGGAGATCTCTGAAATCATAAGCTCCCAAATATACTTTTCCTTCTCTGTAGTTGTTCTCATTGGGTTCCTTCAGTCACCGCAGTGAAAAAGCTGACTACGACACAAGGTCTCTCATCTCTAATGTAAACTCACATATCAGCTACTCCATCCTGGGAGCAGATATATGGTCCCTGCTGCCTTTCACAGAGACTCAAGTCCCTGGCTGCTCTAGAAATCCAGAAGATTGTGTCTGGACCTCCACATGCTACAGTAGCATCCATTCTAGAGTAGAAATATCTCTCCATCTTTTGGACCACAGTTTCCCTTCTCAATTTCCAGTTGACAATGATTCTTTCCAATTTCCAACTACCAATAATTACTCAAAATGTCTTACTGTTTATTTTTAAGTGAGCATTAGTTTTGAGTCAGATTGTCATGGAGCTGCCACGTGTGGTTCTTTTGTTGCCTTGAAATGAAAATCTCTGATGTCATCTGTCTTGATTTCTAGAGGTTGAAAGCTAGAGCCCCAGGGGTCTGGGCTCTTAACAATCCTGGCTTTTCTAGGGGTTTTGTTTCAAGCCCTTGGAATGATGCATTGGTAGGCATTAAAATGTAAAATAAATGAAACTTTTGACTCAGCAATTTCACTTCTGGGAATTTGACCAGTATCTTTAATGATACCATTAAGTTAAAATGATTAGTTAAGGACATTTATTGCAATTATTATTTGAAATACAAAAGAAAAATACTGGAAACTGTTTGGATGTCCTTCAAAATTATTGAATATGCTTTGGCCCGTTTTTTACTATGACATAAGATAAAGAGTAAAAGAAAGCAGGACTTCAAAGTCTGGCAGTGATTTATCTTTAGGTGAAAATATCAAATAATTGAGTCATCTATGAGAGATGGAATATACAGGTGGACTGTATCCAGGCCATTTTATATATATATATGCTCTATAAATACTCTATGGATAGTCCAATATGGCTGGTCTTCATTTATTTCCAAAGACATAAACTACAGTGTTATTGGTAAAACATAAACAGTGCATGTCAAATTGCCTATGTGCAAATAAATAACATAAAAGCAATGTACATGTGATTTTGTTAAAAATGATTCCATTGAGAGTATCATCATCTGTTTTGTTTGTAGTTGAAATGACTGAAATAGAAAAGAGAACATATCTGTTAACCTGTCCATTCATATGCACTTCCTGTTTCACCTAGCAATTAATTCTAATCGTTGTGCTTAATATGATGGGTATGTAACTGAATGCAAAGGGTTTGCTTCCTCGTCAGTGAAAGCCAATGAGCATAACTAGAAAGAAAGAAGACTGGAGAAAGATTTATTGCCCACCGTAAGGGGAATGCTGGAGATGTGGAAGATCTGGAGAGCATGTTCCTACCAAAACAAAGGAAGCTAGGTGGTTTATTCTGGGGGTGCACACATATCCATTTTAGGGGTAGGTGCCTTCCTCAGCATGCTCAGTTTGTAATATATACTTCTGACATTGCTCAGTTCAGCAGCACAGTCAGGATATAAGAGGGCATATACACTTTTGGGCATGCTCAGCTCAAGGTCATATAGCTGAGGGTAAAAGGTCAAAATGAAGGACACAGGCATTTAAAGGTGGCTGATGGGGATTCTCAGATGGTGGCCAGAAATGCTGCCAGGAGCTGAGCTCAATATGCTCATGAGACCAGTTTTCTCTGGGAGACTAAAATAAAATGGGAAGTAGCTCCAGGGCCTTAGAGATCATGACTGGTTCTTTAGAATGTTTTCCCTGAAACAAAAGAAAGGGCATTTTAAAGGTACATTAATGTAGGAATTTACCCTTAAAGGTGTCTGTCTCACTTTGCAGCTAAGAGGTATTTACAGATATTTGTCATTTGGGGTGCTCTGTGTGACTGTTTTAGGAGACAGGTAGCTATTGCTCTGTTTAGTGAATGAGAGTTCAAAACCAAGTCTTTAAAAATGACCAGAAAATAATGC
Organism: Xerus rutilus; assembly: GCA_028644305.1. Taxonomy (NCBI): domain Eukaryota; kingdom Metazoa; phylum Chordata; class Mammalia; order Rodentia; family Sciuridae; genus Xerus; species Xerus rutilus. Next base: position 12,381,279 of record CM053416.1, on the reverse strand, counting down.
ATTTGGGAACTATAAATATTTAGCCTAGTCGGGAAAATTTTTAAAAATACTTTCCTGGTGTTCTTTTCAGCATTCACTCCATGTTTTATTCCCAAGTTAGACTTGGACACACTCTAAAGTACACTCCAGTTTTATCTTAAGTGTTGCTGTATGCAGAAGAACAAAGACGTTTGCTTATCAGACTCTTCCTGCTGGACTTCCTCCAGCCTCTGGTTCCCAGCTATTAACCCAGGAGACCTACACTTACAGTTGCTTTATGCTTCATTAGACTCCTCAGGTTTAGTCATGTATAGACGTTCTTATGAAGATTATTACTATTTTTTGAACGGAACAATATTTGCCAATGTTCCTGTGGCTTGTGGCTAAAAGATGACTAAAAGATTGAACAGTCAAACCACAGGGGATTCCAACTATTCCCTGAAAATACTTTTTGCTTAGGGAAAGAAAACCACCCTGGGGTGTGAACTTTTAACAATATCTTATGGTCTTTGTTGGAGATAGGGGAACAAATTCATGTGGTCAGCCATTAAGCCTTAAGTCACCTGAAAAGATTTTCTAATAGCTCTTGATAAATGAAATATGTGTCACTGTAACTACCTGGTTATATTCGATTAAAATACACATCAGTTCTCAGTGAGTTATTGAAGATAAAAGTTCAGCCCTTTCCCAAGCTATTTCTCATCTACATAGGTAGCAAAGAATGCTTGGTAAAAATCAGGAACTATTTTATTTTCACTCAAAGTTATATTTGATTTTTCTTCCAAATTAGAGGTCTTCTGTAGATAATGTAAAATTCTATAAATGAAATAAAACTCATTCTATAGGGGTTTTTGAACTCTCTTCATTCAACATTTTAGTTAGCTTTTGACATCATTTTAGGTTGAGAGACTCGATTCCTAAATCACGTTTTCTTGTGTGTTCAACTATCTGCTTGTCTCCATAGAGACAGAAGGTTCTGTGTTCTCCTGCAAGAAGCTGGGAAACTCCTTAGGTCCTTGTCACTGATTAATCACCTTCCTGTCAAAGAAAAAAAGAAACGACTAGGAGATCTACTAAAAATCTGACCATAATACCTTGCAGTGGCAATGTTGGTGCCAATATCCAGAAATATGTGTTTTAGGGTCATATTTTCTTTTTTCCTTCTTTATTTCCTCCCTGGCTCTTTCTCTGTCCTTCTCATTCTTTTAACAGACTGTTTAGATCAGCTGATATTTATAAAGGTAGTAGGGAAAGAAAAAGTACTGAGTAAGGGGAAAGTGCTTCACAGATTCTGAGTTGATCATGGGTGGACTTTTCCAGTTGGATCCTTGCTTTCCTCTGTCATTGATGGAAACCCACACCCAAATGTAAATGGGAAAACATGGGCTATTTAAAAATGTAATATAAATGCTTACATGGTGAGAAACCCTCTCCTGATAAAGGAAGATTTAAAGAACCATCCATATATAATAGTATAATAAAATCAATATACTTGTTATAAAAATCATGAATATGATGTACTCATATTCATTGAACATAGCTATTACTTTAGTTTTTACATGGCATTAATTATTTTCTTCTCATTTTCAAAATATATGTATAGCTTATTTTTAGGTTTTCTTTCCCTAAGCAAAAAGTATTTTCAGGGAATAGTTGGAATCCCCTGTGGTTTGACTGTTCAATCTTTTAGTCATCTTTTAGCCACATATATTTTCAAAATATATTTATAGCTTATTTTCCTTATTTATTATACGGGAAAGTACAGAGGGCATCAAGAAGAAAACAGGACAAATTTTTCTCACATGCAAGGTTAACTCTTGCTGCTGTTGAGAATTCTTGCTTTCTGACTTCAATACATAGATTCGTTCATTGAATTTATTTATTACATGTGACGTACATTTAGAAGGCATGACATAGAATGGGATATGATAAAGAGAGTTGAGGAAGAAAGAATAAAATAGAATAAGATTTATATTCATCTGTTTCACTACAGAAAGATTCTAAGAGGAGATATGAGAACTATTGACTATAATCAATGCCTAAAAGTACTTTTTACATTAAGATTAATTTTGCCTCTAATCCCAGTGTCTCAGGAGGCTGAGACAGGAGGATCATAAGTTCAAAGCCAGCCTCAGCAATGGCGAGGCGCTAAGCAACTCAGTGAGACCCTGTCTCTACATAACACACAAAATAGGGCTGGGGATGTGACTCAGTGGTCGAGTGCCCCTGAGTTCAATCCCTGGAACCCTCTCCTCAAAAAAGAATTACTTTTGGCATTTATTAAGGATAATGAGGCAGTCAGTTATGTTTTCATGTAACTACTCAGTTAAATCGTGACTCAGGACATTTACCAACATCCTTAGTGTACTTACTACTTGCCTCATGCTGCTAAGATGGCTGCTGAAGGCCCTAACTTCTTATCTGGTTCAGGTAAGAAGAAGCAAGAAAGACAAGGGTCCAGTGACATTTGTTCCTTTTATCAGGAAAGTAATAGTCTTCCATAAAGCTCTTCAGCAGGTGTCTCCTTTAATTTTGCTGAATTAAATTAAATTTATATTCATCTCTTCCTATTAGACACCAGTGATTATTACCCAATGCTTTGTCTCCCCGACTCCACAATGGAGGCTAAGAAACTGCTGAACCCTAGAGCTTTGTTTGATTTTGTTTGTTTTTCCAGACTTTTTAGGGTAGATAGACAAGGAAGAAAAGGTTTCCAAATTCCAAGAACTTTCCAGGGCTACTGAAGCAAAGCACCGTAGAGCGGGTAGCGTAAACAACAGAGAGTTGATGCCTCAAGGTCCTGGGTGGTAGAAATCCAGAATCAAGGCATGCATGGGGCTGGTCCTCAGTGTGGGCATGGGTGTGTGGCTTTCTGTGGCTTGTAAATGACCATCTTTTCTCTATCTCATTTTCCTTGTATTCATCTCTCTATTCAAATTTCCACTTTTTATAAGGACACCAGTCAAATGAACAAGGGTCCTGCCCTATGACCTTGTTAATTTTGCATAGACTTTTCTCCAAATGAGGTCACATTGTGAAATAGAAACACAGTGGGCCATGCAGTCCAACCCATATAGGCAGGGCTTCTGTGGGGTGTGCAGGATTTATGGTAACTATGTCAGTATGGAGACTACAGGTCCAACAACGACTACTGTCCTGTCTTCTTTACTCACTCTCAGAGCTCACATAATGATGGCCAGCATTGAGCACAAATCTAGGGGGACCACAGCTCCTGAATTCATACTGAATCTGCCCTCCCAGGCTGTACCTCTCCATGATACCTGACTTCAGTGTGTTCTAGTTTCATGGTGGTCCAGGACACACCTTGGTACCTCCCAACCTTTTTGGATTGATTCTTTAATGATCCAAAGAATACTTAGTGAAAAGAATACAATCATTACTTCTAAATGCCTTATTTGAATACTTACTAAGAACACCATGTTGAATATCCTAATGGGCCTATTATGTGTTCTAAATATTGTCCAAAGGATAATTTTGTGGTTAGTAGAGGCTGAGATAAGAAGTAGCATCTGCAAATCTCTTTGTAGTACAGGAAATCTTCTCAGCCTGAAGAGAACTAGACATGCTTATTCCATAAAGCCAGAGACTGGCAGTAAGTGGTGGAGGAGAGTTTAAGTAAAATAGATTTTTTACAAAATCAGGAGACTTATTCCATGTATATATGGAGTAACTTAAATATTGCTATCTGGTGGAATCAGAGTGATAGATTTTTAAAATAATTTATGAAGCAAAATTTGCATTAAGTAAAATTACTATTTCAAAGTGAACGGTACGTTGGCATTTGGTCTGTTCATAGTGTTGTGCAAACATCATCTCTATCTAGTTCCAAAATATTTCCATCATTCCAGTGTAAAATCCTCTATCCAGAAAGCATTCTCTTGTCTACCCTGTCTTCCACCACACCTTGGCAGCCACCAATTACATTCTGTCTGTATCAATTTATTTGGGATATGTCAAACAGATAGAATTATACAATCTGTGACCTTTGATGCCTGGCTTCTTTCACATAGCATGATAGTTTTGAAATTCATCCATGAATGGTGTTTGTGCTGTTTCCAGCTTTTACAAGTTGGGTGTCCCTAATCTGAAATGTTTTGAAATGTTTGGAACAGAAGCATTTTAGAATCTAGATTTTTAAAATGGATTTTGGGAAAATTTGCATCTATGTAATGAGATATCTTGGGAATGGGTCTCAACACAAAATTTGTGTTCCATATACACTGTATACATGAAACTTAAAGGTAATTTTTGTACAGTGTTTTTAGTGTCCCTGCATTTTGACCGTGTCCCATCACACAAAGTTATTTGTGAAGTTTTCGGCTTGCAACATCATGTCATTCCAGAGGCTTCCCATTTTGGAGAAGTATGGATTGAGGATTTTCAAATGAGGGGTTCTCGACCCATACTGGAATACGTATTCTACTAAAACTGCATGTCCACGTGGACTTGTTTGCGCACCTGTTTTCAGTTCTTTCCACGTCTGCTGAAGAGCAGAATCGTGAAGTCATATGATAATTTTGTGTTTAGCTTTCTAAGAAGAGTATCAGAGAGTTTGCCACCATGAGAACCAATTCACATTCCACCAGAGTAGACAAGGTTTCAAATCTGTCCACACCCCTGCCAACACTTGTTATGGTCTGTTTAACTCTATTCTTATTATTGTTGCTTGTTATTAATTAGTATTGCCATCCCAGTGGGGGAGATGTGGTACCTTGTTGTGATTTTATTTGCATTGTCCTGATGACTAGTGACACACCTCTATATGCATTTTTTCAGCTTTTGTCTATCTACTTTGGGGAGATTTTTGCAGTTTTTGTCTGTTTTTAAATTGGGCTATTTGCCTTTGTTGTTGTTGTTCAATTGTAAGTGCTCCTTATATATGATGGACCTTTATCAGATATATGATTTGCAAATATTTCTCCCACTCTGTATGTTTTTAAAAAATTTTTTGATAATGTCTTTTGATGCACAAAAGTTAAAAATTTAGATAAAGTCCAATTCATCTATTCTTCCTTCTATTATGTATGCTTTTGTTTCATTGTGTGTGTGTGTGTGTGTGTGTGTGTGTGTGTGATTTTATTGTGCATTTGGTTTTTGGTGCTGGGAATCTAATCCAGGGCCTTGCACATGCTAGGCAAGTGCTCCACCACCAAGCTCCACATCTAGCTCACACTAATTTTTTAATTATATACCACACTATATACCACACATACAGATGTGACAAAGTTATTCCATATCCATTGGATAATTTTTCCGATTATCATGATGTCTACCCATAGGAGGTTAATTACTCATTTTGCTTGAATGGACATGGTTTTCCTTAAGTAAAGAAAACTATGGTATTATTGTTTAATCACATATAATTCTTCAAAATGAATTAAAGATTGGAGGATATATTGTCTTTCTCTAACATATATTTGACATGAAATGTAGGATTTTTTTTCATTGATCTATCACATATTTTTGAGGTCCTTGCCAAGCATGGTACTACACACACATAATCCCAGCAACTTGAGAGGCTGAGGCAGGAGGATGGCAAAGTCAGAGGCCAGTCTGGGCAGATTAATGAGATGCTGTCTCAAAATTACAAAAAAAAAATGAAAAGAATTAGGGTGGGGAGGTTGTGGCTCAGGGGTAGAGCCTCTGGATCCAACCCCCCCACACCATACACATGAAACATTGACGTTCTATAATAAACTGTTCTAGAGAATGGAGACATAGGAACAGACAGACAATTTCCCACCCTCACTGAGCTTATGTTTTGATGCATAAATATAAAGAAATAAGTATAAGTAAATGTGGGCCATACTGAGAAAAGAAGCCGAATACTCAATTGGGTTAAATATTGTCCCCAAGCTGAGCAGGAAATGCCACTGACCATCTGACATTGGAATTGCAACATGAATTCGAAGTCGGGAGAGCTGGAAGGAAGCATTTCGGGTTGAGCAAATTCCAAATGCAAAGGTCCTGCCATGTATATCAATATTGAATCTCCTAGTGATGTGTAAAAGGGCCACCGTGGCTCATAGAGATGACAATGCTCATCCTGGAGTCAGGCAGCAGTAGATATGACATATAGAAAGCAGATGTCTCTTGCTGTCACCTCAAAATCATACATTGGGAATGAAGCTAGGCATTAAACTCTGTGATACTGCTTCAGGCATAAGGACAAAACTGGAGTGGTGGGGGAGTAGATCTAAGACAAAAGTAAAATTTCAAAAGGTGTGCCTTCATCTCCTTGCTGTTGCTGTCTAAAAGGTGTTTTCTAAAACCTCAGCTAACTATAGCACAAGGCAGGTGAAAGGTCAACTAAGTACGAAGGGTCGAACCAGGGAAGCTTCTAGGAAGATTTCTTTCATTGTAGGGAAATATTTAAATCAAAGGGTACCAAAAGCCCAGAGATGATAATGAAGCAGGCATGGGGCTGGTAGTATATTGTAGATCAGACCATATGTGTAAAAATACGTAGGCTATCTAGACAATACTTTGGAGCTGGAACCTTTGTGTTTCATGGCTTTTAAAATTAAAACAGATACGTGCTCATTTATTATTTCCTAAATAGAATGCAATCCTGAACCTAGGGTTTGCTTGAAGACCACCAAAGACCAGTGGTCTGTCGGGACAAGCCTTCACTCATGCTAGCACTCTGAGATTAGGAGCACAGCTGGCCAGGACTCTGGCTGAGGGGCATTTAATGTCCTAAACTTTAAGCCCACGAAGAGCCAGTGTTTCTCAAGGATTCCTTAATGACTATATTTCCCAAGTTTAGAGCATGCATTCTTCGCTGTAAATACCAAAATTCAGCTGTTATGCTGAGTGCTTCACCAGCATATCATGTAGGCAGAATCCTGGTAGAGTCCCCGAGTTTCCCACTCTTTGTCACTGTCCCTGTATCTAGTTCTCTTCCCTTGAGTGTTCCTCCAATTTGAGAATAGGAGGGGCATTCTTGCCCATGATTATGTCCCATTATATGGCAAATAATGATAGCACAGTCCTTTCTGTGATTGTGTGATGTTACTCCCTTTTTAGCCCACTAGGGAGAGAGAAAAGAGGTATACTATTACCAGCTGGAGCCAGAAGAATATCCAAGTTGCTTATGTGACCATGTAGTGAGAACCTGAAGTCAGAACCCAGCTATGTGGCAGCAAGAATATGGGGACCTCAGTCACAGAGCTGCAGAGACGTTCATCCTGAAAACAACTACACAAACCTAGAAGAGGACCCCAGTATTATGGTGAGTCGGCCATCATGGCAGACACCTAAATCTCAACCACGTGGCTGTGGGGCAAATGTTGTATCTGGGCATCTTTGTTTCTGCAGGATTGAATATCTGTATGGTGAGGCATTTTTAAATCTAGAGAATGTTCCAATACAGTGTATTATGGGCTGAACTGCGTATCCCCTCAAATTCTTGTGATAAAGTCAAACCCCTCATTGCTCAGGGTGTGACTGTATTTGGAGAGAAGGTCTTTAAAGGCACATGGGTCAAATGAGGTAATAAAGGTAGGCGCTAATCCAACACACCTGGTGTCCTTATAAAAGGTAATTAGGACACAGACACCCAGAGGCAAGACCACAGGAAGACAGCGAGTGATCAGCCATCTGCATGCTGGGCAGAGAGACATCAGAAGAAGCCAATCCTGCTGGCACCTTGATCTCATCATTTTAGCTCCATCATTGTAAGAAAATAGATTTCTGGTTTTTGTGCCACACAGGCTGAGGTCCTTTGTCCTGGTAGTCCTAGCAAACTAATAGAATGGACAATATTTTAAAAAATGACTCCAGTCCTTGGCACCATCCGTTTTAGAGGTGAGGAGTCTGAAGTCCTCAAAAGTGAAGTCACTTAGCCAGTGCCACATAAATCTTGCCATAGAAATGAAAACACTTCATTTTTAACTAGAGTAAGCGTATCATCTATTATCCTAACTGGGGCATTTTTGAGAGTATATTTGGTACTATTAATAACTGTGGTGGGACAACAGGTATCAAACAGGTCAAACATCTAACACACACACACACACACACACACACACACACACACACACACACAAATCCCAGGCTCCCTGGAGTGAAAAAATAACAACAAGAAAAGTACTGCTGTCTTTAGTGAGCTTGCTTTAAAACACTTTGCTTTGAAACACTAGAATTAGAGGTTTGGTACATTGTTAACAGAATGTTGCCAGATCCTATATCAGCTCCTCTTTCAGTATCCACAGGAGAAGTTTCTAGTTTTAGTACCCAAAGGTATTGCACTTCTCCTGAGGAATGAGTTGCTGAGTTCCTATTTAGGAAGTGGTGGAGTATATGGCTGACTGTTTTTCCCTCTCAGTTAGGATGCTGGAAGCTTCTCCCAAGTATGCATGCAGATTTTGCCAAGATGACGGTCAGCCTAGTATGCCACTTTCTTATTCTTGCCTTTGCTTTCTTTTCTGATTTCCCTTCCACCCCTGCCCTTTGGAGATCTTGTGATGTTTTCGTTATCCTGGGAAACCACCCAAATCTTCTGGACTCAAGTTAATTAGAGGAATCATTTGCTCAACAAGATGACTGTTCCCTGTCACTGTTGAAACTTGACTTTGGTACTCTGTGCCAGGAGCAACGCTTAGATATGTATTTCCTGATTTTAGATCACCCAGTGGCTTAGATGTTGATAATGGAGATTTCTAAGACTGTGTGATTCTATGGAGTTTCTTAGGTTGGTGAAAATGTGGAGACTTAGGGACCATCTGGAAGAAGCCCACATAAAATTATAATACCTGCACATGTTCTTTGGTTGAAGCAAAGGGAAAGCTATTTTCCTTCTCTAAAAACTGTACAATTATGATTTTTTTTAAAAAAAGAATGAATCCCAAACTATAGCAACACTATAGGTTGCCTGTAATTATAATGTACCACTATACTGAAATTACTCTAGATTAAAAAAGAATAATTCTAGGTTTATTACATTGTACTGTGTATCCCATTACTAAATATAGAACTTCATATTGGTCTACTCCAAATATGCAACTGATAAAACATGGAGAAAAAAGGACAATTCATTGGCAAGATTTCAGCCAAGCACTCTTGCTGTGTTATTCTTTCTGAGTATATTTTTTTTTCTGAGACATTTAATTGTTATATACCTGCTTTATTTCTTGGAAATACATAGAAATGAGGTTTCCTAGTGTGTTTGGTCCTGGTCTGGGAGTAAATGAGCAACTCTATTGTGATTCAATCTCAAACTGCTACCACCTACTTCTTCCTTTAAGGAGACAAAAGAAAAAATGACTTTGCTATATCTCAGCCTTTGTTCATCTACAGATAGGCCTTGAGACTTTCTTATGTTCAGTTCATGGGGAGAATATATAATATTGTATACCTGAATGTACAGTTCATGATGAAAAAATTTAAATTGGCCTTATGAAATGAACTATGGAAATTCATATGTTGAAATCTTTACTCAGAGATAGGGCCTTTAAAGACAGTATTCATGTAAAATGAAGTCATAAGGTGTGACCCTGACGCAGTAGGACTAGTATCATTATGAACAGGAGAAAGACAGGCCAGGCATGTTCAGAGACACAGAAGAATGATCATCTAGCCAAGGAATCCAGAAAAACCCAACCTGTAAACACCTTGACCTTGAACTTGCAATCGCCAGAGGTGTGAGAGAGACCTTCTTATTGTTTCAGGCACGCTGTCTGAGGTAATTTGTTATTGCAGCCTGCATAGACTCACGCAGAGGGGAAAGAGAACAGATGAAGTATGTGTTTACAAAATTTTTCTGCAATACTAGGCAACTTATATTATGAATTTAATAGCAGATCAAAGGGTAGGCAGACTCTGTGTTGTTATAACCATTTTATAAAATATAACATAGAAGTAGGAGCATTTAACCTCACACAAGTTAGTTGTTGACTGGGAGTTATAAAAACAAGAAGGAAAAAAAAGAGTTTCTCTTTCATGGATGTTCTTGATCTAACATCTAACACTTTTTTTTTTCCTCCTATGGTTTTTTGAAGTATGCACTCAGATAGATATGCATGCTTTATCTACATAGAACATGATAGACTTTACGTGCCCATATGTGGTTCTCCAAGTCTCCTTTCTACCCAGGTGCAATACAAAAAATTTTGACACTGAAAAAATACCTTAGCTCTTTTGATGTTTTGATAAGGTTGATTTAAAATAAAGCCAGATAACAGAACAGCCCCCATGCTTATAAGCCTCACTTCAGGAACTTCAGAGTACTCTGTGAATTACATAGCAGTGTGTTTTGAAATCTACACAAAGTAGGTTAGAGCCAAAATTAATTTTTCATGATAGAGTCAAAATAGCAATGTCAAAGTTGAACATAATCAGTCAACCCGAGTAAAACCAAGCTCCAGAAGATACAGGTGAACACCCCAGTCACTATCTATGCGCACTGATTAACTCCAGCCTTCTAGTTGTGTTTGTATTAAATCATTCAAAAGCAGCATATTTTAAAAAATTATAACTTAAATGCAGTTTTATATGCCCCACTGCTTGCTGAAGATTTGATGATTTTTTTTTTTTTTTTTGCACCAGGGATTGAACCCAGAAAGGCTTAAGCTTAACCAATGAGCCACGCCTCAGCCCTTTTTAAATATTTTCTTTAGAGACAGTCTCGCTGAGTTACTTAAGGCCTCACAAAGTTGCTGAGGCTGACTTTGAACTCTCCATCCTCCTGCCTCAGCCTCCTGAACCTCTAGGATTATAGGCATGTGTCACCATGCCCAGCTAGATTTGATGAATTTTGATAATTTTCCTTTTTATAATGGTACTCATGGAGCAATTTTTAATAGTACTATGAAAAGAGGTAATTTGACTCAGAGAAAAATGGAGGCACCATATTCTGAGCAAGTGGATTACTTCAGTTCAGTATGTACATGTCTTATTCTGGACAGGAACTTGTTACAGAGCAGTCTAACTCTATGAAGGTCAGCTTTGGAGGTGGCTGTCCATGAGTTGGTGACTACCTGTTGTGAGATAATGAGACCTTTAACTACAAAGATTTTTGTTATTATTACTGGTTGAAGGGAAAAGATTGTTTGAAACCCACTTGTATCTACCACTGAAATTTCATAAGCAAAATGAAAAGATCTGATCAAATCTTAACAGAATTCCAAAATTAAATGAGTTAATAATCTGAGATTCAATAGAATAAAAAAATGTTAAAAGTAGATTGAAGCACAAGATCCAGGTGCCCAGCCCTCTTAACACTAGCAATTTTTAGAATTAAGTGAGAGGAAGCTTGGATTGACGAGGGTGTTTCTCTCCTGTTCTGTGTACTTCCCCTAGCTGGGTGGATTTGGAAAACTAGAAAAAAATGGGCAATTTGCAACACACCTTTCTCTCCTACCCCTGTGTCTATTCTATCCACAGATCTGGTTGGTTTTCATTTTCTTTGCTAATTACCTGGATTAGTAACTGTGGCCACTTATCGGACTCCTACTTTTTCACTCTTGGTTTTACCTCAACACAGCCCACTACCAGATCAAAGCACAAACCTCCTTTTAAAAAAATAGCATTTACCACTGGGCACGGTGGCGCATACCTGTCATCCTAGCATTTTGGGAGGCTGAGACAGGAGGATCATGAGTTCAAAACCAGCCTCAGCAACGGCAAGTTGCTAAGCAACTCAGTGAGACCCTGTCTCTACATAAAGCACAAAATAGGGCTGGGGATGTGGCTCAGTGGTCAAGTGCCCCTGAGTTCAATCTCCAGTACCAAAAAATATAAATAAATATAAATATAAAATAAAACAGCATTTACCAGTCTCCTCCACCCAGTCCAGCTCTGATGTTATTTCACATCTCATTCAACTATCCTTTACTGAAGAAGTTTCCCGTATTCAAACCAAGTCAAGTTCTTCAAATCATGGAAGAAGTTGAACACGATTTGTTCCTCCAGGAACTTGGAACATCTCTGTCATACCAATTTCAGAACAACTGTTTTGCTTTCATGTGGGTGACTGAATCCTGAGTGGCTGTCTGTCCCAGTGCATGTCGGCATAAGTTGTATAATACTCAATGTCTAATTTGCATACCTTGCTATCTCAGGGCCTTCCATAGAAATTAGAATACAGTTGGTTTTATCATTTCACTAAAAATTAGTAAATTTTGCCTTTGTACTACCAATAAGCCATTAATAATTTAATACATTTATCTTTGTTCCTTCTCATTCTAACAGAACTCTGCACACATAGCAGGTATACATGATTTTTAATGAAATTTTCAATGTCCTAAAGAAACACATTAAGGTCTTAATTTATATCCTAGGGAGGAAAAATAATGATATAATCTACTGTGGTACTTAGATATGTCTGAGATATGTGGTATTTAGATATATACTTAGATATTCAGACATTTATATATTTCCTTCCATAGTATTTTTCTTCTTTCTTTTTGAGCCCCCTCTTAAGAAAGATTTAAGGATGTATGCAGTTATATTAATTAAAAGATTATCTTGTCAGAAAACAAAGCTTGAATTGTGTCAATAATCTCTTCTGCCTTAATTATGTATGAAGTTCTAAGAAATAATCATGGCTTAATAGATGTGTCTGACTAATTTGAACTTTTAGTGCTAGCAAATATTAGATAAAGAGGCTTTATAAACAGGATAATGAGCACATCCATCTTGAAGTATATGTTCTCATAGTGAAGAAGATACAAAACCAAAATAATGTCCTTAATAATACAAGTTTTAAAATATATCAGTATGAGTTTGCAGTACTCTTCACTTAATAGGTACTTTACCAGATTTGTATTTATTTCAGCAGAATAATTCACCTAGGTGAGAAAGGAGAATAGCTCCTTGTTTTGGCTAAGAATAAACCAAATAGACAAGACTTTACAAAGACTTTACAGTTTGCAGGCAGTGAGGCTGATGGAATGCTTTTGTGGGACCCGCTATCATTTTGCACAAGGAAGGCAGATGTGCAGGGTTGCTTTATTTGCTTTGTTTTTGCCTGAAACATACACCTCCTTCCTATTAGGCCCGAGCTTTCCTTCTTGTATGCGAGTTACACAATCCTTTTGATGATCATTTCTAAATCAAGTTGTAAAGTGCGTACTCATTTGATTAAGTGGGATCTGGGCTCTAATTTTAAAGCTCATGAGATGGTATTTTAGTCATCAACGGTGGTGAACATGATAGTCTATGGAGGTACACTTGCAATTATTTCACAAGATAGTTACAATATGCAGAAAAACTCCACAATAACCCAATATTCTGATTTAATGTCCCAACTGAAGGCCAGAATTTCCCTGTTTTTCATTAGTGAAATATTCATTTCTCCGTGACCTGGGGAGAAACACATTTTCTCTTGAATGTAGAGCTCATGATACTGAATTTAGCAATTCCAGATAAGTCCTAGAGTTCATTATAGCACGCCTACCTTGCAGTGAGTTGGGTTAACTTAATTGTAGCTATCTTTCCCCATGTTAACAGCAGCACTGAAAATAATTTAATGCAGTCTGGGGTACTTTACCCATTCTGTCAACTCCCGAGAAGTCCCAGATGAGCTACAGAAAGGAAGCGATATATGAACAGGCGGGAGTCCACGCTTACTAGCAGTGAGTGTTCAGGCTGCCATGCAGTAACAGAATGAGATGCACAAAGGATCCCTTCTCTGTCACCTCCAGGTTTCCTGGCTGTGCTTGGAGTTCCCATGCACAAGGGTGGACTTTTGTGGCTACAAAGCTCATAACTATTAATACCTAAAGCTGACAAGGTTGGATGTTGTTCATTTCATAGTTGCCTGTTTACTAGAAAGATGGCATTATGATTATCATTTTATAAATAACCCACGCAGGATCATTTCAACCTATGCTAGATGTTTATTGTGGGGTTCTTAATCTTGGAGTGAAAATCTATTTGCAGTGGAGAGACATGAACCTGATAACGTGGCTTCTCTTCCCCACTTACTTAGGGAGGACAGGGCTTCCAATTCTTGAGACTCATTCCTCTTCTAAACATGTGTCCAGTGGTCCTTGAGATGCCTTCTGTTTCTAACACTGTCTGTTCTATAAAGTACATTGTAGTTGCTTATTTTTGTTTTTTTTAACTATTTTTAGCAAAAGATATATGTAATTATATAACAATATTTATTGCAAAATAGATACATACTGCAAAATATGTTGCAATATATTGCAAAAATAAACATACTGCAAAATACATTTATTGCAATATCTCACAATATGTATTCACTAAAAATATGTATGTAAGTATATAAAAATATATATCACAAAATATGTACATACTGCAAAATATAAACATGTTGCAAAACATACACATATTGCAATATATTGCAAAAATAGATATATCACACAATATGTATTGCAATATATTGCAAAAATAAATATATTGCAAAATATATATATTATAATATGTCTACAGATAGATATATTGCTCTTTACTTTTGGGATTTTTAAAAAAAGATCTGTGGACTTTTTCAGTACCAGTTAAGCCTCTGCTAACACATACTTTAATTTGACCTTCTTTCAGGAAATAATCAGTACCTTGTATCTTTACTAATTGCCCCATTTGCCTTTTTTAATGTGACAGGTAAACCAACATTAGAGGAACCCGGGCTTTCTGTTCATTTTTTCTTTTCCTCACTTGCTAGGGGAGATGGTTGTCTCAAAGGTCAAGTTAACTTCTAAATTAGTTTGGCAAACATTGCATCTATAGGCCATTTCAGAAGAAGCACCAATATCTCCACCCGAAGAACAGAACTGGGTCACTATCACCATTAGTGCATCACTGGTAATTTTTCTTTTATGAGCTGAAAAGAGGGAAAGCAAGACAGAGGCTTTAGAAATGCAAAATCTCCCATGATTGGTTTGTGTTCGGAAAAGGCAAATGTGTACCTCTGAAGTGATTAGTTTGTGAAACATTAGCTTTAAAAGCTCTGTAAATCACAGCAAATTCTGCAGATGCGCCTTAGTTCTGCTACCTAAAAATTGTCATGGTAGATATGGATTTTACAATCCCCAAGCACCAGAGTAGAAACAATTCTCGAGGCTCACTGCTGTGTGCCTCCTGAGCATGCTTTGTTCAAGCCCTGAATAGTCTCCCTGCCCCTGAAATGAGAACACGAATCCCTCAGTCCCCTCACCAGGGGACTGATTTAAAAATCAGATTTAAAAATCACCGATTCACTGGCAGTGATTTAAAACCGCTCAGAATTCAAATGCTAATGAGCTTAGTAAGAAAGAAATTGTATAAAATGGATATAGGGCAGCTTGAGGTGGGATCAGGTTTTTGGAGATGTACAATATTTCAGGTGTTGTATTTCTTTTCTGCCTAATCAATTTTATAGTCTTATTGTTTGGTATCACCAGAAAGGACCAAGCCTGCTTGAGAAAGGAGCATGCCTCCTTATTCTCAGAAGGGAAGAAATAACCAGTTCAAAAACCTATTGGATTTTAATCCATTACAAAGAAAATTCAAAAGAAATAAGGGTGAGATCATGCAAGAACAGTTAAAAAATCACTTAAAATTAGAACGGAAGGACCTGAACTTCTTTGGAGAAAACCAGAGCAGAATCTATTGTCATTCCCGACCTAGGAGAAATCATGGTTAGAAGATAAAAGGAAGGGAAATAAAGATGGGTGAATGGATGGATGCATGGATGGATGGATGGATGACAGACAGACAGATCTAAAAGTCCATCAATTTATATAGATAATAAAAACCCAGTCACCAAATCATAATACCATTTAAACAAAATAGGAAATGGGAAAACAGAAGCAAAAGTAATCATCTCAAAATAAGAATCTAAATAAGACTTAAAGACATTGATTTGGTTTAATATTCCTAGTGATTAGCTCAGTAAGTAGCACTTAGTTAAGGTCGCAGTTAACACATGGATGAGTGAATGAATGAAATATTAAAGCCTAAGCAGAAAGAAATAATTGACCTTAATAAGTTCTATGCCTTAAGACCAAATGAGAGCACTTTATTTTTTTTTTTTTTTTTTTATTGAACTGAGGGCCCCTCAACCACCGAGCCACATCCTCAGCCCTATTTTGCTGGTAAAGATCCATCTCTTTCAGTGTCATTGGTCCTTTGACAGGTGCTGTTGAACTTGGGAAGCAGGGATGTATCTTAGCTAGCAACTTAGCCTCAGACGGTCCTACTTTGAACACATATTCAGTTTCTATGCATGACCTTGGATAAGATGGTCTATCTCTGCATTTCAGTTTTCTTATAAGTAAAATTGAAGCTATAATAATTTCTTCCTTTTGCAATAATTATAAGGTAAATGAAAAAAAAATGCTTTCCATAATGTTTATATGTACTGTGATATGCGTTGCTGTCTCCGTCTGTTGACGTCATCCTTAGAAACTATCTCAGGGCAATTTATGAACAAGAAAAATTATTTTGCTCACACTCTTGGAAGTTGAAAAGTTCAAAATCAAGGCAGCTGCAGAGGAGGAGTCCGGTGAGGGCTCACTATCCGCTTCTGACACTGTCCTCATAGGGTGGGAGAAATGAGGATTCCTTAGACTCCTTTTGTCAGGACACTGATGTCGTTCTGGTGCACTTACGTCTAGTGACCTCCTAAAAAAACTCCACTTATTGCTGCTACATTGAGGATTACATCTCAGACAAAGAATTCTAGGAAGACACAAAACCTTCAAATCATAGCAACTGCATGAATTATTATTTTTATTGTTTCATTCAAACTTAGAGATTTTATAGTGTCTAACCCAAAACTCCAATATGATACATCTGCTAGGAGCCCTCCATAAATCAACCAGTCTAAATGAATAAACTTAATGAATACTCCATAAACTGAACTTCTTCCCTAATGTGTATCTAAATAACGACCTTTGAGAGGATCTTCTCTCATTTGACACATTTTTTTTTCACATTTTTTATTGGTGCACTATAGTCACACATACTAATCACATTGACTTTTTACACAGATGAAGATACATAAATCAGAGAAGTTATGAGACTCACCTAGGAACACACAGGTCTGAAAACTGACTTCAGGTCTTAATTCAGAGCTTTTTATTTTATTTTATTTTATTTTATTTTTCCTTTCCTCTGCTACAGTTTTCTGTTATTTTTCAGTGTTACATATTTCCAAAGGGTCGTCTGTCAAAGACATCCTTTAACTATGAGTGAATGTCTACAAGATATACACCAATTTTTCATCTCTTTTGCATGGACAAAGCATCCAATCTCGCAAAATCTATCCCATGCCTTGTCATAAAATATGCTTTAAAATGAGGACTGTATAACCATTCATTTGAAGCTATGAAGTAAACATACTGCTGGTACCTGCAGAGCAAATTGATGCTTTTCTTAATGCTATGCTTTTGTTACTTTTCTCTGGGGAATTCAAAGGTTGCACTTTAATGCAATGATGCTAACCAAAGAGGTATACGGAAAATAACAAATGCAAAGCAGACTCCCAACTGGTACACCTAAAATTTCTTATATTCAAATGGAATTACCTTCCCCCAACTGCTAAGCATTTTCACCAATAATTTTTCTTTTATGCATAGAGATTGATGTCATTGATATATGCACTTTATCTGTCACCTTGCCCTTAGGCACAACCCACAACACCCACTATACCTCTCATATACTCACACGTACCCACATGTACACTTGATCACACACACATGCGTGAGCCAAATGATTTCATGCTTGGGACTCTAACTAAAAATCATTACCTCTGTATATTACTCATGGTGGCTGTTAATTTTTTTGTGTGTGGGTGAAATCAATATTTAAGCACCTGGGACAAAGTCCACTGTATCCCAGGACTGAATTAGTATGTCAAATAGCATGGTACACTAATGCTTTATTCCTTGGATTGAATTAATGATAGTGTTTTTTTTCCCTAGTAAAGTGCAAACTTCTGGGAAGAATTACTTACTGACAAAAATAAAATATTCCTTGTGTCTATTCTAGATCCTAGGAATTATTAGATCAGAAAAGGTTCTGGTTTGAAATGATAGAATAAACAGGATACGAGTTTGGAACTAAGACGATACTTCACCAAGTGTTTTGAGTTCTGCATTGACTCCTTTATTCTGAAGCTAGTCTCTCCAAAGTCAGAGATGACTTTTATTTTTTTTTTTGGTACCAGGGATTGAACTGAGGGGCACTCAACCACTGAGCCACATCCCCAGCCCTATTTTGTGTTTTATGTGGAGACAGGGTCTCACTGAGTTGCTTAGCGCCTCACCATTGCTGAGGTTGGCTTTGAACTCGTGATCCTCCTGTCTCAGCCTCCCAAAGTGCTGGGATTACAGGCGTGCGCCACCACACCTGGCTCAGAGATGACTTTCTTTTTTGGTACTGGAGATTGAACTCAGGGGCACTCGACCACTGAGACACATCCCCAGCCCTATTTTGTGTTTTATGTAGAGACAGGGTCTCACTGAGTTGCTTAGCAGAGATGACTTTCTAAGCACTAAATCTTCTTCATATCACATTCTCTCTTTCTTCTATGCAGTAATGTACAGTGTAACCCCTTTACCTTGATGCCCTTTCTCTTACACATTATTTTATGCAGTAATATTTATTGGGACATCCCATGAGGTGGGCAATCTCAGGAGCTGGGAACAGAGCTATGAACTCTGTCCCCAGCTCTGTCCCTTCACCCAGACTTGCTCATTCCACCTTCTTTGCATTCTTGTTCCTCAATTAATTCATCTACCTCAGCCACCTTGAAAAACTTTATCACCTCTGTGCATGCACTCTTGTCTTAAGATGTTCTTTTTGATGAACACACCTAGAATATCTACCTGCCCGTCATCTCTCCATAGTTTCCACCCGCCCCCCAATGATGCCACTGTTTGGATACATCTGTACCCCTATAACTCAACAGCTTTAACCCGAACTTTTATCCCCTGAGCTAAGTTTCTTGGCAAGTTTCCATTTGCATCATCTTTTCAGGATTCATGAATTATGATTTAGATATGAGATGTCCCTCAAAAGCTCATGCGTGAGACAACGCAAGAATGGTTTGGAGATGGAGTGGTTGGACTGTGAGAATTGTAACCTAATCAATGGATTAATCCACTGATATGGATTAACTGGGTGGTAACTAGTGAGGTGCAAGTGGATGGAGGAGGTAGGTCATTGGGATTGTACCTTTGAGGCTTAAAATCCCTAGTGAGTCATGCTCACTCACTCCCTCTCTCTTCTCTTTCCTCTCTCTCTCTCTCTTGCCTCTTTTCCCCTCCCTCCCATCCCCCTCTTCTTCCTGATTGCCATGCCTAGAGCAGATTTTCTCCTCCACACCCTTCCACCATGATGTTCTGCCTCATCTTGGGCCCAGAGCAATGAGATCGGCTGGCTGTGGAACGAGACTTCTGAAACCAGGAACCAAAATAAACTCTTCCTCCTCTATGTTGTGCAAACAAAATGTCACTAGCATTCTTGGTGGCAGAATGAGACTTCATTGATCTACAATACACAAGCATTAAGTGGTCCCGTGTTTTCTCAGTGATGGGCTGATGATCAGGGTCTCTGTAACTCAATTTCTTCTACTTTGTCTTGGGAAGGTTTAACGTGCACACAAAGGAATTGACATCAATACTCCAAAAGTGCTTTCACCACATAACTGTTCCTTCATGAGCACCTGGCCACCACATCTTAAGATCCTTCACAGGACATCATTTGTCCCACCACACACATGTTGACCTTCCTCTGACCTTCCAAACCTCAAGGTTTTGACCTACCTATATGTGGTCAACAAGACTAGTTCTCACCAATATTCTCAGCTCTAGGTTATTGAAAATACTTCTCCCTGGAGTTTTGCAAGGACTATTTTAAAAAATTGGGAATAGCAGTATGTAAATACCCAGTATGTCTCTCTCTCTGGAGTCCTCTTCTTCTGCCTCATGTAATGTGACAGCTTCATGCAAAATACAGATGCCATAAACTTGGAATGCTGTGTACCACCTGGAAATAAGTTTCCCCAGAGAGTCACTTAGACCCCTAGGTAACTTTAAAAGAGATTTGATTGTGCTGAGCCAGAGAGATTTTGCTGTTTGTTACTCCAGCACATTTTAGATTTCCCTGAAACATAGCAATACTGATATTTTCATTTACTATGTTGGATTCTAATATGAAACCCCACACTGACAGACTTTTGCAAAATAACTGGCTGAGATTTCTAGAAGAGTCTGCCTTGATAGACCATAATTTTCCTCTAATATGAGAAAAAATTTTATCCTTGACCACTTTGCTACACTCTCAGCAATTGTGTTAACTTGTCCAAATACCCGGACCTATGATATAAATATTTCAAAACAGATTAGAGATACTTAAGAATATTTCAATCAACATACTTTCCTAAGTTTTCTCTTTCCTTCATCCAGGTATGGCTGTGGAGTTGAATATTTCACTAATATTGTTCTAGCATAATTTGCTCAGCCTCTTTGTCTCTGCTGAAGAAATGGGTCACTCCCTGGGAACTCTAAGTTGGACCCTTTTACAGCTTTTGATATTAGTGATTAGCTATTCTCTGCTGCTGTGACAGTGTGACAGGTTTATTCTGGGATGATAAATTGAAGAGGTTCATTCGTATTTCACACCCAAACTCCTGAAATGTAAAGGTTAGCAATTCTTTTTTTGGAATGGAAGGTAGTTTGGAAAGAAGACAC
This sequence comes from Xerus rutilus, assembly GCA_028644305.1. Classification (NCBI taxonomy): domain Eukaryota; kingdom Metazoa; phylum Chordata; class Mammalia; order Rodentia; family Sciuridae; genus Xerus; species Xerus rutilus. Next base: position 12,360,637 of record CM053416.1, on the reverse strand, counting down.
ATGTGTGCTCTTCACCATGTCTGGTCCTTTAGGTCCTTTAGAGGACATTCTGAAGTGGATGTCACTGTCACCTCTGTGAGCTCTTTGGGAGATTGTTGTTGTTTTTTAGTTGTAGCTTAAAAAGAAGGGGGAGTCAGATAGATTCTATGAGCCTTTCACAATGACAATAGTCTTTCTCTTCTCTCTCTCTCTCTCTCTTTTTTTTTTTTTTTTTTGTTTAAAGCTAAATTGATGCTACTTTTCTTTCTCCTATGGGAATGCAGAGGTAAATACAGGAAGAGGCATTCTTTGAAGACTATGATGCCAACTATTAATCTGAACCGACAAAATTATCCATAGCATCTTGCTCCCTTGAAACTCTGAAAGGCCATTTGTTCCCAGGAAAGATGAGTTGACAAAGACTTTGATCCCTCCAGGACCAACTAGCTTCACAGCCTAAAGAGAGAATTGTTCAGGATCTGGAAAGATGAGTCCCGTGGTGTCTTTGAGTCCCTCTGTTCCAACTTCTAACATGGCTGGTACCTCACAGGAAAGAATAGAAAAGAAGACCTGATGGAGCTCTAGGTGAGAGGAATATTTTACAATTGGAAGATGAGAAAGATGAACAGGTTCGAAAACACATCCCTTCAATGTTGAGAAAATCATCTTGCTCTAAGTTTTCTGTATTTATCATCCACTCTTGTATTTGATCTCAGTCTGTGTATACCAGGATCCCAGCTTTATGCCCTGTGGGAGGAAGAATAATGATCCCCAGAAATGCCCATGCCCTAAGGCCAGAACCTAGGAATGTGGTATGCTGTATTGCAGGAAAGACCTAGCAGATGTGATTTAGATAATGAGCTTGGTATGGGGAAATAGTCCAGGATAATCTATTTGGGTCTAACATAGTCACATGACTCTTTAAAATCACAGAACCTTTCAGGATGAAGGTCAGAGGAAGATGTGGGTCTGGGAAAAAACAAGAATACAACACAACTGTTTTTGAAGATGGGGGTTGGGGGCTGGCCACAAGCAAAGAAATAAAGAAGACCTCTAGGAGGTGACATAGTCAGGGAATGAATTTTCTCCCAGGAGCTCCAAAAATGAACTTTCCCTGGGCCATCTTGATTTTATCCCAGTGAGACCTGTATCACACTTCAAAATACAGAACTCTAAGATAACATTGTGCTGTTGTAAGTCACTAAGTACACACTGATTTGCTGCCTTAACAATGGAAAGCTAATATGTACGCTAAAACTGTGGCAAACTTTAGGAGTTATTATTCTACTTTGAAGACATGTCCTTTAGGTTTTCTATTTTGGTAAGTTTCTATTTTCTAGATGAGTTTTTTTATTTATCAGATTCCAAGTCCGCCTGCCTTTCTTTCTTTCTCTTTCTGTATTTATTTTTTATCTATTTTTTATTTTGTCTTCTTTTTTTACCTCACCATGCTGTGTCTGACTTGATATACAAAAGGCAGTATGTATCGGTTCTAAGCAATTCTGCATCATTATTCAGATGTTATGCATTTGGTCAGATAGACTGGTCGAATAATGAATGTTAGGACGCACACAGAAGCTTCCCAATGTGGCAGACATCCCTGGAATCATGGCTCTTTCAGTTACCATTGGTATTGTCAGTGGGCAAGTCATTTAACTTTTCTAAACTTTGCTTTTCTCATATAGACAATCAAGATAATATTTATAGCTGTTTCACAGAGTTAGACTGAGAACAAATGCATTAATATATTCCTAGAAATCTTAGCACATGGCACTCAATAGTGGTGTTTTAGTCAGCTTTTCATCACTGTAACAAAAGGACCTGATGAGAACCATTTAGAAGAGAAAAAGGTTATTTTGGCTCATGGTGTCAGAGTTTCCATTCATGGTTGCCAGACACCATTGCTCTGCGCCAGAGATGAAGCACCACCTCAGGATGGAGGGGGACAGCAGAGAAAAGTAGCTCAGGACATAGCAATAGGGAAGCAGAGAGAGAGAAAGAGCACTCCACACACAAGGGACAAAATATAAACCCCAAAGGTATGCCCCTGGTGACCCTTTTCTTCTAAACACACCCCAGCTGTCTACAGTTACCACCCAGTTAATCTACATCAGTGAACTGATCCCTCAGGAGATCTGATAATTTCACCTCTGAGCATTCCTACGTTTTCACACACATGAGCTTCCATGGGACACCTCCCATTCAAATTGTTGACAGGGGTTAATGGCTTCTGTGGTGGCAGTTGGTGGTTACTGTCATTATCATTCAGTCACGGGAGGTCATCTCTCACACATTAGAAAATGAAAAGATTGTTGATTACTCACACCTTGGTGGCTTCCCTTTCTCCACAAGTTTATTGTCCACCCAGTGTTTCATGAGCCCCCATGTGTACCCCTTGTGAGTCCGTAAGCTGTTTAACATTTTCCATCCCCTTTCCTGTTATACCTTCCAGTCCTGATTCCTGAAAAAGAGTCCCTGCTCCACTCTAAGAATCTGATGAATGAGTGGCCCAAAGCTGCAACTTCTCAGTGTATCTCCACCCACAGGGGAAAAACCACACTCCTCCATTAACATGAAATGTCTGATGTCTGTCTTCCATTTTTCACAATTATCTAGACCACAATCAATAACCATGGCCCTTGCAACATTTCACCAAATATACCCATCCTGGAAACCCATGGGCAAAAAGCCTGATTCCCTCTTATGGATAGACAAATCCCAGACTCTCCAACTCTTGTGCATTTGATCAGGATGGGGAATTTCCCTTATGGACAAGTCAGATGAAATTTCTATGAGGAATTAGAGACTCTTTCAACCTGACTTCTCTTTTAAAATTATATTAACAGACTCTTACAGACAGCCCCAGGATGTGACCCATATATTATAAATCAGTTATTACTGTGGAGTGCAATGATTAGCAGACTCTTTGTAGCTACCAGGAGATAAAAGATATCAGTGTGATGGCAAATTCAGAGAGCTGTGTACTTCCTCTCCGTTCCCTTAGGGCAGAGCCTGGAAGCTCTTGCTCTTGATCCTGCCATTTAGTTCTATCTGTCTCACATAGATTTTGCAATTTAGGTTGAAGAACAATTACACTGTTGCTGGACAGGTCAGGTGATATTTTGAATACATAGTTACATGTGATTGTTTCACTTATAATTACACTAGAAGGTTGAGCTTTAGTAATCATAGCACAAAAAAGAAATGAGAACAAGTAAATGTGTCTGTCAGCTTTCTGTTACTGTAACATCTGAGAAAATCAGCTTATAAAGAAAAAAAGGTTTATGTTGGCTCATACTATTGAAGGTTTCAGTCCATGATCAGTTAATCTCATTGCTTTTGGGCCTCTGGTGGCACATCTTGGCAAGAAGGCATGGAACGGTGAAGCCACTCATGGCATATCCAGGGAAGAAAAGAGAAAGAGGAAGAGACTGGGTTTCACCATCCTGACTTCAAGGACATGCTCCTAATGACCTGGGCACTACCCCCTAAGGCTCCATTCCCACCTCCATAGCACCACTCTGAAGACTAAGGCTTTTTTTTATTTTTAGCACATAAACTTTTGGGGAAATTTTAAGATCCAAACCAAAGCAATAGGTTTATGAGAACATCCTAGTCTTTTTATAAAACTGAAATACTGGGAAACTTCTGTTTTGGCTTCTAGACATAGAGCAAATTTCTAAGCAGGGGGAAGATTGATCTTTGAAAGAATGGGTCAGAGAATGAATTTTTGAGTCATGCAAGAAACCTATGCTTTTGCAAAAAAAATAAAATAAAATTTTAGTCTGCTGGGTCAAAGAACTGGAGTTTTCATCCTTAAAAGCCATCTGGAAAAGGTATGATCTTGGAAAACTTCAATAATGCTTATGAGCTTCAGGAACTTCATGTGTGAATATACAGAGTACTGCCTGTTTTTCAAAAGCCACAGGGGGTGGGCAGATACAGTAATACAATGACCAGGAAAACATTTTATAACGCTGTGGAAGCAGCTGATTCGTTTGAAGTTTTGATACCCCATGTAGAAGTGGATATCTCTTTTTCTGGGACTGACAGGGATAGCTTTGTTCCTCTGGACTTCACCTTTTAGTCCATAGTAGGGGAAGTAGCTTCAGAGATGATGTGAGTCAACCAGGGTCAGAGAAGGAGTCAGTGGCAGGCTGATAGGAGCATGTTTCCATTTGTAACTAGGAGATAGGATCCTTGTCATGTACTAGAAGCAGAAGATAATCATCTCCCTTTATGTATGAGTCTAGCATTCTCCCCAACAATAAAATATGAAATTATAAGACAGCTTTAGATTAATATCTGTATTGAAAATTGACAAAAATCCTGAACAGAATAACAGAATATTATCAAATCAAGCCCAGTAGGATATTTTAAAAAACACAAAAACAAAAACTAAGTGCTGGTCATGGAAGTTGCATGAGGTTGGTTCAGCATTTAAAATCAGTGGATGTAATTCATCATATTCAGCACTTGAGAAGTATGATCATACCAATAATAGAAATTAGTACCTGACAAAAGTAAAATCCATTCATGGCTTGACAGGACCATGGTGCTCAGATATTTAGTTAAACATTTTTCTAGATGTTTTCCTTGGGGGTGTTTATTTGGTTAAATTGAGATTTAAAGAGTTACAGGAAAGTAGATAATCCTCCGTCAGGGATCTAGGCCTCATCTAATGTTGAAGCCTTTGAGAGAATAAAGAGTAAACTCCCCCAGGCAGGCAGGGATTCTATCAACAGAAAGTCCTTGGACTTGAACTGTGAGTTTTTCCCTGAGTCTCCAATCTGTCAGTCAACCTGCAGAGTTTGTGTTAACTCCCCAGAATTGCAAGAACCAATGTCTTAAAATAAGTATCTGTATCACACTCTTCCCACCCACCCCACAAACATGCTGTTGGTTTTATTTCTCTCACTGATGAATACAGTGTGAAAGGGAATGTCTTCAAACTAATCAAGGCTAGGTATTAAAATTTGATGGAGCCAGGCACTGTGCCACACGCCTGTAATCCCAGTGGCTCTAGAGTCTGAGGTGGGAGGATCACGAGTTCAAAGCCAGCCTCAACAAAAGCGAGGCCCTAAGTAACTCAGTGAGACCTTGTCTCTAAATAAAATACAAAAAAAAAAAAAAAAAGCCTGAGGAGGTGAATCGGTAGTTAAGTGCCCCTGAGTTCAAAATAAATACCAAAAATAAATAAATAAATAAATACAATCTGACGCCATCATACTGAGTGTTGACAGAATGAACACGTTTTTGGTCATTGGGAACAAGGTAACTATTCTTTCTCACCCATCTTAACCACATCAAACGGGAAGTCCTAGATACACTAATATGAAAAGAAAAATACATATGTTATAAGGATTGGGAAAATCTAAAAAAATTCTTTATTTGCAGATGGCATGGCAATCAATGTAGATAAAAACAGTACCTACAAAAATGGAAGAAAAGTTGGTTCTAATTTTTTTCTCCTTGTTTTTTTTTTTTTGGTACTAGGAATTAAATTCAAAGGCACTCGACCACTGAGCCACATCCCCACCTCAATTTTGTACTTCATGTAGAGACAGGGTCTCACTGAGTTGCTTAGCACCTCGCCATTGCTGAGGCTGGCTTTGAACTCACGATCCTCCTGTCTCAGCCTCACAAAGTGCTGGGATGACAGGCGTGCGCCACTGCGTCCAACCATTCTTTTTTTTTTTTTTTTTTTTTTTTAATTTTTTTTATAAATATTTATTTTTTTTTTAGTTGTAGGTGACAGAATATCTTTATTTTATTCTTTATGTGGTGCTGAGGATCGAACCCAGTGCCTTATGCGCGCTAGGCGAGCACGCTACCACTGCGCCATAATCCCAGCCCCCATTCTTTTTTTCTTTTTAAATTTATTTTTTTACCTGGACAAAAGAAATGATAAAAATTATACATAATAGCGGAATACCAGAAATGCTTTAAATCAGGCTAAAGATTTATATTCTCACATTTATCGTGACTATACTTTATGGTGAAAACTTTCAAAACCCTTTCTTCTAGCTTTTTGAAATGCAGGACACATTGTGGCCCCCTGTAGGTGCCATACTGGGTGATAGCACACCAGAGCTTCCTGATCCTATACAGCCGTAACTCAGAGCCTGTGCCTCCACCTTTCTCCATCCATCCCCCTGTTCTTCCTAATTTCCTGGTAACCACCATGCTTCTTTCAATTTGTGCAGCACGAGCTTCTTGGAGTCCATGTATGAGGCAGATCATATGGTTCTTGTCTTTCTAAACTTGGCTTATTTCACTGTATATAATGAATTCCATGTTACCACAAATGACAGGATTCCATTCTTCTTACAACTAACCATTATTCCTTTGTGTATATATTCCATATTTTCTTTATTGACTCATTAGTTGATGAACACCTCAGTTCGGCCCATGTCTTGGCTCTTGTGAATTGTGTGGCAATGAGGAGGAGATGTGGGTCTCTCTTTGTGACATACTGATGTTATTTTCTTTGGATATGTACCCAGTAGTGGGAATGTTGGATCTTAGGGTAGATCTGGTTTGAAATTTTGAGTAAACTCCATGTTTTTTCCCTGTAATTGCTGAGCTAACTTCAGTTATCAACAGAGTGCAAGACTTCCATTTTTTCCACATCCTTACCATATTTGTTACTTTAGGTTTTTTGATAATAGCCATTCTTACTGGGGTGAGGTCATATATCACTGAGGTTTTGATTTGTGTTTCCCTGATAATTAATTTTATCAAACACTTTTTCATGTACCTATTAGCCTTTTGTGTATCTTCTTTTGAAAAAGTGTCTATTTAGATCCACTGTCCATTTTTTTAATTGGGTTATTTGGTGGTGGTGTTGTTTGTGTTGCTTTTTTTTTTCTTTCTATTGATTATTTGGAATTTGTTACATATTCTGGATAGCAACCCCTTATCAGATATATGATCATTTTCTCCCTTCTGTAATTTGTCTCTTCACTCTGCTGACTGTTACCATTGCTATGCAGAAGATTTTTAGTTGGATTCAATCTCCTCTGTGTATTTTCCCTTTTGCTTCCTGTGCTTTAGGGATCTTGTCCAAAAACATCCTTCCCCTTTCCAGTATCCTGTTGACTCTTAAATGTATCTGGAAAGGCAAAGAATACAGCACAAACAGTATCACACAATCCCGAAGAACAATAATGACACGAGATTCGCTGTACCTAATTTTATAATCTAATATAAAGGCACACTAATATTGACATAATGCTGTCAATAAAGGAATACATAGATAAATGCAAGAGAATCAAGAAAGCCTAGAAACACACTCCCATAAAATAGCAAGTGGCTCTTGGACCAAGACATACAGGCAATCGGATGGAGATAGTGTTTTAACAAATGCTGCTGGAGCTACTGAATGTTTAAAAATAAATAAATACATAAATGAATAAAAGGCAACCCTAGACACAGAGCTCATACATTTTACAGAAATTTAATTCAAGGTGAATCAGAAATAAGATAGTGGAGGAGAGAGGAAGGGTATCCAATAGCTCCTCAGCACCAGACTTGTGGAGAGGGAAGGGTATCCAATAGCTCCTCAGCACCAGACTTGTGGACTGTTTCTCAGCAAGGTAGCAACCAAGGAAACTCATTCACCCATAATACTGAAAGGTTAAGAAAACTTTTCAAAGAGCTACAGAGAGTTGTTAACTAGAGCCTAAGAAATAACACCTCAGAGCCTCCAGCTCCAGCCACCAGTGGAGCTGGGAGAAGAGGAAAAGAAATAAAAACAAAC
>CM053416.1:12326583-12352396 GCA_028644305.1 Xerus rutilus | reverse complement strand
CCATGAGAGTACCAAGAATTTCAAAAGGGCTACAGGACTCATAGAAGGAAAGAAAGAAGCATAGGACTAAATAATCAGCACCCAGGTAATTGCAAATTGACAGTACAAATTTGTCTTCTACTCCCTCTGGAAGAAAAATCCTGCAGTCTTTGATTTATAGACAAAAGCTATGTCCTTGATCAGCAACCAAGAGATCTAATTGTTAGCTCTTTTAATACAGTGCTCCAATTATATCTTACGTCTCTAAGGAAGTGAAATGGGGGAACTTTCATTCTTCATCTGTGTAGAACCTCTGATGTAAATCCTTTACACGTTGCTTGGTTAACAACTACAGAAATATACTTTGTCTGGGGCATCTCTACAACACTTGAACTTCATCCTATGGTTAGTGCTACATCTTCCTGACATCTTGTTAAGAAGAATGAAAGAAAACAAGTCAATAAAGGAACATAGAAAAATGATAAGCCATGAGTATGAAGAAATAAGTAAAATGCCGTTCTTGAGACTGGAAATGTATTTCACCAACGTTTAGGATGCAAACCTCAAGTCGAAGCTCGGTAATTCTTCTGGTGAGAAATGCCTGCTTTGCAAGAACTACACAACAGATAGACCATCTTATCATCCTTGAGAGGACATCTCGTAGAGTCTGATAGAGACAGTGTCAGCTCTTGGCTTCTGGTACTCCTTAGCCATGCAGTGTGAGAGCGTCCTTGAGCTCCAAGAGCTCTCTCCTGTTGCTGGATCTGCGAGGTGGGAAGATGTCCCTTTCACACTCTGAAGTCCCCCTTGTCATCTGAGGCTGACAGTCTGGGCTCTGCTCCATGGCGGAATTTACATAGCCATTTGTGAAGATGCCTCCTTGAGTTTCTACTTCCATCTGGCTGGGGCAGAGAGACCCTAAACCAAAGCAAACCAAAATAGGGCCAGAGGACCTCCAAGGTGCTAAGAAATCTCCATCTTGCTTTCTTGATCCCTTTCTGCAAAAATAGGCTGGTTTCTGCCATAAGAAATCATTAATGCACAGCATTTTTTCTTTGTAAAGATCTCCTGTAAAGCACCGGTACTGAATGGCTTTGAACAGAGAGTATTTTTAAGTGAGAAGCTAAGTGAATGTAAGAATTCCAAAAATACATGGTGGAGACTGTGCCCTGGGTAGAGTGTCCTCTAAGAGTATGAGGGAGCAGGGGACGTTGCATATGGATCATAGGCACTGCCAACACATCCTCTCACAGAAGCATAAACCACCTACCCACAGAGGCATGCAGGAGACACCTACACATTGCCAGTGATCATTTGTTAGCGCTGAAAGTACAGGTTTCAGTGTGTTTTTTTTCTCTATTTTATACAGTGAGTCCTTTTTTTGTTCAAGATTTTTAGAGCTTTTTACCCACCTTTACAGGATTTTTTTTTTTCCTTTGGCAGAAGGTTACTGGGAATTGAACCCAGGAATTTTTCCCCTGAACCATATCCTCAGACTTTTTAAAAATATTTTATTTATAGACAAAGTCACTAAATTGCTGAAGCTGGCCACGAACTTGCAATCCTCATGTCTCAGCCTCCCTAGCTGCTGGGATTACAGGTATACATCACCTCTCCCAGCAAGCTATTTCTGTAATTTTACTTTTTTTTTTTTAAGTACAAAGGTCACATGGTAAAAACAATCCTCCCTCTGGATTTCTATTCAGATTGGAATGCTATGTCTCCTCATTTTATTGCTGATAGACATCCCCGGTGCTCATCTGCAAGAGGCTTTCTTACTGTCGTATCTCATGAACAAGGCCCTTACTTGTGGTTAGGCTGAACTTAAACATAAGCACTTGGGAAATATTTTAGTTTTAAAAATTTCTTCTTAAGCACAGCTTTCCGTGCAGCATGAGGATCTCAACTGCATTTTGTTTTATCATTTATTACACAAAAACTTAGAAGAGCAAGAGGAGTAGTTAAACAAGTTCTGCTGTATTTTCCGAGCATTTGCCGTCTTTGCTTACTCTCTCATCCCATTCTCAGGTCACCAGGAAGGTTCACACAGTCAAGCACACGTGTATATAGTGAGCACCACTCTGAGCAAGCGCTAGTGGCCTTTGGCTTGAAAACATTTATATTTAAATGGAACAGCGTCCATCCAGAGCAAGGAGACGCAGCATAGCGTGCTAGTCAGACACACAAAACACTAGTCGGTCCTCTGAGTTTCAAATACTAGCTTCATCATGTACAGATGATACATGAACCTGGGCAAGTGCTTCCTCCCTACATGCCTCAGTTTTTATCTATAAAATGAGGATCATAATGTTATCTACATAGGTTGGTATGGGCAAATAAATAAGATAAATGACTTGCCTTACAAATAGTAAAACCTATATTATTGGAGTTTTGTTTTCCTAAAAGAATTGATTTTGAAATTCTGTACAGGGAAGTTCAGTGGAGTAGATGTAGCAGATGCCGGGGATGGGATGGGGACAGACAGCCGAGTGGGTCTTGTAAAGACTAGACGACCAGAAGGAGATGAATTAAAGCCGCTCGGCAAGGCTTTATTGAAAATACACGCTCTCTGGCCGAATCCTCCCATCCATCAGAGTGTGTCCGGGAGAAATGGCGCTGGGGCTCCAGTGTAGGGAGAATTCCAAAAACCTGATCAGGAAGGGGAGGGCTTAGGGGCAGTAAGAGAAGGCCAGAGTCCTTCCTGGATAGGTCAGGAAAACCCGCTGATTGACAGGAGGTGTGTCTACTGGTGACTGTCAGCGTCTGGCTAGCTGCTCCTTTTCGCAGCTGCTGACTGCAACTGCCCTGACCGGTCCCTTTAATTGGACATCTTGGACCCTGATCCGACCTAACAGGTCTGAGCAGGCTTTCCCTGTGACCTACAGGAAACATAGGCAAGTGGAGAAATGAATTTGAAGAACGATGTCAGGTCAGAGTGGGAAGAGAACCCACTTATCTGAAGTTCACTGTCATACAAGGAAGGACACGATGGCCCACGGTTACAAAGTGCAGTGATCGGTAAGTTTCCAAGCTTGATCGAATCTCAGTTCCGTGACTTCCTGGTCAAGCTTCCCAAGCGGATGTCAGTTGCTTGTCTTTTTGTTCATTTTTAACTATTTATTATTAAACCGTACTCCTTTATTCTGGGCTCTGTGCTAGATGCAGATCACACCAGGATAAACCAGCCGGCTCACCCTCTCATGGTTCACAGACTATTGGGGAGGGCGTGCTCTGATAATATATGTAGGGATGGTAGTGATAGCGTTATGGAAACAGTGACGAATTTCAGCTAGGAGTTGTAGAAAGGTTTTACACAAGATGCGAACTCTCGGTCATGAATAGTATGTCGGAAGGTTTATGTGTCTGGGGAGTACCAGGGAGAGTAAAGATTTCAGTAAAAGATAAATGTGAATACAGTGATGCAGCCACATCAGTGTTTGTAGCAGCACAATTCACAATAGCTAAGCTATGGAGCCAGCCTTGGTGCCCTTTAGTAGATAAACAGACAAGAAAATGTGGTATGTATACACAACGGAGTATTACTCAGTCATAAAAAAGAATGACATTATTTGCCAGTAAGTGGATGGACCTGGAGACTATCATGCTAAGTGAAATAAGCTAGACTCAAGTAACAGGTCAAATGTTTTTTTCTGAAATGCAGAAACTAGACCAAGACAAGGGGATTGGATAAAAATAAATAAAAGAAAGTTCAGTGGAGTAGACAAAGATAAATAAAGGGGAGGCAAGAGGAATGGGATAGGAGAAGACAGAGGAATATGTCTGACGCAACTTTCCTATGTACATATATGAATAGCCCACAGTAACTCTCATGTTCATATATATCGACAAGACACTAATTAAAAAAATATATAAATGAATAACAAAAAGATGGCTAGAGTAGAGGGAAAGGAATAGGAGGAGAGAGGAAGAGATGGAAAGAGGAAGTGCTGGAAACTAGATTAGAACCAATTATATCCCATGCTTTTATGTCAAAATGAATTCTATTGTTCTATTGAACTAAAAAGAACCAATAATCCCCCCCAAAGAAGTAAAGAAAAAAAGATAGCGACTGAATAATGAAAAACTTTGTGTTCCATGAAGCATAGTTTTGCTTTTTTTTTTCTAAACTAATCAGAAGGGAATAAATTAAGTGGAAAAGAAGTGATTATTTGAAGATAAGATTATTTGAAGAAGAAAGAACTGAAGTTCAGATTAAAATGATTTCTTGGACCTGGTTAAGGGAAAATGCATGAAGAGATGAAAATCTCCAGCAACCTCATGACATTATTTTATTTCAACAGTTTTAAAAACTGTCCTCAAAGCATAAGGCAGGAAAAAAAATAAATCTAAGGTTAATAATAAAGTAAGAAAAAAAGAATTGAGTTATCCTGATCCTACACCTTTACAACAGGAAAACTGTAAAACAAGAGCCCAGGTGTGCAGCCTGAAATGAGTGAGGTTTTGGTCCACAAATACTTTACCAAAGCACAATATCTCTGAATCTGAGAGGACAGGAAAAACAAATCTTGGATATACAGAAATCAAGGAAATAAAGTAGGTAGCACTCTTGAAAAACAAAAATCACCCAAGGATGAATTTTAAGTCATTAAAAAAAAATTAGAAGTACATGATTTCTGGGAATAGGTACACAAAGTAGATCTTGCCTTCGTCAAATAAGAAAAACATAATATTTGCCTATAATAAAGTAATCAAATAAACATATATTGTAGAATTCACATCATATGAAAACTATATTTTTGGATCTAATGCAGATACCATGTTGTTCCAAGAAGACTAGTAATTCTGTGGGAGGGAGTTGAAAGGAGGGCTAAAGTCATTTTAATACCTATAGATATATAAATTTATATCCCTATGTATAAATTTAATGATCAGTGAAATAAAAAATAGGCTTTGTTCTGTTGAAACATGGCAAGATCACCACTAAATTAGGTAAAAGAAAACAAAGCTGAATTTATTGTTTATTATTATAAAGAAGAGTCTTGGTGGTCAGGTGCAACCTCTCTAGGCAGAACAGATTGCTCGCTATTCCTGGAGTTTATGGGAATGATAAACTTCAGAGATGGCTCGAGTCTCAGTGAGGAAGCCTGGATCATCTGTGGAAAAGCAGTTACTAGGGTGAGATTGTTTCCCATGGCGTGACCCTCAGAGGCATCTGTATTACATTGACTTTTTTCCTAATTGCCTGATGGTTAGTTTGAAGAGTCTGTCTCTGGTAAGCTCTCACTGATAGGCATGCAGATGTCCTTAGTCAGGTGATTAATGACTTAAAACTGATTCTCCTACTCCCTATACCATGACTACCAAAACATCTATCCCTTTTTCCTAAGTTTGGGAGAACTCTTTGTTAAAGAGGGGAAAAAAATCAAATTATATTGAAAATCTTAAAAACACTAAGAAACCTTATAAAACAGAAATCATGAACGAAGATGACAGATCAAATATTTTTGCTACTTTCACTGGTAATGAGATAAACATTCTTATTAAAAGAAAATTATTCTGATCAGCAGGGGAGCTCCATTTCTGGAAGAATAGAAAAGATTGTGTTTTATTAATTCAGTGTCCATTAACATGAATAAATTCTGCACAAAATATTAAAACTAACTGCCTAAGGCTACTGACAAACAGTAACAGCCAGACTATAAAGAATACAATTCTTGAAAGACTGCCACCTGTTAACAGCTTTTCCCTTAAAGGCATTTCCTAGTTTTCTACAATAGAAAGCAACTCTCTGGACTTAAGAGATAAAACACAGAGTTTGGGGTTCCCAGCAAGGAAATGTTCTGAAAAGAGGGAGCTATATAGGAGCTACCCCCAAGTTTTGCATGCATTTCTCTCAAATCCTAGGACAGAATTAGAAAATCTATAAGTAAAAGGAGGATTGAAAAATGCTGGAGATGAGCAGTAGCTAGGAGGTGGAGATTTCTGCACTTCCTGATGCTACAAAGTCAGCTTTGACAAATAAATTCTGTCAGGTTGTTATAGCTTGGTCAACACTTGGAGGTTTCCCTTAACAATTCAGCAGGGCTGAGTCTTAGAAGTCATCCAAGAGTGAGAGCCATACATCTTATGAGGAAGAGTAAAATTGAAGTGTGTGCATTACAACTGAGCCCAAAAGCAAATCTCTGATGGACCAAGGTGATCTTGCAACAATTTAGCTGCAAGAAAAAAGAAAAAAAAAGTACTACATATATTTAGAGCCAGATAACAATCCAGAGGCTCTACAACATGTTATCTGCATGCTCAGTCTGTAATGATAAGTTGATGTACATACAATGCATGAGAAAAATCTCACCTAAAATTTCAAGATTGAAGAAGATAGTAGAAGCAGATGGACAGATATCCCAAGTGTAGAATTGAGCAGCTGCTATAAATATGTTGAAAATTGTATAAGAGAATAGACTGGATTTTTAAAATGAGAACATTAGAGAAATGATACTACCCAAAAGCCAAAAGAAGATTCTAGGTTAAAAATAAATGCAAGATTAAAAAAAAAATGCTAGGATAGACTTACCAGATCTTGACCACATAAAAAGAAAGGTTTCATGAACTTTTCTCTCTTTAGAGGTCATTAGCAAGTAAACACAGAACATAAGACTGAGGGAAAATGAACAGAACTTAGAGTATCTATTCCCTCGCTTCCTAAGCCATCAACTTTATTGTTAATTTGTTGCAACAGCTCTAGGCGACCCAAATAAACATCAATAAACTTTTCACATAGTGTTACATTAAAGCCTATTTGTCTGTCTTGAACTTTGAATAGATCTTTTATTCAGGCTCCAGTTTGTTTTTGCAAAAGATCCGTTGGTTCATCTGGGTAGCTCTTCCGAGGTTGACACATTTCCTTGTGCAATGTCAAAAGCTACATCTATTACTATCATCCCCAATCTCATCAGACATATTGGGAGGCTGGTGGAGCCAGGATTTTTTAGCTCCCATTTTGGCTTAAAAGCTCCTCTTTTATCACTTGTAACCCAGACAGTCATTGTTTTTCCTTGAGGTGACTGACACGCTTAGTTAATTCTTGAAAAATGTCTAACAAATACTCATTTTGAATAACCATCGACAGGCAGCTTTTCAAGTCAAAATGATGTTCCAGGGAAAAAGCAGGCAATGCCACTCACAGTCAAAGCGTTTCTGTCACTTTTCCCGTCGTACTTCAGGATGAGGCAGGCTGTCACAAAGGATGTTTGAATTAATGTACTTAAAGTGTTGCAGTTCAATAAAATTATCATTTTTTGACTCCTTTGTCAAGAGAGCTCTTGCGTGATAGGGATATGTTTGTTTTGTAATTTTTTTTTCTTTCTGTGAGTATGCTGCAATGCAGACATAGCGTCAACCCCTACAGCTTACCGCCACTTATGATTATGCTAAGTTATCAGCAGTTTTATTTATTTATTTGTTTTGGTACTGGGGATTGAACTCAGGGGCACTCGACCACTGAGCCACATCCCCAGCCCTATTTTGTGTTTTATGAAGAGACAGGGTCTCACTGAGTTGCTTAGCCTCTCTGTTGCTGAAGCTGGCTTTGAACTCGTGATCCTCTTGCCTCAGCCTTCCAAGCTGCTGGGACTACAGGCATGCGCCACTGCCCCTGACCAGCCGATTTTCTTTCTTTCTTTCTTTCTCTTTCTTTCTTTCTTTCTTTCTTTCTTTCTTTCTTTCTTTCTTTCTTTCTTTCTTTCTTTCTTTCTTTCTTTCTTTCTTTTTCCTTCCTTCTTTCCTTCCTTCCTTCCTTTCTTCCTTCCTTCCTTCCTCTCTCTCTCTCTTTTTCTTTCTTTCTTTCTTTCTTTCTTTCTTTCTTTCTTTCTTTCTTTCTTTCTTTCTTTCTTTCTTTCTTTCTTTCTTTCTTTCTTTCTTCCCTTCCTTCCTTCCTTCCTTCCTTACCACTACTTTTGGTGTCTCTGTGTGCAAATATTAGGGGGAAGAAAACACAATATCTTTGTATTACTATGAAAATAGTTTGGGCCTTCCAGAACCCTTCACAGGGTATTGGGCACCTTCAAAAGCCCAGACATTCCTCTTTAGTACCTGCTGATGTACAGCCACCAGTTCCATGGCAGGAGGGATAGAAAGTAGCTCAACTACTGTGGAAAACTCTGGTACAGGTTTCATCGACTTCAAATATCTGCCCACCTTAGGACTCAATCAGTTCCACCCTGAGTAACATATCCAAGAGTAACAAGGTCCTGTGTCCAGAGAAGATTTGGCCAAGCATATGCTGAGCAGCCTAAAGTAACTGGACATCAACCTACACATCCACCAACAGAATAAAATTATAGTATATCTATTTATATAACACGGCGCTCCTGCGAAATCAATAAAGTGACTGACTGATACGGCACCAATGGATAAATCTTGAAAACTCACTTCTGAATGACATGAGCCAGACTACCTTTGGTGTGTTAGGAACAGTTATCTTTATAGAAGCGTCTAATCTTCATTCACAAAATCTGAATGGTGGATATTCTGGGAAATGGGTTGCCTGGGAAAGGACATGAGAGGGAAGTTTCTATCACAGCACAAATGTCCATCATTCAAATAGACGTGTTATCTTTTATAATCTTTTGGAAATGAATCATATTTTATTACAGAAGTTATGGTTCTTTAGTGCACATCCGTCACAAAAATAGTGAGATAAAGGTGACGGTTCAAGTTTGAGCTGTCCACTGTTCAGTAAGGGATACTCTGAGCTATTAGGCAAAGTGCAACAGTACTTATGGATTAAAGCTGAATCTTATATAGTGGAAAAAAAATAAATTCACCCTTCAAGTGAATGCATGACAGAATGGCCTGCTTTACACAGCTTTCTCTCAGAGCTGTCTCTCTTGATGGCTGCTGCTTTATTAACTTGAATTTTTAATTGAGACATGAAAATTGTGCATGTTTACAGGGTACCATCTGATGTTTTGATACATGTATACATTGAATAATGTCCAGTGTTCAAACCAAGGTAAATATCTCTTGCTCCTTGCATGTTTATCATTCCCTGGTGGTGAAAACATTGGAAATCCTTTCTTCTAGCTTTTTGAAACACATAGTCAATTATGGTCACCTGTTGTTACCTCATTGTGTAACAGAACACCAGAACGGATTTCTCTCAATTGTAACTTAGCACCCCTGCAGGCCCCAGTTTCTGGGAGCTGACATTCTTCTCTCACAGTCCCCAAAATGGACTTTGCTGGATTCTGCACATGAATGAGATCATGTGGTACTTGTCTTCCTGTGCCTGGCTTTTCATGGATGGATCTCCAGTTCCATCTATGTTGTTGAAAATGACAGGATTGTATCCTTTATCCTGCTGCATAGTATTCCCTTGAGTACATATACCTGATTTTCTTTGTTCCCTAGGTTTGTGTTCTCTTGTCTATCTTCATGTTCTCTGTCTTCATTGGTTGATTGATTCCCCATCACATTCGTCAAACTGTATACTTAGGAAAGGTGTGTTTCACTGTTTCTAAATGCTACCTCCAGACAGACATTCACTACATTCTTGAATTAAAAAAAATAATAGTAATACTTAGATGTAGTCTAAAATAAGGATTTAGACATATATACCTAAACGCATTTATAAATAAATAACTATCTTCAGTTCATAATATACATGGAGAAAAAAAGTCACCCAGAGAATCTATAAGGAGAAAAGATGGGAAAATGTATACAAAAATATACTCTAAAAATGAAGAAAGGACTTCAGTAATATCGAAGTACAGCTCAAGGTGAACTCCCAAGTAAACAAATGTTCTTTGCTATAACATACGATCCACAACAAATAGAAAATTGTAGTGAAATATTAGGTAATTGGTAGCATACCCAAATATATAAATTAAACAGTTACATATATATAAGTACAACTGTTTAATATGTGTGTGTGTGTGTATCCTTAAATATAAACATAATCATAGAACTTTTGAGCATAACAAAGACATGAGAAGATGGGTATCTTTTGGCTGCAGGTCAGATCTGTTTCTCTGCCTTGAAATGTTAGCAGGCAAGGAATTTCTGAGGAAATAAACTAAAATAGAATATATGTAAATATGATATGTATAATTCATATATCTGTATGCTAAACCATAAGCCACAGTGCAAAAAAAGTGAACATTGAAGCATTCAGCTAGGATTTAAACATATAAAATGCAAACCTAGAAATATAAAGATAGCCAGAAACATGAATTTGATTGAAAAATGCTCTCACAGTCTTTGATAGAGCACGTAAACAAAAATTGATCTGAGTAATATATTAATAGGGCTTATTTTATGTATAACTGTATTTCAAATCCTCAATCCCATGTAAGTACTGTTCCTTCTTTTCAAGAGCCAATGGAACATTTAAAATGATTGCTCATATATCAAGCCATAAAGAAAACACCAATAAATCCCTAAAAGGAGGAATAAATCCAGCCACATTCACTGCAATTTACTACCATACAACTAAAAACTAATAACAAAAGTTATATCTTAGCTTGATTTATTTTAAGATATATACACCTTCAGAGCCATTTCTAAAATAAAGAACATGCCCTTGTTCCTGTACTTTGTGGTGAAGGCACAATAGAAAATACGAATTTCGAAAAAAATAATCTAAAAAAAGAGGTCTCAATTCAAGAAGGGAAAAACAGACTTCATCATTGGCCTTAAAATCATGTATTTTATTTGCTCCAAGTTGAACGTTTGCTTTGCCCAAAAGCTAACTTTACTATTTGTGAAAACTTTTTTTTTAACATAAAAACAATAAACTAGTTAATATGATTAGATTACCTGATATTAGTAAATATTTTTCTGGGAGGGGGTACCAGAGATTGAACCCAGGGGCACTTAACATACAAGTATCACCCCCAGCCCTTCTTTTTATTTTTTTTTAATTTTGAGACAGGATCTGGCTAAGTTACTGAGGGCCTCACCAAGTTGCTGAGGTTGGCTTTGAACTTGCAATCCTCCTGCCTCAGCCTTCCAAGCCACTGGGATTATAGGCATGTGATACTAGTAAATCTTCTGCCAATTTTTTCTTTTTTAGTTGTAAGTGGATACAATACCTTCATTTCTTTATTCTTTTGTGCTGAGGATCAAACTCAGTGCCACACATTTGCTAGGCAAGTGCTCTACTACTAAGCCAAGACTCCAGACCATCTTCTGCCAACTTTTAACTAATGCTTATTTTAAAAAAAATAAATTCTCAGAGTATAAGTCAATTTGTTACTATAAACCAAAAGTTTTATCTATATCCAAATTTAAGTTCCAGAAATTTCATAGGCTTAGGAATGATGATGAGACCAGGTTTGTGTATCACCCACTGATTTGGTGACAGTTTGAGGAATACCTTTTAACTCTCCTTCATTCCTTGTCTCACTTGGATTAAAATAATATATAGGGTCTCCACCAGCAGGCAAGCACAACTGGTCTTTCTAATGCATAAACAGTGATGTGAGATAGCAGGGAGCTTCCTTCCAGAAGCACTGATCAGCTCAACTTTGGAAAAACTAAGTTCAAGTAATTGCAATTTTGAGACTCTTTTGAATACTGGCAAATGCTGTTTCCAGAGTACACAGCTGGACAGCTTGCAGGACAGGAAGGAAAGTCCTCTCCATGGACACGTGCATCAGGAGCCTGACCATGTGGGGCCCCACGTGGGCTCTTCTGTCTGACAGAGATGTGTTCAGGTGACCAGAAGCTCTGCTCTAGGAAAGCCTTCCTCAGCAAATGGCTCTCTTGCATATCTGCTGGATCCATTATTGGTGAATGAATTAGCAGTCAGTAAAAACCAGTGCTTGACTATGAGAACAACTTATGGCAATATACAAAGAAAGAGGATCCCCCTGAAAACTCACAGAAAAAAAGATTCTCCTGGCAATGATTTCATGGAGGAACAAAGAACTGAAAAAAACAGCATCTTTTGGCTACACGTAGAATCTCTTTCTGTACCTTGAAATGCTCTCAGGCAATTTCAGACAGCGGGACAAGATGAAACGGAAAATGATAGGGGGAAGTTAAAGGAAAGGATCTGTGTGAGGTTAGCTTTTGAATGGCAAGCTGGGAGGATGGGGATGTGGCTCAGTGGCAGAGGGTTTGCCTGTTGTGCACAAGGCTCTAAGTTCCATCTCCAGCACTAGAAAAAATAACTATTTCAGCTGGGCATGGTGGTGCATATCTGTAATCCCAGTGACTGAGGAGGCTGGAGCAGGAGGATCACAAGTTCAAGGCCAGCCTTAGCAACTTAGCAAGACCCTGTCTCAAAATAAACAATAAAAAGGTGAGAATATATCCCAATGGTTAAGGACCCCTGGGTTCAAACCCTGGTACCAAAAAAAAAAATAACCAGTGAGGAATATAAAATCAGCTATTTGGAGAACCATGTTAAAGAGCCACAGAGTGTAGCCCAGTCAAAGAGAGTTCAAATATAAATTCATTAAAGGTTAAACATCCAAGTCTAAATAATGGACAGTGGTATTAAAAATCTCTCTTTAAAAAATGATACAAAATGTAAAAAAGAGCATTTGAAAGAAGAATGTTAATGTTAGCCAGATGTGGTGTTGCACGCCTGTAATCCCAGCACTTAGGGAGGCTGAGACAGGAGAATCGTGAGTTCAAAGCCAGCCTCAGCAACGGCGAGGTGCTAAGCAACTCAGTGAGACCCTGTCTCTACATAAAACACAAAATAGGGCTGGGAATATGGCCCAGTTGGTAGAGTGCTTGCCTTGCATGCACAAGGTCCTGGGTTCAATCCCCAGAAGCACAAAAGGAAAAAACATTCACTCATCCCTTTCATTCTTGTCTGAGCTGCTGGGCTATGCATACACATGTGTGGCTCCTCCTTTCCATTTTTTCCGGGACCACCTGCTGACTGCTGAAGTTGTTACTCCTAGGTCTAACCTGCGGACCTCTCCAGAAGGAACGGAAGGTGTTCTGTTGGACATGGAACTCTGTGCATGTGCGTGTGTTCGTGTGTGTGTGTCCCTAAGTGTGACTGCCCTCCAGCTGAAACTTACAAACTCCAAAACCTCACCCTGAGCCCTTTCCTGCTCCCACATCTCAATTCCCTTCCAGAGTCTCTCTGCATCTGGTCACTCCCCAGCATCTTCAAGCTGCTGTCTGTGTTGTCCAGAGAGTCCATGGTTAGCAAGAAGCTCTGTCCTAAGCCTTTCTTGGCCCCATCACTTGAATTTTGCTTTTGAATTAGGACCCTATAAACTCACAGCAGGGAAGTGCAAGAGGTTCTCTAACTACAAATGAAAACAGAGTCCATGTCCTCGGGCTGCCCCCTGACCAAACACATGTCAGAGCAGGATGGATTTATCTGCAGATTTTTTTAATAATAGAAAAACCTAAAGAAGCACATCCAGTTGTGACATCCTCCTGTGACACAGCCACGCTCAGGTGTTCCTGGATGTACATGGAACTGGAATATGTCCCCCACTGACATTTAACAAGTCCTAAGTCTCTTCTGTTGACTTGTGGGGCATGGACCTCACTCCCCAAACTCACGGGGCTATTGTGAGAAAGCCGACCCTCAGGCCCCAGCCCTGAGCTAGCGAATCCGAATTTCAATTTGAAAAATATATCTCCAGATGCTTCACATGCACTTTAAATGAAGGACGACTTATAAAATCGAGCATTCTAAGATATGCATGCCACTTGGAAAAGATATCATGTACTCACTCGAGAGAAGTCACTGCAACCAAATAACCTCAGCTACACAGATGGTGCACAAAGCTCTCCCTTGCGATAGTGCATGTCATAAGACTCGAGGGAGGTGAGACCAGCACTGAGGGAGATGTCCACACATAGGGCTTTGAGGTATGAAGTTTGTAATGATACTCAAAAAATATTTTTAATGTCACATTGAGATGCAAAGCAGAAAACAGAATAATCAATGCACTGACATCTGAATGCCAAAGACATGTTCCATTGGAAAAATATCCAGTGGAAGTATTCATTGATGCTGGGTAATGACATTCCTGTCTTATTTTTTTTTTTTTTTGTATTTGTTTTTTTTGGACTTTGCAAATATTCATTTGTTTTGAAATAAGAGGAAATACGTTCGGAATAATTTAGGAAATTGTATCGCTACAGCATCGCGGAGGGGGTAGTTATGCTGAGTATGTTTCCTTGAGGGCTTTACTTCTTGCATATGTTGTCCTGCCTGGGCTACTCCTTCCTCTCTGTCTGGCCCTGGAAACTTAGTGCCCAAGACTCCCTGGGACACCAAACATGAATGAGCGCAGGTGACTGAAGCATCCTCAGCTTCTCTTGCTGTGTGGTAAAGGCTGAGTTCTGTACCCTCTCTGTGCCACCGCTCCCAGGTCTGCATGCTCAGCTCACTTCTCTGCTGGACACTGAGCTCAGGAATGGAGCATTGGACCTGTAGCCATGTCCTTCCTCTTACGGTTCTTTCAATTTTCAGGGGAGTGAGTCCTTAAAAAATAATCACCTGTAAAATAATTGAATTAACGTGCTAAGAAGGGAAGCAGCAGGAGATTCGAGGTCAATGTCCGCCTGGGGTCAATTTCTTTTTTGGGGGGAGTACCAGGGATTGAACTCAAGGGCACTTGACCACTGAGCCACATCCCCAGCCCTATTTTGTTTTTTATGTAGAGACAGGGTCTCACTGAGTTGCTTAGCGCCTCGCCGTTACTGAGGCTGGCTTTGAACTCGCCATCCTCCTGCCTCAGCCTCCAGAGCTGCTGGGATGACAAGCGTGTGCCACTGCGCTGCTGCCCATTTCTGAATCCACCTCCCTCGCCACAACCTCAGGTCACAAACTGTGACCATGAGCTCCTTTCGAGCCACCAGGCCATCCCAATGCATTTGATATGTGGCATTACCAGGAGGCAGGTGAGGTTGGGGGCATGTAGTGTCTGGACAGGACTGAATGCTTCAAAGCCCAGAGAACTCAGTGTGGATTTATTTTCTCAGCCCAAGCAATTTTCTCTGCTGACTCATTGACTACTGATACCCAGAAGGTGACCGTGGTTACCAGGGGCAGAATTCCTGCAGGTTCGTGGGCACAGGGAGGTGTGCAAAAATTTTAGTTAGGGTTTCTCAATCTTCGGATGTTGTCCTGCTGTTTTTGGGCAGCTGGAAGATCATTCTACTGTTCTCAGTCCATTCTGGGGCTTGGGGAACTCTGTGAGGGGCACAGGATCAGTTGTCCTGAGATGGAGCACATGACACACTGGGAAGGAAGGGAACTGGGAATAGTCATGCCATCCAAGAGCCTGCCTGGAGATTCCCTTGCAAAACTCACGTCTATCCTACTTTCCTCTGATCTCATGCCAGAAGAGGGATTCAAGAAATGAGGGCACAAAATTGACCCTTCTCTGGGGATTCATCACTAAGTCATCTTCATCTCTAATTCTTCTCCCACCTCAGCCTCTGGAGTAGACATCATCTTATTGTGGGAAGGAGATTGTGAAAGAAGAGTGGCATTATGACTGATCATTTGTGATCATTTATGGTTTCAAAAAATCTTTCCTTATGACTTGTGTTCCTTTTGGAAGTCAGTATCATCTTCTCTTCTGCCATTGGTAGAAGCCGCTTGATCTTTTTTCCTTTGGGTCTCCCCTTTTCTCAGATACCAAATGTGGAATACATTACCTGCCTTGCTAGCGAGGAAGAAGTGGGCCAAAAAATCTTAGGATCACTTTCTAAAGATTTTTATCCAGTAAATAATATTGGATAAACAGGAGGAAAATAAAAAAGAGTCCGATTCTGCCAAGAGATTATAGACAAAATGAAATACTGTTCCTCTCTAAATAAGTAGTAATGCTTGAATCAAAATGGAAAAACATTTTTATAATAGGAAAGTGTGGGCATCCTGCAATCAAGACAGCAGATGAGCATCTATTGTTGTTAGTGGAAAGAAGGAAAATGGAAAAGAGGGATAGAAAAATAGAAGAAATGGGTCAAACAGCGAGGCCAGGGAGATCTGCTCCACATAGGAGAACTTGGGAAGGGCATCTGACATTTTTAAAAAAAGGGAGGCAGAAGAATGGATTTCTGGAACATGTATCCATTAATATGAAAAAAGGAAAAAGTTATATTTATACTATACCATACACAAATATAAATTCTAGAGAGATTAAAGGCCTCAATGTAAATAAGGAAGATGTAAAACTTTCAAAAGAGAACGTAGACGATATATTTAAAGTAGGCAAAAAAAGCAAATGGGAAAAAGAGAAATTTGACTATGTTAAAATTAAAAACACCATAAACAGCCAAAAGGAAATGCTGTGGAGGATGTGTTTGTGATGTAAATAGCCAAGATGGTTCAACTTCTGTGGCCACTTTGATTATTTTGGCAGTCATTTGGTGATAGCGAGTGAATGGATCTAGAAAGTGTGTATGCACGTGTTTATTTTTAAGCAATATTTGCACAAGACTAGGGGGTGATGTGGACGTATTTTAGCACACTTAGCGATAGCAGAATAATCGATATCTGCTAAAGTCTGTCAGTGAGAGCTCAGGAAATAAAATAGCATTTAGTCACACTATTGAAAAATGAGCAGAAATTGAAATAAATAGACAGGACTGCATAAATAAACCCTGCAAACATAAAGAAAAGGTGAAATGCAAATTTTAAAATAAATTTGTGATTGCACTTTTGTACATCTGAAAAATACACACAACAATACAATTACTCATTATGAACATGTATACATGTAAGAATGTACCAAGACACGGATGGGGATCCTACACAGCAAAGAATTCGATTCGCTCCTGTTTCCCCATCAACAGATCAATTCTGAGCAGGAACAAAGGTAGAAACTTCACAAAGGGAAGCGATGGACCTGATGTTTTTGGTGAACATATTGGTCTGTTTTTCTTCAAGCATAAATTGATCTGAAGCAAATATAGAAAAATATTCATATACCAAAAATTTGCCAGCATAGTAGTGCATGCCTGTAATCCTAGCAGCTCAGGAGGCTGAGGCAGGAGGATCACAATTAGACTCTGGTCAACCCTTAGTTGGACACCCGTGGCGTTTCCTGAGGGTGGATCTGGGCCCTCTGTAGCTCCTGCTGGACCCCAGGAACTCTGGAGCAGAACTGGGGCAGACCCAGGCTGCCCTTGGGCGGAGCTGCCTCTGCTGGTGTCTTTGGAGCGACTCTTGCCCTGAATTTGGGCTCCCCAGTGGCTAGAGGTAGCAGTCCCTGGTCTCGTGTTGGCTGGACACCCGTGGAGGTTCCTGAGGGTGGATCAGGGCCCTCTGCCAGTGTTAGGTTTTTTGAGTTCTCTGTACATCCTGGAGATTAATGCTCCATCTGAGGTGCAGGTGGCAAAGATTTTCTCCCGTTCTGCAGGCTCTCTCTTCACATTCTCGATTATTTCCTTTGCTTTGAAGAAGCTTTTTAGTTGGATACCATCATGTTGATTGATTCTTGGTTTTACTTCTTGAGCTTTAGAAATCTTGTTGAGGAATTCAATTCCTAAGTTAATCTGATGCAGAGTTGGGCCTACTTTTTCTTCTATCAGGCGCAGAGTCTCTGGTCTAGTTCCCAGGTCCTTGATCCACTTGGAGTTGAGTTTAGTGTAATGTGAAAGATACAGATTCAATGTCATTTTGCTGCATATGATTTCCAGTTTTCCCAGCACCATTTCTCGAAGAGGCTATCTTTCCTCCAGTGTATGTGTAGAGCACCATTGTCTAGGAAGAGATAACTGTGTGTGGGTAGGTCTCTGTGTCTTCCCCTCTGTTTCTGTGCTAAAACCAGGTGATTTTTGTAACTAGGGCCCTGTGGTATAGTGGACGGTCTGGTATTGCGATGCCTCCTGTTTCACTCTTCTCCCTGAGGATTGCTTTCTAAATGCCCTTATTTTTAAGTCAGTGTTTGACCAGGAATCTGTTACTGTCTGGGATCCAACACAACAACTCTGCCACATGGAATGTGTCACAAGAAATCCCCAGATTTGGAGGGCTCCTCAGGGTGACAAGGTGAATTGTGCCCAAACCTTGAGGAAGGGTACGGCTGCCTGTGCCCAGCACCTCAGGTTGCCTGTGCCCAGCACCTCAGTACCCCAAGCCTGGATGACTTCCTCTGAATCCTGAAGGCCTTTCCTGGAGCTCGCTCTACCTTGACAGACCCAAATGACCCTGCCTGCCTATTCAGAGTATGTGACCCCAGAGAGGCCAACTTGCAGACACAGCATGTTGCTGGAGTTTCAGACTTGGTGGGTCAGAAAAAGTTTTTTTGTTTTGTTGTTTGTTTTTGTTTTGGGGAGTTTTTTTGTTTGGTTTGGCACTGACCTACATCCCCAGTTCTTTCTATTTTTTTAGTTTGCAACAAGGTCTTACTAAGTTACTCAGAGTTACTCAGCCTCTTACTGAGGCTGACTTCTAACTTGCAATCCTCTTGCCTCAGCCTCTCACATTGTTGAGGTTACAGATAGGCAGCACCACGCCTGGCTAGTCATATACAATTAATAGAACACTTGAGACATTTGGGCCCATGCTTTTTTTTTTTTTTTTTGTGCCAGAGATTGGACTCAGGAGCCCTTGACCACTGAGCTACATCCTCAGCCCTATTTTGTATTTTATTTAGAGACAGGGTCCCACTGAGTTGCTTAGTTCATCGCTTTGGCTAAAGCTGGCTTTGAACTCTTGATCCTCCTGCCTCAGCCTCCCGAGCCACTGGGATGACAGGCGTGTGCCACTGTGCCCGGCTGATCTTTGCACTTTTATTTAACTGGGACAGCACTCATTGTTTGTTTAAACATCCCCTTTAGGTACATACTGATGTGCCAGATCTAATGCTTTTCTGTTTTTCTGGAAAGTTCACTTTACTATATCTATCTGCAATCTTCCTCATTTATAGATTCAAAATTCATTTATTGAAAAGGTGTGAACTGATCACAGTCCCTCGTACTGAGCATGCAGAATGGTATATTTAATTGTAACTCCATGGAGAATACATAGACGCACGACAGTGCTCTAAATACTGTCATAGAATTGTGTTTGAGGCTCCCTGGAAGCATAGATAAGAGGGTAATTTGTCTCTTGAAATTAAATTTAAATACTATACTATTCTTGGAAGTATCTCTTCTGAAACTCAGAAGAAATGAACCCCTGCGTTCTGTCTTCCTGTAGCCACCTACACACATGGAAAGCATTTCCCCACTGGGCTGTAATCTTGAGGAGCAAGTACCACAATCTAAGCATCATTTTCTCATCTAAAAAAGGAGTTAATAATGGTATCCACCTGGTGGAGACGGTGGGTAGAGGGAACAAAGGAATCCATCAAGAGTATTTCCAATGGCATCCATCCTGTTTCAAAGTAATTATTCAATACAGCTTGCATAGTAATATTTATCTGTTCATGTTATGATTTCCTCCAGGGGAGGGGGGTATTAGACCGACTTATTCCCTGGTCCTTCCCTTGGAGCACACAGGGAATAGGCTGGAAAGAGACGGGATGAATGGATGTAATGTACACATAACAAGCCTTTTTAAAGCCGTCTAGCTACACTGTTCTGTGTCTGCACCGTTGACATTTTATTTTAGTGTGAGAGTTCTTTTCCCATTAATCAACTATTACAGTAGAAAATGACTCTGACTTCAGGGACTGCTGCGGGGGAGAATGTTAACAGACCTTTCAGCAGCTACGTTTTCCTTGTTGCCTATTGATGGATCAGGAGCTAATTCCCAAACTATTTTCAAGCCAACCTGGTAAGGACATAATGTTTACTCAAGCGACAATAAGCCATTTGGTATGATTTCAGCAGAAAAAAAAAATGTACTTTGAGGGAGGACTTGAGGTGAACAGGGTTGCCTCCTAAATGTATGGACAGTGTTCAACTCCCAATAGGAAGGCTGGGAGCTAGAACTTAATCTGAGCTGGTCGCAGTGGTGCACACCTGTAATCCCAGCAGCTTAGGAGGCTGAGGCAGGAGGATTTCAAGTTCAAGGCTAGCCTCAGCAACTTAGTGAGACTCTGCCAGGAAGTAAAAAATAAAAAGGGTTGGGGGTATGGCTCAGTGGTAGTACAACCCTGGGTTCAATCCCTAGTACACACACACACACACACACATACACGGAACTTAAAAATTTACTTCATTGACTGTTTTGCTAATTCTTTCTACGTTCCTCATTTCGGATCGACATGACAGTATAAATTAACAGAACTAAACTATAATCCTAGCAGGGAAGGGGCAGATGGGATTAGGCCTGTAGATAAAGCAAGCAAATTCTAGTTCACCCAAGAGAGAAAAATAAATAAATAAGTTTAGCGTACAAGATGATAATCACTTTGTATTTATTTTTCATGCAGCAAAATTTTTACAGAAGGAAGTAACTAAAACCCTGTGTCACATAACGCACAATGAATTTTTTTCCTTGTTGATATCTAACAAATGTTGTTCCTTGTTGGCAAATTTCAAATAAAGGAGAAAAGGCTCCAGAAATAATTGACCAAGGTGACCACCTTTGACTCCTAGGTATTGTAGTTTTCCAGAAGATCCCCAGAGTTACCACCTGAGCACTATTTGTTTGAGCCACTGTGTGGCTTCTGTTAGGAGGGGAGAAGATTCCTCATGGATCTATGTGTACGCAGCAGACTTCTAGTGCTTTGCAATTAATTCACTCCACCTTTACCTTTGGCACAAAAGATAGCCGTATGGAAATGGGAGGAAGAGATGTTTCCAGAATGAATGTCAGTACCTGGGTCTCAGGGGACAGAGCTGAACCTTGATTGCAATTCTGAGCTGGAGTTTGCTACAGGGCTATGCGGGAGTAGAAAGAAATTTTCAATCTGAGAAGGAAGACAATGATTCCATTTCTGATCAACAGTGAAGAGCCCTGCAGAACGTGGCTGAGGAGATGGGGTATTGTTTTTCAACACACTTGTTTGCTCCAGCCATTGCTCCTGGTGAGAGCTTGCTGCTGGAGGTGCAAGAGGGCATGTTTTAAAGGGACAAGGCAGTCTGCCTTGGGCCTTCCTGACTCCAGGTGCATACTCCTGTCCCACTAAAGTAGATCAGTTTAAAACTCTAGGGTGCAGTGTGACTTTAACACTCTGACCTGAGGATCCGAGATGTGTCTTTTTAATCCCAGTTTATATGTAAACTTCTAACAAAGCTAATGCTTCAAAGCAAAACTTTTATTTGGTGTCAGTTTTCCTGAAAGGTACAAATACAGATGGATAAACTCACCAGGTGAGAAAGATGGGGAGGTGGTGCAGATTCTAGGGAGCACCGAGCCAGAAATCAAATGCCTCAGTTGCTTAGAGCTGGCTAGCCTACAGCGAATTGGGATTCAGGTTAGGAAAGTAAGTTCTAGTGGAGTTGAAAAAGAAAGATCTGGAAAAAATAAATATTTAGTGGTAAGAGGGTAATTGAAAAGGGACCACGTAACAATCCCTTTGGGTACCAATGGAGCGATGCATTTGTTGGTTTTCTTGTCTTTCCTCCTAATACATCCCTATTTTTTCTCTTGGTCATGATTTGTAGAATTAAATTTAAGCCTAAGATATGGATATAGTCATATCCAATATATGAGTAAAAATGCATCACCTACCAAATCCTTAAATAACATGTATATACAAAACAAATAAATAGAATCCAATTCTTGTGGATTCAATTTACTTGCAGAATAAATAGCCTAGTTAAGAAATTGGCTGCATTTATTCTATACAGGGATGAATATTCTTCCTAGAATTATGATGCAATTGGGAAAAAAAATTCTGGAAAATAAATGATTCTCCTCTGGTCATTTAAAAGTCATCTTCAAGCTGTTCCCTAGCATTTGGAGCAAAATTTGTAGCAGATACTATTAAGGCATCAACCCTTTCCTTATGCCACTGAATGCTCCCCGTATCTCTTTTCCTGAAGACACAATCTACCCAGAAAAATCATTCGCAGCCTTCAGGGTAGGACAGAAGTGCCATGGGACTAATGTCCCCAGAAGTAGTGACCAGTGGAAGGTCTAGGCAAGCTTCCCTGCCCCTCAGGGAAGGGAACTATTTGTTTGAACCACAAATTGCCCCTCTGCAATGCGCTCTGCATTGAGTGGTCTCTCAGTGTCCCCAGGGTGCTTGAGCCCAA
Organism: Xerus rutilus; assembly: GCA_028644305.1. Classification (NCBI taxonomy): domain Eukaryota; kingdom Metazoa; phylum Chordata; class Mammalia; order Rodentia; family Sciuridae; genus Xerus; species Xerus rutilus. The sequence goes on along the minus strand of CM053416.1, from coordinate 12,330,367 downwards.
GTTCCCTCCCACATGATTTTGCCAAGACTGGCTTCCAGTCTGTGCTCCTCTATCTCCACCCTGTAGTCCCTGCTGTTTCACTGTCTGCAAACTCTGAAGCAATGCCTCCCAAACCAACTGCCAGCAAGCACATTCTTGTCTCAGTTTCTTCTCTGGGGAGAACTCACATTTGGACAGTGTTTCTGCCTTTATTGATTCTATCAGAAATAGTTGTAGCTCCCTCTGTTTAAAAGAGTGCTTTCCTGTCCCCATTCATTCCCATACAAACCTCATGATTTTTTCATCCCTTTATTAGCATTTGACTGTGATGGACGACATCATTTGTAAGTCAGTTTAAAATGGATTCACTTTATTAAGTAGTCTCAAACAATACGGAGGGTTTTTTCTAATACGTTTTAAAATTATATTTTTGGATGTTTTCTCACATATCCTAAGACCTGGTTGCTGGCAGTATTTGCAAGACACTGTGCTATCTCGTAGATAAGAAATATTTGGGATTTCTCTGTCACTGGCCGATGACACCACAGATGAGGGTTGTTAAGGTAAAAATCTGTCACATTTTTCACAGTGTACTTCCCTTGAGGTGCAAGAGAATTCCACATTTCTTGTTGAATGATTTTGTCCACATTGAAAGTGTCCATTTTGAGTTATGAGCTTCTGTCCAGCAGGAACCCTGCCTGGCTACTTCCTTTCATGTGAGCCAAAAGGGAGAAATAAATGAGGTGGCAGTGATTGGCACTTGTGTTATGTGCATGGAAATTCATTAAGAGTGTAGGATGCAGAGAATATTTAAAATGCAGATATTTTGGGATTATAACCCAACGATAAATATTCTTCCGCTGTTATCTAGCAACATTATTTTCTTTCTTGTTTATTTTTGTTATTGTTTTTCTTTGAGGAGATTGTTTTTTGTTTGAAAATGTATAATTCCAACTCTGGACCCAAAATTCATAAAGGTACTCTATAAAAAAGGATTCATATTTTTTTTTCCTTGTAAGAGTACTCCTGATATCTTTTAAGTGGCAAAATTTGTTTCTCAGGAATTTAATTGTTATTACTGACTTGCAAGCTACGTTTTGCTTATTACCGAGAAATCTCATGAATGAAAGACTCCGGCTGTATTTCTAAAGATGCGTCTGTGCTCAAGTGTGTGTGTGTATGAAAGAGAGAGACAGAGACAGAGAGAGAGAGGGAGGGAGGAGGAGTTGGATCTCAGGACGTGGTCAGACAACATCCTTTCAGGTCTCTGCGGCTACTCATCTAGAGAGCTGAGCACAGACAGGATATGAAATCATATAGATTATGAACATCTCCGGATGATTAAATGGAATGGAAATACATTTTCCTTTTCATTTTGGAAGAGGCTTAACATTAAAAAACTAATCTTTTCTGAGATCAAGTTCATTAACACAATGATTATTCATTTGGCTTTTATAATGATATTGCTGCTTAATCACCAGAACATTCCTTCCTGTGCTTGCTGGGAACCAGCAGGAAACATTTGAAGAGCTAGTCTTGCTGCTAATGTGACGGAGAGGGAATGGTATTCGCCCTGCTCTTCATTTCAAAACTATAGCACATTCCTGCTCAGAAGTCCAAAACCTCTTGTCCAACAGCGTGCGCTTTAAACCCTACATTAAACACAGAATAAAGTTATATAACCCTGAAGGCTACATCTTTACCTCCAGTCTGCTGTTTCTCCCTGAATTACATAAAGTTTCTCAGGGGGACGTTTTCATTATAAACCAAGATTTCAGATGGTTTGATCTTGGTAGTTACAGATACTGTGGTACAAAACTTCAACAGCTCATTTGACTGCTGAGCTCGGTAAACACAGACATAAACAAGATGGGACCAACCTATAAATCTTTAAAACTTTATCCTCTTTGATGCCAGTTCAATCCACCTCAATCTTCAGAGTGGTCCCCTTGCAAAGGAATCCAAACCCGTAGGATGTCATAAGAGAAGAGAATGGCTGTATTTATCTTGCCTTCACTAAAGATTCTTTGGAATGTAAAAATTATAAATTACTTGTTGGGAACTAATTTATCAACAGTGGACAAAATGTATAGTTATCCACTGATATGTGTTGAGCCACACAGTAATAATAGTCAGGGCTGTAAGTTCCAAGCGGTGGAAAACAATCTTGGATGATTTGAAGTGGGTAATGAATGTTGTGGAGGGATTTTCAGCAATTCATCCACTGACTCAACCTGAAAATCTGGGTGGGAACAAAAAATATTGATAGTGGTTGGGGCCAACCTCTATGGTTTCCCCCACAGGAACCTGTTTAAATGAGAAGTGTTTTCATTGAACACTGGACTTCCCAGATCACACAGGATGCCCACCTGTATCCATCTGAGAAATGCAATGTGAATACCAGTACAAGAGGTCCCCCGGCCACCTATAGTTCCCCAACTGGAGGGCTCAAGGGGCCCATTCTAGAGGAGATGCGCCTGGCTGTCCAAACAATGTAACATGCTCAGGTACTTGTAGCAAAGAGACAAAATCATCACTGATTTTGTGACAATTCCCAAGAATATGAATTTCCCCAAGATAGAGAGTTTAGATCCTGGCCCACCAAAAAGAAAAGAAGAAAAAAAAATCAGCCTTATTCACCGTCGGATAAGCCGCCCACCATTCATTATAGATTCATAACAAGGAGTGGCTGAAAACATCTTTGCAGGAGGGAGGAACTATCATTAATTCAGTGGTATTATTTAAACCTTGATTTATAAATACTCAAGCAGCACAATTTGCTGGCCCAGTTCAGATCAAGTGTTCACGCCAGAAGGTAGAATGGACTATCACCAACCACAAAGTTTTCTTGTCAGATCCAATTTGCTCCTTGGCTTTTGATTAAGCATTGGACATGAAGAAAGAAAAAAACAAGAAAAGAAAAGGAAAGGAAAGAGAAAGAGAAAAGAGGAGGAAAGGGAGATATAGCTTGGGAGTTTGTTAACGGTCATTTCCTGGCCTTAGGGAGCTTCTGCAATGTTAAGATATTCTAAAGGGGCCATTTAAGTAAGAAGGTATTGAGAAAAGAACAGATGTCTATAATTTCATTTTACCCAAGGAAATTCCAAGTCTCCCTCACCAAACTGCAGTGATCGGGGAATTCATCAAGAAACCCAGCACCAGTGACATACACTGTCATTATGATTTTCCATTTCATTATTTTGCAAAACCCTGGTGAATATATCTGACTCCTGCTGAGATCAGATCTGGAACATTCACAGAGAAACAAGAGAACATAGGCTGAAAATCAGAAAGAGGTCACTGGTGGCATGTGAGAAGCTATGTTTTGACATTTGTCAAATGTTAACCAAAACAATCCACATTAATCTCATAGCTTCAGAGAGGAAAAAGGTAATATCAGGAACAATTGGAACATGGCTCTCCTAAAGCATGAGCTAATGTGAAATTAATTCCCGTGTGATTAATGGATACATGATGTAATTTTTGTCACATCTATTTGCTCTTAGGCTTTTTTTCTGATTGTGTTATAATTGGTTTCAGCTCGCTAGCTGGGTGATGTGGAGTTAAACATTTTCAGTGAAAAATGATTAAAACCTTTTTCACAAGTAGCAGAAACCTTATCCAGGTATAAATATGTCAGAATATATACCAGTTGAAATCAGAGTGAGTTTCTAGACTGAGATAATCTTTTGATCAGGGGAATATTGGAAATAAACAGCCTGCAGTGTTGGAAAAGCATGTGTATTAGAAAATTTAGGAACATCAGGTTAGGTGATAAGGAAATACTCAATATAGCAGGAATTTT
>CM053416.1:12112812-12326083 GCA_028644305.1 Xerus rutilus | reverse complement strand
ATGGGGAAATTATATGATTACATGTAAATGGTTGATATAGCTAAATTCTAAACTAAATGATTTCACACTGAGCTATGCCTAAGTAAATAACTGAAGCTCTAAAGCAGAGTCAAATGCAAATTTTCCATGATGCTTTTTGATTTCATATTAAAAAGTCAAAACTGCATGAGTCTAACATTTAAATTAGCAATTTTTCCTCATCTTACATTCAGTTACAATAGCCAAATTATTCAAAAATCTTGTAAATTATTTACATATGAAGAAGTTATTAGAACAATCTCTTCCTACCAAATTGTTGCTAATTTCTTTTCTTTATCTTTTCTTTTATGGACAAATTTTGCAAATCAGAATTGGTTTTTTGATAAATAAATATTTCCTAAATGTTCAGACTTAAGATTTACAAGGATGTTCAAAAACATTTGACTGTATATAGCTTTCATTGGTGAGAACCATTTAAAACACAGTTCTTCTCCCAAATAGAGTATTTTACACCTCCACCACTAAGAAATGTCCCAGTGGATACAAATTTTTCCATTTGTAACAAAATACAAGATATACATATGAATATTAAATTATTGTTTCAGTTATTCCTTGCAAAGGAGTCAGAAGGGTCAAGATTGACTCCTCATACATTCCCCATTAACTAGCTATTACTGTTGGCAATTAGTTCTCTTTCTCTAAACCTGAATTCATGTCCTGCAAATGGTGACAGCCATTGAGATCTACTTTAATCAGCTGCTAAGATTGCACAGTATAGGAAAAGCATCTGGAAGGATTGCTTGCATAGAACAGGAAAGCATTTAAACCATTTTATCTCCAAATTCTCCTCCCCAATCATACTGAGCCAAATTATTCACATATGTGGTATAGAATCTTGGCCAAATTACTCACATTTTCCTGACACTCAATTTGTTGATTGATAAAACGAAAATAATTTTACATGCTTTTCTATGTGATGTAGGGATCAGTCAGGGTGAAAATGTGTGTGTGTATACAAATATATATATATATATTATAAACATGTGTATATATACTTTAATATGGTACATATAACATATATATGCTTTTATATATACTTTATATAGTACATCTGTTTAATTCATACAAATGTATTCTTTATGTGTTTCATTGTATCAAAACATTTCAAGGTAATTAACTCAGATTCTATAATTCTTGAAACCTATCTTCATGAAGCTTGCTATATCTTTAGACATTTCTTTTTAAATAAGTCCACTATTTTCAGCAAGTTCATGTTGACTTGAAGCTGACAATTTTCTCTTTGCCAGTAACTCCACCTTAACATAGTATCTTTGGAGCATCTTTGAGGGTCTTGCCCACTGTATAGAATGTCATGATGATGTGACTAATGCCCATCTTGGTAGGTCATCCTTTCTCTGGTTTCTCTCACATTTTTAATGGATATGCATTACTCCAATGGGAGGGCTTGAAGAAGTACACACCACACAGGTGCACCAGCCCAAATCTGCTGCAACTTCTGGAAACATTCCATGTGTCCAGACTGAACAGATTCCATACAAACATAAATTCACAGGTGCCCACAAATAATTGAATGGGCTTATTCCACACACAACTATTACATTTGTATATTAAGACTCTGATGACCTGGTTTCAACTCTTGGCTTTGTCATGGGTTGAGTAGCCTTAGACAGATACCTCCGTTTTCTCATCTGCAAAATGGCGATAATGTTACTACTATAATAATAGCACCTAGCTTGTTGTGCTGTTCTGTGGCACCAATACATGGTTACATGTGACACCCCAAAGGCAATGTGTGTGGCTCGTAGGTCCTTGTCCGTATTAGCTGTTAATGATTATCAATGACTTGTGGCAGAAGCTCCCCCCCCAAAGAGACGGATTCCTTGCTCTCGTGGAACTTAGAATCAGGTAGGCGTGGTGGCTGGATTCACGCAAACTGAAATAAGATGATTTCAGGTAGGAAAAATAAAACAGACTCACAGTAGTGACGAAGCCCTGTGCTAGAGAGGGGGGTCAGCTGAAGCTTCTCTGAGAAGGGGACACTGGAGTTAACTTCTGCATGACCAAAAGAAACCAGTCACACAAAAACCTGGTGGAGAAGCCATCCAGAAAATGGGAAAGGCAGAAAATATTAAAGCAAGAGCAAGTCACAGAGTCTAGGAATCAGAAAAGTGGACTATAGTGGTGGAATCACTACATATCACTACATATGTATACACACACGATAATATATTATGTATTATATGATATATACTGGATTCTGCTTATGTATAATATATGTATAGTGATGTGGGTACTGCTTATATATAATGTATGGTATATACATATTGTGCATATATATATATGTATACAATATATGCATGTATAATACATACTGGATACTGCTTATATATAATCTATGTATGGTGGTGTGGATACTGATTATATATAATATATGGTGTATACATATTGTGTGTGTATATATATATATGTATACAATATGTATATGCAAAATACACAATATACATGTTTAATACATACTGGGTACTGTTTATATAGAAGCAGTATCCATATCTCTAGGAAAAGACTGACTCATGCAGAGACTCACAAGCCAGGCCTGGGGCATCCCAGGTGGAATCAGGAATGTATTTGCATCTGAATACTTGTATATATGTTTCCTTGTAGTAGCTCATATTAAGTAGGATCTTGGGTAAATGGGTTGTGTATCTATTCACACACAGCAGTGACCTTGTGCTAGTGAAGTTCCTGCACAGGATATCATCTTTTGCTTACTGGTGGTGGCATATTTTGGAGTGAGTCATCTAGAGAACGTGGCAATGGCTCTTTACAATGCAAACATGAATATCCTGCAGAAAATTCTCCCAGCATCTTAAGACACTGCCATTTGTGATCTTTTTTTTCAGATCTATAGAACGACAGTCATCATTTCCAGCTCCTCAGGGTGCAGACCATTTGGCAAAATGACAAAAACATTAAACTTATTGCTATTATTGGTATTAACAGCTCTAATAGTATCTACCTGATGACTTCAATGCTGAACTACCCCAGGGCTAGGGAGAAGTAATGAGCTAAAATTATCATAAAACCCTTTTCAAATATTTTAGGTAATGCAAAATTATTACAAATGGCAGGTTAGGTGTTGCACATTTCCTATGAAATAACCAGTGTCTGCTGGTTAAGAAGAAAGCAGCATTCGCTTTCAAAGTGGCATGAGGGTTCCTATGGCCCAGCTCTCCCTGAAGTTTAGTTTCAGAATCAGTGTTACAAACTTCATTTTCAAAAAAAGAAATAGACACCAAGGTCAGTGGCCCATACCTGTGATTTCAGTGACTTGGGAGGCTGAGGCAGGAGGATCACAAGTTTGAGGCCAGCCTCAGCAACTAAGTGAGGTCCTCAGGAACTTAGCAAGAACCTGTCTCAAAAAACAAAGAAGGCTGGGCTGGGGATATGGCTCAGTGGTAAAGCACCCCTAGGTTTAATCCCTTGTACAGAAAAAGAGAGAGAGAGAGAGAAAGGCAGGAGGAAGAACAAATGGTGGCTCCTGCCTGTAATCCCACTGGCTCAGGAGGCTGAGGCAGGAGGATCGCGAGTTCAAAGCCAGCGTCAGTAAGAGCGAGGTGCTAAGCAACTCGGGGAGACTCTGTCTGTAAATAAAAATACAAAATAGGGCTGGAGATGTGGCTTAGTATTTGAGTGCTCCTGAGTTCAATCCTCAGTACTTCCTCCCACCACCCCCCAAAAAAGAGTGTGGCTTTAGGAATCTTACAATCCATGGTCCCAATGCCAGGAATTGAATAGGTCACAAAACTCCTGTGAATCTGAATTTGCCCCCTGACAAAATGAGAAAAAAACTGATAGTTGGACCTCAAACTTGAAGAATTTGATAGCCATATGTACCTGGCATATATTATACAGTAGAAAAACTACTACAGGATGCTGCTCTTCCAATTCTTTTAATCTTGATGCAGAGAGGAACAGCATTCTGGTGACTGGCTTCCACAGCCCACAAAAGCATTATTAACAACATGCATAACCTTTTCAAAGAGGAAAGAGTGCAAGTTTGAGCAGGCATTAGAAAATGCGAAAATTTTCTAATGCAAAAATTCCCAGAAATCTGGATTCATTTCTTCAGAGAAACCTCAGCATCTCTGTTTCTAGCTATAAGAGAACTTCATTTTTAAGCAATAATGCCTTAGAGGAAATGCGAAACTGTACTTCCTCCATCCTTCCTAAATCTTTCAAAGCCAGTTTCCACCTTCAGAGTGTATTTTAGATAAAGGGCTTGGCATGTGGGATTGTGATTGACATCTTCACCATTGACTCCGGAAACTTCACCTAGATTGTTTCTGCAATTGGTGCACTCTTTTTTTTTTTTTTTAAGCTGGTGGCTATCACCACTGAAACACAGAACAGACTGACTTGAAAGCTTTTTTGAAATTCTCTGAAAACAAGGCCTCTGATTCATTAGAAGGTAAGAAGAAGTAATGTCTCTTTGACAAACAGGGACTGGAGGAGAGGCCACAAGGGACAGAGATTTGTGTGGAGTTGTTTAAAGAAAAAGAAACAGAGAAGAAAGCAATGAATTTCAGCATATCCAGCTTGGGGCTATGCTGTGTTTATTGGGGACAAGAATACCTATGAGGGCAAAAGCATCACACACACAAATCTACTCGGCATGAATGCAGTGAGGTTTTGCCACTGAAAAAGGCACCCGTGACTCCATTCCTCTTTGAGCAAACTATGACAGGTGTGGCGGAGCCCCGAGTTCTTGCCAAAGTTTGCTCCCCCATTCAATGATGGGTTGAGCATGAAAATCATTTGCATGCTTACATGCAATTAAAATATGTTGATGTCATCTAGTGTTGAGATAAACACTTTTCTTTCATTTTTTTCTATTTTTTTTTTTCTTTTTGTTCCTGTTACACTAGTTCATCATTTAATAATCCTTTTCTGGCTCCTTTATTTTGGGGTTTCTGTTGGTGACTTTGAAATGTACCTTACTTGAGCTGAGCGTGCTCGCTAGCCAGAGGCAGGATGGAACCAGGTCCTCACGCCAAAGAGAGCCACTGTGTCCTGCTGGTCACTCAAGCCAGTGTGCCCCATGCTGTCTGCAGTGGAGGCTCTGCCTTCTGAAATGAAGTCATCAGGCTAACGGGCAGGCTGCTTTGTGTTGGACAGAACTAGGTTAGCATCCTGAACTTTCTTCCTATGTGACCAAGAGCAAGATATCAGTTTCTCTAAACCTCGAGTTGCTTATTAAAAACACTGCAATCTAAATACCTGATTCAGGGGGTTGGTATAAGGAGAAAATAAAAGACACGTGCCTTGACCTTAAGACTCACAAGGCGGCTGGCAGGGCTAAGCATCCAGAAATGCTCACTGCAAGCACATCTTCTGGAGCTCCCTCCAAAGCATCAGGACCTCTGCCAGTGATTTCCATGCACTCTCTAGTGTGGAGTTACCTGTTTTTTAATGTTCTTCACTTGTGTGCTTGGAGCAGTGCCTGATATACAAATGACAGTCACTTAACACTGGATAAATAACAACTCAGTGAATTCATGAATAATCATGAGTCACAGCAGTTTATTTGGGATCTCCCCGTTGCAGTTTCCCGGACCACAGGAATTTAGATTTCCTGTGTGTACTACACATACCTTAGGGCCCACAGGGAAGGGTTCTCCTGTGTTCTTCCCATTTCGTTACTGCAGTCAGATTTGTTTTCCTTAGGATTACTCAGAGCCTGAGAAGTTGGCGCCCTCATCCTCCCATTCACACATGAAGACATCAAGCCTTGGAAGTGAACGTGGTTTGCTCAGACTTCAGTCTCGTGGAGGTTCAGAATCAGATTCCCTCCCAGGCAGCCTGTCTTCAGACCTGTGTTCTATCCAAACTACAATGCATGCTGTCCCCTGGACAAGGGCATCCAGGAATGAGGAGGGCTGTGCACTGCTAACACACAAGCAGAAGCCCTTCCGACACACCTTCTACCTACTGCCAGACCAGCTGGGGGTTGAGCATTTCGTGAGGAACTACCATTATGGAGCCACTTGCAGATGTACTCAGATGTATTCAGCAGGTATTTCTGGAGCCCTGCTGGAAGGGTGCGTGATGTGCGGGACTTCTCCCTTCGTGGAATCCGCTCCAGGGAGCCCTATGGTGTCGTTCACTGATGGCCATTTACTTGGGGACATTTTATGCATAAAGAACAGTGTGATAATTACAGTATAAGGCTAACATCATTTAGTGCCTTCATTTGAAACAAAATGTATCCAATTTTCAAACAATTTCCAAGAAGAAAGTAAATGAGAAAATAACCTGCCCTCAGAGAACTCATTTCTCTTCCACCAGTCATCTTATGGATGCCCTTGATGGTGAGGGTCCAGGCCCCGATCACAGTTTGCACACATTGGGCAGATTGCCATAATTTCCTTCAGTCTGAAACATTCTTCCTCCTCATTGCCTATTTTGAACGTGTCATTCGTGAAGATTGTAGGCCAATAGGAGCATCTCTCCCAGTTCAAGTCCATACAGTGAGACCTCCAGGTTCTGCCTTGTGGCTGGAATGTTGCGGAAGCAATTCTGACTTCTCCTTGAATCTCATTTGGTGGCAGAGATATTGATTTGTCCCGTGAGTGGTGACATTCGCTTTGATCAGTTTCCAAGCGTCAGCTTAGCTTTCTAAGATGAACTAGGGAATAAATATTTTTGTGGATGGAAATTTTAAGACTATTCAAAATCCTATTCCCTGTGCCATTTTGTTTTTTCTTACTAGTGTTAACAGCCCTAGCCAGTGAACAGCCCAGTCCAGAATTAATGCTGATGGTGAGGGTGGTCCCATGGGCATTTTCCAATTGTCATTCCTTACGCCTTTATTCATTGGGACGCTACCCTAAGGAAGAACTTCCTTCCATTCCCTTTACCAATTAATTAATGTCACACAGAAATGTGTATTCAAATGATGTGAACCATTGCTACCATGTTTTGTCATGATGGTTGTTGTTGCTCAAATTGTCTCAGATACGGCTGTGCCAGTACTTTGAATCGGCCTTTGGTGTCCTTTATAACATGTCCTTATTCTTTTTATTTTTGTCTTTTTATATTCATTCTTTTTAGACGTGACAGTAGAGTATATTTTGACTATCATACATTCACGGAATATAACATTCTAATTAGGATCCTATTGTATATGATGTGGAGTTGGTCATGTATTCGTATATAAACATAGGAAAGTGTTGTCTGATTCATTCCACTGTCTTTCCTATTCCCATCCCTGCACCCTTCCCTTCTTTCTCCTTTGTCTAATTGAGTAAACTTCTATGTCCTTCACCCCTTATTGTATCCTGCATATCAGAGAGAACATTTGGCCTTTGGCTTTGGGGGATGGACTTATTTCACTGAGCATGATAGTCTCCAGATCCATCTATTTAGTGGCAAATACCATCATTTCATTCTTCTTTATGGATGAGTAATATTCCATTGTGTATTTATACCACATGTTCTTTATCCATTCATCTGTTGGAGGGCACCGAAGTTGGTTTCATAGCTTTGCTATTGTGAATTAAGCTGCTATGAACATTGATGTGGCTGTGTCACTGCAGTATGCTGATTTTAAGTCCTTTGGGTATAGACCAGGGAGTGGGATAGCTGGGTCAAATGATGGTTCCTTTCCAAGTTTTCTGAGAAATTTCCGTACTGCTTTCCAGAGTGGTTGTAACAATTTGCAGTCCCACCAGCAATGTACAAGTGTACCTTTTCTCCCACATCCCCACCACCATTGATTGTTACTTGTATTCTTGATAAATGCCAGTCTGGACAGGTTCTTACTCTTGAGATGAGTCCTTACTCTCTTGACACAACAAAGAGCTACAGGTCATTTTATCCTTTCCCTGATGCTGCTCTGGAATCAGCCATCCCTCTCAGGACCTCTGGTCCTTTGTAGTGCACAATGGTTTTTAGAAGCCAAAATGTGGGCCCTAGTTGGGCCCATTGCTCCTGGGGTGTTGCTGTGCCCCGGTCCTCCCAGGACACACACATGTACGTATTACTTCTTTTCTATCAGTATTGAAAACAGGCATTCATATCAATACTTTAATTTCAGTCCAACATAAAAGGAATCATTCTAGCTTTATCCATGCTGCATTTGTGTTTAGTATGAGCAAACTTGCTGGTATTGTCGTGGCGTATTCTTCATCTCCTAACTCCACTGGGTGGATGCCCAGCCGGGAATCCCTTTTCGCTGGGGCCTTGACACCAGACGGCTACTGCCCACATCCGATACCTTCCTCACACAGGTCCAAGCCCAGCTGCCTCCCAGAAAGGGAAAAAGAGAAAGAAGGAGAAGGGAGAGCTGGAACGATATTACTGATGAAAAACAAAAACTAATACTGATGTTTTAGGTTATACTGACAAATAAAAATTCTCAAGGGCATAATCAGGTCCTCCTCTGACATTTCCCAGTGAAATCTGACAGGTCAGGAATCCCTTCTTTGTTTTGTGGGTCTGTAAGCTGGAATGTCTAATGAGAAAATAAAACATAGCATCCTTCCGAGAGTCCCCCAAATGCTTGAAAGCGCAAATAGTGAGGGAGGGGAAGTTATAACCAAGTATATTATGAGCTGTTAAATCATCGACTTTGAATCTGCTAATTACATGAAAATCAATTGGTTCCTATCATTGGCAATAAACTGCTTCAAACAGAAGGAAGGCGTTGACCATGGAGGCCAAACCAGGCGGCTATAATAAACTGTACCATATCAAGAGTTCTTCGGTGCATGATTATGTTTGTGATTACTCCTCTTTCTCTTTAATTTTAAATGAGAAAGCATTAAAAAGAATAGTGGTAAATAAACATGAAAGTTGACTTAAAAACGAGTTTGGTAAGTAGATAGTTAAGTTGTCAGGATTTCTTTTTTTGTTTGTTTTAAGTCCACAGGAACCTTAGACTCTCGTGTTCCACTAATTGGCACAAATTAAAAGAAAATCTGCTTCAGTTGCGTATCTGCTTACAAACTATCTTGTTTTCCTTCTTCCTCATTTTCCCAATGAAATAAGTGGCTCTCGATTAAAGCGAAACGGACCGCTCCCAGGTGCAATTGTCTCCTAAGAGCAGAGAGACGAAATTCTTCAAGAAAATGAAAATGTTTCATGCTTCCCTTTCATCTTCTGAAAGGTTACTTTTAAAAGTTAACTCCTCAAGAGAAACAGATGTGTCCAGAAATTAAGTATTCAAACCCAAGCCAGGAGAAATTGTCTGTGCCTGGTGTAAGAAATGAAAGATGTAGCCTGAGCTGCTGAAACCACCTCCGATTTATTTCTAAGGAGGGTCCAGGGGGAGGCAGGGAGAAGGCTGGAGCCCAGGTCTTAAATGTGCTTTGGTTGTCCGTCACAATGACCTTGACAGTGTCAGGACAACACACCTGCTTGTTCTTACTGCTAGTCTCACAGGGACACACTGGGAAATGTATAGAACATCTACAGTTTATTTGTTTGGTTTTCGCTTTTGTTTATTTTCCTCAGCAAATGGGATGGATTATAGATGTCTCTTCCTTTTGGTCTGGAGCGATTTCCTTTTTGGTCACTGCCGTCCCCAAAAAAGTCAGACCACGATTTTCAATGGAAAATTGGGTCACTTTCGAAGGAGATACCCTGAAAGCTAATTGGAATGTATACATGGATGACAAAATAATGAGAAAAACAGAGGAATCAGGAGTCTGAATGATTAGGCTTAATGTTTTTCTAACTGCATCTAATGGAAACAGGCCCATTTACTTCATTATGCATGAAATGTCACATTTGAAGAAAAACAATAATCCATTCAATAACATTTTTAAGGCTCTTCTCCTGTCACTTAGCCCGCTCTCTGTAGGCATTTCCAAAGGGCCCCTGTTCTTTTCTGTACTCCTGGGCTCTCTCCTCTGTTCTGCACCTCTTGTTGACATAGTTGAGCTTATTCCCATGCATGAGGTGTTTCTTTTTTCTTAAAAAATGAGATTTGTCTAGTTTTTATTTTGTCTTCTATTTTATTTTCTTTTGTGCTGGTGCTTGGAATAGAAGCCAAGGTTCTGTGCACGCCAGGCAAGCACTCTGCCACTGAGCTATATCCCCAGCCCCTGTATTAGCTTCTAATGGCACACTGGGTTTAAATCCACCAAGAATGGAAACCTCTAGGGCAAGTTTTCTTCTCTTCTCCTGTCAATTCCTGTACAATTTTCCAAGACTGTCTTTTCAGCTTTCATGAAGGACTCCTGCTGCTCTTGATGTATTTAGGTCCTTCATCAACTCGAGAACACAAACCAAGACAGGCGCCATGGTGCACGCCTGTCATCCCAGCACTTAGGGAGGCTGAGGCGGGAGGATCATGAGTTCAAGGCCAGCCTCAGCAATGGCGAGGCACTAAGCAACTCAGTGAGACTCTGTCTCTACATAAAACACAAAATAGGGCTGAGAATGTGGCTCAGTGGTTAAGTGCCCCTAAACTCAATCCCAGGTACCCAAAAGAACACAAACCAATTGTTCCTCCTGTGTATTAGGTCATGTCTCAATACCTGTGTGATTTGGGTGACGTTGTTCAGGTTCCCTGGGGAACAGTCTTCTCATCAGCATAAGCGAGCTCCACACTGGCTTTCCTGTCTGTGTGACATAAGACTGCCACACGCCTCAGAAAGCCAGCTAGGGACACAAGTAGGTTGTTACCTCAACTCATGGTCCAGTTGTCAAGTCATTCCTCAGGTTGTCATGAGAGCTTGGCTTGTTTGTCTCTTCAAGATTAATGGGCTTATTTTCCTCTACTGCCAAAAGAATCCTAATTTTATACTAAAGTAAGGTCAGAATTTTCCTCTTTTCTAGAACACAATCTAGTCTATCTTCCCAAACATTGTCTAGCTCAGTGCTGACAAGCAATTAGTTCTTATGAAGCATCTTTTTTCCAGGAAAGCTCGTTTGTTCAAACTAGAAAGCCTTTCATTCCCAGCCCTGTTCTGTTGACATCTAGTTGTGTCTAATGTACCCAGCACCAAAAGGTAACTCCCTTGTATGAACTTTTCCTATTCCTGAACATAGTGACTGCACATTTTTCTGTTTCTCATAACGCCTTAATTAAACCTTCATTTACGTCTACCTAATAACAAGTTAAATCGAATTTGATGTCATATAAAATATATATCACTATATATACTATAAAATAGCAGTATAAAATATAGCATATACTCTCTTCTGCTTGGTTCTAAGTTTCTTAAGGGAAGTGATCCATCTCATTCACCAAGCTGTAATTCACACATCTTTGCACATACAGGCGCTCAGTAAGTGCTTGCTGAATTATTAATGCTTTGGATTCTACCAAAGATAATATACATCTTCAGATATGACATTATAATTGTGCCTATCTCCTGATTCAAAGAGTAAGGGAAATTTGAAACAAAGATACTCTCAATTTAATTAATTGATTTGCTTTATACGGGAAGGCTGAATCATTACCACTGTTATATTTGTTAGAACAACTAATATTTATTACATGCATAAAATAGGCCAGGTGTGAACCAAGTATTTTTCATGCTTATATAATTAGAATATGAACCATAGTTGACTACCCAACAGATAAAAGCTACCTGAAGTTTTGCTACCATGTGTCTGAAAGAAACGCCAAAGGGAAAGTACTGTTTATCATGGAAAACAACATGTTAAACTCCTGTTTTACCCGCAGTCTTATTCTGCATATCTTATGCAGTCCTTAGAGAGGCTCCCAAAGGCATCCCCCCTGCCGCCACCTCTAAAGTCTCTCCATGTAACACCAGTAGCTTCATTCTTGTTTCCGCTTTCTCACTATGTGAAAGTCATTGTGATAGGGTTCTGTCTGTTTAGTGAAAATAGCTACCAGTGATGATATTTAGCAAGGATCTCAGCTACAGGGAACGTAATCCATTGTGCAGGCATTTCTGGGTATCTACGTCTCAAAAAACAGGCCATAGGGTCGGTGGCCACTGGCCTTCCTTTGAGAATTCAACAACGTAAAGGCCTCTGCTCTAGAGGTTTCTGGGCCTGTTTCTGGCTTTCTCTAGTGGTGGTTTCACCCTCAGCAACCACATCCACGTTTAAGGGAAGGGAAGGGAAGAAAGAGGAAACATTTGCCCAGGTAACTAATATAAAAGTCTTTCCTCAAATGCATAGTTGATGTCCAGTTACAGCTCAGTGTCCAGCACTGCTACATGGATGCTTTATAAATCGCATAACTTTTATTGGAAATTTTCACCCAACAATTGGGATGTTCTTAGCTAAAGAAAAGGGGGCTATGATATTGAGCAGGCAACTGAGTCTCCCTTACTACACCAGTGGTTTCACATGCCATGGCATTTACAGGAATGACGACTAAATGCTAAGTATGCTGTCTTCTTTCTCTTTCCCTTGTGCTCAGTTTTCTGCCTCAAGTGATCTCCTGTGATTCTCGACATAAGCCCCATCCTGGTCTGTTTGCCTGGTGTTATGGTTTGGACGTGAGGTGTCCCCCAAAAGCTCACGTGTGAGACAGTGCAAGAAAGTTCAGAGCAGAAATGATTGGGTTGTCAGAGTCTTAACCTAATCAGTGAATTGATCTCCTGATGAGATTAACTGGGTGGTGGCTGAAGTGGTAGGGGGTGGCTGGAGGAGGTGGGCATTGGGGACATGGCTTCATATCTGGCGAGTGAAGTCTGTCTCTCTCTGCTTTCTGATCATCATGTGAGCTGCTTCCCTCTGCCACACTCTTCCACCATGACATCCTGCCTCCTGGAGCCCGAGAAAGGGACCCAGCTTCCTATGCACTGAGACCTCTGAAACCATGAGCCCCCAAATCAACTTTTCCTCCTTTACAACTGTTCTGTTGGGTCATTTAGTCACAGTGGTGAAAAAGCTGACTACAACACCTGGTTTGCCCCTCACCCTTACCAGCATGCATGGCAAGACTCAGAATGCACCAGATCCGGGTCAGAGCCCCACAATTCTCCACTGCCAGGAAGAGCCAAGAGATTTGGGAAACCATCCTTCCTTTTGTTTTGTGTTTTTTTCCATCACACATGCTCACAGAATTTTTTTTTTTTTTAATAAGTGACCTAGGAACCTTAAGCGTAAAGTGCTCATTTATTAAATACCTTTCGTTAGTAGATCAGAGTTAAAATGTGGTCTTCCCCAGTGGCAAGGTGAGGTAAAGATGTGCATAATAAGACATATTAAGGTCACGCACAGTGCTTCTACACTTTGAAAATAAAAGCCTTTTGAAGTCTCTAATTAATAAGCGCTATGTTAATTAGGGCATCTCCATCTTAAAGGTTTCTTTCTTTAACGTGAGTGAATCTTTGATGTGGAGGATCAGGGGAATTCTCCTTTACTATTTTTTTATGGTAAATTCCAGTTAAGAAAAATGATTGTCTGTTACCTCACAACACATTACTCTTCAACTCTCCCTTTTTTTATAAAGCCAGGGCTACCGAGTGTCAACCGCGAAAAATGAGTTTCCTGTAATTTTCCAAAGTTGTGCCTTCTTTTTCATTCAGTTTGGATGCCACTTGATTCTCAGTGGTGGAAATAATATCATTCAAGCCTCAGGCTTCTCCTTGTACCTACAGGGAGTCTAAGAACCTCCAGTCGAATACATGAATGACCTACAGTCAATGGAAATGCACTGATAACACAGATGGGCTCCCAATTCAGATAATTGGATTTGGGTTTCATTCCTCAGACCGAAGCCCTATACAGAGTTCCAAAAATTGGGTCATTTTTTTGTGTGTCTTCCATTCATGAATCATAGTTGTGCTAACCTGCCAGGAAATATGTATTTGCTTTTTCTTTGGGATTTTAAGGTATTTTTTTTTGTTGAGTTTTGTTTGTTTGTTTGTTTTTAAGACTATCCAGCTCTTTTATTTGCCGGTTCAGCCACAGAGGTAGAACTTACCATTCAACCCCAGCCCAGCTATTGGCTGGAGGACAGCTAGATAACAAGAACTAGCTTGGAGACTTTCTGCCTGACTTTGACAGACTCCTCACCCCATTGTGAATAAAATTAAAAACTAGATGCTCTCTGAGGACATTTTCTGAAACCTTGCACCAGGAGCTACGGCATGACCAAGCACTCTTGTGGGTGCAGGAAACAGATTACGAATGCTAACATGACTAGCCTGCGAGGGCAAGGTGCTCCCAGGAAAAGGGGACATGGAAGGAATAAGAAAACTGGGAGTAATGGTTCACTTTGGGCTAGTCCATTGCAGCAGTATAAGTGTACAAGAAGATTCTGGAAAGAATAGCAATAAATAAATAAATAAACAAACAAATAAATAAATAAATCCCGCATGTAAAAGTTGCTGTAGATACGTGAAGCATGAGTCCCTGGATAGGATTCAGGCAGGACACAGTAGAAAGATTGATGAACTTCACCACAGGTCAGTGGAAATGTGCCAACTGAGGACCAGTGAGGAACACCTATGCAACGCCTATATGACCAGGCGTGGCGGTGTCTTGTCTATCAGGCTGGTATAGATGGAGAGATTCCTAAAGAACAGAAAAGTATCTTCTCACAGTTCTGGAGCTAGGAATTCCAAGACCAAGGAAGCAACAGGTTCAGATGGCCACATCCACTGCAGGGCATTGGTGCTCTGTCCTGTGTGACAGAAGCTGGAGAGCAAACTAGCCAAAGGCTGAATGCTGTCCTATATCACTCATTAGGCCCTTAGGGCTAATCCCTTCTTAACCTTTTATGCCCATGACTGTATATTTAGGACACCTGTGAAAACTTAAATTGAGCCATGTAATAGGTGTCTTATAAAATTGTAAAGGGTTTTATAGGTGTCCTGTATGTGGGATGATGGAATGGAATGTTCATTGTGAAGGCTGTCATCTCTCAGTGCTATCACAAAGGCAGCACCTGAGTGTGACAGGGAACACATTTGTACCACAGAAACTCTGTGCCCACAAAACCTCATTAACTAAGGGAGGCTGGCCTCCTGCAGATGATTATTTGCCAACAATACTTTAAAGTGACAATAATGATTTGCTGAGCTGATAACAAGTAGAGACCAAATCTACAACAAAGCAGAAAAAAAAAAAAAAACAAGCTGGGAGAGGGCAAATGGAATTAAACTGCTTTCAT
Source organism: Xerus rutilus (assembly GCA_028644305.1). Lineage (NCBI taxonomy): Eukaryota > Metazoa > Chordata > Mammalia > Rodentia > Sciuridae > Xerus > Xerus rutilus. The sequence continues at coordinate 12,310,977 of CM053416.1, read as the reverse complement.
ATTCCTGCATTGCTTGACATATGTCGAAAGCACTTATATCAAGGAGAGTATAATAAGTTAAAGATATATTTCGTCATTTCTAGAGTAAACACAAAAATGTTGGGGAATATGGTAATAGAGGTGATAAAAATAGCAAATTACATGGACTAATAACAAATATTGGATGAAGGATGTCAGTTAGCTCTTGCTGCACAAAACTTAGTGGCTTAAAACAGCCATTCACTGAATTGTTTATAATCCTTGGGTTTGGCCATGGAGTGTGGATTGCCTAAGCTGATATCTGCTGAGCTTTCTCATTAGCTACAGTTTGAGGAGAAAGTAGCTGGACCTGTGTAATATAGATTGGCCTCAAATTACCTGTGCATGCACACTACCAGGGTGTGTTGAGGGGGACTCTCTAGAGCAGGACCTGCCTGCCCTATGTGGTCTCTCATTCTCGAGACAGATATTCTACTTCTTCACAGAGTAGTCACCCGATCTACAACGAGCAACAGTAGGGTGACGTCAATACGCAAGTATTTTCAAAGTCCCTGGTAGTTAACAGTTGCTATGTTACTACTAGACATAGCAAAAATAATTTTACAAAACAATATTAAAGCTACAGATTTGCTATGATAAAAATAATACAAGCGACAGAATGCTAGTCTCAAACCACACTGCAGTGGTCGTGAGATTACCAAAGACAGCAGTCTTCCATGTCTGTGGATTCTGCACAGATGTAAGCAGCAAACTCAGAGTGGTTTATCCATTGTACCTGTGCTGAAATATACCATTGTCTTTTCTTTTCTAAACATAGCGATGATTTAAGGAGCATTTATGTTGTATTTAGGCAGTAGATGCTATCTAGAGATGATTCAAAGTTTATGGGAGGATGTGTATGCGTTATGTACAAACACAATGGCATTTTATATAAGGGGCTTGAGCCTCTGTGTATTCTGGAATCTATGGGGACCTCCTAGGGGCCCTTATGGATACTAATAAACAACCTGCTGAGAAATGAGAGCTGCCAGATGGAGGCGTTTCATATATTTTATTGTAAGGCATAGATAACAGGACCGTGGTCTTATAAGAAATGCCATACGAACTGACAAAGTAGAAAGGCAGCAGCTAAGAATTAAGAGGAGAAGGAAATGAGATGGGAAATGAAAAGGCTCACTTATGCTTGGATAGGCAGTAGGCGGAAGTAAAAGCACAGTATTAACAAATCACACAAGCAGAGGTAAAAAGAGTCTAGCACCGCTATAGAAGATGTTCATATAAAGGTCATTGCTAGAAGTGACATGGAAAGTCCACTCAAACATCTAAGGAAATTCTAAAAGCAAACAAAGGAGAATGAAATACACTATATTAGCCATGACTGAAACTGAAGCAAATAGCTAATCGCACACGTAGTCGGCACCATCATTTCTAACATAAAGCATGTAGCAGAACTGAGGCTTAACATATTAAGAACAGGAGAGGAGGCAGAAATACTCCAAATAAGACAGAGAGAAATACTGATGGAGGGAAAATTTAAAGTTCATAAAAAGAGTGCATACTTTGGTGTAAACACATCTGAACACCTACAGGAAATACATTATGTCTTAGAAAATGTAGTTTAACAAAAGAATAAAAAGGAACTACTTCCAGCCGGGCGCGGTGGCTCAAGCCTGTAATCCCAGCACTTAGGGAGGCTGAGACAGGAGAATCACGGGTTCAAAGCCAGCCTCAGCAATGGCGAGGCGCTAAGCAACTCAGTGAGACCCTGTCTCTACATAAAACACAAAATAGGGCTGGGGATGTGGCTCAGTGGTCGAGTGCCCCTGAATTCAATCCCCAGTACCAAAAAAAAAAAAGGAACTACTTCCAAAAAAGAAACAATGATTGCACTGTCATATATAAATTCTTATAGAATATAGAATATAAAATAAAACATCCAAATTCTTTTCATGCAATTATAATAATTATGGCAATTGAAACAGCAAATGATTTTATTAATTACAATAATTTTAGGTGATTAATATTTTTAGCAATTATGTTAATAGCTAAAACTTTTTTAAAAAGCATCACAAATGAAAGCTATAGAGGAAAATCACTTATGGATAATAAAGCCAAAATCCTGAGTGAAATATCAACGTCTTCATTAATACACGAAGAAATGAAATTTTTGACATAAAACCAAAGTACACAATGGCTTCTTTGGTTTTATGTCAGAAATGCAAGGATGGTTTGGTATTAGGAAATTTATTAGTATAATTTACCATACTAATAGAGCTACTGGATACATGTGGGCTTATTTCCATAGATCCTAAAAATTGTTATAAAATCAAATACACATTATTAATAAAAACTCTGGAAAAAATATGTATAATTGGATATTCCTACAACATAATCAAATATATACCTGAATACTAAACACCTTATTTAATAAGATGACACTAAAGTCTTTCCCACCAAGACCAAGGACTAAGAAAAGCTGACGACTATGTTCACTTCTGGGTAACATTTCTGTGGTGGTAGTAACCATCAAAGGCATAAGAATTAGAAAAAAAAATTATGAACATAATCTGTATTTGCAGATGCAATGATATATTTAAAGATAACAGTTATCAAGCTGGGTGTGGTGATGCACACCTGTAATCTCAGAGCTCAGGAGGCTGAGGCAGGAGGATTGTGAGTTCAAAGCCAGTCTCAGCAAAAGCAAGGTGCTAAGCAACTCAGTGACACCTTGTCTCTAAATAAAAAGACAAAATAGGGTTGGGGATGTGGCTCTTTGGTCAAGTGCTCCTGAGTTCAATCCCCAGTACAAAAAAAAAAAAAAAAAAAGAGTTATCAAGACATCTGCCACACATCATGGTAGCTATCATTAATAAAAATATATTCTTGAAAATTTCAAAGGATATTTTAAGTTTTCTTACTGCAAAAAAATGTTAAGCACATGAGATGTTGTATATGTTAATTAACTTCACATCTCTATTCTACATTATGTACATACTGCAAAATAACATGTACGTGATAAATATATATAAATTTTATCTGTCCATTTAAATATATACATGTTTTTGAAAAGATTTTGAGAAATTAATTGGAATATTTCCTAGTCACAAAATGGTCAATTGAATGGGATGATAACACAATTCTTAGTGTGAAGGGACCTGATAGCAGAAATGAGGCCATTGTGCATTTCTGTCATTTGAAAACAGATACACATTAAGGAAAAAATTTTAAAAATATATAAAGCCAAATTTGCAGAACTGAAAAGATACAGTACAATCCATAATCTTAAGAGCTTCAAATGTCCTCTCTCAACAACTGACACAAACAATTAGATAAAAAAAATGTGTAAGGACATAAAAGACTAGGGACGACATGGTTCACAAAACTGACCTGGTCCAGTTTTCCCTTAGAATCTGGGGAATGAGGTTTGCTTACAGGACTACTGATTCTGCAGATGCTTTCAAATCTTTTATAAAAAATGATATAATGTTTCCATATAACCTATGTATATCTTTCCCTGTGGTTTAAATCATCTCTAGATTATTTATAATACCTAAAACAATGGCCATGCTGTGTGAATAGTTACATAGTATTGTTTAGGGAATAATATCAGAAAATCTGCACATATTCCATACAGAATATGTGCAAAAATTTTATTTTTCCTAGTATTTTCCACTCATAGTTGACTAAATGCATGGATACAGAACAGACAAAGAGCACCAACCATATAGGTTTGTGTAGAAACTCTGCATCTAGGAACTATAGAATACATATTATTTTTGAGAGCACATAGGCCATTTAGCAAAATAAATCATATTCTTGTAAATGTGGTAATGCTCAAGAACTCTAAAAACATAGAAATCATATATAAATCATATAGTGTGTCTAAATAAGGTGTCTTGATGTCAAAGGTAGTAACAGAAAGATATGTGAAAATTTTGTAATGTTTGAAAATGAAGCAACTCATTTCTAAATAACCCACAATTCATGAGAGAAATCCCAATAAAAACTTGATAAATTTTTTGACAAGATCATGAAAAATATGATTTATCAAATTGTGCTGAATGCATATAAAGCAATACATAGAGGGATATGTATAGCCCTAAAGACTATAAATTTAAATAATTTATACTCAAAATCAAAAAGGATTTGAATTCAGGGATCTTTGATTCCAACTCATAAAACTAAAAGTGTGTACTAAACCTAAAGAGAGTAGAAAAAGGAAACATATACATATGTAAGAGCATAAACTCATGAAATAGAAAAAATAGATATATATACGTGTAGTGAATAAAAGCAACGATGCCAGAGGTCAGTTCTTTGAAAAAGATTCTCAATTGCCCTCCTCCAAGCAAGAGAGATCAGAAAGCACACATTGTACACAGGGAAAATGGAAAAGAAATTACACTCCTGCAGCTCCTGCTGACGTCAGAAAGAGTAAAAAGGTAAAAAGTTGCTGAGAAACAGCTGGAAGGAAATACTAGGGGGTAACTGAATGGGTTAATACCTCCCCTCATTTACATAGGAATCACTTGTGTGTGTGTGTCAAAGTCAAAGTTTCTCACGCCATAGAATTCACGTTTCTACTCTTTGCTGGATGCAAGTTAAGCCTCAATTATTTTTAGAAAATAGAACTACCTTGGACTACCAGATCCCATATTGTCTTATACTATATGGTGCCTCCTGCTGCTGAGTCAGGGTGACTGCTGACAGATCTCTTCTACCTCTCTTGGCTTCTTGGTTTTGCCGTCAAACCTACCCTCCTGGTCTTAGTCTGCAAATCGCTGAACTTTCCATAACCAGCACCTGATCCCCAGGCCCCAAGTCTGACCCACAGGAGCAGTCTCCCTAGGTTGCCAGTGCTGAGAGTTCTTAAGGGGTACATATTAAGTATACAGATTACCCCCAGGCATTTTCTATTCAGTAGGTCTCAGTTGGAGCCAGGAATCTTTTCTTTCTTTCTTTTCTCTACCAAATGCACCAGTGATTGTTATCTTCAGCCAAATTTGGAAGCAGTGCCCTAGGTGGGATGATTAATTACTGGTATGATTAATTACCTTATCCTGACTTGTCCTATTTCTTCACCTCCCTTTCTGACTATGTCTACCAGGTATCCTACTTATTTTCAAGACTGAAAGTTTGGAAAGAGGTCAGAGAAAATGTTCAAGATCATTTCGGTGACATTAAATGTTAAAGGGAAATCGTTGTATTGAGAAAGTCTTGCACAATCTTGTGTGTATCTTCAGTGGAGGAAGAGGTGTAACAGGAAGTTGACGTCTTTGATCATTTTAGCATTCAAAAAGAAAATTAACACGCATCTAATTTGGGCTAGGCATGTTAGAAAGCATTTAGTACATATAGTTCCCTTGGGTTTGGAGACAAAACACTGACAACCTGGTACCCCCATCTGTGTAGTATGGGGTGCCCCCCATCTGTGTATTATGGGGGTACCAGGTTGGCAGGTTATGTCTTAATGCAGATTTTTGCAACATCTGTGAGGATACTCTCCAGAACTTGCAAGCGTCTGACTTATCTCTCCAGCCTCCTCAGAAACAGAAGGAGGAAGAAAGAGAAAAAATGAATGAAGTGAACATGAACTTTGTTAGCCTTATTTTGTTGAGGATGTGGATTATTCATCTATTCAGCATCTCCTGAGCACAGACTCTGTTTAAGACTGCAATGCTATGGTTTCATGGGAGCAAATGAGAAAAACATCATTCCTTTCTTACTAGAATTCCCACTGGAATTTGTAGTCTGGGACAGAAAGGAAGACATTCTTTACTGTCATGTATCTTTTGATGTCCATGCAGCAAGGTATACTAAAGAGACTTTCAGGATACAATGTTGAGATGCTTCTTGGAGGGAAGTGACCCAGTGTAGGGGTCAGTTTAGCTTCTCCATGGCAATGAGAATGGGCCATATATTTTACCTGATTGGCACTTCCTCTTTTTTCTCAAATAAATGAGTGGCTATTTATTTATTTATTTATTTATTTTTTCCAAAGGTAACTTAGAGAACCAGAGGTTTGAATAACACATGGTAATTTAATTCTCTCCGGGACATGTCCATTAATGCACAAGGACAAATTCCAAAGCCAAATGAGTTTGCATGTCACTGTGATTTCACCACAGCAGTCCCAGCAAAGCCAGCTCATCTCTTCCTTCCGTTTTGAAACAAGAACCCCAGAGCAGTTAGCTTCTTTGCAGATAAACAATAGAAATAGGTACGACAACTTTGAAAAAGAGACAAATTCTCATACATCTAAGTAGGTGTAGTGTTATTTTTTTTCTCTTTTTTGACTCTGTTCAAGATCCGTGACTCTAGAGAACATCATAAATAGGAGAGTTGATGTGAAAGTTCTGTTTCTACATGAACCTAGAGAATAAGTGATAAAGTCAGATCTATGTGTGTGTAGATATCATATGTATATACGGCTGTATATATATATACACATATAAAACATATATATAAGTATTAATATATATAATATTATGTATATAAAACATTTCCAACTAGACACAGTACTTCTTTAAAAGTCTATGTCTACAAATAATATGCAGAAAGAAATAATGGCTTGTTAGCCTTTCTTCCCTGTGCAGTGTGTCTCTGGTTCCACTACATCAGGCTGTTTTTGAATAGGTAATCATCACATCCAAGATCTCTACATGCTTCTGATAACTGTTCCAATCAGTCAGAGTTTTTATTTTTAACTCTCACCCCCATTCAAAGAAACCTATTTCTAAACACAGTTTTTGAGAAAGCAGAAAGGTATATCCTTTTGACTGAATTAAACTTACAAAGGCCAAATTCTAGCATGCTTTAGAAGGTGGGCATGCACCTAGGAGCTTATGATGGGTGCGAAGGTCAAGTTCAATCTTACAGAGGCAAACAGCTGTGACCTGAAAGCTTCTTTGTTGTCCTGTGAGGGAATCCAAAGATTCTAAGTATATACACTAGACTGTGTTATGTGCAGCTAGTAAATTCATTTATGCACCAAGTGAAGGTTGCTGTCTTTCACATACTGTGCTAGGAAATGTGAGCATAACTAAGAATAAAACCAACTTGAGTCTTTGCCATGACCAGAGATGGGCCATAATAGACTGAGAAATAGACAATAAATAGACATAATAGACAAAGAAATGCATATTTGCATACATACATATACATTCCCACATGCACACACACACATAAGGGGTGGATATTATAGACGCCGTTCAGTGATAGAAAGGAAGGTAAGGTAAGATCTCGTGCTTGGTGCTATTTAATGCAACAACTGAAAGGAAAGAAGACAAGCCAGCCATGTGAATAACAGGGTAGAATGTCAGAGCCATTTTCCAAGATCACGAGGCAGCAGAGAGCTCTGTGGGTTTGAGCCTCCATGAGGAGAGAGTTCAGGTTGTTTGGAGTGTGGGGTGGGAATAGTAGGACCATCCAAGGTCCAGTTGGAAGGTGGCCAGGAGCCAGATCACTTGCTGCTGCTTTATTTTAAACACTGTGATGAACATAAGCTACATCGAACCTTGTTAGCTGCTGGCCATATGTAGAAGATAAAGCAAGACAAGACTGTAGTGGTGTGGGTTTCCAAAAGGTAAGAAAGATGGCATGAGGTGTATCTGGTGGGTGCATCAGTTTGAACAAAGAAGCACCATTAGGCTATGAAATGAGAGAGTTCCAGAACAGATTAGACCTTTTGGAATTGTGGGAGATGGTTAATAAAATCTATACAAGGTCACTGCCTTGGTGCCTGGTGTTGAGCTTGAAGCCAGGAGAGGAGGGGCAACCTGGATTCTCTTGACTTCTTATGTCCTTCCCCTGTGCTAATGTCGGTGACCTATCAGGTGATTGGATCATCACCATAGAGCTCAGAATTCAGAAGAGCCAGAGAAGAGGTGGGAAGCCCCAGGTATGCATGCACCCCACATCAACAGGATGAGGATGCAGTCATGAGCAGCTCCTGGGGTCGATTCTGCCAGGCTTCCTGGTGTAAAAAAGGCTACTGCTCCACTTGGAGTTCCCAGATCTCTCAGGAATGCTTTCTGTTCCAATGTGGAACCACACCAGGAAAAAGGTTTGCAGAATGTCTTTCCAGTTTAGTGAAGTTCACACAGAACAAAGCCATTGAACCAAAGATAACAACAGAAACTAGCATGGAAATCACTGACCCCCACACAGCTAAGCCTTTGGGTGGTAGTGGTTGTGTGTGAGTATGTATGTTTTGGGGAGCTGGTTTTGATAAAAAGAGAACTGATTCTTCCATAGTCTTTTCTCTCTCCTCTCATCGTACTGAGAGACAAATTTCCACGTCTACATGAACTTTTGTTTGGATAACGGCTTGTGCTGTTAATCATCTTCAATTTGAGTTTTCTGCCAGCTTTGCTTCAAGCTACGTACACTTTCAAGAAAGAGGGTTTGAAATTAAGATGGCAGATTGTGGAAGACTGCGTCTATCGCAATTGCATGATATTCAAGAGCATTGCAGGTAGATTCTTGAAGACTCTTGGAACTGGTGCCACTTAATAGTTCTGAGTGAGATTCAATAGTTTTCAAATATTCATCATAATTGATCAAAGGACTTCTTGCACAGCATAAAAATAAGGAGTGAGAGAAAAAAAAAAAACTCAGTAGTTTGGATTGAGGCAATTAAGAGATCCTGGCCATTCTCCTTTTACCTTCTATAGCCCCTTAAAGGACTGTAGGGAATTCAGCAGAGTATAAATAGGAGAGATCTCTGGCAACAATTTAGGACTCATTCTCTCCCCCTTCAAAGCAAGAAGCAGCACCTCTATTGTGGACCTCAGATAAATGCAAACATGAAGCACAGAAGCAGACCTTCTATGGAAGGTTCTGCATGCAAGCCCTGTCCCAACATCATACGGCAATATTGAATTACAGTATTCTCTTAAACATTTTGCCTCCAAAGTTTTCCTCTGTCCTATACTTTTTTTTTTACCTCCAACAACATATTACTTCTCTAAATGTCCTTTTCCCCTGAATAACAGCACCTATTAACAACCCAGTGAAAGAAATATATGCAATTAGTATAAGTTACCCTCCTAAATAAAAGTTATCATTTCTTTAGTGATTAATATATTCCAGCTACTGTGCAAAACCCTTTCATGTACTTGGGGTTTTTAGTTTCAAACCAATGCTACCAGGTAGTTGCTATTTTCTGTTTTATAGACAGAGAAATTGAGGAAAAGAAATGTAAAAACTTTTCCCAGGTCATTCCAGGCATAAATGGCAGAGTCAAGGTACATATCCTGGTCTGCTTTCTTCCTAAGAAAGGAAAGTACCAAGCGATGTGTTGTTATTCCATTAGAAATTTCAACATCGTATTCCACGGACCCAACATGCTCCAATTATTCAATAAAAAAAACCAGTTACTTTCTGGCTGTTGGTGAAGAAGAGAATCAAACTAGCTCCTCAACAAAATAGAATATTTTATATGATGTTACACCTTTTGGAAAACTATTCATTCTTCTCCTTCTCATATTTTTAAAAGCCAAAGCTTTTCTCCAGTAAGTCACCAGCAATCTTTAATTAAAATGAAATGTCGTGTGGCAGGCTATCTATACCAAAGATGCTCACAAAAACATCTCCCATCCCCCAAATTATTCCGATGGTATTATGACTTGGATGTCCCTCCACGGAAAAATGGCATCACTACAAGAATTCCATGCCAATGAGTGTGAGTGGCCTGTGAGAGAGCACTAAGTGAGACCTGCAGTGATTCCGAAACAGGTTCAAGGAAGAGGTGAACTCTCAGAGTTGCTACAGGCTCCCGAAAACGCTGGCCAACATTAGCAGCAGCCGAGAAGGAGGGCCAGGGTTCCCATCTCAAAATGGCTCTGTCTGCTTTGTCCAATTAGACTTCAAATTCATAAAGAGTAGGAAAGGAGATCTTGCTCTACCGGCTATTAAAATCCATGGTAACCAGGACTTTTTAAAAAGTCTGCAATATATGTTGCTGAAATTCTTGAAAATAGTCTGTTCTCATGCATAACTTAGCTACCCTTGCACATATTTAATTTATACTTTCAAAGTATTTCCTGGCGTTTTTGTTCCCACTCTGCAAGCCTCCTACATTGGTTTCTCACTCTACCATCTATATATTCCCTCGCCGCCAGTCACAAAGTTTTGTCCAGGTTTGCTTTTCCGGCTTCTGCAAGAAATAGGTAGAGTGAATAGATTTCTCCAAACCTGGCAGGTTTCTAAGTGACAGATTCTGCCGAAGCTCCCTTTGCCCACGGAGGATCACTGCTTGATGGCATGGCTTCACAAACATTTTTTTATACTTGTAAGAAAAGGTAAACACTAGCTCATTCCCCATCCAAATTAGGATGATATTCTAATTAACAGGTCCAAATTACCCATCTATTATTCTCTCCAGATTCGCTGCTATACTCTGCTATTTCTGAGCAAACATCAATTGTGCCAATGTCTTAAGTAGTGGCAATCTACACTGAAATGGTTCCAGCTTCCTTAATATCATCACCAAATGTCTTATTAATTAATTAATGATGCTGTGAATAATAAGCTACCAGTGTTGTTAAACCCAGGCAAAAAAGCTGCAGGTGGGCGGTAGCAGCGATCCTTCCAGATTACCAGAATATCTGCCAGCCAGCTAGAAGGAGAGGGCAAACGTTCTCCACTGAGCATTAGAAGGAAGTAAGCAGGAAAATAAAATCATAATTGAATTATTTGGAGGTGAGTTGCTCCCCAGGTTGCTCAGGTGAGCTTTGGTCACATAAAACCCACCCTGCCCGCGGACGGGTCATCTAATGAGGAGCACGGCTGTCTCCTCTCAGGTTGGTCAAACACCTGTCAGAATTGGGAGTAAATATAATTCATTGAACGGGCCACACAATGAATCGGTCTCTCAGTCTGATCTGTCAGGTTTATGATGCAGAAAGTCAAGGTGGGACAAGAAGACTGAGGACTGGGGACAAAATAGAGTTAGTAATCATAGAACAATAAAGCCATCTCGGCTGCAGCTTTTACTCGAGAGGACTGAAAGGGAGACTTATTTTTCTCCCCTGTCCTGCGGTGGAGGTGAACGCAGCCTGAGAAGACAGTCATTGTTCCAAATGATGGATGCGATTTCTCAGACTTTGTCACCATTACCGCCAGTATGATCGGGATTACTTTGTTTGCTCAGCTCTTCCTGTCGCCGTGCATCTCAGCAAACCGAGAGGTGAGCGGATCATGGGATCCATCATGCGCACGGTGGAGCCCTGGGTGGGGCCTCCAGCTCCTCCAGGCATCAATCTCCACAGCGCAGGTGATAGGGCTTCCCCTGCCGGGGCGCACGCCACCCGCAGGCTGAGCAGCACAGCGAGCATCCCCAGCTGGGCCAGCTCACTGTGATTGATGGGAGACCCCTTTGACCCTTCAAGGAATGAGCTGAGGGAAAACTAGGGAACTGGTGGGAGTCTCTCTTCTCTCTCTCTCTCTCTCTCTCTCTCTCTCTCTCTCTCTCTCTCTCTCTCTCTCTCTCTCTCTCCTTTCTGTTTCTTTTCCTTCTTTCTTTTCCCTCCCTTCCTTCCTTCCTTTTTATTTTGGTACCAGGGATTGAACCCAGGGATGATTAACCCTAGAGGCACATCCCAGCCCTTTTAAATATTTTATTTAGAGATCAAGTCTCGCTAACTTGTTTAGGTCTTTGCTACATTGCTGAGGCTCAGTTTCAATTTGTGATCCTCCTACCTCAGCCTTCCACTGAGATTACAGGCATGCACCACTGAGCAGAGCGGGTGGGTGCTTTTCAGGGTCTATAATCGTTCCTCAGTATCTACGAGATGGGTTGCAGGAACCTCTGGAGTACTCAAATCCACAGTTGCTCAAGTTTCTTATATGGCATGGTGTAATATGTGCATATAACCTATTTTCCGTCCTCCTGTGTGCTTTCAATCATCTCTAGATGGCTTATAGCACCTCATACAATGTAAATGCTTTGCAAACAGTTGAAACTATTGTTTGGGAAATCATGACGAGAACAGCAAGTCTGTGCATGCTCACTGGGCATACTGTTTTTGTCCAAAAATTTCCACCCACAATTGGTTGAATCTGCAGATGTGGAACCCACAGATACCGAGGGCCAGCTGTACTTTGTGAGAGGCACAAAGCCATCTCTGTACACATGTTATCATTCTGTTCCAACCTGGCATTCATCTTTGAAGCAAACACCATTTTTTTCTATTTTATAGATAAACTGAGGGTCAGAGATAATAAATGATTTGTCAAAGGATAATCAGTTCCTTGAAATTGAACTCTAAGCTCCAAAGAATACAAATATTTTGCCAGGTGTGATTACCATTCTGTATAAGCCCGGTGCCTGGCACACAATAGATATTTCATATTTGTTTGAATGATGCATGAATTAGCAAATATATAATTGAATAGAATAACAAACAGGCATTTATGCCCAGGGCTTTGGCTTCAAAGCTCATAATAGATCCACACTGTGTTTTATGGACTAACAAAATAGACCAAATACAACAAGAAAGGGGACACCATTAACCTATGTCCTGGGTGAAGAATTCATTAGTGGTAACCCCGTTTGATGACCTTTTTGAGATTTAGGACTTTTTTTTTTGCCTAAAACACAGCAAAATTAATGTGCACGATTCATTGGTTTTTGAATTTTCTCTTCAGCACTGTTTTCTCTGTGGCTTGCTGTTCGACATCTGGGCAGAAGAGTTGAGCTAATGTTATAAGTAAAACACTTAAATTAAAACTTCAAATATCCCCTCAACTTATAATTAAATGTACCATATGGTTCTATTTTACTGAAAGTTGGGGCCTAATTTAATGTTTTCCTTTTTCAGCAACAAATTTTATTGGCTGGTTCTCAATCATTTTTATGTCACAAAAACAATTACTACTAAGGCAATATTTTGAGATTATTAGACAGAAGCAATCTCTTACCTGGGGATAAAAATATTGTTTTCTGGTGTGGCCAGATCATTACTTAAGCTCATCTGGGAATAAAAAATAGTTGCTTAGCTTAACCCTTATTGTATTTATTGCAGAGAAGGTTCACACTTTTCTCCAAGTGACTCCATCCTACTTTCTGTTTAATTTGGATCAACTCTGAGACAAAATGCTGATTTCTCCACATTTTAACAGGGTTCAGCATCCTTCGAAGGTTTCTTAAAAATGTCCAGTAAGCAAGTTACAGATTCAAGGCCAACTTTTAGCATATGAAAAAGTTCACATCTTCATGACAGGTTTCCTCCATGAGGCAGTGGGAACGTGGAGAGTGTTAATTAATATTTGAAGAGAACGGTCTTTAAAAGAGGTGATTCTAATTTTCTATCCACCTACCCTACATGTTCAATGACTACAGTTCACTTAATCATTTTAGGAAGCCATCTGATTTTTTTTAATTGACTCATAGTTTCTAATCTCCGTATCCTCTGTACAGTTACTCCTGGTGACATTATTAGGATCAGTGTCAGTATGCTTTATTGCTTTAGGAGTCGTTCCTTTTCATTTTAAAATGTTTGTTAGGCTCTCTTTGTAGTTTTTTCGGTCAAAGAAATGTGTTCCCTTCAGTAGCACACAGTCTGAAGCAAACACTGTCAAAGAGGTAATAATTCTGAAGACAGAAGTCGGAGGAAAGGCAAAGTGACCACACCCTTAGCTCCAAGTCACTCAGCCCAGGCAAGATTCATTTAAAATGGACCCTTGAACTGCTTAATACAAACTATGAGGGAGACAGGTTGTATACTTTATCTTAAATCTACATTGAAGAATCTTATGCACAGATGTGAAACAAATGAGGTGGTCTAAAATCAGGGTACTGACCTGGGATGGTCACCAAATCATATAAGGTAAAAAAGGTGAGTTCTAGTCACCCAGTGAATGTTTTTTTCTTTCTTTTTTTTTTTTTTTGGTAGCACCAAGAATTGAACTCAGAGGTATGTAACCACTGAGTGACAACCCCAGCCCCTTTTTATTTTTTATTCAGAGACAAGTTCTTGTTAAATTGTTTAGGGCCTCATTAAATTGCTCACTTTGGCTTTGAACTTGCAATTCTCCTGCCTCAGCCTCCTGAGTAGCTGGGATTACCAGTTTGTGCCACCACACCTGGTCACCCAGTGAATGTTTAATGAGTGTTTAATATGTAACCAGTAGTGCTCTCCTTTCTGAATATTTCAGAGAATCAACAAAGTCCCTGCTATTATGGATTGTTACAATCCAATATATTAAATTTGTTATTGTGACAAAACACCCAAGGTAATCAATTTATAGAGAGGAAAGGTTGATGTTGGCTCATGCTTTCAGAGTTTTAATTCATGGTTATTTGGTACCATTGCCTTTAGTCCTGTGGCAAGGCAGTGTTTCAGACAGAGCAGATGTACAGTGTATCATGGCAGAGCAGAGAAAGCTGCTCCTCTCATGGTGGCAGAGAAGCAAAGAGACAAAGAGGAACCTGGGCTCCCAATATCCTCTTCAAGGACACACCTCCATTAACCTAACTTCCTCCCACTAGGCTCCACCTCTTAAAAGTTCCACTACTTCCCATTAGTACCATAGGCTGGTAACAAAGCCTTTAACACATGGACCCTTTTGGGACACTTACTCAAACTGTGACATCCAATTTATGTTTAAAATAAAAAGAATAAAAAAGTTTATGTTAGTTACATAAAAGTATGCTCAGATAACTGAATAGAAATGGTCTTCAAAGGATGCCAATCATAGCCCAAGGTTAGCTTCCGGGGGGCAAAATAAGAATGAGACATTGGTGAAGGGACCTTTGCTGGTATTTGAGTTTTATTTATTATTGATGTATTGTTAAAATATTGAGAAATGAGAATGCATTTTTGACTGAGTTGTGCTTGAAAATAAAATACTAAAGATAAAAGCAAAGCAAAAACAAAAAAAAGATGAGCAGAGAGGAGACATGTCACACATGAGGGACAATTTGAATAGGAACAGAAACCAGACAGAAATCAGAGCTGACACCTCATCAGAGTATACAAGAAATATGTCCACAGACCTCCCATGCTCCCCACCTTGGCCAACATAGTTATGTTTCCCCTGAATCCTGATTCACATGCAAGCCACAGTGGGTACATTTACACCTCACTTGCTGGACCTTGGGAAAAAGAAAAAGAGACAGACTCATGTTGAAGGAGACTAGAGAAGCCGAGAGAAAGAGGATGTACACAGCGAAACTGAGACGTAGTCCTTTGGCTGTTGACCTGATTTGGGGCTGGAGAAACTACTGGCTTTCCACATCAACCACATAAAGGATGATAAGAACAATTCAGGTTTGAACTTGCAAACTGACAAATTAATACATACATATCAGGGATCACTGTGGCATAGTGAATTTGTAAATTTTGCAAATGCCAGATGACATGTCCATTCAAAAAAAGGAAGAAAAAAGGAGACAGATTGTATCTGGAAAATACCTCTGTAACTGAAAGCTTGGTCCCTGTCCCCAATGCCAATCAATGCCAATTTATAATGAGGACATGGTTTTGAGAAAAAGGAAAATGAAGGTTTATTACTTTGCTAGCAAAGGAGAAACACAGGGGACTCCTGTCCCAAAGGCTGTGACTCTCCGCATCAGGAGGGACGGAGAATTTTTAAAGGAATTCATTCCAGGTGTGCTCTGGTAGGGGGTCCCAGGGAGCCCTGCTGGCCTGTTAGGATTCACTTGTTAATTTGGGAGGTATTTGCTTCCCAGATCCTCAGCAGGCCTCTCCTTCCTGTAGAGGGTGTGCTCCAGGGCAGTTAATCACGGGAGGAAAAGATAACACTGGCTCCTAATCTTGTTAGGGAGGGGGAGAGGGGAGGAGAGAGAAGAAAACTTTTGGTGAAAGGACCACTGTTCCACCTCTACTGCCAGGATTCTAGAAGGCTCCTGCAGGTCCTTGCCAGTGAGGTGGAAGTGAGCTTGCAAGTGCAGGAAAAGAGTAGATGAAATGAAAGGGATAAAATGGAAACCCTCACCATCCCCGCGGACCACATCGGGGCACCATGCCATGCCTGGAAACACCTTTCCGTGGTGTGGGAAGCGAAGCTGCTGCATGCCATGATCTTCACTTTCCCGCTTTTGTTTTGGCATTGAGAGAATCAGAGAGCAGACCACTGAGTGACACCCCAAATCCTGGCAAGTTTATTTCTAAGTAGCTTATATTTTGGAATTGAAAGGACTAGAATAGAAGACAAATATGATCTTTCTTTGTATGTGGTCTTATAACTGGTTATTATTTTTATGTGAGAAAGCTGTTTCTGTATTAATTTTTGTGATGTCATTTCTTAAAATCATGCATCAAAACTGCTCATTTAGGGTGGGCCATGCAATGCTTTCATACATATATCCGTTGTGTAATGTTCTAATCAAACATTTATTCTCCAACTTTTGCCATTTCTCTGTGATGAAAGCATTAGAAATCCTTCTTTTAGCTTTTTTTTTTTTTTTTTTTTTGGTACTGGGACTGAACTCAGGGGTAGTCAACCCCTGAGCCACATCCCCAGCCCTATTTTGTGTTTTATGTTGAGACAAGGTCTCACTGAGTTGCTTAGCACCTCGCTGTTGCTGAGGCTGGCTTTGAACTCGTGATTCTCCTGCCTCAGCCTCCCAAAGTGCTGGGATTACTGGCTGCTTCTTTTAGCTTTTTAAAAATATATAGCACAGCCAGATGCAATGGTGCCTTCCTGTCATCCTGGTGGCTCAGGAGGCTGAGGCAGGAGAATCGCCAAGTTCAAAGCCAGCTCCAGAAACTTAGGGAGGGGGGCTGGGGTCATGGCGCAGTGGTAGCATGCTGGCCTAGAATGCGTGAGGCACTGGGTTCAATCCTCAGCACCACATAAAAATAAAATAAAGATATTCTGTCCACCTACAACTAAAAAATAAATATTAAAAAAAAAAAAAAAAAGAACTTAGGGAGGTCCTAAGCACTTCGGCGCGACTCTGTCTCTCCATATATTATAAAAAAAGTGCTGAGGGTATAGTTCAGTGGTTAAGCACCCCTGGGTTCAATCCCTGGTACCACACATACACACACACACGCACACACACAATATATATATATATCACAGTATGAGATATCTTTACTATTTTATTTTCAAGCACAACTAAATAAAAAATACACCTGTATAGATATCACTGTATGATTATCTACCCTGCTGTGTGACTGAACACCACAGATGACTATCTAACTGTAACTTAGCTGACCAGCCTTTTCCCATTCTTCTCCCCCCTCGACCCTCCAGCCCCTGCTAACCACTGTTCTCTTCTCTTCTATGAGATCAACATCTTTAAATGCCACATATAAGTGACATCATGCAGCTCTTGTTTTTCTGTGTGGCTTCTGTCCCCTGGCATGGTGACCATCATTTCCATCCATGTTGCAAATGACAGGATTTCATCCTTTCTTACTAACTGCTGTTTCACAGTGCTACTGAATGCTTTCCTTGCTTCTGACTCTCTTGCAGTTTCTAGGTAAATTATTAGATATACGGATGAGAGTTTTTTGAGAGGTAAAATCCAGTACTAGAGAATATAGTTAACAATTTAACAGACAAAAAGAAAACTGGGAATGAAGTGATCTTGCCTTTTCTTTCCAGGGATTGTGTCTTAAAATGACCAGCTCCGAATGTGGAAATACTTGGTCAGATTTCAATCCCACCCCCCCACTTTTTAGTAGAAAAGCTTGCTTTGAAAGCAAAGTCAGTTTAACAGAAATTGAAAACTGAGCTCTGAAGTTGAAATTTGGTTTTAATAAAATGGAAATCTGTAGTTCTTAGAACAAAGAGAAATGCATAGAGTGAAAGATCAGGTGGATTCGGAATCCATAAGATTCCTGCTGATGAATGAAGAACTCTTCCCAACAGGCCCAGGGGCTGTGCCTGGAACCTCTGCCATGTGTCATGGAATGGCTTCTTCATAGTTAGGTAACCAGCCTCCAGGTTCATTTCAGTGTGCTTTTGAAAGCAGGAACACTGGACAGACCTGGAAGGAAGAAGGTCAACTTCATAAAGCCAGCCTAGACCACAGAACACAATGGTCTACTCTAAGAATGAAGTTACTCCTCTATGTTGGGAAGAGCTTTGTATAAATATCCAAAGTAGAATATATTCATAGTTGTCCTGTGTCAAAATAAAGGTATTTTAATTATTTCTTAAAGGCTCAAAGCTTATCCCATTTACTAATTTGCCCTTATAAGAATTGAGGACTTGTGTTTATTTACACAATTACTATAGGTGCATTTTAATTTGGGGGTAATTTTAAGAGATTTTTTTTTCTTGACATTTTCAAAGTGATTGATTGATTTTACAATATTACCCTATATGTATGGTATGGAAAATCAGTAAAATGGAAACAAAAAACACATTTTAAAAGATAATTGAGAATGTTGGATAATTGGCTGTTATTAATAGTTAAATGCTCATTCATTATATTATCAAAACTGGTGCTTATTAAAGGAATAGAAATGTTGAAAACATTACTTATTTCCTCCTTTGGTCCTTGGAGTCGCTCCATGCCGTTCCCAGAACACAAGTCAATTATTTACCACTAAATGTATTTTCAAATATGCAGTACCTGCTCATATTTTTTTATTCACTTTAGCGGTCCTAACAATTTGACAAGTTGCCAACCACACATTGTAGATGAGCTTAGACAATCAGATCTATCATGCACTTTGTTAGTATATGAAATGTAGACCCAAAGGCCCATGATTACCAATGGTGGGAGAACCACAGCCATGCGCCATTTTGAGCAGCTGGAATATTCCATTGTAATTCCTCTGTGGCCCAGTAGTCTCATTTTCCTTCCCATTCCAGATCAGAGTTCAGGTCATTAGTATATAAACACCTTCCAAGGTACACTTTCTCCTAATCATTAAACATTGCTCACCTTACATACCTTCCTGTAACTAATACTTTTCTCACAAAAATCTCCACAATAATTTTTCAAGTGGTTTGAATCCTCCTCCTTTTTACTTTCTTCTGGTTCTCTTGGTAGAGGAAAAGCTTTATAGCAAGTGAGAAATGACAAGTTGGATAAATTATTGAAAGGCCCTTAGAATTTGATGGTATAAGACCTAAAGAAAAGAGATCTCTGTAGTATTATAATAGAAACAATCAGAGTTATGCCACTTGCAAGAAAATGACAATAAGCCAAATATTTTTGAATATTTCTTTCTGAGACTTGACAGAATATTAATGGGATATTTCATTTCATTTGTTTAAAAAAATCAGTGCATTAAGCATTAAAATTTCCTCTTCATCTACTAAAATGTCTCAATAGCAATGATAATATTATTGCTCTTAATGTAAAGTAGAATTTTAAAGCACTTCATCTTTGCTTTTATACAAGATAATTTCACCATTAATGAAGAAAGTGACTCAGAAAATAAAACCCATTACATTTCCTTGATTTGACTGTGTTATTTAGAGTAGCAATAAATATTTGTAGCAAATCATAAAACAGATTGTCTATGTTAAAAAAATTCTCTTGAAATAATATTGAACTAAGCTGCGTATCTTCATTTTGAATTACGCTAAAGCATCGGGCAATTTCCTCAAAACTCAGAGCTTTTCTCAAATGAGAAAATTCACTTCAGGTATCTGCTCATTAAAATTGTCAAAGAATCTTTCAAATTTCTATTTCAGCTACCCCAGACACCCAGACAAAAAGTACACAATACAAAATAAACACGTCAAACTATGACAGGTGACCTGCGTTTGACAATTTTCCTTTCATGCAAGGTCTTCTGATTAAATTTAATCATGAGCTGGTAATTTTGTCAAGGGAAGGTTTGTGCCTGATTGTATTTAAGTATCAGATACTTTCCCCTTTAGAAAGACACACAAAGATTTTTTTTTAATAATGGGTTTCCATACTTAAAGTGGATTAGCTCATCCAAAGGGCAGACTTGCTGTAGAGTCACTTTTTTTAGGGGCCACTTTTGCATTGTGATCTTTTGAATTAAGCAAGCATATATTATTAAAAATCACTTCCTCTGTGTAGCATCCTATAATAAGTACGGCTAGAAAGGAGGAAAATCTCCAATAATGCACAAGACTTAGCACTGGTACCAGCACAAAGAATGTTTTAAAAAGGAGATGGTTCTAAGAAGGATAACAATGGTTGCCCAGTCAGTTCTCCTTAATCAAATAGAATTTCCAAATGCAAATTCAGTTTCCATCAGGCAGCAGGTATGCTTAGCTGTGTGCAAGGACCCTGCTAGCTCTCCAGCTTGTTAGCTAACTTTCTTGGAATTAAGACATTGTCAGAGAAACACATCTGTACCTTTCAGATGTCATTTGTTATGTATTCTGCTAGAAACATCAGTGTTTCCCACGACACATGGAACAAAGGTGTTGATACAGTGGCGGAGATGATGGGCGCAACATGGCTTATTGAGCACCTACTGTGTTCTGGGAACACGGTGATCCCTTTCCAATTAAGCTCCCCGGCAACCTGGAATCTCTCTACTGCTAATTAACTGCTTGAAATTAAAAATACAGCAGCTCGCAGAGGACGTCCCGTGGTGGTTAGCTTGGTTCACTTCAAGTCAGTGAACATTGGAAGAGAGGGAGATTTCATTGAAATAATACATTCCAGTTTTTATGGGGTTGCAAGCCCTGTCATTTGATAAAGCCACTTTGGGGTGGGGTGAGGATGTGAATTGGATGAAGTTGAGGAATGCAGCTGTTTGCATTAGGGGGCTGAAGACTATTTGAATAAATTATTGATATTGTTTCTGATCAAATGGGGGTGATGATTGTAACAGGCAGCTGGAAGCTTTCCAGGGCTCTTATCTCATATACTTTCCCATGTCCAAATCTAGTTGCTATCTAGTGTTTCCCCTTAATATCTTGCAATAGGTCTTTCTCTTGTTTTCCAGCAGTTATGTTTTGTCCTAGTGTGTGTATGATCTAAGCATCAAATTTATGAATTGAGCCCATTTCCTTATTAACTCCTTAATTAAATCATCACGAAGCATGCTATTTTCCTGGGAGAATAAGATCTATTCCTCAGTCTTTCTCCTGGACATTCTGAATTTCTGAAATAGCCACTTCCTTGATATTTCCAAAGTTGCTTTTTTTTTCCCCCCTAAATTTCCTTGCTTAAGGAATTTCGTAATGACCCATCCAATACTTGCTCTGGAGAGGACGATGTGGTAACAAGGTCACTTCCTTGATGTGTTATGTATTCTGCTGGAAACACAGTCAAGAACCTTCCTCCTTTTAGTGAGTGCTACTTTATGCTGAATTGCATACCTTGGAAGTAATTTTCCCACAGGCTGGTTTTTGATAGTGTTCTGTGTGGGGTGTAGTGATTCTCCTATTCAGCATGCATGCTAAGCCTCTTTGCACTGTGTTATAAATACACTCATTGCTTCTTGGTCCAATGACTAAGGACAACAAATCCGTGGCACCCCTGAAGCCTCTATTTTCAATTCAGAGAAAGAATGGCCAAAGCGAAATTAGATGATAATACAAGATATTATAGTATTTTCACATAGAGTCCTATGAGTGCTGGAGGGCTATTGTCTTGTGCACCCAGAGAAAGAAGGACAGGGTGTGAGAATTTAGTAGCAGACTTATTAGAAGCAAGTCAAAGAAACTCCCACAACATGGGAGGGGTCCCAAAGAGAGTGCCATCCCAGGCTCTCTGTCGAGGGGTTTTTATACTGTTTCATGAGGAATATAACCTTTCATTGGAGGGTCTCTCTTCATTGTTCTACTTTCCTGACTCAATTGTGTGTGACTTTAATTTCTCATTCCCCTAACCGGAGCTCAGTGTGTTTGTTAACCTGAGTTTTTCCTAATTTGATCCTTAAAACAATTGCTTGGGTTCACATCTCCTTGTCGTCGGCTAATGTTGGGGAACTCCAACAAGCCTGGGACAATGACAATGTGTGAGCTCCCAGGTATGCCGGGCCTTCCAGTCACACAGATGAAACCAAACAGAAAGCAAGCTCTAGTGTGAGTTTTAATCTGGGGTCATGGGGTTCCAGTCTCCCAAGTCTCCATGGCTCTCTCATGTCTCAGTGGTTCATTTCATTTCCAAAAGAAAGATGAGATAATTTGTTAATTTGTTTTGTGTGAAACTGAAAGGCGATCAGAGTGAGCCTTCTGATGTCCCTTGTTTTTAGTTATGGGGTTTCATCATCAATTTTAGAGGTCACGTAGTTAAGCAGTGAACTCCCATTGCTTTGCTCTAGGAAGCTGCCTGGGTGCAGTGCTTTGAGAGTGCTCAGTGTTGCTCACACTTTGCAGAAACTTGGAGGTAGCTCAAACCAGTGGAAACCACAGGCCTTTCACTTGGGTCTGCATGACCATCCTGTGGATGACCATTTTATTTAATTTTATTTTATTTTTGGTACCAGAGATTGAACTCAAGGGCACTCGACCACTGAGCCACATCCCCAGCCGTATTTTGTGTTTTATGTAGAGACAGGGTCTCACTGAGTTGCTTAGCACCTTGCCCTTGCTGAGGCTGGCTTTGAACTCACGATTCTCCTGTCTCAGCCTCCCAAAGTGCTGGGATTACAGGTGTGCACCTGGCTTGGATGACCATTTTATATCAAAGGACTAAAACTCCACCCTCAAAGCTCAAGAAGACCCTTTGCTGGACAGGCATGCTCTGAGAGTTGCATGAGAGTCTGTGTGTGTGCAGAGTTGGGTGCACACACACAGATGATTCACATGGTTCCCATGCACTAATTATTCTACTGCAATTAATTTCCCCACACCTCACACCGCCTGCCTCCTTATCCACAAATACCCGTGAACTCTAACCTCAGGGAGGCAGATGAAACACCCCTTCTTCCTCTCCACAGGGTTGGTCCCCTAGGGAGTAAAGCCTTCCTCTCTTGGAAGCCCTGCCATTTCAGGGATTGGTATTCCACCTCCTGTGCGTAACATCTCTGGTTCACTAACAGTTGGTTTTAGACTCTTTTTTCTTTAACTTTATTTACATGAACCTAATTGCTGAGCCCACTTACAAACAGACAAAAATAACCTTGAAACAAATCAGGTCACTTTAGGGAGAAAAGTGGGACATAAACTCAACATAGATAAATTCTGTGCTAATATAATACAATCTCTTTGTGTCCTACATTCATAGAATTGGCTTGTTTTTTTTTAATGTGTACAAGTCTAGAAAAGTAGAGATGTCTTCAATGATGGAGATGTTCTATGTTTTCACAGTCCAATGCAGTCATCACCAAGCACAAATGGCTTCCAATGTGGCCTGTGTAAATGAGGAACTAAATTATTAATTTTACTTGATTTTAATCTGTTTAAATTTAGATGGCCTTGTGTTGCTCTTGGCTGCTCCATTGAGCAGCAAGGATCTAGAATATGGACATAAAATGGGTGAATCTGAAATCATTATCTAAATTATAGATTTCAGAGGTCTGTTTTTCTTGTGAATGGGGCATTCTCTCAATAACCCTTTAATATAATGGTAAAGCTCTCTTTAAGTGTCACTATGTTTCTTTTAAAAAGGGTGAAAATGTTTCTTTAAAAAAGAGTGAAAATGGTGGCACACACCTGTAATCCCAGCACTTAGGGAGGCTGAGGCAGGAGGATCGTGAGTTCAAAGCCAGCCTCAGCAAAAGCGAGGCACTAAGCAACTCAGTGAGACCCTGTCTCTAAATAAAATACAAAATAGGGCTGGAGATGTGGCCAGTGGTTGAGTGCCCCTGAGTTCAATCTCCAGTATCCTCCCCCCCACCAAAAAAGGTTGAAAGCACATACATTTATAATCTCAGAGCTTGATTATGCCATGAAATTCTCATGGTAAATCTCAAAAGTAAGTATTCCTTTATCTTTGCCAAAAGGCAAAATTTCAACAACGTAAATATCTAAATTGCCGTTAGTGTTGATTGTAGAATTAGGCAATGCTTAATTCTATAAAAGTGGGTAAGTGTTTTGATGAGCTGAGCCGAGGAGACTGGTTTTATGAAGAAAGACTAGAGAAAGATGAAAGAAAGCTGAAACAAGAACAAGAAGCAGCAGAGGTCATTTCAAATTGACTTTTCTTGAAGGCAGAGACAGGGAGACAGAACTGGGGGGAAAGACTTGATTGATTGCTATGAGGATGTCATTTCCATGAAGGTGGAAGGCAGAGGGAACTTCAGTAACAAGCCAGCTGAAGTCACTCTTCCATCTCTCCTCTGGTCTCTTGGAAGTTCAGATTCTCAGTTTCCGTCTGATATGGTGAAACGGTAGCACAAATAACTCCATTTTGATTCTTAGTTCAGTCTGTTAGAACCCACTGCCAGTGTCTAGTCTAAAACAATGGCCTTTTGTAAGTTTTGTCTAATAAACTTATATCACAACCAAGGAAATGATGGCTTCCAAAAGCGATTTTCTGAAAATCATGCAGCTACAACATAGGAGAACCCATTGGGACTCCATATACATCTTATTCTACTTTGTAAGATCTTAACAAATCTAACAATTTTACTGCCACCTATGTTCCAGACTTTTCTTTTTAGACTATCAATACAACAGAAATAAATTAAAACCAGCTTCCCCTGACACTATAGTGAGGAAACATGTAAATAGTAGCTCTAGCTCCTTTATACTAAATGCATCAGAAGGTCTAGACACAAACTTAGCAGGTATTCTCACACACTTAAAAGTTTAAAAATTAAACATGTCTTGGAATTTCATTCTTTAAAAATCTCTGATGAACAAACACCATTGACTTAAACAGTATCTGCATCTTAAGCAAATTGACAACAGTTATGAAGATGCCTTCCACTTAGCAGGATAGTATCCAGTTCCATCCATTTATCAACAAATGCCATAATGTTCATTCTTCTTCATGGCTGAGTAATATTCCTTTGTTTATATAGACCATGTTTTCTTTATCTTTATTTCTTTATCATCTGTTGAAGGGCACCTAGGTTGGTTCCATAGCTTTGCTATTGCAAATTGAGCTGCTATAAACATTAATGTGGCTGTGTCACTGTAGTATTCTGGTTTTAAATTCTTTGAGTATATCTCGATGAGTAGGATAACTGGGTCAAATGGTGGTTCCATTCCAAGTTTTCTGGGGAAATCTCCATACTGCTTTCCATAGTAGTTGCAGGTTCAAAAAAAAGATTAAATGTTCTTTCCGATATATGGATGTTAACATACAGTAAGGCAGGGACAGAAAGAATAGATGTTCACTGGATTAGACAAAGGGGAATGAAAGGAAGTGAGGGGGGATGGAAACAGGAAAGGCGGTGGAATAATGGGACCAAACTTTTCTATGTCGTATATAAATGCATGAACATCATGCACAACCACAAGAATGGGATTCTAGTTAAAATAAGTTATACAACACGTATGTATAATATATCAAAATGCACTGTTATATATAATTAAAAAGAACAACTAAAAATTAAAATATATACCATTATATATAACTAGAAAGAACAAATAAAATTAAAATTTAAAAGAAAAGTTGCATTCCAGAAAACTTGCTTAGACACCTGAACAAGTGCCCTCGTGAGGACTTAGATACTGAATACAACTTGAGAGTCTGGAAGAATTTAATTTAAAATGTGTATACTATTTTATCTAAAATGTGATTTTGAAATTTGTTTTGTAACTAATACTTAAAACATCTTAACTATTAAAGTTAAATCATCAATTTAAAAAAAAAACCCTTCAATTTAAAACAATTAAACCTGCTTGATTTTGAAAGATTTAGAACTATCGGTTATGTACTTGCATGAGCTGAGCTGGTCAGAAGATAGGGAAAACACTCTTACTGCTCAAAGCACAAAGGCTCAGGTCTGCAGAGGCTGGCACGCATTAAGTCACACAGCTGTGTTAGTGACAAGTAACAATCCTTAGTGGCCCAGGGCTCTGCTACTCAAGGTGTGGTCTGCAGCATAACAGCCTCACATCAACCGGCAGCTTGTTAGGAATCACAGAATCTCAGATCCTACTGGACACCCACAGAATCAGAATCGACGGTTTAATGAGATTCCCAGTGGAGTTGATAGGCACTGAGGTCCCCGGCTATGCCTTCTGGAATGACTTCTAAGATGCCTCAAAGTGGGAACTGGACACAAAGCCTGGGTCCGTACAGGGTACAGAGGAAGGTCAGATATTCAAGCAAACGCTAAAAATCCCAGAAGGCCAGATCCACAGGGAAAAGAGGAACCAGAAAATGTCCCCATTTAAACAGAGATGCTAGTGCAGCATGGTCTGGGAGGATGAGGAGTCTTTCTTAAAGTTTCACAGCAAAAGAAAACGCTGATGAAGCTGGGCACAGTGGTGGACACCTGTCATCCCAGCACTTTGGGAGGCTGAGACAGGAGGATGGCGAGTTCAAAGCTAGCCTCAGCAATGGCGAGGCGCTAAGCAACTCAGTGAGACCCTGTCTCTACATAAAACACAAAATAGGGCCGGGGATGTGGCTCAGTGGTCGAGTGCCCCTGAGTTCAACCCCCAGTACCAAAAAGAAAGAAAGAAAGAAAGAAAATAATCAAAAAAACAACCAAACCAGAATAATCAGCAGAAACAGTGAACAGCAGAATCACATATGTTAAGAGCAATGGCATTAAAATCTTAGTAATGTGAAAGATGTTTAAAAAAAGAAAAAGAAAAAAATAATTGAAGTAAAAATGTCAGTAGCAATAGTAGCGGAAAGATATGCTGGCTACTAATACATATATATTGTTCAATTCCAGCAAGTTTAAGAGGAAACTTATTTTTAAAACTGTTTTAGTCAGCTATTTTACTGCTGTGTTACAGTTTCAGAGGTCTTAGTCCATAGAAGGCTGGCCCCATTCCTCAGGGCTCCAAATGAACATCATGGTGGAAGAGTGTGGCAGAGGGAAGCAGCTCACAGGATGATCAGCAGAGAGAAAGGTCTCTACTTGCTACATATAAATACATACTCCAAAGCCATGACCCCAATGCCCACCTCCTCCAGCCACACCCTACCAGGCCACAGTTACCACTCAGTGATTAATTCACTGATTGGGTTAAGGCTCTCATAACCCAATCATTTGCCCTCTGAACCTTCTTGGATTGTCTCACACATGAGCTTTTGGGGGACACTTTACATCCAAACCATAACAAAAACTTTCTTTCAGAGGGCAGAGCAAGATTGCAGCGAGGTAAGATTTGTCACTGACACAGAAGCTGAAAAGATATTTATGCATCAAGTTAAGTTCACAGGCACCAAGGACACCAGATGAGAAACCACAGCATCTGTGTTTAGCATAAGGGAACAAAGGTACATATTGAAGAAAGCAGAAAGGAAAGAGTTAACCAAGTCTCCCCTCTGCCAATTCCAAGCAATAGAGTTTGAAGCAAGAGGTCTCTCACTTGGGAAACGAAGAGAAAATTAAGTACCAGTCATTTCATGGTGAAACCCAGTAACCGCAGACCAATGCTCTGGAATGGCATTAGACCAGGCAAATGATTATAACCATGGCAGCCTCCTTCCCAGCTGGAAAACAGGGCACAAAAGCTAGTGCCTGGGTTTGGATCAGACCTATGCCAGACCTAGCATGGTGAAACTCAGCAGCTGGTAGAAACTAAAGCCCCCTGTGTGCAGGCCAGGACAGAGCTCACAGAAGGAGTATCTGGACCATACCTGAGTCCTGGCTGAGATTTGTGCACCTGTGGGATGGTCTTATATTTTTATCTGTGGTACAGGCCTCTGTGTGCCTCTGACAATACATAGATTCCTATAGCTGCAAGACTTGGATGTGACCCAGCTTGGTGTCAGCCCAAATGATCAAGAGACTATCTCCACTACTGGTCCCTCAACCTTGGACAGCATAGCTCTAGCTAGGTCAGTGATGGATGATGGTGCTCTATAAGTGCCCCAGTACCAGGCAAGGATTTGCATCCCCGTTGAAGAGACATGTTTGAGCCCGTATCACATCCAGCTGCAGTATAGGCCTCGGTGTATCCCTGAGACTTTGAAGGTCCTTGGGAGCAGGATTGAAATTCAGGGATGACCCAGCTTAGTGCCAGCCCAAGTGGCCAAAGAACTGCCTTCCCCAATATGACCCCAACCCTGGGCAGCAGAGTGTAGTGCAAGACCCCATTTGCTGGGAACAGGCACGATAAGCCTAAGGCTTTGCCCTAGAACTTACTGTGGACTGGTGAGACTCAACACTGGGAAGTTTCTAAACTTCCATTGTCAGGCATGCTTGCTGTCTCTGGAGCAGCTCTATTGCCAGGAGAAGCCACATCCCCAGCCTATCTATTTCTATTTGGCATCCCCTGTGGCTTCTTGCAGTGGTCTTGAGTTATGAGTCCAACTCAGAAATTAATGGCAGATTGTAGCATTGACATTGGTCCTACCTCAGTGTTTTCCTCGTCTTGGCAATCTGTGGGTTCAGAGCATGATATATCTTGGTAGTATTGGAGGCCACAGATGTGACACATGAGGCTGGGGCTACTCTATCCATGTCAATTATGCTTAGAAATGGGCAAAATCCTTCAGGGCCTGATTATAGGCTTTTAACTGTAGACCAGGAATCTGGGCCTCTCCCAAACCTAGGAATAAGCTTTTGGGGACAGAATATTCTATTTAGGTGCTGTCCTGGGTCATTCTTATCAATATACAGTGTATTTGAGATAGACCTGGGTTTGGACTGCCCTCTAGTACTGAAAGAGGAACGATACACCAAAAACAGACTCCTAACAAACATGGACCTGGGTGCCATTTAGCACTGAAACAGTGGAAGTGACTACAGGCTCAAAGGGGGGAAAATAGCCCAATTAGAATTTCTGGAAAGACAAGAACAAAGGCAGGTTGGAAAGACAGGAATAATGAATCTTTCAAGGACTGGATGGCATCACATGCCAACAAGTATCAAAAGCTTTCACAAAACCATAACATTACCTCTCAAAAATGGGATCAGAAACTGACTCAGAGGATTTAAAATAGCTGTTTTAAGGAAACTCAATGAGCTTTGAGAAAACAGAGGCATTTTAATACGCTAACGGAGAAGTTTGACAGATGGACAGAATTTTAAAAAAAATCTTGAGCTGAAAAGTACAATCAGCAAAATTAGTAATGTGACAGAAGAAATCAGAAGAGAACAAACAAAAGAATTAATGGGCTGGGAGATAGCCTATTTGAACTTATAAAGTTGGAGGAGAAAAAAAGAAAATATATATGTAACGGAGACAGGTGAAGAAAGCTCACAGGAATTTGGAATAATATTAAAATAGCCCATATTTGGGCTATTGGGGTTCAAGAAAGATTTGAAAATATGAAAGAATAAAAAAAAAAGCTTAGTGAAAAAAATAATAACAAAAAACTTTCAAAACTACAGAACAATATACATATTCAGGTAAAGAAGATGAAAGCTGGGGCTGGGGCTGGGGCTGTAGCTCAGTGGTGGAGCACTTGCCTAGCATGGGTGAGACACTGGGTTCGATCCTCAGCACCACATATAAATAATAAGTGAATAAAATAAAGATCCATCAACAACTAAAAAAAAAATTAAAAAAAAAGATGAAAGCTCACCAGTTAAATGGATTACATCTTTTTTAAAAA
Source organism: Xerus rutilus (assembly GCA_028644305.1). Classification (NCBI taxonomy): domain Eukaryota; kingdom Metazoa; phylum Chordata; class Mammalia; order Rodentia; family Sciuridae; genus Xerus; species Xerus rutilus. The sequence goes on along the minus strand of CM053416.1, from coordinate 12,281,489 downwards.
CATGGTATCTTTTTTTAATATTTTTATTTTGTTTATCAATATTTATATGTGGTGCTGGGGATCGAACCCAGTGCCTCATGCATGCTAGGCAAGCGCTCTGCCACTGAGCCATAACCCCAGCCCATAAATTACATTTTGAAAGCAATAAATTCAGATGATTGATTTGTTCTTGTCCTGTTTTTGCCTACCTGTGAGCCTATTTTTTCACTGGAAAGCTCTCACGCTCTTCTGATCCAAAGTAGAAATAATCAAAATATTTGAAGTCTTATCTAATCTGTTACAGGAAGACACTATATTTCAGGACAGGAACTACGTTTAAATAGATTTCTTCATAATATCTAAAAATGTACTGTGGACGTAGTAGGTGATGGGTAAACTCGCGCTGGTGACTCAATTTAATTCCAAGCATAGGAACATTTATCCATATATTATTATTATTATACTAAATTAATTTAATACTAGAAAGACTGAGAATCAAACATAAGCCCTTACAGTTATCGGATATATACAATAGGGCTGGGGTTGTGGCTCAGTGGTAGAGTGCTTGCCTAGCATGTATGAGGCACTGGGTTTGATCCCCAGCATCACATTAAAAAAAAATACAAATGTACACATTAAAACTTGATTTTGATGGGCTTGCTTAGTAAGGTTGAATCTGGCAAGTTAATTTTATCCACAGAAATGATAAATAACAACTGTTTAGATCATGTTTGTTTACCTTTTGGGATGGTTGAGCTATTCTAAATTTTTCTTATACATACATCCTAAGGGATTTAAGGCAGAATCTTAGCAAAAAAGAAAACTCCTTATAATCAAAGTATGCCAAGATCCATTGTTTCTTGCAAATCAAAGTCGTAGACCTACTAAGGAGTTGGAGTCAAAGGAAAGTGAGTCACATGTTCATTACTAACAAACTGGGTAGCACAAGTATTGTCAGTTGATCGATTGTGTATCTTCTTCTGTGAAGTTTGTGTTCAGCTCTTTGACCCATTTATTGATTGGGTTGTTAGTTTTTTTGGTGATAAGTTTTTTGAGTTCTTTATATATCCTGGAGATTAGTGCTCTATCAGATGTGTGTTTTGCAAAGCTTTGTTCCCAGAATGTTAGCTCTCTGTTCACTTCATTGATTATTTCTTTTCCTGAGAAGAAGCTTTTTAGTTTGAATCCATCTATTTGTTGATTCTTGATTTTACTTCTTGTGCTATAGCAGTCTTATTAAGGAAGTATGGTCCTAATCCGACATAATGAAGATTTGGGCCTATTTTTTCTTCTATTAGGTGTTGGGTCTCTGGTCTGATTCCTAGTTGAATTTGGTGCATGGTGAGAGATAGGGGTTTAGTTTCATTTTGCTACATATGGATTTCCAGTTTTCCCAGCACCATCTGTTGAACAAGCTATCTTTTCTCCAGTGTACGTATTTGGCTCCTTTATCTAGTATAAGGTAACTGTATGTAAGTGGGTTCGTCTCTGTGTCTTCTATTCTATACCATTGGTCTACATGTCTATTTTGGTGCCTGCTATCCCACTCCTCAGTCTATACCCAGAAGACTTAAAAACAGCATACTACAGTGATGCAGCCACTTCAATGTTTATAGCAGCTCAATTCACAATAGCTAAACTGTGGAACCAACCTAGATGCCCTTCGATAGATGAATGGATAAAGAAACTGGTATATATGCACAATGGAATATTACTCAGCAATAAAACAGAATAAAATTATGGCATTTGCAGGTAAGTGGATGGAGTTGGAGAATATCATGCTAAGTAAGCCAATCTCAGAAAACCAAATGCTGAATGCACTCGTTGATAAGAGGATGCTGATCCATAATGTGGGGAAGGACATGGGAACAATGGAGGAACTCTTTTCACAGGAGTGTAAGGGGGGAGGGGTCTTGGGGACAGTAAAGGTGGTGGAATACGATGGACATCACAGCCCTAGCTTTATGTATGACTGCATGTATGTTGTGATTCTATATCACAACCAGAGAAATGAAATGTTATCCTCTATCAGTGTACAATGAATCAAATTGCACTGTTATCATGTAAGCCTAAATAGAACAAATAAATAAATTAAATATTGAAAAAAAATAAAATAAATACTAGAGGTACAAATTTAAAAAAAAAAGAAGTATTGTCAGCAATGCGAGGTAGTCTTCAAATGAAAACAGAGAAAGTCAAGGTGCAGCCTCCCACAGAGAAGTATGTTTCTACCCTGGTGTGTTTTACCAATTAATGCTAATTGGCTTCATTAAAATCCTCCAGTTGCAGAGTTACTCAACCTCTAGTGCTTAACAATCACCTGGAAAGCTTGTTAATACAGATTTCTAAGCCCCAACCTCCCAAAATTCAAGTCTGAAGTGGATTACCAAATTTGCACTTCTAAAGGAGCTTCTAGATGAAGTTGCTTCAGCTGGGCCAAGGACCAGACATCCTTGGCCTTCTAAGTCCACTGACATTCAAGCTGCCATACATAGTAGATGTTCCATAGGAAACATTTGTTGTGGCTATACAGAACAGCATGGGTATTCCCTGGTAATGATTGCCTGCTTTCAAAGATAGTATTCCTGAGTAACTGTAGAGCCTAAAAGGAAAGGTCGACTTTTAGGGATGCATAACATAGCAGAGACCAGAAAGAAAAGAGTCCAGATCTCCTTTGAGAAACTGACGCTCCCAAAGTTAAGTTTTTCTTCCTATGTGCTTCTAACATATGTGATTACATATTTGATAACTGCAATAGCTATTTGGTCTTAGAACATGTCAAGCCTTTTCTCTGATGTCATAAACTAGAGAGGAGGCAGATACGTTTGGCTGTATTTCAGAGGCCACTGGGTTCTTTTTAGAATTGAACAATGCTACTTCTCAAAGGAAAAAGGAAGAGGGGCTCAGAATATTAAAGAATAGCTCTGATGTTTAGTCACATGTTCCCTGGAAAATGGCACCAAGAGCAGCTTCCCCAACCTGATATGAGGGCTTTCCTCTAAGATTTGTAGCTAGAAGGAAAGACTGCCACCTACTGAGAAAGACAAATGCTTTCTCTAGCAGAGTGCACACATCTTCCCTGCCCTGATTTTACTTCCCATCTGGAGAAAAAAAAATATTGGTGCAAGTCTGTCCTTGACATTAAAAACAAAATGCTCAGAAGCCATAGCCAGTTAGATGCACAAACTGTGAACACTGAAGGACTCTTTAAGTTGTTCATTGGTTTAAATCAATGTCAAGTTGTTATGAGTTAACAATTACACAGGGACATGGGGAGACCCGTGGAATCCAAGACTAGATGAAAATTATAATCATATTTCTTCTGAATCTGAAGAAGTAAACTAGGATAAAGAACCATAATAAAATTAATCCGATCTGCTTTTTCTTTAAAATTGCGAAACTACCTTCTCCCTTACTGGAGCGTGCATGTAATATTCTGTTTGTGTTTAAACCAAATCATTCTTTCAAATCCTACAAATTATTAGTTTAATTTTTCTGTGGTACTTAATAAAAACCAAATGCTTTGCCTCCAAATCTAATCTGCTTCAATAAATGTCAAAGACAGTATAAAAGAGTCTCCAGGACTGCAGATTCTACAACCTTAGCATAGGTTCTGATCCAATCACTGCCATTTTCCAGCTGTGTGACCTTAAATAGTTACTTGTACCAAAATCTTGGCTAATCTTTCAAATGTGGATCTGATCTCATTGATCAGAAACTGACGCTCATAGAATTATTTTGGTGGAAATGTGATAATAAAGCACAAATTCAAGGAGTAAGTACTTGATTAATATAGGTTGACTCTATCATTTATGGGAAATGTCTTAAAAGTTAGGTTACATAACTTGAGGAAGTCCCTATGGTCATGGAACTAAATAGCAAATTCAGGAATAATTAAACCCTGAAAATAGAATTTTTTTAAAATCCTAAGGATTTTCTCCACATTATATCCATAGTTACCGAGACTGAATGTAATATTTTCTTTTCATCAAAACTTTCGAGATAGATGGTAAATCAAACTGGAGAAGCCATTAATCATTTCATACGTTCCTATGGTCAAACATGATTTCCTAAGAATCTAAACTGTTTCTTTCCTAAATATTTATTGTGTGGAAGTGATTTTTCCTTTCAAACATTAAAATTAAACTGTATGTCCTAAATATTTCCTTTTCCAATGTTCATATTTCTTAGTTTGTGCACTTTTTTTTTTTTTGCTTTTAGTTAAATTATGCTATATAATATTTTACCTTGTTAAAGTGATGAGATTTCAGCTGAAAATTCATTCAACAAATTATAGGAAATGCTTTGCTCTTTCAGAAACAATCACACTCAGAAATGAGATCATTCTAAAATGGAAGTTTGAGGCTTTGAGATTAAAAAAAAAAAAATGCTGGCTGTCTACAATCTGGGTCCTTTTCCCCCCCCAAAATGAGATAAAGTGACCAAAATGGCATCAATTAAGCTATTTGTAAGATTTTAGGCTATCATATATGAATCCCTGTTCATTGTGATTGATTTATTCTTTGCTATCTGTGACTTGCTTTAAGATGAGTTAGCATAGACTCTGTGTGCTTAAATTTTCAGCTATACCCAGGGATGACTAGTTACCTAAAGGAGAAGTACAGTCTCCAGGTGGTTGCTGAGATTTCAAACTCTCTCTCTAATCAAAAAGTCACACAGCAGCAGTGGATAGGTAGCTACTGTAGAATTTTATGTCCAGTTCCCATGGAAATTAGCAGCGAGGGTGTTCACAATGGTCTTTCATTGGTTAAAATGGTAGAACTCAATTTAAGTGGTTTGCCTGGAAATGCGGTAGAGATTTTTCCCACCCTTGTATGAACATGGTCTGAGCCTTGAAGGATTGGTGTTTGGTACTCCTAAGAACCATGCCCTAAGCTTGATGCACCAGAGCACGGATTCTGAGAGATGTTTCACCCTGCTGTGACCAGATGATTAAACTACCCCTGTCACGATAAGATTATTATGAATGTGATGTTATACAGAGCCTGTGTGGAACCCCTAAATGGACAGAGAGCTAGGACTTCACCTACCTTGTAGGAAAGGTGGGGTGGGATGGATATTTCTGTGTCTCTTTTAAGCATTTGAATATGTAACAGTTCAATGGCAGGATTCCTTTCTTCTGCAGAAGAGGGGATAAGGGGAATAAGACTTGTATGCCTCTTGCCTATCTCTAACAGTAGGAAAAAACATTATCTAATCAGAACCCAGAATTTATGAGTTAGCATGTTGGCTTAGGTCACTCAGCAACAATTCATTGACATCCCAAAGTGAAACTATTTGAGGTTTTGATTCTTGGAGGAGTTTTAATAATATGGATTTTTAAAAAAAAAAAATTTATTTATTCTAATTAGGTATACATTACAACAGAATCCATTTGGGTTTATTGTACACAAATGGAGCGCAACTTTTCATTTCTCTGGTTGTGCATGATGTAGAGTTGCACCATATGTACAGTCATACATGTACCTAGGGTAATGATGTCCATCTCATTCCACCATCTTTCCTGCCCCCATGTCCTCTCCCCTCCCCTCCCTCCTCTTTGACCAGACTTCCTCCATTCTTCCCATGCCCCCTCCCACATTATGGATCCAATTCCACTGATCAGAGAGAACATTCAACCTTTAGATTTTGTGGATTGGCATACTTCACTTAGCATGATGTACTCCAGCTCCATCCATTTATCTGCAAATGCCATAATTTTATTCTCTTTTAATGCTGAGTAATATTCCACTGTGTGTATATACCACAGTTTCTTTATCCATTCATCTATTGAAGGGCATCTAGGTTGGTTCCACAGTTTCGCTATTGTGAATTGAGCTGCTATAAACACTGAAGTGGCTGCGTCCCTGTAGTATCCACAATTAAATTCATATGTACTATTCTGAACTGGAGCTGATAGCTAGTGTAATTACTGAGTGCTGGAAGAAGTCTAAGTTCACATTTTAAATTGAGGAGAAAAAAGATGTTTCTATCATACATTCTTTGAATTGGGTTGATTGAGTTCCTTTACAATATCTTTAAGTTTTAATCTCTTCTTGACTTTATTTAGGATTTGGCATTTTTCTTTCTGGATGATGAAACACTTACAGCATCAGCTTTGTTTCTTAATGAGTGTGTTCTCTTTCCAGAATCTCTTAACTGATGGTTTCCCCCAATATTAAATGTCATTTGATGATTGTTTTAATTTTGACCTAAAAAGTAAATGTGAGCATATCAGGAGGGACAGGGAGAGGAAGAGGAAGGAGAGAGGGAGAGGGAGAAAGATTAGGAGAGAGAGAGAAGAGAGGGAGAGAGATAATCAATGTAGTTCAGCACGTTAGGTGTAGATTAGGGGCAGATATGGTTCCTCCCCTCCGCTGCCCCTCATCTATCAGGACCTTATTCAAAGCTACAGATACTGGTCTTGCTCTTCTTTGGATATATAAAGAAATGATGTGTCTGTCTTAGAGTTTGCAAAGTCCTTTTATCTGACCTATCATTGTCATCTAATGGGGACAATCAAAAGACCATCACTGTCTGATTTCTAAGGGAGAACTAAATTGCAACGTCACTTGCCTACACAGCCAGGCTGTTTTCTGAATCTATTCCAGGGTTCTTGATCTACCCCATGCAAACAGTGTTAAAATATCTTCAGGATTTCATGTGCTTCCCTTGTGGTTGAGCCAGCCATAATTACAATTTTTTGTTGTTATTGTTGTTATCAAGGAAATAGAGTATCATGTCTTGTTTTAGTTGAGGACTCTTTCTGTTTCAGGTGGAGCTTGAAATTTCTCTGGCTTAATAATATGACTTCTGTCTAATTTGTGTCTTGCTTGGTAAGGATTTCAAAACAGCTACGAAGAATCCAATGAGTCCATTTGTTGACACACAGAGTTTATTCTCTCATGTTCAGCTTGTTCCTGCGACTGTTGTTTGATGGTTATTCATCTACGAGAATGTGAATACCACTGATAAAAAATGTATCACTCTCTGAATGCCCTTTACCTGACAGATTAAACTTTGTTAAATGTAGAAGTGTTTGTTTTTAATTAGGATGTCCTGTGTGTCTACTAGGATACAACCTTTCTGTTAAGGTCACAAGAAATAATATAACAATGAAATGTCTAAAGCATACTTGTGCAAATTCCATTTGTAACCGATAGAAGTCTTTGATTTAATGTATCGAAATCTTTTCATTAAGAAATTATTGTATCTACCATTTCATTCCCAAAGGTTTCTCACCCATGGCATACAGCTACTGAATCTCATAAGAAGTGAATTATAGAAGAGAAATGTGTCTATGACACTACTGTTTAATTGAAACCTTTTTGTTGCTTTTATTTGAAAATCAGAATAGGAATCTAAGTGAATTTCTTAGCTTGTCCTTTTTGGTCTTCTGACTAGGTTCCCATCAGAAACAGAAATGATTTTATTGAAAAAATTTAAAAGACTGTTAATATTCAGATTTGAAGCAACTTGAAGCATTCTATTATATAAAGCCAATGACGCCACCTTTCATTACCCAGGTTTCCATAAGTCCTCAGGTTAGTGAAATCTGAAGAGCATTCACTTTTATAATTACTTTTCCTTTCTTTATTCCTTCTCTCATTCCTCTCTCCTCCTCCCACCTCTACTCCCCCTCTCACTCCTCTCTCTCCCTCTCTCTCCTCTTGGATGACTTCTTATTGGTTAAAAAAAAAAAAAATGGAAATACAGTTGCTAATCAAGGCCATCTGAGGGCAAGCCCTCCTTGTCTCTCTGTTCCTCCTTGGGCATTTTGTCTCAAACCAAGAATTACCAAGACAGATAACCCAGCCTAGACACGTGGACTGCCTGAATTTGAATACTTGCACCTCCACTTAGGTTTTAATGACCTTGGGCCAGTGACCTTGATTTAATCCCCTGTACTTGCATTTTCTCAGCAATATAGAACAAGAGTGTAGTAATATTCTTTCATAGAAATATTTCCAGGATGAAAGGTAAAAATATATATATCAATAGTTACTTGAAGAGCTTAGAATCAATATCCAGCACAAAGTAGATGTTTAATTAATGCTAGATAGAACTGGTATCATGTTAACTTTTGCACAGCTGAATTCTCTGTATCTAATAGACTTTATTTTCTAAACCATTCATGATATGGCCTATTTTCTCACCCACTGGGAGCGCTGCCATTTTTTCAAATGGAAAGCAATTGAGAACAATTCAGAATAAATTAGACCACTGAAGACATGGCAGCCCCTTCACTGGAGACTCATTTCCAAAACCTGCTACCTCTGGGGTAGTGCTGCCAGGGAAGGAGGCATCCTTTGAATGCACATTTGTTTACACATTTTCATTTTGCTGGAAAATGCCTGTTCTTGTATGATCCACCGTGTTGTGCAAACACCATCAATTTAATGGGTCAAGTTCCTTTTAAATAAAAAGCACTTCCACCATGGGGAAACCTTGAAGTTCCTCACCCAGAGCGTGACAACACAGAGTGGAAGAAGGACGGGCTGAATGGACAGGCCTGGACATCCAGCTGCCTGCTTTTCAACTGGGTATCTTGAGTTCATCACCTGGGAAATGGGGACTGTAGTGGCAGTCTCCTGTCCTCGGAGTTACTGTGAAAAGATGATATAGGAAAAACACAGAACACAGGACCCGCCACACAGCCAGCAATCAACATGTGGTATCTGTGACATGTAAAGGATGATTGATATGGTGCTGAAACTCAGCGCGGAAGAATGATTCACGATTAGTGGGATCCACCAACCAAGCCTCTGTGTGGGGAGGCAAGATGGTCTGAAGGTACCCCGTCATCAAATTCAGTTACAGATCAAAAAGAAAAAGAAATCCCTGGGACAGAGAAGGCTTGCCCAGAGATTGTAGTGACTCTCCTTTGATCATTGGTAATGGATTTTCCCCTGATCACAGTGGTCTGTATGAACTTGTGTAGGTTGTATATGCATAAAGCTCCTTCGTCTGATTTATGTCAGGCTGCAGAAGTTGACCACGGAGGCCCTAAAGCATGAAAGTGGACAGTAAATATTAGACCCAAACTAACTTTAAAACAAAAGGGAAGAGAGAGCCAAATTCCAGTTAGTTGTTTTTCTAATTTTAAAAATAATCTGTAAACCTGTCTAAAATTGTGTGCACATTTTTTTTCTATCATGATTTCCAAAAACTAACAAAAATCACAATACAATTGTCACACATGAAGGGCTGATAGAAGGTTCCAGGATTTAGTAACTAGATGAACGAAAAGGAAATGTAGATTGTCCACTGTCTCTTTAAGTTTCCAAAGGACAGAGTGAAGGAATTCTCTGGATCTGTGCCATGCAATAAGGCAACCATTGCAATTTATAAACTACATTTCTTTAAAAAGTAAAGAGTAAATTTCTTGGTTGTGCTGGACACATTTCGAGTGCTCAGTGGCTACACAAGTACTCAGAGTTACAGTTCATAGAACAGACTGCACAGTGGCCAGAAGCGTCACAGAGATGGGGATGTGTTTTCACTACAAACAAAAGTGAACTTGCATGGATAATAAATAAGGAAATGATCCAGCCTCTTTAGAGACTTTACTTAAATCCAAGGCATTCCCTATGCAATGAAGAGTTTATAATTCATGAAGTGGGAAAGATCCCCCAAAAGGGGGAGAAAAGAAGAAGAAGAAAAATGAGAAGGAGGAGGAGGAGGAGAATCTTCAGACTCTAATGAAAGGGGGAAAAAAAGCAAACACGAAGCTCATTCTGATGATGCCTCACCTGATTTTCTAATTTATTTATAAGCATCTTTGAAGTGTTTTGCACTTTTAGAGTCACAACAGGGGCTTTCCCAATCAATATTTATGTTACTCACATTACACTTGGAAAACAGGTAACACTTTCAGATGCTGACGGTTGTGGAAGAAGAGACTCTGAGTGTCGCGACTGTCTATACCTGGAAAAAAATGCCTGTGTTGATACCATCCTTCCACTCGCCACAATGAAATTTAAACTGAAGATACATTTTATCAGCGTAGATTGTATTGGGGCACTAAAACTGATTATTCAATTCTGTCTGAAGTGTAAAACATCATTAGGAATTCTGAATTTAAAATGCAAACAACTCTGTGTATTGCTCCTTACCTGGGATTATACTGATCAGTAGCAGCAGGTCCTACTTTTGAAGTCAGAAAAGAGGAACCAGCTTTTTGCCCTTAGGAATCTGACTTTTTACAGTGATAATCTTTAGACTTGAGCTGTCAGGTTTGCCAAATGCTCTTTGCAAATTGTTTTCACTAACAGTAGCTCGCATCTTCCTCCAATGGTCTCACATAATAGGAGAAAATGTTTACAGTTGGCTTTGAAATGGGAAAGTAGGTATTTATAGAATTCAGGAAAGGAGCCCTAACACAGCACTGAGTGGATCTCAAGTCCTTGTTGGGTGATGCTTATGTCATGCAGTGTTGCCATCCGGAATGTCTTGTGACCTACAGCCCTTGGCACTAGATTTTTATATCAGACTGGGAAAGAGCGAGAAGGCGAATAAACATGAGATGGAAGAGGGGAAATGGGCAGAAAAGGAGAAAGACAAGAGAAATCTGATGTTCTTAAAAATAATTGGCAGCTGGGCACGGGGGTGCACACCTGTAATCCCAGCACTTTGGGAGGCTGAGACAGGAGGACGGCAAGTTCAAAGCCAGCCTCAGCAAAGGCGAGGCGCTAAGCAACTCAGTGAGACCCTGTCTCTACGTAAAACACAAAATAGGGCTGGGGAGAAGGAATGATGAGAGGAATATTTTCTGTGTCTCAGTGTTCAAGTGCCCCTGAGTTCAATGCCTGGTAACAAAAAAAAAGAAGAAGAACAAAAAGATGGCATTGGTGACAATCTCTTGGAGATAATCTATAATTATTTTTATGTCTGTAATGTTCTGATAATTTAAATATTCAGAGTTGAATTAGTTTTGTCCTTTGTGATTTGCACGCCTGTGTTTTAACAGTATTAAATCTAACCATCCAAAGCTATCTAGATGTTCATTTTTATGCTGGTTTGTTTTATTATGTTACTGTTATATCTAGCAAAGACACCCGCACAGTGAGCCCAAATTTGACATTTATGTCAGAATGGATTCTTTCCTGCTTTCCATTTATTGAGTATTTTCTATCTTCCCAGTCAGTTGACAGCCCTTGTTTTAAGACATTATATACTCATCTTATTTAGTTTATTAAGATCTTGTAAACATTTATTTCATCTATGTGCTGCCCCATTTATATTTTCATATTTTATGCCTACCATACTGCTTTCAACTGTGAAAGCTTTATGATATTGGAATTCATCAATTCTAAGACTTTTTTTTCATGTGTTAAATGTTTTTCTGAAATTGGAATGATCCTTACAACATGACATAGAAAATTAGAAGGTTTCCTTTCTATTGGCACATAAAATAATGCTGTATATTATATTCAATCCTTGTGTTCTTGGAGGTATTTTAATATTTTGTAAGAAAATATTCCTCTCATCATTCCTTCTCAAATTGGATCTATATTTATTTATAATTTTATTCATTTTCCCTTAGTGTATATTTTCCAAAAGTTTGTTTTTATTGTTTTAAAAATCTCATTTTCACATTTTCTGAAGCTTTTGCTATCTATCAAAAATAGTTTCCAACTACTTCTTTTTGGTACATGTTTCTGGATAAATTATTTTCAACTCTTTAATTTTTAGTAGTTTAGCATTATTTATCTTTATTACCTTCTCCATGTACAGATTATATAGTTAGATACTGAATAGGAAATCAAATCAGATTGCCTTTTTCTTTGAATAGAAGAGTATTATACTTTCATACTAATTTTCGTAAGTGAATCTTACTTTATGCTTTTTTGGAGTTTCATGGTAAAAACTTGGTAAAGTTTCATGGCAAAATTACTCCTCCATTAATCAATCTTTCTCTATGTCTTCAAGTAATTCCATTTTATTTCTTTATTATCTATTCACAAAAGACAAGAAAATTACTCTGTTGTATTTCTCTGACCTTTTCAAACAGCTCGTTTGAGAAGATTTGGTTTTAGAAGCAAATGATTGTTATTAAGTTATTACACTCAACATCCTATTTCATCAACTATTTTTGACGTTACATTTAAAATAATTATTTAAACGCTTTTAAACGCCATCATTAAATCTCTTGGATTGTAATTTTCCTCATTATTGATTTACAACATTTTACTCACTTCTCATCTGTAACGCATGTTTAGTTTTATCTTAAAGAAGGGCATATACATGACATACATTTTTAAGCACTTTGATCTCTGAGGGTGTTCTTCAGTGGCCTCAATATGGGGAGGAATATTTGGTGTTCATTTTTAGGTTTCACAGGTAGCACATCAAAATTCTACAGACGCCAGGCACAGTGGCGCAAGCCTGTAATCCCAGCACTTACGGAGGCTGAGACAGGAGAATGGCGAGTTCAAAGCCAGCCTCAGCAACGGCAAGGCGCTAAGCAACTCAGTGAGACCCTGTCTCTACATAATACACAAAATAGGGCTGGGGATGTGGCTCGGTGGTCGAGTGCCCCTGAGTTCAATCCCCAGTACCAAAAAAGAAAAAAAAAATTTAAAGACATTGTTCAATTGCCAAAGTGCAATAATATTACAGTGGAAAATTTGGAGACCACCTCCAGTTGTCTGTGGAATTCTTTCTTTGGTATGAGTCCTTTCCTTTCACTTTTTGGGAATATTTTGGTGCATTTTTTTTTTAATCTCATGGTTTCATCAGCTGTGGAAATGCATCAGTTTTTTTTTTTTCTTCCTTTAATGATTTTTTTTTTTTTTTGGTTTCTTCTTTGAGAATATCCCAGATGCTTATTTTAGCTTTCTCTTCCCTAACTTCTATAGACCTCTTTGTGTCTAATAATGGTTTATTTAAATAACTTTGTCTTTCTCCTTTGTTTTTAGAAATGGCATCTGAATTTCGTGCTACACATGAATGGTTTTATTTGCTGCAATAGTGATTCTTACTTTACTGCCTCTGACATACAGTTAAATATGCTTTTGTATTTTCAACCACCATTTCTACTTCCTTTATCTTGATGAGCTTTTGAACATGGCTCTTTAGTCTGTGTGTCTCTTCCTGCTTTATTTTCACCCCTGCTACTTCTGGTTCATATCTGTTCTCATTTACTCCCAATACTCGCTGCTCATGTATGCAGTGTGTGTGTGTGTGTGTGTGTGTGTGTGTGTGTGTGTGTGTGTGTGTGTTGGTTCTTCTCTTCTTCTATGAGTGAATGTCAGTCCTCTTCATGATGTTTAACCAATGAGGGGGCCTCCTTGGTACCCAGCTACTGTCTATTAGATTGTAAATCTAATCTTCTTCTTAGATCTATGTCTGAAAGGTAAATTGCAGAGCACAATTCTTGGCCCAATTGCCAGCGTTCTTTCTGTTGGAATTAAGAGTTTTATCTGTCACCCCACACTCTGTAGATCTTACCCTCTAAATTAAGCCAGGCACAGAAATGTGCTTTATGTGTTTCTCCCACATCTTTTCTATTCTTGGTTATCTGTCCTGCTCAACATCTGAGAACTTTGCCTCCCAGAATGCATTGCACCTGTTTAAAAGCTCCCTGACACCCACTTCTTATATCATTGTGTTCTTGCTATAGGACAGCAGTTACAGATGTGACAGGTAATACATGCAAAAACAACAGGCTTGTAACATACTGATAGAGAAAGGAGATTGTAGCTCATGAAGATCCTAGGACTTAGATACAGGGTCGCAGACCGTGCAAGAAAGATAGGAAACAAACTCTTGAAAGAAGGGGAACTCAGAGCACTTGATCTCTTTTTCAGTAACATGAGACTATTCTTTTTCACAAAGACACACTTTTTCTTCTCTATCCAATTCTATTGGCTTTATCGTTAGTGGAAATTTCTCCCATTTTCTAGCAATAGTCTGTTTGTCGGTCTTAATTTTTTTGTGATGTTGTGAGTTTTCCTGGGACTTAATAGCTATTTCAGAGGGCAGTTGGAAGAGACCGCCTTGGGGAAAGGACCCAGATGCCATTTTAAACTGAAGCCCATGGTTTAGTTATAAACACAGAGAAGGCAATTGCCACACCAGAAGATAACACACTGTTGATTTTTTCCATTCTGGATTGATGTGAGCCACACTTAGTAATGTTGTCTTCAGAGCCAAATATTGAGCAAAAGGAATAATGTACTTCCTTAATCCTGAATATAAATTCCTGAAAATCCAGATTGGCATGGACTTTTAAAGATCACTTTATGTGTTCCATACCCTAAAATAATATTGGCTCAAGTTTGGTATTTTTGTATAATAAAGATGGCAAAAGTTTACATTACTGTTAGATTTTTACTTTTTTTGTATCCCTTTAGGAGGTCAAAACACTTGATTTTCTTCCCCACTTTCAAATAATCTTCACGCACTTAAAAATTCACTACAGCATAGTTTATACAAGTTTATATCTCAAGAAAATAGCCATATTCCCAGTCCTTGCCTTAATAGATTGGATTGAGCAGACCCATTTATAATGAGCACATCTAAATAATGGTAATTCACTGGCCCAGCCATGCTTTGAAAATTGTTGGCGATTATCAGAGTAGTGGATAAGGTAAGATTTTGTCTTCTTGTTTCCATTAGTTTACTACAGTTTCATACATTTGTAACTAAACACTGAAGACACTCTGCCCTGAGACTAGAGCAGTATGACCGGCCCTTCAAGAATTTGTGGCAGAGCTGGCACTGTAGCTCAGTGGTAGAGCACTTGCCTCACAAGTGTGAGGCACTGGATTTGATTCTCAGCACTGCATATAAATAAATGAATAAACTAAAGTCCATCAACAACTAAAATAATATTTTTAAAAAAAGAATTTGTGGCACCATCGGACCTGCTATCTCTTGATTGGCTAGGATACAAAGCAAATTATTCTTACAGTTAAAAAATTCTTTCATGTTATTCCCCATGTAAATATTATTAGCTATCAATATTAACTATAGAAAGATGCTGACAATGTAATCTAAGTTGCAACGTCTTCAACTGTCAGATAAACCTAATCTCACCTGCTTTACCAAATCTGCAGGTGTTAGAAAGGTCAGATGGTTCAGGCATGTAAAAGTGCTTTACTCCTGGGCTACAGGTGCTTGTCTCCACCTACACAGTATCATCAGAAGTTTCAGCAATTTTGTTACCTTATTGAAAACCAAATAACCAATATGGATTTATTGTGGATCATGCTAAGAATGAAAACTAACTATCTAACATATCACAAAAAAAATGTCTTTTTGCTTTTCTACTTTCAAGGTAAATAGGTTGATACTTAATATTCCAGCGTATATTGCAAGTTTTTTCTAAGAGCGTTAAAACCGAGTGCTACTCTTTTAGGTCAGATGAATCCATTAGTCTAATAGAACCCAACAGGTGTCAGATACTCTTTGGTAATTTATTCCACAAATATCCATGTACCGTATTTCATTCTTTCAATGCTACTTTAATGGCTTGTAGACTTTTACTCAGGTACTTCCTAATTAAGCATATTTGTAATAGCTATAGTTTCTATTATCAAGTCATTCTTGATTCAGACTTTGGGCTTATGGTTGTTTCGTAATTGCTCAAATTTTTTAAAATTTAATTAGCTTTAGATGGCAGAACAGATGGTCTGTGAATCCATTGGTACTATATCTGTGTGATAATTTACTTTGGTTCTGTCTAATGGGATAACTCTTCTAAATTTTCTTATTAAACAGCATTCTTAGTTTTGCATAGTTTCCCCTCCCCCCAATTTGTTTCAACAGTAATGTGAAATATAAATGAAATTTTTTCAGATCACAATCTTGGCCAAACTCAGCATCAAATATGATCATATTAAATTTGATATATTGATATTTATATACTTAAATTAATGCATATTCTCTAATATTAATTCAGTAACAGAAGAATGCTCCATCTACCAACAGGATGCAATCAAATAATTTATGAATAAAGTTTGAGCTCCTCATACATGCTAGATTCTGGGGGAAAGATCATGAATCAAAACAAAGAGTAGTCTTAAAGATCTTCCAGTGTATGATTGGGTGGGGGTAATAGGATGTTAAACTAATCATGCTGTTGATCATATAATAATAAGTTTTCCAAAGAAATAGAAGCAGATGAAGGAAGTCTAAACAATAATGTAGTGTCAGGGAAGACTTTGTCAAAGAAGTAGCAATTCTGCTGAGACTTGAGTGATGAGCATCAATAAGCTCAGTAATGAAGAAGGAGAGGAGAGACGTTCCAGACACAGAAGGCTCGATGTGTGTAAAGAATATAACACAAGGTCATGGGGCAAATGAAAGATGGCTTGGAAGATTGCAATAGCCAAACATTTCTGGTTAGCATAAAAACTCTACTATCTAAAGAGTGCTGTATAGCTGTTGGAGTGTTTTGAAAGAGGGGCAGTCTAATCTTAATTGCTCGTGAAGAGATCCCTTGGTTGATTTCAACATGCAAATTGAGGCCAGCTGATATCTCTACCACTACAAATACAGAAAAGGGGATAGTAAATAGACCACAGTCTTCTAAAAGAGAAAATAAAGGAAAAGATCTCCAAATGCCAGTAGAAAGGAAAAATGTCCTCATAGATACATATGAGGAAGATTAGGCCAACAAAGAACTTCTAAGAACTAGGACAAAACACACAGGAGGAACAGGAGATGGTCCTTGAATCTGGTTGAGTCATTGAGCTGGAATTGGTATATTTGTAGAAAGTGGGGAAAATAGAAGCCCTGACCTCCTTGTACTAGGGCCTAGAAATATTCTAATCGAGAAACAACATTTAAAAATAATGTAAAACCACTTACCAGAAACATTTTCATAAATACTCTGATACATAGGACTCCCATCATAAAACATAAAATACCAGCCGGGCGCGGTGGCTCAAGCCTGTAATCCCAGCACTTAGGGAGGCTAAGACAGAAGAATCCCGAGTTCAAAGCCAACCTCAGCAACGGCGAGGTGCTAAGCAACTCAGTGAGACCCTGTCTCTACATAAAACACAAAATAGGGCTGGGGATGTGGCTCAGTGGTCGAGTGCCCCTGAGCTCAATCCCCAGTACCAAAAAAAAAAAAAAAAAAAAAAACATAAAATACCAATGGAAAACTTAATAAATAAATAAGGAACCTTTAGGCTAACCTGAAGGCTAATGCAACAAAATTGATAACAGGAACTTAACAGAATAATTTGGAAAAGATGGTAAAATGAGAATGTTTGAAATTATCAATAATAGAAGGAATTAAAATCATGACAAAACTATAGAACATCGTAAAAAAATAATAGATTTGAAGATGAACAAAATATGACCCCTAGAATGGAAAAACCATTTTTAAATTGGAAAATTTAAAAATCCTCAAATAGCCAGGCATGGTGCCCCATGCCCATAATCCTAGTAGTTCGAGAGACTAAGGTGGGAGGATCACAAGTTCAAAGTTAGCTTCAGTAGCTTAGCAAGGCACCAAGAAAAGTAGAAAGACCCTGTCCCCAAACAAAAATTAAAAAGGCTGGAGATGTGGCTCAATGATGGAGCACCCCTGGGTTCAATTCCTGGAACAAAACAGAACAAAAATCTTAGCAGATTATATGTTATGATAGAGGATTTTTAACTACAAGTAGAATAATCTTAATGAATCAGAGAGACAATTCAAATAGGAGAAAATAGGAGAATAGAATAAGTTGAAATCTTGGATACAAAATAAAGAATGAAAGAGAACAAAAAATAGTTGAAAGGATTGTTACTGTGAATTTTCTAGAATGTACAAAAGAAATAGTACTTGTTTTGATGAGGATTGTCAAAGCAAGATTTAAGCAAATGAAAGTTAATAGCATGAAAAGCATATCATAGTGAAACAGATAAATACCAAAGGCAAAAGATGACTCCGTGGGTTTTGGCTTGCCCAGTATGGTGGATGGCTGGGCCCTTCACAGAGACAGAGGAATGGAAACAGAAGAGATAAAGGCTGTGAAAGTCAGTCTTCAACTTGTTAGAAGCCAATCACGTGGCAAAACACACTAGGCAATTGAAGGCCCAGGTAAGGCCCTCAAACCAGAGGTGTGATGTAAAGATTTTCAGCTCTCCTGTAGACATGAAATGAAACTGTGTGGGAAAGCCTGCTCAGGAGAAGATAAAGTCCAGGACTTCCTGGAGATGCATGTATGGACTCATAGAAGTAGAAATACCTGCAGAAGAAACAGCTGAATTTCTAGAAAAGGAAAAAAAAAAAAAAAAAACAGGAGGATATAGTACCGCAAAAGTCAAAGTAAAATATCATAGGGAGATGTTCTTTTGGGGGGAGAAGGGTACCAGGGATTGACTTCAGGGACACTCAGCCACTGAGCCACATCCCCAGCCTTATTTTGTATTTTATGTAGAGACACGGTCTCACTGAGTTGCTTTGTGCCTCACTTTTGATCAGTCTGGCTTTGAACTCATGGTCCTCCTGCCTCAGCCTCCTGAGCCTCTGGGATGACAGGCATGTACCTGGCAGGAGATGTTCTTTATTCTCCTGTAACGGTAATTTCTAAGACTATCTCATAACATCCTATGCATCTGACTTTCTGCTCCTATCATTAACTATTAACATCAACACACATTCTTGAGTATATGACCAGATGTGGACATCAGGATCCTTTCTAAATAACAGATAATAATGACTATAATAATGACATGAGAGATCTCTCCATCTTCTAAGGTCTTCTTCAATTTCTTTCTTTAGTGTTCTATAACTTTCATTGTAGAGATCTTTCACCTCTCTTGTTAAATTCCCAAGTATTTTATTTTATTTTATTTTTGAGGCTATTGTGAATGGAGTAGTTTTCCTAATTTCTCTTCCAGAGAAGTTCATCACTGATGTATAGAAATGTATTTGTGTATTGATTTTATATCCTGCTAACTGCTGAATTCATTTATTAATTCTAGAAGTTTTCTGGTGGAATTTTTTGGATCCTCTAAGTATAGAACCATGTCTTTGGCAAATAATGATAGTTTCAGTTCTTCTCTTTCTATTCATATCTCTAATTTCTTTCATCTGTCTAATTGCTCTGGTTAGAGTTTCAAGGAGTATGTTGAATAGAAGTGATAAAAGTGGGCATCCCTGTCTTGTTCCCATTTTTGGAAGGAATGCTTCCAATTTTCCTCCATTTTGGATGATGTTGGCCTTGGCTTTAGCATAGATAGCTTTTACAATGTTGAGGTATGCTCCTACTATCCCTAGTTTTTCTAGTGTTTTGAACATGAAAAAATGCTGTATGTTGTCAAATGTTTTCTCTGCATCAATTGTTACAATCACATAATTCTCATCTTTAAGCTTATTGATGTGATGGATTGTTTATGGATTTCCATATGTTGAACCAACTTTGCATCCCTGGAATGAACCCCACTTGATCATCTTGATCATGGTGCACTATTTTTTAAATATGTTTTTGTATGTGATTTACCAAAATTTTATTGAGAATTTTTCATCTATATTCATCAGGGATTTCGGTCAGAAATTTTTCTTCTTTGATGTGTCTCTGTCTGGTTTTGGTATCAGGGTGATACTAGCCTCATAGAATGAGCTTGGCAGGGTTCCCTCCTTTTCTATTTCATAGAATAATTTGAGGAGTATTGGTATTAATTCTTCTTTGTAGGTCAGCTGAGAATCTGTCTGGTACTGGGCTTTTCTTGGTTGATAGGACTTTGATAGCATCTTCTATTTCCTTGCTTGAAATTGATCTGTTTAAGTTGTGTATGACCTCCTGGTTCAGTTTGGGTAGGTCATATGCCTCTAGAAGTTTGTTGGTGTCTTCAGGGTTTTCTATTTTATTAGAGTATGAATTTTCAAAATAGTTTCTAATTATCTTCTCTATTTCAATAGTGTCTGTCATGATATTTCCTTTTGTATCATAAATTCTAGTAATTAGATTTTTTCTCTATCTTTTCATGAGTAGCTAAGTGTTTGTCCATTTAATTTATTTTTTCAAAGAACCAGCTTTTTCTTTTGTCAATTTTTTGAATTGTTTCTTTTGTTTCAATTTCATTGATTTCAGGCCTAATTTTAATTATTTCTTGTCTTCTGCTTCTTTAGGTGTTGGTTTGTTCCTTTTTTTCTAAGGATTTGAGATGTGATGTCAGGTCATTTATTTGTTGACTTTTTCTTCTTCTAATGAATGAGCTTAATGCAATGAACTTTCCCCTAAGCACTGCCTTCATAGTGTTCCAGAGATTTTGATATGTTGTATCAGAGTTCTCATTTACCTCTAAGAATTTTTTATCTCCTCTTCTATTATCTGTGCATGATTCAGTGGTATATTATTAGTCTTCAGATGTTGGAGTAGCTTCTATTTTTTGATTTGTCATTGGTTTCTAATTTCATTCCATTATGGTGAGATAGAATGCAGGGTAGTATCTCTTTTTTTTTTCTATTTACTAAGACTTGTTTTGTGGCGTAACATATGGTCTATTTTAAAGAAGGATCCATGTGCTGCTGAGAAAATAAGTGTATTAGCTTGTTGATGGATCAGATATTCTATATGTCTGTTAAGTCCATGCTCTTGGATAGGCAGAATGAATAAAGTCAAAATGGCCATACTACCCAAAGTACTATACAGATTCAATTCAATTCCAATTAAAATCTCAATGTCATTCCTTTTAGAAATAGAAAAAGCAATCATGAAATTCATTTGGAAAAATAAGAGATCGAGAATTGCCAAAGGAATCCTTAGCAAGAAGAGTGAAGCAGGAGGCATCACAATACCAGACTTTAAACTTTACTACAAAGCTACAGTAACAAAAATGGCATGGTATTAGCACCAAAATAGACATGTAGACCAATGGTACAGAATAGAAGACACAGAGACAAACCCACATACATACAGTTATCTTATACTAGACAAAGGCACTATAAACCTACATTTGAGAAAAGATAGCCTCTTCAATAAATGGTGCTGGGAAAACTGGAAATACATATGCGGCAAAAAGTAATTGAACTCCTATCTCTCACCATGCAAAAAACTCAACTCAAAGTGGATCCAGGACCTAGGAATTAGATCAGAGACCTTGCACCTAATAGAGGAAAAAGTAGGTCCAAACCTTCATCATATCAGACGCCCCAACTTCTTTAACAACACTCCTAAAGAGCAAGCAATAAAATAAGAATCAATAAATGGGATGTATTCAAACTAAAAAGCTTCTTCTCAGCAAAAGAAATAATCAATGAGGTGAAGAGAGAGCCTATATTTTGGAAGCAGATTTTTGCCACATGCATGTCAAATGCAGCACTAATCTCCAGGATATATAAAGAACTCAAGAACTTAACACCAAAAACAAACAAACCAATCAATAAATGGGCTAAGTTGCCGAACAGACACTTCTCAGAAGAAGAAATACAATTGATCAACAAATGTATGAAGAAATGTTCAACATCTCTAGTAATTAGAGAAATGCAAACCAAAGCTACCCTAAGATTTTATCTCATTCCAGTCAGAATGGCAGTTAGCAAGAATACAAGCAACAGTAAGTGTTAGTGAGATTGTAGGGGAAAAGGCACACTCATACACTGCTGGTGGGACTGCAAATTGGTGCAACCAATCTGGAAAGCAGTATGGACATTGCTTAGAAAACTTGGAATGGAACCACCATTTGACCCAGCCATCCTATTGCTTGGTCTATACCTTAAAGACTTAAAAAGAGCATACTGCACTAATGCAGCCACTTCAATGTTTATAGCAGCACAATTCATGATTGCTAAACTGTGGAAGCAACCTACATGCCCTTCAATAGATTAATGGATAAAGAAACTGTAGTATATACACAATGGAATATTACTCAGCAATAAAAGAGAATAAAATGATGGCATTTGCAGGTAAATAAATGGAGTTGGAGAATATCATGCTAAGAGAAGTGAGCCAATCCCAAAAATCTCAAGGCCAAATGTTCTCTCTAATAAGTGGATGCTGATCCATATTATGGGGGGGGGGGTCTTGGGAAGGATGGAGAAACTTTGAGCAAAGGGGAGGGAGAGGGGAGTGGATATGGGGGCAGGAAAGATGGTGGAATGAGATGGACATCATCGCCCTAGGTACATATATGACTGCACATATGTGTGACTCTACATCATGCACAACCAGAGAAATGAAAAGTCGTGCTGCATTTATGTACTATGAATCAAAATGCATCCCATTGTCATATATACGAAGTTAGAATAAATAAGTTAACTAATTAAAGAAAATTAACAGGTATTACATCCACTCACTTTATTTCCCTAAGGATTCTAGTGATGTTACCCTCTAAATTAGGAACCTGCAAATGTTTTCTGTAAAGGGCCAGATAATAAAGTTTCTAGATTTTGTGGACCATAAGATCTCTATTTCAGCTACTTAAGTTTTCCACCCAACCATGGAAACAGCCATAGACTACACCTAAAAAATGAAGACAGCTGTTTTGTAATAAAAATTGATTTATAGAATATAGCAGTGAGACACAGACTATAAACATATGAAAGCTTCAGAATTTGCTATAGTATGCAGCCTGAACTGTTCTTAATACTTTTTTTGCATACAAGTAATATTTGCAAACACAGCATTTATTTTCATTTCCTATTTTCCATGAGGTTAAATATATATTTATGTATACATACGTACGTATGTGTGTGTATTTGTTTTTAGCTAAATAAGGTAGACAAAATATTAGTAAATGCAAACTATGCTAGGAAAATGTAGATTTAATTAGAAAAAAAATGTATGTGTACACATATACAGGCATGTACATTCACCCACCCACATACAGCCAGACACACACTAACATACTTTTATAGTTTGGAGCTATATAGTGGCTTGGGAATTTCCACCTAAAACCTATGAAGGAAAAATAAGAGTGATATGATTATTTTAAAATACAGTTTCAAATATATATGTACCAAAAATAGACTATGTGAATGTATCCTGTTTTGTCTCTTTGCTGAAACTATATTACAACGTGTTTTTACAAAACATGCATACTTTCAGACTTTCAGGAAAATGGAATAAGCATACACTTCCCTATTCTTTTCAGTACAGCTTATATCCTGATATATATATATATATATATATATATATATATATATATATATATATATATATCCTGATATATGTATATATATAGATATGTGTGTGTGTGTGTGTGTGTAAAAAGAGAGAGAGAGATTGAGAGATTCTCAAGGATGGAGAGATAAAAGCAGATTGGCTAGGGACCTCAAGACTCTGGGAAAAAACTGATTTTCTTCTTTTTCTTTTGGCCTCATAAATCCTACACGGCAGGCTGAAGCACTCAGCAACCTGAAAACATCAAGAAGTGCAGGCGGGCAATAAACAAAAACGAAAACCTCCCCAAAGTCTGGTCTGTACAAAGGCCCAGGAAAGTAGTAGCCTAGGAAGATAGAGAACTCTGAGACAACAACTGCTTTACTTTAGTCAAACACAAAAAAAGAAAAAGAAAAAGAAAAAAACCTGTGGCCGTACACCCATCCACACCAACAAAGGTAATGTGGGTCTCTCTCCTTGGGTGGTTGCAGAGGAGGTCTACCGGATACTCACTGTGATTTCAGGGGGCCTCATGGGAGCATTAGGATGCTCTTCCCCACCGTCCCAGCCAGGGTGGTATCCATGGAGACCTAGACAGAAACAGGGCTCTCAACCCTACCCTACTCCAAGTGGAGAGTCCAAATTTCTACTCCTTCCTGTGATGAGGATTCACCATTTATTTGTTTTCCTGCTGGGATGGGGGCAGAATACCAAGTAAAACAAAATATTTCATGTCCTAATAAAAACATGTTAGAGATTTAATTTAGTGTCACTCAACACACCAAGGCTAGATGATCCCAATCTGAATGAAGAAGACAATTGATAGATTACAGCACCCAACAATGATTTTTTTTTAAAAATATTTTTTTAGTTGTAGATGGACACAATATCTTTGTTTATTAATTCATTCTTTTAATGTGATACTGAGGATCGAACCCAGTGCCTCACACGTGCGAGATAAGCACTTTACCACTGAGCTACAGTCCTAGCCCCCAACAACAATTTTAATGAAGCTATACTAAAAATGTTCTATGGAGCCAATGTGATCACACTTAAAAAATGAAAAAAATACATATTTTACTCATAATACTTGTAACAATTATGTTTTAAAACATGTATTTGCAATCCTGTGGTAAGGATTTGTGATCTTTCCTAAGAATGTGAAACCCATGAGGGCCAAAACCATGACAGGTTAAACTCAGCACTGAATCCTCAAATTAGGTCTCCCAGAGGCTCAGGAGGCTGAGGCAGGAGGATCGCTAGTTCAAAGCCAGCCTCAGCAATAGTGAGGCACTAAGCAACTCAGTGAGACTCTGTCTCTAAATCAAATATAAAATAGGGCTGGAATGTGGCCCAGTGGTCGAATGACCCCTGGTACCAAAAAAAAAAAAATCACAGGTCAAGGGTCAAGTACATTAGTGGGAATGTAATTAATAATGCATATTTACTGCACTATCAACGTAATTGATAAATGATATTAGAGGAATGAATAAACTTAGCTCTTGTTATTATTTTTATGTGATAATATCCTAAGAAATTATGTGCCATGCATAATTAATGGTTAATGCAATTAACAATAATTAACATAATTAATGATTAGTAATAATTCATGCAAGACTTTTACATGGATAGGAAAGTCAGCTTTTAAAATTCCCCTGACCCAGTAGTCTGGACTAGTTGTTGTTCTACCACTACATAGCTCACCTTGAAATTTCAGCAAATACAGCAGTTAGCAAATAATACTAGTTGCTAATAATAACAGCAATAAGTAGTAGTTGGTTAATTAATGTGATTATTTTTATTACTGAAATATTATCTTAGTATTTGGTTTATTAACGTGATTAAGATATTTTGATTTCTGAAATAGTATCTATTGATTATGCAGATGAGAAACACTAAATTGGCTGATACTTAGGTTTGGCATTTGTTATGGTTTAGATGTGAGGTGTCCCCCAAAACCTTGTGTGTTAATGCAGGAATGATCAGAGGTTAAATGATTGCATAGTGAGGGCTATCACCTAATCAGTCCATCCTAGTTTGAATGGAGTGACTGGATGGTACCTATAGGCAGGTGGGGTGTGGCTAGAGGACATGGGTCACTGGGCTATTCCCTGGGGGAGTGCATCTTCCTTGAGGCTTCTTCACTCTGTTCCTTTAATTCCTGACCCCTCCACGAATAGAGCAGTTTTCCTCTGCGGCCCCCATGAGATGCTGTCCCACCCTGGGCCCAGAGTAATGGAGTCATGTGTCTATGGACTGAGACTTCTGAAGGCATGTGCCCCAAATAAATTTTCCCTTGTCTAAGTTGTTCAGTAGGATTTCTGTCACAGCAATGAAAAGCTGACTAAAACAGCATTAAATGAATAGTTTTAGTAGTTACTGTGTATATTAATGTAACAGCTTATTCCCTATAGATCTGTGGCTGAAATGAATGAAAAGAATAATTTGAGGCTTTAAAATTGGAATAATGTGCAAAGATGTTTGTTTAAAAAATCAAGTAAACTAAGAATAAAACTTACATTGTATTAAAAAATATGTGAAACATATAAGAAATAATGCCTGTTATTTATAGCACTGATCCTACATTACATATCTTCACTTTTTTTTTTTTTTTTGGCACCAGGGACTGAACTCAGGGACCCTCGACCACTGAGCCACATCCCCAGCCCTATTTTGTGTTTTATGTAGAGACAGGGTCTCAGTGAGTCACTTAGCACCTCGCTGTTGCTGAGGCTGGCTTTGAACTCGCGATCCTCCTGTCTCAGCCTCCCTAAGTGCTGGGATTACAGGCGTGAGCCACCGCGCCCGGCACATATCTTCACTTTACTACAATGTACCTAAGCAAAATAAGTGCCTTTCATATTACAATGGTTAAAAATTGTGTCAAATAGGATCAGTTCTGCTTAGGAATGGTACATCTGATATTAAGTAACCTATGGCTTCATTCTTTTTTTTCTTTTTGCAGTTCTGGGGATTGAACCCAGAGGTGCTTTGACTATTGAATTACATTCTCAGTTCTTTTTATTTTTTATTTTGAGACGGAGTCTTGCTAAATTGCTGAGGCTGGCCTCAAATTTGAGATCCTCCTGCCTCAGCCACCCACGTCACTGTGAAAACAGGCATGCATGCACCACTGTGCCCATCTACTAAGATACTACTTCACTCTTGAGTAAATAATCCTGATTTGTTTTACATCTTATCATACTGTATCAGAATATTTCAGGCTAATTCTTCCATATTCACAAAGATATGGAACTAGCTTATCTCAAATCGTCCCCAAATTACAACATCCTTAGGAATTATATTGTATCCAGCTTAATTCAGGAAAAAAAATACTCTACCCCAAACTCTTTCATCTCTCTGAAAACAAACAGAAAACACCCAAAACTCCAGTATCTGCTTTTATGAAATAGGAACTCTTAGTAAAACTGCTAAAGGGAGCCTATGTATGAAGAGCACCCACCAAGGATTAGCATCCTACCTGAGCTTGGTGGTATCTCCTTTGAGGCTCACTTACTGTTTCTAATCCCACATCATCTTAAATCCATCAAAATGGACTCGGAGGGTGTGACTTTTTCCTTTCTCATCTCTCCAAAGCATTTTACTTCTTTACCATTTTAAGAAATGACATTTTGCATGGTTCTTTGATATTTGTGGAAATGACAATCCTTAGCCCAACTACACAATAGTAGGAGTTAAAAACAAAACAGAACTCTGTAAAAATACCAAGTATATATTGATTTATGGTAGTCTGCATTATTCTGCACCAAACTGGCTTTTTCTTCCTTGGTTTTCCACAAACTATGAAACCCTTTAAAATAGTATTTTCTACGGAGAAAATGACTTCATTTAAGTGTATCTTATTGTAAAAATCCAGTAATGTTGGTGTGCTTCCATTTTAATATTCTATTTTTAATTCAATAACTTTAATTACCTTTTATAATTTTAACAAATATATAATGGATTCTAACATAAGTTAAAATGGAACGTACGTTGTTGAAAAGAGGGAAAAACTAATTTAAGATCATACTTTAGGAAACTGGTTATAATCTCATTTCTAGTTAACAATCTTTAGTCTTATAATGGCTTCTCTTTTCGTTATTGCTTGAAGATTTGCTAATGTTGTGGGATATTGAAACCATAACAGTAATTCACAGAACACCCCAAAGATTAGAAGGAATTCTTCTTTACTCAAGAGTGCAAATCCAAGGCATAGAAACAAAACAAAAACTGCAAAACAGCACCAATTACCACATTCATCTGCTTTGCCAATACATTCTAGGATATTAAGAACCAAGCTTTCAGAGATATGATGGTTATATGTCTAAATATACAAAATTTAAAAATTTGATTATGTAACAGATGGATTCCATTATTTTTTTTAAATTGCAGATAAATTTGTTTTGTTTCTCCCGGTGGAGATTTTTGAGTATTTAATTAACGGCCTCATTGGCCCATCATTAAATTCAAAGAAGCATATCTAATGTGAACACTTAAATGTAATGTCACTCATTAGTCTTTAATGAAGAGAAACTTATTCTTTCTCTAAAGAACAGCTGTAAAAATAGTATCTGTCACCTACAAAATTATATATTCCCCAGATTATTAATGTGCATTTAATGACTTTGAAATATGTCTTTGTGGTAGTTACTAAGCAAGCACTTTTTTTTTTTTTTTAATTTCATTTGTAAAAAGGTTAACTGAAGTCAAAGAACCTGGGATTCACCTACACTTCAGGACACCGGACTGAAGCAGAAACTCAGTCTTCCCAGTCACAGGTTAACAGACTGGTAGGAAGCCATTTGGATTTTTATACCGCATGGTCTCTTGGTGGTCTTGGGTTTTATTTTTTTATTTTTAAAATTTTTTTCTAATTAGTTATACATGACAGTAGAAGGCCTTAATGATTCACTTGGGTATGTCATACATAAATGAAGTATCACTTCTCGTTTTTCTGATGATACGTGTTGTAGAATCGCATCGGTCATGCAGTCATGACTCAATCTGCTCTCCTTCCTACCCCCACATCCCTCCCCGCCCTCCACTGCCCTTTACCTAATCTAAGGTAACTCTGTCCTTCCCTGTTGCCCCCTCCTTATCGTGAATTAGCATCTGCATATCAGAGAAAGCATTCCGCCTTTGATTTTGGGGGATTGGCTTATTGCACATAGCATGATATTCTCCACTTTCATTCATTTTCCTGCAAATGCCATAACTTCATTCTTTTTTTTTTTTATTTTATTTTTTGGCACCAGGGATTGAACTCAGGGGCACTTGACCACTGAGCCACATCCCCAGCCCTGTTTTGTGTTTTATGTAAAGACAGGGTCTCACTGAGTTGCTTAGTGCCTCGCTTTGGCTGAGGCTGGCTTTGAACTCGCGGTCCTCCTGTCTCAACCTCCCAAAGTGTGTGTATGTGTTATAGTTTCTTTATCCATTCATCTGTTGAAGGGCATCTAGGTTGGATCCATAGTTTAGCTATTGTGAATTGGTCCTCAATCCTGATAGCAGTCTTCATAATGCCCTGGTCAAAAATCCTCTCATTCGATAGTTAAAAGTCATTTGGAGCGCTTTTTACTAAATTCTTGTCAACAGAAAATTGATTTTGATGTCAGAGTCATTTCCTGGCTCTGCAAGATGCAACTCAGAACATGGTGCAGTGGATTCCATCACTTCAGTAGAATCTTCTCACCATCCCCATCCCCCTCTTGCTCACTACCATTATCAATCACCACCGTCATTCTTGGAGAATGTATTTAGATCTATCATGTCCGCACTTCCTACACCTCATGCAAGTATTTGACCACTGAATCATGGTAGCACTCTTTTTTGGGGAAATGGGGATGCCAAGAATTGAACCCAGGTTCACTTGGTCACTGAGCCTCATCCCCAGCCCTGTTTTGTATTTTATTTAGAGACAGTGTCTCATGGAGTTGCTTAGCACTTCACTTTTGCAGGGGCTGGCTTTGAACTCACGATCCTCCTGCCTCAGCCTCCAGAGCCTCTAGGATTATAGGCATGAGGTATCGCGCTCAGCCATGGTAGCACTTTTAATCCACGGCTTGGTTTTTTCTTAAGACAAAGGAAGTTGAGAATTGGCTTTGCTGATGCTCAGGAAAACATTTAAACATATTTTTAAGTCATCTGTTATCTGTACTTACCCATTGTCTATGTGTCTGGGTTGGTAGATTAAAAATCTTTATTTTTTTATTGAACATATTAAGAGTACATCTAGGTGATACTGTGCCCAGTAAGTACAGCTGTGCTGTGTTCTTTTTTTAATCCATGTTAAACAGTTTTTATTTTTAATTTCTTTTATTCAATATAAATGTTAAACAGTTTTTATTTTTTAATTTCTTTATTCAATATATAAAAACATAAAATTGTGTATGTAATCTTTTGATACATGAGTACATTGTGCAATGTTTAAATCAGGTTAAATATCTCTCATTTATCAAACATTTATTGTCCAGCAAACACTTATCATCTCTTTATGGCAAAATGGTATGTTCTTGAATATATTGCTACATTGTTGAGATACAAATCATTGGAAAGCAGTGCTGGGTGCTAAGTGCCTTTTCTTAATTATTTTATTTGTTTTAATTAGTTATGCATGACAGTAGCATGCGTTTATGCCCTTTGATATATCATACATAGATGGGGTGTAATTTCTCATTTTTCTGATTGTACATTGTAGAATCTCATCAGTTATGTGGTCATATATACACAAGGTAATAATGTCTGTTTCATTTCATATCCTTCCTAACCTCATATGCCGTCTCCTCCCCTCCCTCCACCCCCCTCTACCTCATCTAAGGTAACTCTCATCTTCCCTAGTGCCCCACCCTACTTATTGTAAATTAATATCCTCATATCAGAGATGCCTTCTGAAAGAGTATCCAGCATGTTTAATTGCAGAGGCACCTGGGATATTTCATAGTAGACACATTTGCAGACACACTAATTCCATAGCACAGCACTAGGAGTGACAAGATAGCATGACTCTATTTATTCCTTCCACAAATACCTATTTAGTGTCTCTAGTGCTAGACAGAGTGGTGTGTCCTAGATGTACAGGAGCATAGTATGTCACAGTGGTACATACGTGTACATATATTTCACGAGTGTATCTGCTTCCCTCTGCATTAGCAAAGTGGTTTTATGCTGTAAATACTCCACAATGTCTTCTATCAGGAGTGTGCACCACAGGACCCTAAAACAAGGGTGTCACATCTGGAATTATTACCCACGTTCCACAAAGGTTTACATCCGCCTCACAAACCTGCGTGATCTAATTATTCCACCATCTTTCATGACTCCACGCGCTGAGTACACAAGACACATATTGTTTGGTTGGTTGAATAAAAGGAATAAGACCAAGTCTTTTATTTATTGAGACAGTCTTTGCCCTTCTTCACGGAGTATTTTAGGGTAATTTGGTACATGAATACCATGTGCAATAATCCAATGAGACAAATAAGTATTTCCATCTATTCAAACATTAATCAGATTTATGTGTTGGGAATTCTGTTCTTTTCTAGTCATTTAGAAATACATCACAGATTGTTTTGACCTACAGCTATAGTGTACTGTGCTATAGAAAAAACCAGAAGCAATTACCCTCTGTGTTCTGGTGCCCCTTTATTAAACTTCTTTCTGCCTCACACCTTCTGCTCTCCCCACAATCTATTGACCACTCTTCCGTGACATCCTTCCACAAAACTGGTTTTGGAGAGTCCACAAGTGAGTAGGAGCACGTTTTGTGCCCTTATGTGTCTGTCTTACATCAATTAACATACTGAACTCCATTTCCACTTGTGATGTTCAAATGAACATGAAATGTCAGGATTCCATTCTTTTGTATGGCTCAGTAATATTCCATGGTGCACGAAGGCTTCAATGTCTTTATCCATTCATCCACTGGTGGGCATCTAGATTATTCCATGTTATGGATAGTACTGAAAAACAAACAAAAACATGGTAGTGCCATTATCTTTTTGGCAAAACAATTTCATCTCTTTTGGAGATATACCCAACGGTGGAATTGCAGAATCATACAGCAGTTGTACCACTTTGTAGGAATCCCCATATTGATTTCTAGAAAGGATGCACTAATTGACATCCTCACCAACAGCATCTAAAAGTTCTCTTTTCTTCACATCTGTGCCATTATTTGTTATTCCTTTGTTTTCTTTTATTGTAGCCATCCTAACTGGGGTGAAATCATCTCTTGTTGTGATTTTCATTTGCTTTTCCCTGATGATTAGTGGTCTGGAGCATTTTTTAATTGTTTCATTTTAGTTATACATATCAGATATTGAGCATTTTAAACATACTTGTGGCCACGTGTATGTCTTAAATTGAGACGCTTCTATTTAGACCTTCGACGATTTTTAAATTAGTTTATTTGTTTTTGTGCTGTTCGACTTTTGGAATTCCTGACATGATATCCTCAGGTGATCCTGACATGATATTCTCAGATGAATGGCTTTCATATATTTTGTCTCATTCTGTAGGTTGCTTCTACACTGTTGATCATTTCCTTCACTGCGCAGAAACTTCTTAGTTTGGCATAACCCCTCTTGTCTATTTTTACTTTGGTGGCCTGTGTTTTTGTGGTCTCAACAAAAAAAAATCATCATCTCCATCAGTGTCTTGATATGCTTGCCCTGTATTTACTTACAGTGATTTCAAATCTGTTCCTTTTTACCTTTATCTTTAGGTTTTTATCTATTCTGGGATGATTTTCATGAATGGTGAGAAGAGACTGCCTTTTTCTCCACTGAATATTCTTAGCGCCTTTGTCAAAAGTCGGTAGACTCTATGAATGTGGATTCATTTCTGGGTTCTCTGTTCCCCTCCATGGGTCTAGGTGTTGGTTTATATGCCAGTATGATACTGTTTGTTTACAGTAAATCTGGAGTATATTTTGAAGTTATTGTGATACCTTCAGTTTTGGGGGGCGTTTTGTTTTTGTTTTTGTTTTTCTTTTCTTGGGATTTCTTTGATTATTCTGAGTTGTCTGTGGATTCATCTCAATTTTAACATTTTTTCATATCTGTGAAGAAATTCGTTAGTATTCTGATGGGAATTTTATTGAATCGATAGATCACTTTGAGGAGTAGAGTCATTTTAACTCTTGGTCATTTTAAATATTCCAATTAATAAACATGGGCTATCTTTTCTTATTTGTGATATCAGTTATAATAACTCCTATTTCATCTCTGATTTTATATTTGAGTTTTCTTTCTTTTTCTTTATTTTATTTTTTTGGTTGTGTCTAGTGAAAAAATTGTCAATTTTGTTTATCCTTTCAAAAAACTCAAATCTGATTAATTGATGTTTGACTGAGGATTGAACTCAGGGGCACTCGATCACTGAGCCACATCCCCAGCCCTGTTTTGTGTTTTATGTAGAGACAGGGTCTCACTGAGTTGCTTAGGGCCTCGCTATTGCTGAGGCTGGCTTTGAACTCACAACCCTCCTATCTCAGCCTCCCAAAGTGCTGGGATTACAGGTTTGCACCACGACACCCAGTTTTTATACCTTTATTTTTATTCTTTCCTTCTACTAATTTTGAATCTTATTTTGTCTAAATCCTTTTGTTTCATGATTACATTCTTGGATATTTTTCTGTGTTTTTAGATATATGCATTTATTGCTATGAACTTCCTTTTCAGTACTGCTTTTGTTTGTAGAGTTTGCTATGTAATGTTGTCATTTTCTATATCTATTGATGAAAACGGGTGTTGAAGTCCCTGACTGGTATTATATTGGGGTCTCTCTCTTTTTTTAGATCTAATAATATGTACTTTATATATTTGGATGCTCCACTGTTGGTTGCATATGTGTTTATCATTGCTATATCTTCTGACTAACTAAATCCTTTTATCAATATGTAATGCCAGTAATTTACTCTTTTTATTGTTTTTGATTTAAAGTATGCTTCATCAGATACAATTTTAGCTATTAATGCCAATTTTTAGAGTTCATTTTTGTGGTGTGACTTTTCCCTCTCCCTTGCTTTCAATCTATATCTATCTTTCACAATGAGGTGAGTTTCTTATAGATAGCATGTAGTTGGGTCTTGCTTTTTCATCCATTCAGACAGTCTAGATACTTATGTTGAATATAATCCATATACATTCAAGGTTTTTATTAATAGGTATGAATTTCCTCTTGTCACTTTGTTAATTTCTTTTCTCATTTTGTGGTATTTCTGTTGTTGTTCTTATTATCTATCGGTATATCACTGACTTGGTAGTTTTCTTTCATGATTTTCTGTCATGATTTTCTTTTTTTTATTTTTTGTGTATTTGTTAATCAAGTGAGCTTTATGCATATGTGTGTGTTCATAATATAAACTATCAAACCACTTGTTTCTAGTGTAGGATTCCCTTAAGAATTATTTTTGGGGCTGGTCTGGTGACTGATGAATTACCTCTGTGTCTGCTTATCTGGGAAACACTTTCTCTTCACGTCTGAAAGGTAGTTTTGCTTGGTGTAATATTCCTGATTGGCAGGTATTTTTCTTTCAGGAGTTTAATTATAATGTGTTACTACTTTTTAGTAGTAGTAACACATTATAATTATACGCAGATATAAGCAAGATTCATTGGGGCATATGTGTACATAGACATAGCTAAAATTTGGTCAATTTAAATGTCCAGTATTTTCACATTTCTCTCTTCCCTCCCTGTGTTCTGTGGTTCTCCCTGCAATTTTTGTGACATCTTCTTTTATGTTTCAATTTCCTTCTTTTCTCTCTCTCTTCAGTTTCCACATATAAGATCAAACATTCAACTCTTAACTTTCTGAGTCTGGCTTCTTTCATTTAGCATGATAGTCTCCAGTTCCATCCATTTACCATCAAATGACATAATTTCATTCTTCCTTATAGCTGAGTAGAACTCCACTGTGTATATACACCACATGTTTTTAATCCATGTGTTGGATTGATATGTGTGTAGCCTGATTCCGTAACTTGGTTATTGTGAATTGCACTTCAACCACAGGTTTCAAATTGGCTTTTTTTTTTTTTTTTTTGGTTTGTTTGTATCATTTCTAGCTACTTGGTGAATTTCTTATTTATATCATGAGTTATCTTTCTCATTTCTTTGTACCATTGATATGTATTCTCTTGCATCTCATTGAGATTCCTTAAGAACCATTACTGTGACTTCTTTTTCAGTTATTGCATAAACGTGCTACAAATTGAGATCTGTTTATAGATAATTTTTTTCCTTTCATTTCATATGTTCTTATGTTAATGTCTGCACATCTGGTATAATGTATGCCTCCACTGACTTTATGGAGTATATTGTTTAGGAAAAGATTTCTTGGGTTGGATGGGATACAGGGAGTCAAATGAGTGGGTGCTTTGTCTTCAGTTATAGCTGAGCTCAAAAGATTAGTCTCCATGATGTCTTCACCTCTGATTGATGTCAGCAGTGTGTATGAGTGCCTCAGTAGTCTAGACTGCAGTGGTTTGTGAAGGTAGTTATTCAACCTTGGAGTGGATATAGATTTCCAAGGGTGTTCTCAAGGTCCAGAGAATGGACCACTGATGGCCCTGAGTGCTTGTGGTAGCTGCTGCCACAATCTGTGAGATGTAGAGAGGACATCCTTAGGTACCTCAGGGCAAGCATAGATGTTACCAAGCGTTTTGGAAATAGTAACCATGTGCCTTGAGCCATAGGTTGTGAAGAGACCTTATGTACGACCTGGGTGAATGTAGGAGATGCGTCTGCCTTTGGCAACAACATCCCTAAGTTCTAGAGCCACAAGATAGAATGAGACCTTCTGCAGGGCCTCAGCATAATCTTGGCAACTCTGGTGCCACCAGTAACCATGGATTTTAAGTTGTGAGATGCAATAGGAGTAGGACCTTTCCTTAAATTCCATGGGGATTATTTTAAGTGTTTTTGTGGTTTGTAGCACTGGTAACCCATTTCCTTGAGCTTAAAACCTATATGGTATCTTCTTCAGGTTCCAAGAAACAAATACAAGTATTTCTAGTAATGGGGCACTAATCCCATGTGCTGTAGAGAAGACCTTCACTAATTATCCCTGGGGCATGTGCAGACACTGGTAATCATGATGATGGTCACGTAGGATTTGGCAGAGATGGTCCATAAATTCCATCTGTCTAGTGTGTGTGGCACCAGTACTTATGAGTTTGGTGTCTGTGGTCCAGAAACTGCAAGACATGAATGAGAATGTTCCTTGGTCACGTGGTAAGTGCTACAGAATCAAAGCTTGTGTTCTAGAGCTAAAGAACATGGATGGGACTTTCCCCTGATCCTGTTGGAGATGAAAAAGAATTTTGCACCAGTCACTGCAGTCTCAAGGCCACAGACTGGGAAGAACTTCCTTAGTTCCTGTAGAGTCATTGCAGGTACATTTGTGCTACTGGTGATTGTTATCCTGGAACTGCAGGACACAAATGGAACTGTGTCCCAGAATGTTTGGTATAGAGATAGGTGAAGCTGGGCTTTTGGCACCAAGAACCACTATCTTAAGACTGTGAACTGGGAAGGATATAGTTTCCACAGAGTGAGTACAGGTGGTACCAGGGAATGAGGCTTCTAGTTGCTAAATTTCTGAAGCTGTGGTTGAACATAGCTTTGACCTTTTCCATGTCCTGGTGGACAGACACAACTGAAGGCAGGACTTAACGCCAGCAGTTGCAATCCCTAGGACATTGACTTGGGAAAGGTACTTCCCTAGCTCCCACAGAGCCAAGCACATATGGTCTTGGGGTTTGAGGAACAGGTAGCTGTGTTTATGAAACTGGGTGTTGTGGTTAGGACCTTCTTCAGATTCTATTAGACAGAGATGGTTGATACCAGTTCTTTTGGCACCAGCAGTTATTACTCCAAGGCCCTGGATTGGGGAAGAGAGTTTCCCAGATGCCCACAGTGCAAATGCAGCTATAACAATGGCAGGTGCTGGTCCTGATGCTGGCTGATGGGGTTGTCTTCTGCTCCATGAAGTGCACACAGCCCCAAGGCTTCTGGCTGCATCAGGGACCCAGGTGCCAGCCCTTGGGACAGAGAGTATGTACCAGTGACTATGCCGTAACTCAGGTTTCTATGGATGGCGGAGGCCCAAGGCATGCTTGCTCTTTGAACCAGAGCACACCTCTTGTCCAGCCAGCTCTGCAAACTGGACCTACAATCCTGTGATGGCATTCCCTGCGGTTAGGACTGCCAGTCTTCTGCTATGATACTCCGCTGGCCCTTTCCCGCTTTCCTGGCCCCAGCAGTGTGGGGTTCCCCCACCAGGGAGCTGGGGTTGGCTTTACTCTTTCCAATCCTCCATGCTCTTTAGGGTCATTCTCACTTCTTGAGTTCTCCCTCAGTCACTCACCTCAAAGGACAGGGTGTGCTTTATTGTTCGGCTGCTTCTCTGTGGCTCAATGGACAGCAGTGCACGGCCAATCTGCCATCTTGGATTCTCCTCCCTCATCAAAGCAGATTGTATGTGAAGTTTTTCAATGGAATGAAATGGATCAAGTTGTGCTATGGACACCTTTGAATGTACTAGACTGACTTTCACCTTTATATATACTTATATACCACTAATTTTATAAAACTATACATAAAGAGAAGGAAAACCAAGAGGGCGAAGGAAGGGAACAGGGGAAGGCAGCATTGGAGAAAATTATATTCAATGCATGTGTGATTATGTCAAATTGAACCCCAGTATTATGTTTAACTCTAACATACAAAAAATAAAATAATTCATTTTTTCTTAAAGTCACTTGAACACATAAAATTATCCCCCAAAACATAATATTTTTATTGCTACTCTGTTCATTTCTACTTAGTTTATTCTATATTTTTTAATATGTGTCCTGTGAGAGGTTGATGGATATGTCTGTCATAACTCATTATCATGAAAGTCTTCCTTTTGCTCTCCTCTCTGTCTTTCCCACCTTCCTAGCTCCGACCCATCCACAGCAAACAGCCTACAATCTGGAAAACATCTGTTCATCTCTCAAGGCTCTATTGAAAGTATATTTACTTTTTACTAAACTTCTGATACTTTCCCTGGGTAAAGCTGCTTGCTCCTTGCTTTGTGTTCTTGCTGTATCTTGCTTTCATTTGTCTCAAGATAATGCTATCATTTTATTGCATGTATTTCTTTATAAGGGTAATCATGAAAAAAGTCAGGTTGCTGCATTTCAGGTTGCCTCAAATACAGATGTATTTGCCTCAAATACAGTTGTGCAGCTACAAATAGAATCAAGCCTCTTGAACACCCACAGCTTAACAATCCTAGCAGAAAGAAAACCTTTACCCCAAAAATCCCAGTAAAAATTTCATGGTGGTTTCTTATTCTTGGAACTTGGATCAACCATATTTGGACTCTTAGTAGCTAAGGGTGGGTCCCACGAGTATCTCAGGAGCTGGGGTATGGATCACCCTTGTCTGAACTGCAGGACAGAGTCAATGAGAAATGGTCTCATAAACCAAAACCAAGCAACTGTTTCCAGAAATAAGGAGAGACAGGAAGCCGGTCACGCAAAACAACAACCTTGCCCCATTTCTCACATGAAATAAAAGACCGTAGATGGTTATTCTTGTTTTTAGAAAGGTTTCATGCTAAAATACCAAAATTGAGCCCATAAAATAAAGACACATCATCTGTCATCTACAAAAACTTTTCCCAGCTCAAATTTTATGAAATTCAGTTTTGTCTTGTTACATTTTCATATCAACAATATGAATTATATCTTTTGAAATCTTAGCCACCCTGCTCGATTGACTAAAAAGAGCTAATAATTCACAGGAAATGGCCTTTCTCTTTCTCTGTCTTTCTGTTCTCTATGTCTCTGTATGCATATAGATCATACAGACGATGTCTTTCAATTCTTCTCAGAGTGTCCATTTAGGACAGTGAGTATATACAGTACCACTTCGAAGACATCAGTAAATTTATTGAACTTTTCACTTGGCCTAAATTCATTTTCCATCTTGTACTTTCTCAGGGCTCTTCCGAGAATAAATATGTGTACCCATAAAGTCTTTGCATGTATAAACATTTCCTGGGATGCCTCTTATCTATGGAAATGGCTTTACATTTGTGTGTATTTCCTCTTTTCCTATCATCATCCTTCATTTATCTCCAAATTCTCCCACTCCCTGGGCTCTACTTGATGAGCTTAGAGATGGAACTTCAGTCTTCATATTTGTCTTTGGACTCTAAAGCTGCCATCTTTTTTCATAAACTCAACATTTTCTCAAACTTCTTAAGACATAATGCACTCAGAATCTGGGTTACCTCTAACCCAATTCATTTAAAAAACTACCTTGTATTCTGGCTTGTCACCTACCTATTTCATGGAGGCTGCGGCCTACTTAGCACTCATCACAAATAACCCAAAGATTTTTGCCTCCACCTTTGGGACAATGGAATGTAACAAAACAATCAGTGTGTATAAAACACAGGTGCCTGGGACTGTGCTAAATTTGAACAAACCTTATCTCAGTATTTCACTTAATTATTATAACATCCCTGAAAGATAGGCCTTATTTTCAATCTCCAGAGAAAATCAGTGCTCAGAAATTTGAAGTCATGGACGTCATAAGACTGGCATAGTTGGGCTCAGTTCTGGGCCTCTGGCCACTGTATTGAAAGCCTACCTTTCATCTAAGTCCCTTCTCTCAGAATACCCCTGTCCAACCAGCTCTCCTCTTGTACCCGTCCAAAGAACATCTAAAGAAGTTATAATATTAGGGGCTGGGATTGTAGCTCAGCGGTAGAGCGCTTGCCTCGCATGCGTGAGGCCCTGGGTTTGATCCTCAGCACCACATACAGAGCAATAAAATAAAGACATTGTGTCCATCCACAACTAAGAAAAAATTAAAAAAAAAAGAAGTTATAATATTATAAATTATTAGTTTAACCTATCTCCAAGTAAAATCCACTTTTGCTATCCCAACTACTCTTGTAATATTGGCAATGAAAATTCCTATTCTTTATGTTTTTTAACTTTTAATTGATTTATTCTAATTAGGTATACATGACAGCAGAATGCATTTTGATTCATTATATACAGATGGAGCACAACTTTTCATTTCTCTGGTTGTACACAATATAGGGTTATACCATATGTGCAGTCATATATGTATGTACCTAGGGCAATGATGCCCATTTCATTCCACCATCTTTCCAGACCCCATGTCCCATCCCTCCTTTTCCCTCTTCTTTAACCAAAGTTCCTCCATTCTTCCCATGCCCCTCCCCCATTATGGATCAGCATCTACTTATCAGAGAGAACATTCAGCCTTTGGTTTTTGGGGATTGGCTTACTTTGCTTAGCATGATATTTTCCAACTCCATCCATTTACCTGCAAATGCCATAATTTTATTCTCTTTTAATGCTAAGTAATATTCCATTGTGTATATGTACCACAGTTTCTTTATACTCAAAAAACTTAACACCAAAAAACCAAACAACCCAATCAACAAATGGGCTAAGGAGCTGGACAGACACTTCTCAGAAGAAGATATACAATGGATCAACAAATATATGAAAAAATATTCAACATCTCTAGTAATTAGAGGAATGCAAATCAAAATTACTCC
Source organism: Xerus rutilus (assembly GCA_028644305.1). Taxonomy (NCBI): domain Eukaryota; kingdom Metazoa; phylum Chordata; class Mammalia; order Rodentia; family Sciuridae; genus Xerus; species Xerus rutilus. The sequence continues at coordinate 12,241,866 of CM053416.1, read as the reverse complement.
AAGATTTCATCTCACTCCAGTCAAAATGGCAGTTATAAAACATACAAACAACAATAAGAGTTGGTGAGGTTGTGGGGGAAAAGGCATGCTCATACATTGCTGGTGGAACTGCAAATTGGTGCAACCAATCTGGAAAGCAGTGTGGAGATTCCTTAGAAAACTTGGAATGGAACCACCATTTGACCCAGCTATCCCACTCCTTGGTCTATACCCAAAGGACTTAAAAAACAGCATACCATAGTGACACAGCCACTTCAATGTTTATAGCAGCTCAATTCACAATAGCTAAACTGTAGAAGCAACCTAGGTGCCCTTGAATAGATGAATAGATAAAGAAACTTCATATTTTTTTTCCATTCACCTTCTGAAGTAGTCACATGGTCTTTTACTGGTTAGACATCGGCTTGTATATAGGAGGAAGCAACTCCTTAAAAAGTATAATGCAAACCTGGTGGTCTGCTTCCACCAGCGTTTGCTAAGATTGAAGTAGTGTTTTAGAAAATTCTAGAAATAAAATTATACAGGATCCAGTGTGAGGGGAAGTCTTCTCCCTAGCAACTAGTTGACATTAAAAATGATGCACTTTGTCCACCATCTCCTGGGGAACTGGCATCAGTTAAGATTTGGAGTATTCTACCTATGAGACCTAAAGTGATTTTTGTTCACATCACAGATGTGACTTCATACTGGAGATCTGCCTGGCATCTCATTCTCTCCTCCTCACTGATTTACCATATATGTTTATCTGTTATACCGGGAAGCTTGGTCTTGCTCTCTGCTTAAAACACACTGCGAGGTTTAACACTCAGAGGACAGCACCATGAGATCTCAGTTGTCACATTTTCCATCAACCCAAAGTTACCTCCTCCTTGTCCAGATTCATAAGCCAAAAAGAAGTCAGGACCAGAGGAGAAACAGAGGAAGTCAGAAAGAGTCCCACACTGAATAACTTCTATGGTACTTTGCCTTTTCCCCCAATATATAGTATTGGATGTTGTTTACTTTTTGAAGGACACTTAAGAGCTCTATATATAATAGGGTACCATGTTAGGTTTTCATGCATGGGTACCTTGTGTACATGTTTAAATCGGGTTAAGCATGTTCATCTCCTCAAACATGGATCATTTATTTATGGTGAAAACTTTCAAAATTTTTCTCCTGAGTTTTTGAAATGCACCACACGATATTTTGGGATAGTTGAATCTCAGTAACACAGGCAAATTTCTTCCTATCTAGACCAAGATCCTAGTCTACTGGAACATTCTTGACCATGAGGAGTTTGGCCTGGTGCTGTAACCCAAACCTATCAGAGGCTCAGGAGGCTGAGGTAGGAGGATTGCAAGTTCCAAGTCAGCCTCAACAGCAACTTAAGTGATGCCCCAAACAATTGAGAAAGACTGTCTCAAAATAAAATATAAAACTGCCTGGGGGTGTAGCTCAGTGGTTAAGCACCCCTAGTTCAATCCCTCAGTGTTTAAGCACCACTGGTTCACCCCCCCCACCCCCCAAAAAAACCCTGAAATTATGGCTGGGACTCAGGGATGCATTATTGTCCACGATTAACTCATTCATGTGCAGGGTAATCAGTTAGGGTGTGGGTCTTTACCCACAATGTGCCACGTCCCTTTGAATAAGAGGTCTCATCATTGAGGCAAGGATAAGAGACACCTCTGAACACATGAATGCACTGTTGCATATGAAAGCACTTGTTTCTGACTTATTCCTAAATAGCTGTACCTTTGCAGTCGTCCCTCTCATGTTCTGTATTAACAATGAGACTCATTTAAGCATAGTCAGGCCCCGGTGACAACACTGGTCATCACTATGGATCATCTGACCTCTGACATGTCATGGATGAAGCTAGATATGCATATTCTTTCTAAAAAGATTGAACTGTGCTTGTAAAGTTGAAGCCCACACATCCAAGAAAAAAAATGTAATATTTCCTCTCTAGAGTTTTGTTTGCCGTAATATTATTGCAGTGCCTAGGTGTTCTCGACTGCAGATGATGTGGGATAGAGGTCTTCTCAGTGGGCCCCAGTTTTATTCAGAATGCTAGAAGTGCACATTCACTCAATCCGTCAGCATACCACAGAGCCCACCGCGCTCTGCACAAAGCCAGGATCCCCTCCCCCACCCCACCTCCCAAGGGCACTGAGGTTTTGCTGGGCAGATGAGCCGTGCACAGGTAAGGGAGAAACTCAGGGATGGCTTTAGGCAAGAGATTTGAATGCTGAGAGGGGACAGATAAAGTAGGACATGTTTCATTTCCTAGGAGAAATAGCCAGCGTTGAATAGACCCTGACCAGAAACAGAGTCCAAAGGGAAGCTTGAATACAGACCAGATGAGAATGAGTTAAAATGAACAGAGGGCTGCGGTCGTAGCTCAGTGATGGAGCACTTGGCTAGCACCTGTGAGGTACTGGGTTCCATCCTCAGCATCACATAAAAATAAGTAAATAAAATAAAGGTATTATGTCCATCTACAACTAAAAATATTAAAAAATGACTAGAACGTGGAAATAGTATGCATGAAGGGAAGAGAAGGAAAGAATTCTAACAGTGGATCTTTATTGCACATTGGCTCTGTGGGAGGCAACACACTAAATATTTGAGGTGTAAATTCATGCAGGGAGAAATTAGGACAAAATTAGAGATGTTTTTGAAAATGCTTGAAACGGTCACTAAGGTGGTCTGGGCTATATTTTTGGTTCTGCGGGTATGTGATCTTTTATCACACTAAGATCTTTCCCAGTAAGTTCTTCCTCTTCTTCTTCTTTTTTAATTTGCTATATGAATGGTGTGGTCTGGGGAAATCTGGAAGGTTCCTCCTACTCCATAGTCTATGTAAAAATGTTGACATAGGGAAGACGATTTAAAAAAAATTGAAAATGGATTGGAAATGATTGTTAGGCCTTGGCACTTTTGCACAAAAATAATAGGATCATTCAGTTTTGAATAGTATGTTCAGGGGATTTTTCCAACTCCTCTCATTTTTGTGCGGAGAAGGTGGGTACCAGGGATTGAACTCAGGGGCACTTGACCACTGGGCCACATCCCCAGCCCTATTTTGTGTTTTATGTAGAGACAGGGTCTCACTGAGTTGCTTAGTGCCTCACCATTGCTGAGGCTGGCTTTGAACTTGTGATTGCCTCAGCCTGGCAGGAGGATCACAAGTTCAAAGCCAGCCTCAGCAACTTAGGGAGGCCCTAAGCAACTCAGTGAGAACTGTCTCTAAATAAAATACCAAATGGGCTGGGGATGTGGCCCAGTAGTTTAGTGCCCCTGGGTTCAATCTCTGGTACCAAAAGAAAAAAAAAAGAAGTAGTGGAAATTCCAAAGTGTGTGTGAAATAATTTACTGTTAAAGTACTGGATTTTTTCTCCCACTCTTAATAAAGTCAAAAGCTTTACAGAATCTGCATCACCCCACCTGTTAAACATCTTCAGCAGTATGCTGCTGGGAGCTGATTCTCAGGCCCATAACAACTTTACTATTTGAGCAACTTTAATCAAGATTCTTGTCCTGGCAGATGCCAGATTTTTCCTTCAATTTCATACCAGGCTCTTCTGATAGACTATTTGTTGAAAGTTTTTCCCTTTATTTGATCCCCAATGATTTCTAGTTTCCTGAGTTCCTCTAGATTAATATCTAACAGCTGTTTGTCTATCATGTGAAACTTATATAAATTAAGACTTTACTGCTCTAAGCCATTTAGTTTCAAACCTGGACTGAGTTTACTTGTTCCATAGTTTAGAGAAAGCCTTTCTGTGTCATTTCTTATGCATGCTCAAAAATAAAGACTACTTAATGGACAATGATCTCCCATGACCTATAAATATTAATATGAGTGCCATTAGTTAGAGTGGAACATACTCATTTGTGAACATTTCTCAAGAATATAAATGTTAATTTATTTTTGCTTTAGAGAATGTATTATTAGCATTTGGAATCATTTTTGCTTAATTGATATCAGCTATTCTCACATAAATAAATGAATAAACTAAACTCAAATTACTAACCCCCAGTGACACAGGAAAGGCTGTCTTCTGGAACCTTCCTAGACCTTACTAGTGATGACTACATGCGTAACCCTCCAGTTAATGAGATGATCCTTTTTGGTGGACACAACGTGGCTTTGATGTGGAAGTATAGACAGAATGTGTGGAGCTCCTTTGTTCCAGAAAAATATTTCATTAGGTACAATTAAAATACATAAAAAGGAGATGCTCATTCTACAGCTTATGGCCAACAAAATATCTAAACCATTCACAAATATATCTAAGTTACCGGGCACCATGGTGCACACTTGTATTCCCGGTGGCTAGGGAGGCTGAGTCAGAAGGATCACAAGTTGAAAGCCAGCCTCATCAAGTTAGCAAGAACCTGTATCAACACAAAATAGAAAGTGCTGGGGATGTGGTTCAGTGCTTAAGTGGCCCTGGATTCAATCTCCAGTTTAAAAAAAAAATCCAAGTCTAAGTTGCTTCACCAATTTAATGAAGTTGGGATCATATTAGAATTAGCATCTTGGAGTTGATGTTTTCTTCCATTCAAAATTTCCTAGGTGAATGTAAAACAAAAAGAATAATTATTAACCACAGCAAACATGATATCTTTACCAAAGATTGATTGGGACGAGCACCTTTAATAGTTAACATAAAACAGAAAGAAAAAGTTGAAAGTATTACAAAGCATGAATCAGGGCCTAGGACTCAGTGTGGTTGTAGCACAAGGAATTTAGTCTATTTAGGTCTTATGGGCTGCTTCTCAAAAATAATAACAGACATCGTTTTTTAAAAATGCTACACAAATATTACTCATGTATTCAACAAGCTAATTAGGAAACTTTACTACAGGCATATATTTGAGAATATGAAAAGTTTTTGGGATACCATTCTGAACACTGAATCTTCAGGAAATGCGTAAATCCTTTTGGGGAGCCCCTCTCTGTCTTTCCATTCCTCTGTCCCCTGATGTAAGTTCATAGGATACAAACAGACCAGCAACACCTGCCGCAATTTGTCCCGACCAGTGGGCTGATAGTTGATAATAAGTAAACCTGCAGACACAGAATAAAGGAGGATCCTGGCATTTCTTGACTCTATGCATTATTGACTGTACACTGTGTGTTCAGTGCACATATTCTAGTAACTTCTCTTAAGTCAAAGGTAGCTTCTCTCTTTTGCATCATCACCCTTGTTTCATGGGTATGCACGTTGGGTCTCAGAGAAACTGTACAACCTGACAAGCAGCAGCTAGAATGTAGGAGAGGCCAGATCTGAGACTGAGCAGTATGTTTCTAGAACTCCAGCTCTTAATGATCTTCCCTTCAAACTCTGGATATGAGCATAATTTACTTTAGCATTGCTGAAGTAAATTAATGGTTGATTGCTCTGTTCAAAGTAGAAATAAATGCAATAAATTCCAAATAGCATTTCATATATATTTTTAAAATTATAAATAATGGTTGATTATTCTGTTCCAAGTAGAAAAATAAATGCAATAAATAAATTTCATATATCCTTTAAAGTTTTAAAGGTTGACCCAGAGGTTATATAACACCTGAGTGATATAGAAAATAAAATTTCCTTTCCTTTTTTTTTATTTAAAAAAAATTTAGTATAAAGACCCTGGACTTTTACAGGGTGGTTGCTACAGAATATTTAGCACAGTTTTCTGTTTGTCCTTCTCCATTACCCTGTCCTCCCTGCATTTATGCTGGAACTATATGTGTAGCTTGGCCAATGAGTGGTGGTAACACATGACATGCTTTAGTCTGGGCTGAATTATATCATTCTTTCCTCCCTTTTCCTTCTTGTGTCCTTAGCAGCCATTGCTAATGGAAGAGTTCCAAGATAGAGAAGGGCTGCCCAGTATGCATGGAAATTCATTCATGTGATACTCCTGTTATACTCAGTGACTGAGTTAATCAGCTTTTTTATTGCTGTGCCCCAAAGACCTGACAGGAACAATGAGAGGAGGAAACATTGATTTGGGGTCACATGGTTTCAGAGGTCTCAGTCCACTGATGACCAATTCTATTCCTTGGGTTCTGAGATGAGGCGGAACATCATGGCGGATGTGTGTGGTGGAGGAAAGCAGCTCAAGACATGATCAGAAAGCAGAGAGAGAGCTCCACTCAATTAAGATCAAATGTGTATCCCAAAGGCCTGCCCCTTAATCATGCATGTCCTCCAGCAACACCCTACCTGCGTATAGGCACCACTCAGTTAATCCCTATCAGGGGATTAACACACTGATTATTTAAAGTTCTCTGAACCTAATAATTTCGCCTCCAGACCTTCTTGCATTGTCTCACTCAGAAGCTTCAGCAAGGACACCTCACATCTAAACCATAATAGTGGCTAAGGCTTGCAGGTCATTATTCTGCACCATGGCCTAACAGACTAATGGTAAAGCTTAATTATCCATAGGTGAAAAGGTACATCCATTCATCCATGCATGCTTTTTTTTTTTTTTTTTTCTGCTGCACCTTAGAGAAACCCTTTCTTGGAAAACAGAATTTGTTTTACATGCAAACCAGTGGCAGCTACCAACATCACAGGCCTCCAGGACCCCAGAACATAGAAATCGAAGGTGATGAGGCATATCTGATTAGGAAATGGTTTATTGTTACCTGAAGCCTTCAGCAGGCAATGGCAGAAGTCACTCTGCTCACGCATTGTGTCACAGGTGTGTCTCACAGTAGGTCACTGTTCTCTCTCTGCATGGAGACCAGTCCTAGGAAGCTATACTGCTCTGTGACAGAATTCCAGAAAACCAGATATTTTCTCAGATTCTTTGGCAAGAATTGCTTTATGTCCAAGTTTTGCCATAAAAAAAAAAGTCAAATGAAAAGCAAGTTAATGTTGTCATCTTTTATTCTGTTCTAAGAAAATGTCTCCTTTATAGTGTCTGAAATTACAGATCTTTAGCTGGTATCCAAATAAAATTCTGTCATCTAATCTAATTCTAATATTATCTTTTAAAGACCCCAAATCATGTCTCAGATACAAACAAAAATGTTAAGGATATCAACTGAGAAGATTTCTGAATATCTCAGACTTCCTGGCAACTTATAAATTCTTCCTCATAAAAATAGTACGTATACATAAAGGAAATATTAAATGCCAAATAATAATAGTATCGGCCAATCTGAGATCCTGTATTCTGAGGATTTGTCATTATGCCTTTCAAATTATTTTCAAATCCCACCTGCTTTCAGATCCTTAGAAGCTGGCTTTCTATTTTGCTATGATTGCTCAATAGAAAATAAACAGATGGGGCTGAAAAAAATCCAGAAATACAAATGGGGTAGAAACTGCCTCAGGCTTTTGAACAGCATCAAAACAAGTTGTGATTTTTTTTTCTTTTTCCTGTTTGACAAACAAATCTCTTGGAACACAGACCTCAGTATGGTTTCATTCTCAGTCACCGTCAAATATGTTTTGTTGTGTGTCTCTTGAAATCCAAAGCTAATTTTAGGATTTTTTTTTTAAAATTCTGATAAGTGAATGATCAATGATTGGTATTTGGAAAGTATATTTAACTAGGGGGAAAAAATCTGTGTGAGACATTAGGATGTATGGATTCCTTTATTTCATCAGTGAAGAATTTCAGGGGTGCTAATCTCATTAATTAAATTGCCTTCAAATAAAGGCCATGTCCATTGACAGCTGACAAAGATAAATTATGCCCAGGATAGATTTCAGTCCTCTTGCATATGCTTGCCCTTTATGTGTGGAAATTCCACATCCAGGAATCTAAGTTAAACATAATTTTTTCCCCCAATACTCTGTTATACCTGCTTTTTATTTTTTTATTTTTTGGCATAACTTTGTCAAGTAACTTCAAGTCTAGGATTTTTGAGGAAGAAACAGAAGGGCACAGATGCCAAATGCTGCACGTCAAAGCAGATACAGGGGGCAGTTGGGCAGGTTGTATCCTGAACAAAGTGCTGGGCTCAGGACATGAACAGGGACTGAAATCCAATTTGAGTTCTGCTCTCCAAGCCCCCGAGCTGGTGGCTCCATCAGCTTGTACTGAGAATGTTTCCAGTTTGTCCAGCCCCTGGTGGTATCCAGCTGGAACACCCAGGGAAGGCACCTTTTTATAAATCACAGAAAGGCACTGTATGTTGCTGGCAGTGGGCTGGTTGCTTGGAATGAAAGCAGTGAAAGCTGTTTTTGTGATTCTCTTTGCTTCCGAATCTAACCATTGTGGTAGCACTTCAGTGCATTCAGAAACACACACAAGGCCTGAGCAAGTGAGGTTAGAGGACATGGTTTTGAACTCTCAGGTCCACATTGACAGTTCATCAAAAGTAGCAAGAAAGAAGAGGGGCATGCTCACAAAATGGTCCAGAAACAGCAAACTTGAGTCTGCCCTTGAAAGGCGATGAAGAAAGAGCAGGAATTATAGGCTCTGGATTCTGTCTCTCTGTGCTTAGATCCTGGATCTTTCCAAAAATGGCTGCTCACAGAGCTCTTCTGTGACCATTCACAATAGCATAGCACGTTTACGTGACCCCTGCAGCGTGGTTATTGTACAAGCTGATCACAGTCATCATTACAGATCCAAGCTTGAATCTCATATGTGAGCTGGAAGTTCCTGCAGGGAAAAGCTTCACTGTTAGCTCTTTGGGAACAGGGCTGGGTACCTCTCCAACTTCCATCCTAAAGCGTTGAGTACAGAGGTTGTTAAATAAATATTTCTTGAAAAACGCTCCGTGATGTTTCACAGTAGGCATTAGAAAACTCAGGCTACGTTTCAGGTGTCACGATCTACATCCTTGAGCCATGCTTGAATCGTGAGAGAGAGTCTTAACAGCCCAAGGGAAGTAATATCCCACTGGTCTATGTGATAATTTCATAGAATATTACTTGAGACTTTCTACACTAAAGCAATTTGGTGCACATAGAGGGTTATATAATCAAAAAGTCATTACATAAGGAAGTACAAATGTATATACAAATATACAAACAGCATATCTAAGGTTTACTCTCTTGTCCATAAATATTCAAGAAATGAATCATATGAGCCCTTGCTAGGCTAGTTAAGGTGCATTTGCTTACTTAATTCCCATTGCAGCCTCTGGGTTAGGCATATTTTACCCCCATTTTACAAACTGAGCATCAGAGAGACTGTGTTACTTGCCAAAGAAAATCAGCTCTTAAATTGTAGAGCAACAATCTGACCCAACTCTACTTGGTTCCAAAATCTGTACTCATTTCTTTAAATTTTTTATTTGTTCTAATTAGTTATACATGACACTAGAATACACTTGACACATCATACATAAATGGAGTGTAACTTCTCATTGTTCAGGTTGAGCATGATGTAGAATCACACCAGTCCTGTAATCATAAATGCACATAAGGCAATGATATTCAATTTATTCTACCATTCTTCCGACCCCATACACCCTCCTCCTCCCTTCACTCGCCTCTGCCTCATTCAAAATATCTCTATTTTTCCCTAGAGCCCCCCTTATTGTGAATTAGCATCTGCATATAAGAAAATACATTCCACCTTTGATTTTTTGGTATTGGCTTATTTTGCTTAGCGTGATATTCTCCAGCTCCATCCATTTACCTGCATATGCCATAATTTCATTCTTCTTTAATGTTGAGTAATATTCCATTGTGTATACATATCACATTTTCTAGCAAATATAGAAATGTGAATTAAAACTACACTAAGAGCCAGGCGCAGTGGCACATGCCTGTAATCCCAGCACTTTGGGAGTCTGAGGCAGGAGGATCACGAGTTCAAAGCCAGCCTTAGCAAAGGTGAGGCACTAAGCAACTCAGTGAGACCCTGTCTCTAAGTAAAATACAAAATAGGGCTGGGGATGTGGCTCAGTGGTTGAGTGCCTCTGAGTTCGATCCCTCGTACCAAACAACAACAACAACAAAACTACACTAAGATTCTGTCTCATTCCAGTCAGAGTGGCTGTTATCAAGGATATAAGCAAGAATAAATGTTGGTGAAGATATGGGGAAAAAGGCACACTCATACATTGCTGGTAGGACTGCAAATTGGTGAAACCATTCTGGAAAGCAGTATGGAGATTTCTCAGAAAACTTAAAAAATGGAAACATCATTTGACCCAGCTATCCCACTCCTCGGTTTATATCCCAAGGACTTAAAATCAGCATACTACAGTGACGCAGCCACATCAATGTTTATAGCAGCTCAATTCACAATTGCCAAACTATGGAACCAACCTAGGTGTCCTTCAACAGATGAATGGATAAAATCTGTACTGTTAACCATTGCCATATTGCATGTCGATTGGAAAAAAAAAAGAATACTGTCATGATCATAGTTAACAAGACAATTTTCTCTAAAGGAATGTCACCAAGTGGCTTTCAAAACCAAATAACTTCTAAAATATGTATTTTTTTCTAAAAAAGAAAAAAATGTTTCTCAGAATGTATTTTAGAATATGTTTTTCTTTTTTCCCCATAAGATCTTCTTTGATCTGGATCTACAAGTAACTTACCTGGGGAAAATATGATAGGAAATGCACCGAAGGCTGATGGACATTTCTTAGAGGAAAAACACATGATATGATTTCAGAGGAAAGTAGTTCAAAATCATGTCTTTTCAAAGAAATGGTGTCCTGTCTAGGGATGGGCGAACGTCATAAAAGTAGAAGTAAATTGCTCCCAAGCCTTTTCACTATCCAACTCATTTTAAATAGTAAGTAAAATGATGTGATTATCATTTTAGAATGGATGACTAATATTTGTTTTCTCCATCATCATGGAAGTTGTAAATTCAACAGTATAAAATGTCATCGACTTACCAACACGAACATTTTGCAAGCATTACCAAAGCATGGGTCAAAATGATGGGTATCATAGCTATTCTGGTGTGTGTGTGAAAATATATCTTTTTAGTGCTGGCTGTTAATGAAGGGAATCAGCATCAGTGGACTTGGGTTCTAGAAATCTCTATTTTTTAACAATTTTCACATGTGATTCTCATGGAAGCTTGAATCTGAGAACCTCTTACAGAGACATCATCTGAATGAACTCCTAATTTTAAAAAGGGAGAAATAGAACCGTGTTGGCATATCAACCTGCCAATGATCACATATCTCTTTTTCCTCTTCACTCTTCTGGGTCTTCTTGGATTTTGATGGGCTTCATCATTTAAAAGATCTTAAGAACCGTTTTCTGCTCAGCATGAGAAGACTGATCAGAGACTTGGTTGAGTGCTGCGGGAGAAGGAAGCAGTTTTCTTGTTAGGATACGATCAGGCTGAAAATATGATGTGACGGTAGTTTACAGTTCCTTCGATATAAACTGAAAGAACGCCGAAGCCTGGCATGGATAGAATAATGCTTTCCTAAGGTCCTGCTCCTTAATGACATTCCCAGAAGACATGAGGAGTGCCCCTTCGTCAACCAAACCTTGATCATGAATTGAACTTCTACCTCAAATCCAGATTTCTTAAGGTTTCAAGAAGCACATTATTGCAAAGCTGTTAGGTCAGCAAATGGACATCAGAAGGTGGGTTTATACCGTCGGCAAGAGAGTTTTGCACTCCCAAAGGTCACTGCTATCATCTAGATGATTTGCAGACTTATGAGTAACTGGAGCTTGGGGACCAACTAGAAGCATTATTTTTCTTGGGAATATAGGAAAGAGAGAGACCAAGATGATTCCTAAATGGCTGTTTCCATAATAAAGAACTTTGATAATGAGATAATGAGAGATAAGTGGATGCATGGACAGAGAAGGAGGAGAGCTCTCTGTAAAAGGAACCAACCTAGATGCCCTTTGATAGATGAATGGATAAAGAAACTGTGGTATGTACACACAATGGAATATTACTCTGCAATAAAAGAGAATATAATTATGGAATTTGCAGGTAAATGGATGGAGTTGGAGAATATCATCTTAAGCAAAGTAAGCCAATCCCAAGAAACCAAAGGCTGAATGTTCTCTCTGATAAGTGGATGCTGATCCATAATGGGAGAGGGGACATGGGAAGAATGGAGGAACTTTGGTCAAAGGAGAGGGAGCGGGAGGGGGCATAGGGGCAGGAAAGATGATGGAATGAGATGGACATCATAGCCCTAGCTTCATGTATGACTGCACATATGATGTGATTCTACATCACATACAACCAGAGAAATGAAAAGTTGTGCTCCATCTGTGTACAGTGAATCAAAATACATTCTTCTATTATATGTACCTAAGTAGAATAAATAAATAAATTTTTTTAAAAAGAGAGAGAGAGAGAGAGAGAGGCCAGAAGGTCAATGAAGCTGCTGGGAAGAGCACATCTATACTTGCTGTGGATACTGCAAGGGAAACTCATTGGCTTCTTGTACAAAAGACAGCAGCAATTCATCTACTGCTCTACAGCAGTGGAGAGCAGACCCAGACCCAGAGAGGGTCTGGAGGGAGGCGCCTGCTGTGGTAAACACACCTGTACCGGAAAAGCAGCACGAGGAGTAGACGCTGAAGAATATGGAGGATACGGCTGAGGTTCAAGTACAGTTCATCTATGGGTTCGAATGATTGCGACTGTGATATTATTTATTCACTTACTACTAAGTGTGCAGTTTGAATGTTAAAAATATGTGGGTCCTCAAGGCAAATAGAAGTTTTCATAGACTTCAGTAATCTAATAAGAATAATATAATAAAATCTTTGCAAATAAAAGTTTGGCATAGATTTTGGCAATAGAATTGGATTTGCAAGCAGTAAGAGGATCAGTAATAGAATCTATAGATATAGATAAAGATATAGATATGCACATATATACATGCATATACATACTATGGTTTAAAACTAAACCATATAGATAAAGACCTTAAATTCATGTCGTAGTCCTGCAGAAGCCATGTGATAATGGTCAGTGAGGAAAGAGTTTCCTGAAAAGGTGTGAAAAATTGCAGCAAGTGGGGGGGGGGGTGTCAGAGAGAAAGGACTTGCCACAGACCCCAGGTAGCACAGAGGCCCTTGGTTACCCCGGTCTTGTGATCACACTGGAAGAATTTCAGACATGTTGCTAAGAAAAGCAGGCATGAGCTTATTAAAAGGGACAGAAAAAGGGAGAAAGTGAGTCCTCTTAGACAACAGGGACAGCGTGGTGCTCCTTTTGCTCTCCTGTTTTATTGGGGATCTCAGAGAAGTTTCCAGAGAGTCCTGCCCAGGTCCACTTCTTGACTCTTAATGGACAGCAGGATTGCATTCGATTTTGAAGTCCCCACTGCATGTGGTCTTACTCCATGGAGGGGAGATGGTACAGTTATAATGACATGCTAAAGATCCAAAATAGTTGTGGGTCACTTTTGCCCATACTGATGATTTCTAAGGGGAACTATTGTCACAGGTCTTAGGGTTGGGAGGAATTCTCCTACCTCCCTGAATTCTGGAATCTGGTCTGTGCAAGAGTCACAAAAGTTTTTCCCTCTCAGGGTAACTTGTGTTACCCTTTGGGGCCTGCATTTCCCCTACAGATAACAGTTTGTAGGGGAAACTGTCGTTTGCTGAGGCACGGAGCCTATCCTGACTTCAGCCAGGCAGGGCTGCAGGTAAATTGCTTTTGTACAGAAACCACGTGGGGATCAGCACTGTGGGCCCGGTTTATGGACTGATTCCCTTAATTTCATGTTCCCACCGTTCACGTCTGTCTGTCCCCTATCAGAACAAGATGCACCAAAAAAAGGCGTGGAGCTGAAAAATGAAGACGGCCCTGGAAGAGATGAAAGCAATTTGACAGTAGAGTGTGGCACAGGCAGGGAACTTCAAACAAAGAAAGATGATAGGTTGGATCAGCATCAGAAAAAGCTGTGAGGTCAGGGAAGGCCCAGCCCTGGCTGTGTTATGGAGCTTCGGAAGGCACGGACCATCATCAGATTAGCCACCACTGTCCATCTGAATATTTGTGAATAAAGAGAGATAAAGTCTATGAGGACTGAAATAGGACAGAGATCTGAAGTAAGTTTCTTTATAGTATTATTTAAAAAGTTAGAGATGTGGAAAATATTCTTCCTCAAGAACGAATGCCTTCATGCCTACCAGGAATGAGATCATCGCACCCTGCCATCCATTCCTGTCTCCTCCTGACGCTGTGCATCAGCTGCTTCCTCAGCAATGAAGGCTGCTCTACTGCCTTACTTTTCCAGGCCTCTCTTCTAGATCTCTTCACCTCCCAGGAATAGAGAGGGGTGGGGACCAGAAGCCAGGCAGTGGTAGGGTACTCTGTGTGCATTCTCAGATGAGGGGCTGGGAGCAGGAAGGAAAGAACAGGAGAGACCAGAGAATATTGCACCTGGGACAGCTTTGGTTTTCCTTCCACCATGCTAACAAAAGGAAAAATCTAAGTGCTTCTTCAAGAACACGGGATAAAGCTCCTTCTACATAGTCATATGGCTAAGTAACATCAGATGCATCTTCCCCAGAATAGCAAGCACAGCCACGTGAGATAACCCATGACCAGACACCTGCTGCGTGACTCCAGGTTCTACAAACTCATTACAGTTTCAATTGGAAAGAAGATTTAGCAGCAGCCATGCGGAGTGAGACAGCAAAGACTCCGCCCTGCCATTGGGAAGTAAAACAGGACCAGATAAACGACTCTTTCCTCTGAAGTAAATATGGAGACAATTAAAAAAGAAGATCCAAGGAAAAGAAACACATTGATGTTATTTATTTATTTATTTATTTATACTGGAAATTGAACTCGGGTGCACTCGACCACTGGGCCACATCCCCAGCCCTATTTTGTGTTTTATGTAAAGACAGGGTGTCACTGAGTTGCTTAGCGCCTCGCCCTTGCTGAGGCTGGCTTTGAACTCACGATTCTCCTGTCTCAGCCTCCCTAAGTGCTGGGATTACAGGCTTGCACCACTGCGCCCGGCTACATTGATGTCATTTAAAAACACCAATTTTAAAGGAGAGGGAAAGCATTTGAATGTTCCTATCACAAGAGCAGCAATACATGTATAAGGCAATGGGTCTGCTAAATACCCTAATTTGATTATTACACAATATAGACATATGTCAAAACATCACACCATGTGCCGTAAATGGGTACAATTGTTGTTTGTCAATTGTGTGTCAAGGAAAACACTTTGGCAGTAGAAAGGAAATTAATAGAAAAGTGGTTGATTTTGGATTCATAATTTAGAGGAAAATGTCTAAAATGAGCTTTACGTTCTAAACAGATGTTAATGAAGTATGAAAGAATAAACAGCAATTGGAGATAATGCTAAGATAATTTCGAGGTATGTTTTGCCAAGTGAGAGAAGAAAAATCACAAGAAAAACCAAAAGTACACTAGACTTAGCAAAAGGGGTTGAACTGACCCAGCACAAAATACAGTTATTGGATTGTGAGATGGATATAGTGTCTTAGTCTGCTAGCTGCTGTAACAAAATAACACAGGCTGGATGACTTTAAAACAACAGATATCCATTTCTTACGGTTCTGGAGTCTGGGAAGTCCTGGATGGCAGCTCTGGGATACTAGGTGCCTCCTGCTCAGTCTTCTTTTAGTTGTAACCTCACCTGGCAAAAGAGGAAAATGAGACTCCTGGGGCCTCTTCATCAGGACCCTCATCCCATTCAGGAGGCCTCCACCCTCAGCCTCTAACTGCCTTCCAAAGACCCTTCCTCCAAATAAGATCACATTAGGCACTGGAACTTCACACCCAAATTTGGGGAGGACACAAACATTCTGCCCATGGTATATAATAGCACATTAAAATATATATATAACAGATGGATTGAAAGGCTTCATTTTAAACAACAGAAGAGGAAGGAGTGGAAAGTATAAGTGAAGACTTCTGTCATGGAGCATATTGAAAAGAAATAAGGAAAGGACAAAGGAAAAACAAATTAGATTTGACTCTCTAGAAATCAAGCCACCTCTCCCTGAGCTATTGAAGTTTTTCAAAAGACACATCTCTGTTCTCAGTTTTTACTGTCTCCATCCTCTCTCACCAAGGGACAAAAACCTGACTTCCATCCCAGTGAATTCCATGTGACTACTCCTGCTCAGATCACCATTAACCAGTAACCTACTGGTCACTCATGAAATAGGTCACAACCCCCTTCTTAATTTAGCCTAGTTGCTCCTATTCACCATTCTATCCCCCTTAGAACTTCCATTGACTCTGGTGACCTTGAATTCACCTTGTCTTCCTTCCACTGAAGGTCCTCCTTACACATATGGAGCTTCTTTTGGAAACTGGGAAATGTGACAGAGCCATGCTAAGGAACATGGCAGAGTGCATGGGACCTTACCTGCAGTCATTGTTTAGGCCAAATGCCCTTGTTCAAGACTTAATCTGTATGTGACAGTCCTATTCCCATATCTCTTTTGCTCATTCCTGATTTCCTTTGTTGATTTCTAACTACCCTACATGCTACTTGCTTTTGGGGCTGTGGCAAAGCATTACAAAATGGCAGGGAGTGCTTGGGAGAACAGAGCAGTTCACCTCATGGTGACTAGAAATCAGAGAGAAGGGGCTAGGGTCTCAATGTCACCTTCCAAGGTACACTCCTAATGACCTAACCTCTTCCAACCAGGCTCCAACTCCCAATAGTCTGACAACACCATGACATGGGTCTTTGGAGGACAGTTAAGATCTAAGCCATAACAATGTTCTAAATACAAGATTTTTGTTTTCCAATTCTTCTACATAAGCTCCATGCAAAGCACTGAGGACTTAATTCTGTAGTTACACAACACAATTTAAATCACCTAAGCTTTGAAAACATGAAAAAGAAGACAATAATAGGAGAAAAGTTAAAACACAGGTAAAAGAGGTATGTGCACTAATTTACTCATGTTTCACGATAGGAAGTCAATAGATACTGTGTGAAAAGTTATTACATCTGTAAAGGAAAGATATAACTACATTATATGGAGTTATAATGATAACTGCAAGAAGAATAAAAAGCTGAAACAGATATGAAAACAGCAGTTGCTTCCAGAGAATAAAACAGAGCATAGAGGAGTGAGGGTTTTGCTTTTTATTTGATGTTGGTCTATACCATTGAATTTTTTTTTTAACCATGCATTACTAAGACAATAAAACAAACTAAGGGTGTATATCCACTTTGTGTATTTATTAAGAAAAGAAAAGAAAGGAAGTTGGGTCCGTTAACCTTTCAATCGTCTTTCACGGGGAGAGCCTGTGATTCTGTGATCAGAGATGCCATTTAGGAAGATGAATCATGCAGCGGTACGTAGAATGGATAGCCATGAAGAAAGATGGAGGGGCAGAAGCCAATTACTATGTTATTATAGGAAGGAAGGTAATGAGGAGCTGAACTGAGGTGTAGGCAGCAGGAATAGAAGGAAGGTTAAAGATGTGAGCCCTTTGTGGAGGTAGAGAATCTGTCATTTGGAAACTGGATAGATGTGCAGGGTGAGGGAGAAGAAGGTATTAAACTAACGTGCTGTTTCAAGTCAGGGTAATTATAAGACTCCTATTAGCTGAAATAAAAGTGTCAGGAGTAGAGGAAATGTACTGATGGCTAGTCCAAGCTGAGTGGGGAAGATGGTAATGATGGGAAGCATCTTAGCTCTTGGCAGGTGGGGGTGTAAGAGGACAGGATGCTGGTCAGAAGAAATTTAGGGAGATATCTGTTGAACACCTTGGCTCCTGCTATCCAGCTAGGGAGGGCTGGAGATCGTTTCTGAACAGGTAGGATTTTATTTGTAGTTTGGTAGGGTCTAAAGTGAAAAAACTATACATATATGAAAAAAAGTAAAAAATACATATATATGAAATGACCTATCATGAATACCATTACAAGAAAATAACTGTATCTTACTAAAAACATCTGTTAGAGACTGCAAAGGTTACAAAAGTAATTGCTCCTATATGTATCTGGTAGCATTAGATTCCTCTTTAGGCAAACAGGAGATTATAAAAAGTATACAGGTAAATTTGTAATAGTTATCCTCCCTTATTTTCCTCAACTCACTCAAATTACAAGAATTGAATTTCTGCCAGGTGTGGTGGTGCATGCCTGAAATCCCAGCAACTAGGGAGGCTGAGGCAGGAGGTTCGTAAGTCCAAGGCCAGCCTCAGTAACTTAGTGAGACCCTGTCCCGAAATAAAATATTTAAAAGAGGTGGATGGGCTGGGAGGTAATGTAGTGTAAAAGTTTCCCCAGGTGAAATCCTCAGTGAAGGAAGGAAGGAAGGAGGGAAGGAAGGAAAGAAAGGAAGGACAACCAAACTGAATTTTCTAATTTAATGAAAGTAAATTAGAGTGCCCCCTCGGACACAGATTCACAGCCATTTACTTTATCTGGAATTTTTAAATGTATATTTAGACATGTCTCTTTCTGTGGAACAGATTAAAAAAATTATTTAAATGTATCATCAAAACTTCCAGTTAATTCAAAATAAGGAAAGGAGGCAAGATCAGGCCCATCACTATTATAAAATAAAAATGAACTCTCAACAGATTAACAAAAGAGAAGTTTATTTCTCTCTCAAATACAGGTTCTTGGGGCAGAGGTAGGGATGTCCTCCAAGCAGTTATTCTAGAATTTGGCCTCAAGAGCTTTTTCGTGACATATCAGGCCTCCCAGGGTTATGACTCTCCCATCATCAGACAGGGGACAAGAAAGATGGATGTCCAGGAAGGTTTTATGGTGCAGACTAGAAGTGATGAATAGCTCTTCCACCTGTATTCCTTTATCTCCAACTCAGGCCCATGGCTACACTGTACTGCAATGGATTCTGGGAAGAAAGAAGAAAGGGGGGGTGAAGAGAGGGAGGGAGGGAGAAAGGAAGGGGAAGGAAGGAAGGAAGGAAGGAAGGAAGGAAGGAAGGAAGGAAGGAAGGAAGGAAGGAAGGAAGGAAGGAAAGGAGGGAAGGAGGGAGGGAGGGAAAAAGGAAGGAAGGAAGGGAGGGGAGGGAGGGAGGGAGAGAAGAAAGGAAGAGGGGAGGGAGAGAAAGGAAGCACTGAGGGAGGGAGGGAGAGAAAAAGCAAGGAAGGAAGGAGGGAAGGAAGGAAACAAAGAAGGAAGAGAGGGAAAGAAAGAAGATAAAGACACTTTCTCTATGCTCCAAGGTAAAATAAAAATGGAGTTAGTTTGGTTCATAGTTAGGGCTCTCATAAATCATCAGATACCCGGTTCAGTCTTCACCCTGCAGGTGGAATTCATCGTCTCCTCCCTGCCTTCCACCCAGTCTCTGTAGGAAGCTCAGTTTCCAGGGTGTCTGTGCGAAGCACACTCAGCTCCATGTGGCTTCTCCTAGGCCGGCCACCCGTGATTGAAGGGGCAGAGAATTTTCAGCCACCTCACTTCGCAAGTGCACACGCGCGCACACACACACACACACACACACACACACACACTATTAAAGGACAAACAACAGCAGGATAATAAAGTCCATTAGAAAAGAAAAAGAAAAAAAAAAAGAGGAAACACACAGAAGTCACCATCACTGGTCCATAGAACCTCCTCCTAGATACCTCTAGACCTCTGTCCTGCCTGAGCATTGTTAGTCTACCTTGTGTCACTGGGACCAATATACCTGACAGGAACAACTTAGAGCAGGAAAGGTTTATTTTGGCTCTTGGTCTGTGGATGGCTGATTCCACTGATTTGGGCTCAAGGTGAGACAGAACATCATGGCGGAAGTGGGGGGGGGTGAGAGTTTGCATACAAGGAGTCAGGGATAATACAATCCCCAAGGGCATGCCCCTAGTGACCTACTGCCTCCAGCCATGCCCCACCTGCCCATAGTCATCACTCAGTACAGAAATCCTTTCAAAGTATTCATCCAAGCCTGGCTCAGTGGTACACACCTGTAATCCCAGTGACACAGGAGGCTGAGGCAGGAGGATTGCAAGTTTGAGGCCAGCCTGGGCAACTTAGCAAGGTCCTAAGCAGTTTAGCAGGACCCTGTCTCTAAGCAAGAACATTAGCAAATAATTTAATAAGGGCTGGGGTGGTGGCTCAGTGGTAGAGTGCTCATCTAGCATGTGTGAGACACTGGGTTCAATCCTCAGCACCACGTAAAAAATAAATAAATAAAGGTATTCTGTCCATGAACAACTACAAAATATTTTTTAAATTAATTAATTAATTAAGGGCTGGAGATGTGGCTCAGTGGTCATGTGACCTGGGTTAAATCCCCAGGACTCAAAAAAAAGAAATTCATTAATACTTCAAGTGTATTAATCCCCCAATCAGGTCACAACTCTCATAAAGCAATCATTTCACCTCTGGACATCACTGCATTATCTTACACTTGAGCATTTGGGAGACACCTCAAATCCAACCATGAGTCAGTTTCCTAATTAGGTCTGGATTTTGTTTTCTTGGAGCCCAGGGAAGAGGGGGTTGTCATTGTTTTCTACATTCTTTTTTTTTTTTTTTTTTTTTTGGTACTGAGGATTGAACTCAGGGGCACTGGACCACTGAGCCACATCCCCAGGCCTATTATGTGTTTTATGTAGAGACAGGGTCTCACTGAGTTACTTAGTGCCTCGCTTTTCACTGAGGCTGGCTTTGAACTCTCCATCCTCCTGCCTCAGCCTCCTGAGCCGCTGGGATTACAGATGTGCGCCACCGTGCCCGGCTGCCCCTCAGTTTTATTGGGTGTCCCGGGAAAGTTTCCAGAGTCAATTCAAGTCCACTTTCTGACTTGACTGACAGCAGAAGAACTCCATAGACCACCTCTAAGAGAGGAGGCCATGATGCTCACACAGGATTTTTTAAGGAAATGGAGTCACTGTTTTTGCCTCAATGTCCTGCCCCCTTAATTGATCTGTTACCCTTTGAATAGCCCCCTGGGTTTTGTGAGAGTCTTCATATTTTGACTGTCACAAGTGATTGGGGATGTCGCATAGTTTCAGTGATGAGGGATATTCATGGAGACTTGGTTACAAGAGATAATGTGGACATGGAAAGGGTAGTTCTTCTTAATTAAGGCTGGGGAGGTGTTCACATACGAGGTCCCTATCTTCCAGGTGCTTATCTGTCAGATAAAGGTCCCTGTGGCTTTCAGTCACAATTCCTTGGCCTTCTCTGCTCATGCATCCATGGCTGAGAGGCTGCCTAACAGCAATCTGGAGGCCGTCGTTTAATTGAAAAACTCTGTCTCAGTTGGACTTCTCTACAAATTTGAGTCTACATGGATATTGGTCACTCAGCGACCTTTTTCTAGGTTATTTCCTGTTTGGCATCTAGAAGCATTAACTTTCCCAAATTTTACTGAACTTCAATTATCTGGACAATTTTATTCTCTTTTATTCTCTGTGCAAAGCAGCTAATAATTGTTCAGCCTGATCTCCATGTTCTAATACTATGATTTGCTCAGCCAGTGGCTGCCAACCCTCTTTAATGATAATGAAGAGTTTTTGATGTTGTTTTAGCTATTATTTTACTGGAAGGAATATTTTTATTAATTATTATTTTAACTGTTCTTATTTACAGGGTACTATATGATCATTTGATACAAGTATGCCATGTGAACTGATCAAATCAGTATAAAAGAAATCAGGCAGAAAGATAAATACCACATATTCTTTTTCATATATGGATTATTTTTTTAAAAAACCCATCTCAGTGTGGTATAGTAATTGCTAGAGGCTAGGAAAGGGATGGGAATAATGGAAGAAGACTGGATAATGTATGACTGAGTGAGAAGTAATAAATTCCAGTGTTCAATAGCAAAGTGGGAGCCGGGTGCGGTGGCGCAAGCCTGTAATCTCAGCACTTGGGGAGGCTGAGACAGGAGAATCACGAGTTCAAAGCCAGCCTCAGCAAGGGCGAGGCGCTAAGCAACTCAGTGAGACCCTGTCTCAACATAAAACACAAAATAAGGCTGGGGATGTGGCTCAGTGGTCAAGTACCCCTAAGTTCAATCTCTGGTACCAAAAAAAAAAAAAGTAACAGCAAAGTGGAGTGACTGGTAGTTCACAATAACCTATTACGTATTTTGTGAATAACCAACCAGAAGAGAATAGCTTAAAATCTCCAAACACTAAGGCCTGATAAGTAGATGGAATTGTTAATTATTCAGATTTGATCAGTATACACTATATACATGTAGTGATATATCACACTGTACTTCATATATACGTACAAATGTTACATGTTAAAAAATGTAAAAATGTTTTAGGAGATGCAAAAATATATTTTAACCTTTTCCTTGGGGTCAGAAGCTTTGTATATATATTATCTGTCCTCCCAGCTGTCACAGGCAAATGAATGTTTTATCTCTAAATAATCTGAGTTTCCATCTCTGCTACCTATGACATTAGTTTGTTTTTTGTTTGTTTTTGCAACCTACTAATTAACTATTATGTAAAATACACCCTTGCATGGATGTTCTGGAGAGAGTATCAGCTCTGTCACTCTGGACTCTGGGATCCTAAAAGTCTACATGAAGTAGAAGTCACCATTATGTGTGTTACACCACCACCCAATGTCTATTTCTTCTGTGTTAACTAACATATTAGTGGTTTTGTAACTCAGACTCTCCAATGCCTGGCTGGTCCCATGCATTAGAAGACTAATTGTTGCTCATGTGGTATAACCATGAGCAGAGTATGGGAGGGTGGAGTTGAGAGAGGCTTCGCTTTCTTCAATACATACATTCCAAGATGGCCCCAGGCACTGTTAATAAGTGAGCAATATGGGGAAGAAAGGGAAGACCAGTAGAAGAGAGCCAGCCCTGAGGAAAACACAATCCACTTTTACCTACATCTCATTGATTAGAATCAGTTACGTGGATCAGACTACCTTCAAGGAAACGGGAAAATATGGTCTAGATGTGTTCTCTATAGAGAGAGAAAATGGGAAAAGGATATAGGCTCTGCCATAGATGCTAAATGATGGCTTTGATTGGGCATTCGTATTGGGTCTGAACTGCCCAACTACCAGGATAAGAAAGAAACATGTTAATAATAAAAGGCATACAGCTCCTTAGAGGAGAATAAGGCTTTCCTGGAAATAAATTCCAAAAAAAAAAAAAAGGACTTTCTTCCTAACATGCAAACTTGCACAGGTTCTGTGAAGTGGTGTAACAGACATTACTTTGGACAAGAGTCTCAAAATCAATTTAATGGTGCTTTTCATATATTCCACGTGACGTTAAGTAGTAATTTGAGAAATTTACCCTCATTAGTGGGAACCAAGATTCCCATTTTAAGAAAGATGTGCAGTGCTTTATGGAGGCTCTGTTGGCATTAGAGAATAGCCTCGTCCCTTGACTGTTCTTCTTGGATCTCTTCTCTAAAGAGAATGAAATGCTCTGATGCTTTTCACTTGAAAGCTAAAACCAAATGAATTTCCTGGAACATGATTTGGTCAGACTTCTCCTAGGCGCCATCCTGAAACCAACAGTGTCTACCAACGCCGGCGCCAGCAGTTTGCATAAACAGGATTGACTCCAAACATGAGTTAAAGGAGACACGAGGACACAGGTGGCCGAAAGCTACTGCAGCTGCAGAAGCAGCTCAGGCAAAAAAGCACTGTCTCATGAAGGAAAGAACGTGCGCAGAGAGATGGGCTCCACACTGAGCTCTGTCCCGAGAGAGTCCTGTGATCTGGGCAACCTCACTGTTTCAAGCACCAAGTTTTTTACCCTTTCAGGTGGGATATCCATTTTAGCACCATCCTTATAGTCTTTAAAAACCTAAGGTGTTCCATGCATATAAATGTCTTGGTGCAAGACTTGGTAAAGAGAAGGACATTAATTAGAGATAAGCTATTATAATTATTAGTTATTCATTATCATTCAAAACATGTGAGAGAAGAGCAGAAGGATGGGGACCATTATATCTATCAAACAATGTTAATATCCTGTGGTATCTCCTCAGTGGCCCTATATGTCCCCATGCATCTATTTCTATAATAGACATATAATATGTCATATTATAGACATACAATAGGCATGTAATAGACACATAATATGCATCTATTTCTATAATAGACATATGTCTTTACCTATTAGCAGCATGAGCTCCAAAGCATGCCAAATTGCTCATGAATTTAGAATAAGAAAAATAAATAGGACCACAAACTTTATCTAGAATATCAATTTGGAAGAGAGAATTAAGGCACCTATATTCCTGCAAATAGAGAAAAAATGTGCAGTTTGCAAACATAGCTCCTGGAAGGAGATGGAAGAAGATTGTGTTGTTACATAAACTGATCTTATCATTGGTTATTATAAAAGCACTTCCAAGAATTATGTTGTATATGATTTTTTGTTTGTTTGTTTTTCAGAATTCTATGTTGCTTGAGAAGATAACCTGCTAGTACAATAAAATCAGCTTTCTTGGTCTGGCGTCCAATTTTATTTGCTTGTGGCTATCTGCAGAACTAATATCATCATATTCTTTTTTTTATTTTTTACTATCAGAACTGTTGGATTAATCCTGCTATTCTTGCAGTTCTTTGAAAACCATAAATAAGATACAAATATCACAAACAAACATTTAACATATGCAACGCTCAGTTATTAAGCCATATGCTGTGTTCCTATGATCCATTACACATTCCTGTTACAGCTATGGATGCTTAATCATTGTTTCATTTTACAGTTTTAATTACATTAGTGTATTTATTGATGATTGATTTGGCTGCTTTTTAAAGACTTTTTTTTTTTTTACCATTTTCTGATGTGCACTTCCCAGAAACACAGTGAAGAAAAGATTTCAACCAAGATGCCAAAAACTGTCAGAAATCTAATGTCTGTATAAAAAGAACCACAATCATTATTTCTTTCTTCATGTTTCAATATTTTTGAACAGAGATCTAAGGTGGAAACTTACTCCTTTTACTTTATACAATGTGTATGTCATTTTGAAAAACATCCAAATTTATCTTAAAATTTTTATCTACGTTTTCATATTTCAGATCATTTCTGTTACACAAATGTCTTAGGAATTTGAGTATTAATCACCAAAAATTTATTAAATGAAACAACAAATGAAAGAAGACCCTAAATAAAATAATTATTTTAGCATCATATGAGAAGCTCCTTAAATAAAGAGAATTATTTAAAAATATACCTTCTATTGGCATATTGTGATTCTCTAATAGGAGGTAATATATTTTCAGAATATTCATAAACATTAGGGTAAGAGAAAGATCCTGAAATCAAAGAAACTTGCAATAAACATGAAGTTTCACTGCTAAATAGCTGGCTGTGCAACCTGGGAAATTTACCCAGAATCTTGGAGCTTCGGTTTGCTCCCCTATAAAATAGGGGAAAATCAAATCGCTCTGTTCCTGACAGGCTTGCCCACTGCTCCCCATGTCCATGGACCTCCCATGAGTTCTGCCCCTATGTAAGCGGGTAGGGCCATGGGATAGATATGTCCAATGTCTTGGGTCCCTTCAGGGGGAGAACATTCAGGAACACACAGTAACTGGATCTTTCTTCTCCAGATATAAGGGAGATTTGTAGGAGGCACATGGTTGAAGCCACCTAAATTTCTGAGTCATAGCTTCTTGGGAGTGTCCCATGACCCCACCTTAGAATTTATTTTTGTACAGCAAAGGAAGCAATCAAGAATGTGAAGAGAGAGTCTAAAGAATGGGAGAAAATCTTTGCCACCTGCAAATAAGATAGAGCATTAATCTCTAGGATATACAAAGAACTCAGAAAACTTAACATGAAAAAAAGAAACCCAAATAACTCAATCAATAAATGGGCAAAGGAACCGAACAGACACTTCACAGAAGATGAAATAGGAATGATCAAAAAATATATGAAAAAATGCTCAATATCTCTAGAAATTAGAGAAATGCAAATTGAAACCACTCTGAGATCCCATCTCATTCCAGTCAGAGTGATAATTATCAAAGATACAAGTAATAATAAATGTTGGTAAGGATGTGGAGAAGAAGGTACACTCACACATTGCTGGCTGGACTGCAAATTGGTGCAACCACAATGGAAAGCGGCATGGAGATTCCTCGGAAAACTCAGAATGGAAACACCATTTAACCCAGTTATCTCACTACTCAGTTTATACTGAAAGGACTTAAAATCAGAATAGTACAGTGACATAGCCACATCAATGTTTATGGCAACTCAATTCACAACAACAAAGCTATGGAACCAACCTAGGTCCACTTCAGCAGATGAATGGATAAAGAACATGAGGAATATATACACAATGGAATGTTACTCAGCCATAAAGAAGAATGAATTATGGCATTTGGTGGTAAATGGATAGGACTGGAGACTATCATGCTAAGTGAAATAAACTAAGCCCCCCAAACAAAAGGCCAAATGTTCTCACTGATATATGGATGCTAACATACAATGTGGGGAGGGAGGGAAAAACAGAAATTCATTGTGTTAGACAAGGAGAATGAAGGAAGGGAGGGAGGATTGGAATAGGAAAGACAGTCGAAGGAATCGGGTATACCTTTTCTATGTTCATATATGGCCAGTGAAACTCCATATCATGTACAACCACAAGAATCCTAATTAGAATATGTTATACTCCATGTATGTATAATACATCAAAACACATTCTACTATCATGTCTATATAAATAGAATTTTTAAAAGAACTTACTGTGTTAAAGCCACTGACATTTGGGGTTTACATGTTAATGCTGCATAGAGATAAAGTCTTATTGGTTGGATTGAAGACTAACACAATGAGGTCAAGTGGTTTCACATCTTCTGATATATAATATGAATTGAACAAATAACACCAGATGGTAGTAATTGTCATTGTCATTGTGCATTTGGCCCCACAGTGACCCTTGGAAAAAATCCGTAGTGGATATTACTATCATATTTTGTAAAGGATGGAATTGAGGATCATTTCTTTTAAAGATGTGCTGCCGTTTGGATCTGGATTGTCCTTCAAAGGTCTGTGTGTCAAAAGGCTTCCCCCAGATGGGTGCTTTTGCAGTATGGTAGAAACTGTGAAGAGGGGGAAACTAATAGGAGATTTTCAGGTCATTGGGGTGTGTGCTCAAAAGGAATTGCGGCCCCTGGTGTGTTCGTCTCTCTCCTCTCAGCCATGAGGTTGAGTGACTTTGGTCTGCTCCAAGACCCCTTCCATCATATACTGCCTGGCCACTGGCCCAAAAGCCATGGGAGCAGCTGCGCATGAACTTCAACCTCCAAATCTCTGAGCCAGAATGAAACTTTCCTCTTTGTAAGCAGATTATCTCAAGTATTTGTTATCATGGTATTAACCCTTAGCTTCAAGCATGTGACAGAGCTGAAGTTCAAAGCCAGTGACTTTGTTTTCTGAGCATGACATTTCTACTACCACTATGATATCAAACAGGTTCTCTGCATCATTTCCTTGATGCGTTAAAAAAAAAAAAACCCGCTTTCAGTGGATCTGCTTTAATTGTCTTCTAACAAGTGATAACGCATGCTCACACTGAAGATCTCCACAGACCCAAATATCTAGGCCTAGAAAACACTCAGCATTGAAAATAGTCCAACTGCATTACTCAGAGAGGCCTCTAATTAATAAAGTAGTTAATATTCTTGTGTAGTACAAGGTTTTGCCTGAGCCATATTTCCCATCCAAAGACTTATTAAAAAATATTTTGTATTCCAGAAATTGTCCGGGGAAAAGACAATCTGTTTACTTGTTTTTTCCTCTGCTGGCAATTACCTGAAAGCTCAGGAAACTTTTTCTTGGAGTGCTTATCCCTCAGAAGCATGTCCAGGTCAGAACAATTACAATGTTTAATTGCAAATAAAGAGGCTTTTAGGCATCTGAATGGGTTTTGAAAAATAAGTATCTGCTAGGTAGACGGAGTTCAAATGTGCTAAAACCACAGCCTGTATTGTTCCAGGTTGTTATTTTTGGTCCACTGAATAACAGCTGCTGCATATGGTAGTTGTTGAATTTTCTGCTAAAGATCCACTTACTGGCACAAATAGTAAATGTTTGCATGCGCTATTTTGATACTTCTCCTGTGAGTCTCCATTTCCACAGTTAAATATGGATCACATATGGTAAATCAAAATAACTTTTTGTATGTAAAGCATATGTTCAATGTGTAAACCAAAGAGACATAGTCTATGGTACTGTCATGTCCCATATGCCACCTGGATGGGTTAAAATTTCATGAAACATAATATAGCCGGGATCATTTAAGAAAAAATTAATTTTCTTATTATATATATGTAATGTGCAATGAACGCTATTGCTAATATTTTAACATAAATACTGTAACACAAAAGGTAATAAGAATAAAATGTGATTAAAATACCATAGTACCTTTCTGAATATTTGAATTTGTGACAATTCTAAAGTATGAAACCAAACTAGCTCTCCTGAATGTATGATTGTATTTTTATTAAAAATGCAATAGGGGGCTGGGATTATGGCGCAGTGGTAGCGTGCTCGCCTAGCACGCGGGAGGCACTGGGTTCGATCCTCAGCACCACATAAAAATAAAATAAAGATATTGTGTCCACCTACAACTAAAAAATAAATATTAAAAAAAAAATGCAATAGTTATTGTATATGTAATAACATACATACATGTTATTAAGGAGGTGCCGTCATTTGGATCTGGATTGTCCTTCAAAGGCCTGGTATATGTAAGTGTCTAACATCCTGGAAACCTTGTCAATAGACACTTAGATATGGATTTGCTATTTGAGGAACATACAGTCTGGTAAGATTGGTATGACTTGTAAACAAAACAATTATAATCAGGAAGAAAAGGAAATGTGCACAAGACTGTTTGATATAGTTGGATGGGAATTTGCTAGTCGGGAATCAGGAGACTTGGGACCCAACTGAGCACTGCCAATATAAATATGTGTGACTCTGGCTAGTAAATATGTTCTGTCTCTGGGCTATCATATTCTCTTGTGCAAAGTTAGTGTGTGGTATGGACTGAATTGTGTCTCCCACAAATTTCTTATACTGACGCTCTAAGCACTAACCCTCCATGTAAAGTTATTTAAAGGGGGATTTTGTTTTGTTTTGTTTTTGGTACTGGGGATTAAACCTAGAGGCACTTAATCACTGAGCCACATCCCCAGCCCTTTTTAAAATATATATATTTTATTTGGAGACAGGATCTTGCTGAGTTGCTTCAAGCCTTGCTAAGTTGCTGAGGCTGGCTTTAAACTCACAATCCTCCTGCCTCATCCACCTAAGCCACTGAGATTACAGGTGTGCATCATGGCACCCAACTTGGAAGGGGATTCTATGGGAGCTAATTAGACTTGGCTGAGGTCCTGAGATATAGGCCACATGGTGAATTGGATTGGTGACTTCCTAGGAACAGGAAAGCAGACCAGTGTTTGTTCATTTATTCTATCTCCTTCTCCCTCTCCTTCCCTCTCTACCTTCTGTGGGAGGACACAGAGTAAAGTGGCCATGAGGAGGCCCTCTCTGGGGAACTGAATTTGCAAGTGCCTCCACCTTGGACTTAGTAACCTTCAGAACTACGAGGAATAAGTTCCTTAAATGTAGTCAAGTCTGCTGTGTTATGTTATAGCAGCTTGAACAGACTAATACAGGTGTGTGGGGGGGATTCAAAGAACCTAAATAGTTTTGTTTATGTGTGATGCCTCTCCATTGGGATTGAAGACTTCCCTTTCATAACTCTTGAATAACCTAAGATCCTGCAAGTGAATAAAAATTAAATTGTGTTCTATTCTGGGTGTCTTTTTTTTAATGGTATATCATTTTTTAATTTGTTCTCAAATACTTTAAAGTTGAAAACCATGTTTGGTTTATGTGATAACAGAGTACAATAGAACATTTAATTAAACAGAACCCCTCATTCCCTAAGCATTAGGGGATTTGCTTGTAATTTAGTTATATAAATCCTACTGCTATCTCCCAGTGAGTTGCTGAGAACTAAGAACGAAGAATGTTTGAATAGTTCTTTCCAGTATTCAAAATAATAAAAGACTGGCTAGCTAAGGTTAGATCTTCACTGCTCACAAAAATTTCAGTCTAGAATAGATAGATATTTTACATAGGTTGATGCATTTAAAACATGTACTCTTGACATATATGAAAGATGCCTTATTTAAGCAGGGTATTCTAAATGCAATAAAAATCTGCATGTGAATATCTTAGTCCTTCACAGGAAAACAACAATTCAGTTTCTAGTGAATACCAGGAATGTAAAATATATGAGAATTTGTCACCAAATTTTTCCATTCTCATTGTTTAGCATTATCTTGCTAAATCATCTTAATTGAATCTTTAATAAAATCCTTCCACATGCAAATTCATGAACATCTACTTTGATAGTTGTTACCCTGTTTCTACAGCAGTTTATCTTTAGGAATCCCTGTTTGGAGCCATTTGGAATTCATTCAGCTTTTTATTATTTCCTGAAAAGTTAACTTTATATTTTTATACACAAATATTTGCTTATTTGATGTGAGCGTGTATTTATCTTGCGTATATTCCTAGATGGCAACTTCACCGGTCTCATCCACAGGTAGTGACAGTGAAATTTATAGACAACATTGATGATCAAATTTGTAACAGTGTTTTCCAGTAACAGAATGGCTCAGGAATTACCATTTCAGTTGCTTACTGAAAATAACTCTTGTTTTCGTCAGCTTTTTCACTGCTGTGACTAAAAGACCGGGCAAGAACAATTTTAGAGGAGGAGAAGTTTATCTGGTGGCTCACAGTTTCAAAGGTCTTAGTCCATAGATGGCCAGCTCCATTTCTTGGGCTAGAGGTGAGACAGAAAGAACATCATGGTGGAAGAGCATGGAGGAAGGAAGTGGCCCATATGATCATCAGGAATCAGAGAGAGACTCCACTCGCCAGATACCAAATATATACCCAAAAGCCACATCTCCAGGGCCCACCTCCCCCAGCCATACCCTACCTGCCTTCAGTTACCACCCAATTAATCCCATGAAAGGATTCATTCACTGATTGGGTGAAGGCTCTCCTAACCCAATCATTTCTCTTCTGAATGTTCTTACATGGTCTCACACATGAACTTCTGGGGGACACCTCCTATCCAAACCATAAACAACTGTACTTAATTAAAATGCATTGGTCACCTCTTGTTTAAAACTTGCTCGCTTTGGATCAGGTCTTCAATGACAGAGAGGTTACATTCTGTTCTCTGTTTTTGTACTCTGCCATGTACATGTTATCAGGGAAACTGGGTCTTTTTTTTTCCCCTCTGTGAATTGTGGAAACAATGAGGGACAGGAGTTTTATTCTTGGCCAAGAATAGGAGAAGTGAAAGATGGATGTGCAATTCAACTTCTTGCTCTTTGGGGGTCAGGGAGTTATAAACATAGCGCAAAAAAATGAAAGGAAGGAAGAGCCTAATAGAGAGGAGGGGTTTTCATGTCTTTTCTGGGGATGCGTGGAGATGTTCTGGAAACTCAAGCACCACATCTTCTTGTTCCTTTTAAGGTTCTTTGTAGTCCTCTTCACGTCCAGTGACAACTGTCATGGTGCTGGGGTGGAGTGCCATTTAGTCTTCAGATGACGTTATAATGGCGGTACAGTTTGTCCAACGTCCATCTCAGATCCAGCCAGTTCTGTCCATCCAACCTGAAAAGGATCTTTTGGCCTTAGGAATCCTGTGCTCAAAGATAAAGGGTAGGGTGGAATACAAGTTCAGCTGGGTGGCTTAGGCAGGACAAGCTGAGGGTGGGGTAACAGTCTAAGTCCTTGGGGGATGAGAGAGAAGGGAACACTGACATCCTCTTAGCCTCAGCTGCTTCTGATCCCCGTGGCCTCTGTTGAGGTGTCTGTTCCTGCCTAGTCTTGAGGTGCTAGCCCCTGTCCTTCCAGCCCCATATCAACATGGCCCATGCCCTTGGCCTGTCTGGTTTCCATTTGACCCCTCTTCCTATCCCGTGGCCTTTTCACTGTTGCTAATCTGTTCCTTTTGTGGCTCGGAGAGTCCCAGCTGCTTTGTCCACACCTGATAGAGAATGTTTAGGCCTTTAAGTCAAGAACACTTTCACAGTCATGGCTATTCTACTACTGGGGTGTCTTGCTACTTCAGCATCATGCTGATGCTGGTGTGTATGAGAGGTCAGACGCTTTCCATAATGTCCACAAGTCCTCTGCACTGGGATGCCCCTTCCCCAAACTCTTCAAAGAAATAGCATGAGGTTCCCCTTCTTAGGCACCAAGTCGCATGCTCAGTGACCTGAACAGCTCCTGCCACGTGCTGCCTCTTCAAAGTTCCCACCACCTTCCAACAGCACCACTTTGGGGGCCCAAGCCTTTAACCTGTGGGGTGCACTTAATCCAAAAATGTAAGCAAAAGCTCGATCCTTGTCCCCAATGCCAATCAGTGCCCATTTAATAATAAGGACATGGTTTTGAGAAAAAGGAAAAAGAAATGAAAGGTATTTAACTTTATAAAATCGTTTCATTTATCAAGATAAAGCCTCAATCATGTTTAATGTTTTCTCCCTAAAACTTAATCAAGTGTCTATCTGCATTTTGTATTTTTTATATTTTGCTTTTCTAGCAAAGGAGAAACACAGGAGCTCCTCTTCCAAAGGCTGTGACTCTCCCCATCAGGAGGGACAGGGAGGTTTTAAAGGAACTCATTCCAGGTGTGCTCTGATAGGGGGTCCCAGGGGGGTGCCCTGATGGCCTCTTAGGATTTACTTGTTAATTTGGGAGATATTTGCTTCTCAGATCCTCAGCAGGCATCTCCTTCCTGTAGAGGGTGTGTTCAAGAGCAGTTAACTAGGGGAAGAAAAGTTCCCCTAGTTAACTGCTCTTGATCACTGGCTCCTAATCTTGTTAGGGAGGGGGAGAAAGAGGAGAAGAGAGACAAAAATATTTTTTAAAAACAATAAGCCTCAGGGGCTGGGATCATGGTTCAGTGGTACAGTGCTTGCCTCGCATGCATGAGGCACTGAGTTCGATCCTCAGAACCACATAAAAATAAATAAAATAAAGATACTGTGCCCATCTACAACTAAAAAAAAAAAATTAAAAAACAAAAAAACAATAAGCCTTAGAGGAATGAGGGCTGTATTCAGAAGGTGAAGGGACCACAGTTACAAAACCATAGCAGAACCTTTTTCCTTGACTCAAATCCCAGTCAACTGGCCTCTAAATTTACCAAGCATGATTCCAATGAAATATTAAGAGTAGGTATCTACTTTGAAATGCTATTTACATAGTTGAAGGAGAAGTGAAGTCTCCTACTGTTATCTCTATTGACTTTGGAAAACATATATAAGGAAAAGAAGAAAAAAAAAAGTTTGATAAAGTACTTTGTCCTCCCTAGGAAATGAACGTGTATGAAAGATTAGAACTTACATTTTATTTAATGAGATGAATTGTATTTAGTTTCATAAATTTTAGTTTCATTTGTCAAAATAAAGCCTCAATCATATTTAATGTTCATCCCTAAATATTACTGAAATGTTGGCCTGTATTTTATTTATATTTATTTACTTATTTTTGTTAAGTCGGTTTAAGGCGGCCAAAGGGAACAAAGCATCAAGCAGCCACATGTGCAAAAGAACAAACAATCAGATGCTGATATGTAAGCAGTAATGGCATCTCCTACCAATCAGCAGACCTCTCCTGACCCATCTTGGAAGGACACTAATCTCAGCAGGATCCCCTGACCAACCCTAGGGGGACACAGGACTCCAAATACCTCCCCTTCCTGCCCCAAGCCCTCCTCTTCCTGCTCTGAGCCCTTAAAATTTCTGTACCACGGAGCCCGTGTGCGATTCTCCCAGACCTGCTCTGTTGGACTGAGAAGTCTTGCCTGGGAGCGTACGTCAATAAAGCCTTGCTCCGCGATTTTAATTTGCCTCCTTTTGGTCATCTGGCCTTACAGGTATGTGCCACCATGCCCTGCCTGACCGTAGTTTCTAATCAGTGATATGTAATTAAACGGAAAGGATTATTTTCTATTTCGGTATAATAAGAAATTGTCAGTGATAATAAATTCATACTTAGATCCAAGGATTTATGTTCAAATCCCAGCCCTCATACTTAACCAGCAGACTTACTCTGAATTTTTCAATAAAATGAAAATCATAGTTTAAAAAAAAACACTTGTTCTGTTCATAGAGAATTATGAGCATAAAATTAGATTAAATTCTAAAAGCACATACACATACCCACATACAAATATACTCTGAATATATTCATTCTGAATGTCTTAATGCATGACTCAGTTTATACTCAGGAAGTTATCTATGGTCATGCATGACTTAACTATGGGGATATGGTCTGAGATGTACACCAGTAGATGATTTGGTTTTGCAAACTTATCTGTTTATTTGATGCCAGAGATTGAACCTGAGAGTACTCTACCACTGAGCCACATCCTCAGCCCTTTTTATTTTGAGACAAAGTCTCATTAAGTTTCTTAGGGCCCCACTAAGTTGCTGAGGCTAGCTTTGAACTTACACTTCTCCTGCTTCAGCCTCCCAAGCCACAAGTTATGATGTAGATATCAGGTCTCCCCCAAAGGTCATGTGTCAGCAGCCAGTGCAAGAAAGTTCAGAGGTGGAATGATTAGAAGAATTGAAACCTACTCAGTGGATTAATCCACTGATGTGGATTCACTGGGTGAAAACTACAGGGCATCTAGTATATGACTGGAAGAAGTAGGGCACTGGGGATGTGACATTGGGGTTTAGACGTTGTCCTTGGTGGTGTGGCATAGGGGTTGAGATTTTGTTCCTGGTGAGCACAATTCTCTCTTCTTCCTAGTCCCATGTCCTCAGCGAATTTTCTGCTCCACACCCTTCCGCCATGATGTTTAGCCTCACCTTAGCCCAGAGCAATGGAGTTGGCCATCTATGGACTGAGACTTCTGAAACTGTGAGCTAAAATAAACTTTCCTCTTCTGATTGTTTCTGTGTAGGCTTCCTATCACAGTAACAAAAATGCTCACTAAAGCTGTATATTTAAACACACCTAGATAGTATGAGGCCATCACTCAAGTGGCCTCTTGATGAAATTAAGAGACAAGGTAAACATGAGGTGCATGAGGTTGCTGAAGTCATAAAAAGGTATATTGTTTTGTAGTAAACTTTTTTAAAAGTAGGAATATACTCTAAAATAATGACGATAAATAGAACATGGTAAATATATAAAACTACATCACTAAGTGGTAGGAGTTTATCATCTCTGTCATGATCTCATAGGACCACTTTGGTTATGTGGTCCATGTAGTAATGTGACATATGACTATACCTGCACATTATCAGGCATCTGCTATGATCTACTTTAGACATTGTCACTGTGAAAATCTTTCAACACTTACAGTTTTATTATCTCTTTTGTTTTTTAAAAAAGTAAATAACAGTGTCTTTTCTTATATGTAATGATGACATGATAAGACTGAAGTTGACATAGTATATGAAGTTGTAAACTAGTAAGTATTCTATGAAAAATATATTAGGATAATTCAGTCTGTAAGCTTTATTGGAATGCGTGTGTATCTTTCCACTAGTGGATAAATGTAAACAGGGAGTGCTTGACATCAATATATTTGTATATTATCCATTCATAACTTGATGGACATTTAGGTTGTTTCCATTTCTTTTTATTTTGCTTCTCAGATATACATGACTAGAGTATATTTTGACATATTATGTATTTATGGAGTATAACTTATTCTAATTAGAATCTCCTTATTGAGGTTGTACATGGTGTGGAGTTACACTGGTCACGTATTCATATATGCGCATAGGAAAGTTGTGTCTGATTCATTCTTCTGTCTTTCCTATTTCCATGGCCCCTGCCTTCCCTTCATTTCCCTTTGTCTAATCCAATGAACTTCTTTTCTTCCCTACCCTACCCCCTCCTGCCTTATTGTGTGTTAACATCTGCATATCAAAGTGGACATTGGGCCCTTGGTTTTGGGGGATGGACTTATTTCACTTTCCAATATAATCTCCAGTTCCATCCATTTCCCAGCAAACACCCATCCTTTTTCTTTTCTCTTGATTCCTGCAATCTTTCTGTTCTCTACTTACCTTCCCCAAAGAAAGTAGGACAGTAGGAGGAGTCAATGCTCCAAGCCACCCAAACTGTCATCAGCCATTCTGCTCCAGGACCAGTCAGCATTTGTAGAGTAAATGGCCAGAAGCGCAAGGTAGTTAACTTCTCCTCGAGATCGCTTATCTTAATCAACACAAGGAACTGAAAACTGACTCATGCTAAAACAAGGTAAAGAATGAAACTAGGGGGCTGGGGTAGCACGCCCCCTAGTTCTCAGTGGTAGAAACTAGGGCTCAGTGGTAGAGCACTAATCTAGTATTGGGTTCAATCCTCAGCACCACATAAAAATAAATGTATCCATCTACAACTAAAACAATTTTTTAAAAAGAGGTAGATCTCTTTAAAAAATGAAACTAGATCCTTGAAGTGATCTGGAAGTGCTTTTCCAGAATGGAAGTAGTTGACCTCTCATTCTGTCGACTGGACCTCTCTCTCACAGATGCTAAATAATCATGTACCCAGTTGAGAAAGAAGTAGATAGAAACTATTTTTTTTGTGACTACGGATTTTTAAAAACATAGAATTCTTATTTGTTTTATGAATTTCCATTGTTAGGAAGCACCAACCCTGTGAACAGGTTGCCTTACCATCAAAGGAACCAGTTTTAGTCAACTACCATTCTCTTTATAAATATGGTAACACCTTCAGGAATCCCTGTGAATTTCCTAAGTTCCAAACACTATGCAGGAATATAATTTATTCTCAACAAAGCATGTACAGTAATGGAGTCCTCATCTGATTTTGCAGATGAAAAATGGCTTAGAGAAGGTTCCCGGCTTACTCAGTGCTGTAGAGTTATAAGGTTGTCAGATAAATACAAGACACCCAGCACTGTGGTTTAGATCTTGAATATGTCCCCCAAAGGACTACATGTTAAAGGTTTTGTTGTACTTTGGATGTGAAGTGTCCCTTAAAAGCTCACATATGAGACAATGCAAGAAGGTTTGGAGGATAAATGATTGGATGACTATATCCTTAACCCAATCAGTGAATTAATCCCTGATGGGATTAACTGAGTAGTGATCAGAGGCAGGTGAGGTGTGCCTGGAGGAGGTTGGCCCTGGGGGTGTGGCTATGGGGTATATATTATGTATCTGGAGTAGGGAGTGTTTCTCTCTCTCTTCTTTCTGACCATCATGTGACTACACTCTTCCGCCATGATGTTCAGCCTCACCTCGAGCCCTGAGGAATGGAGCCTGCCGTCCATGGACTAAGACCTCTGAAACGTGAGCTCTCAAATAAATTTTTTCTTCCCTAAAATTATTCTGGTCAAACCTTTTAGTCACAGAAGTGAAAAAAAGTGACTAAAACAGGCTTGGTCCCCAGCTTAGTCTATTGGACATGGTGGAACCTTTAAAAAGTAAAACTTCCCTAGAGGGAAGTTTGGGGTAACAGGAGTCATGCGCTGGAAAGGTATTAAAGAACGTGGGCCCCTTCTGTTTCTTTGACTCTTTTCCTCCTCTCTAGGATAACTTTGAGCTCATGAACGATCAGCCAATTTACAAGAGTAAGATACCTGCATGTGCATAGATACAGTCACCTGTTTGTATTTTGTGCAGCATTTAGGATGCAGCGTGATGTTTCTTGTTTTAATTTTACTTTCTTCACATTGTCAGGTGTGTATTTCGAGTGAGAGAACCAGACTAGTTTTGTCAAGTGGTGTCAACTGCTCTACTCAGGCTTCCACTGTTCATTTTATCTCCCCGATCATACTAGAAAAACCCTGTTAGGATCTTTTAGGTTTTTCTGTGCAATTTGGAGCAGATTTTCGTAGGACCCGCATTTTCTTTGCAGCATATTTGTAGGAAAACTAGCTTTTCTATTAGTTGTGTACATGCTAAGCTCTGCCACATTCTGAAGTTTTCTTAGTGTAGGAAAAGGAGGCTAACAACCAGTGGCATGATTTCTACAGAGCAGGTGACAGGAAGAAAAAAGTATCTCTCCTGACAATGAAAAAATGAAATCGCCACTGGACTGTGGACTCTAATTGTTCTGAAGAATTTAGCACATCTTCCCTTTTGCCTTCTTTGTCTCTAAATAGAAAGTGCATGAGTAATCTTATTTCTTAGTATTTTCTGCTTGTTGTTATTCCCTAAAATCAAACATTCTTCCTGGAACTTTAAATTGTTTGCTCCTTCTTAAGAGCCTCTAGCTATTTAATTTCCATTATCTTGTTGTTGTTTTGTTTTAGTTTTCCTTTTCTTTCTTTTTTCCCCTTAAGTGAACCTATTTCAGAAGTCTTTCTTTATATATTCGGATTTTAGATTCTCAGGAGATACCGCCAAGTGTTTCATATTCTATTATTTTCCCTAGATGGTGTACCTTTGAATGATTTCTCCTTGTATTTAAACATTCCCCCAGTACATGTTAAACTCCGCAGGGGAATAGAAAAGGGAACATGCATTTCTATGTGGTGATTAGAACAATCTTTTATCCAAATTAAACAGAAAAGGGAAAAAAAAGTGTTGTTTTTACAGTGACAATTATATCAGCTATTAACATGAAACTCACAGATTTTTCAAACTAGAAGGGAGATGATAAATATCGAGTCCGATCCATTTACTAAACTAGAAGAGAGAGATGATTGAATCCAATCCATTCACTTTAAAGTTAACTAAACTAGCCGGGCGTGGTGGCGGACGCCTTTAATCCCAGCACTTTGGGAGGCTGAGACAGGAGAATCGCGAGTTCAAAGCCAGCCTCAGCAACGGTGAGGTGCTAAGCAACTCAGTGAGACCCTGTCTCTACATAAAACACAAAATAGGGCTGGGGATGTGGCTCAGTGATCGAGTGCCCCTGAATTTAATCCCCGGTACCAAAAAAAAAAAAAAAGTTAATTAAACTGTTCCCCCAAGAGGGAACGTTATTTTGTTGCTACCTAAATCTACTGTATCACTATTCAGTAGCTTGCTTCATTGAGAAAAAGAATAGTATTTCTATACATCATTTGTATTACATCTTCATAAAGATAATTTCTCAGATTTGTTCTCCTTTGCCATCTGAGCTATAGATCCAAAGAGGAACCAGTTATATGTTTTCTGGGCCTAACCACTGAGCAACCTATAACTGGGAAGTGGCTTACGCAGCCAGAGAAGACAGTGCATTTGCATAAATAACATGCACTAATGGTGTATATGTCACTAAGAAAATGTTTATGCTTTCAAACGATGCTGCCTGGAAAGCACAGGTGGGATTTAGTGGATTAGCTGTTTAAATATTTATGAAGCTATTTAGACATATTTTATTTATTGTAAAAATGTTTATAGTATAATTATTTCAAGAATTAAGCTTTCACATGCTACCAGAAGCTTCCACTAAAATCTAATTCTCCTCAGTCACATCCTTCTAATGCAGGGTCATGTCAGAGTTGAATAGAGGGAGAAAAGTTCTCTAGTGGATATATTCGGTGCCACAAACCTATTGATTTAGCAATCAACCAGTTAACTCAAATTTTAGAAACACCTTCGATGTGAAAATCACCGGAGATGCTCTCTGGGTATTCCATCTAGACCTATAACAATAAACGTGTTTACTACCTACAAAGTCCAGGTGTTGGTACACATTAACTCATCTCACACACAAAACAACCCCTCCGGTGGATCCTGTTATCATTTGCACTGTGGACATGAGGTAACTTTCACCAAATTCTGTGAGCTCGGAGTTAATTTGAAGGCATAGATAATTTCCACAAGTGCAACCAACACCTTTTGATAAATGTCAAAACAGAATCAGGAATCATTCAAGAGAAATTAATATGTGTTGGAAGAATGAATCATATAGTTGAGTGATTAAAATACCAAAAAAAACCCCACACATTAGTACAGAAGTGACCTATGCCCTATATTTGGCCCTTAATATGTACTATATCTCTCATGTTTTGAAAATCCAATTAAATCATAACATTGAATTGCATAGTCAGCTGATTTCATATAAAGTTTCGATATCTAGCTTCTCTTGCAAAACAAAACAAAAACTCAGAAGATGTAGAATCTCTTGCTTTTCCAATTCTTACATGATGACAGCCAGTAGGATGTAGGTGTGGAGTCCTTTTTCCAGAGGAGAGGTCGCTCTCCATTTTACCATAACCTCGATTATCTTGGGCATCCCCAGAACCAGCATGGCAACTTCAGATATTCAACACATGAAACAGTCAACATGTGCTCACTGTCCACTGTCCTCTCGTTATTTCTTGTGTCAATGTTATTCATTGGTGCCAAATGGGAATAAACCACCCAGGTGACCTTCACCTGCAGACACGTGAAATGAACATGCCATTATTCTGCATGTCCAGAGACAGCCAGTGTCATTTCATGGAACATAGTGGGAAGAGATCAGAGCAGGTTTTTGGTTACCTTTTTCTTTCCTTTTCCTCCAAGTTTATTCACGTTTCTTTTATGTTCTTTCAAATTTCAGTGTGTACTTGATTTGAAGTCCCCACCCCCATATTTTTTTTCCCCTAGATTGTATGGGGCACCATTCAGTTAATGTTGAAGCAAATTGTTTAAAATTAAAAACAATAGTTTCTACTATTTTAGTATTTCATAAGTATTTTTGTATTTGAAATATTATTTAGTATTTAGTATAAATCATTTCTAGTGATTTCTTAGGTGATTTTCTTTCTCTTTTACTTTCATTCTTTTTCCTTTTTTCTTTCATTTATCCTTCTTTTCTTTCCTTTCCCTTTCCTTGTACACACGCACTTTTTCTCTCTCTCTCTTTTCTTCTTTTCTTCTCCTTTCATTTTCTTCCCTTTTCTAGACTTCAAAAAGAAAAACATGATTCTGGGCAATTAAAATAAGTGCAACTAGACCTTAGACCCCATAACCTAATGTACTGATGATGCTAACTGTGTATATAATTTGATGACCACAGGGAGAGCAACCCTTCTCCCTATGGACCCCTGAAGAGAAAAGTCTAGAAATTTTAAATGTCAACCTTCTAGATCTTAGGAAATTCCTACCATAGGCCACTGTCACATACACACCTGGTATAGTTTTTCGTCAGTCTCTTTGGGAAATTTCCTCCACGCATTGGCACACAAAATTGCTCACTTTGTGCTTCTGACTGAGCTGAACGGTCAAGCAGAACAGGATACAGGAGCAGCCCCTTTACCTGGAACATCTGTGATCTTACTTATAAAATTTAGGTGTTATTTTTTTCAACTTTAATCCCCGCCCCCTTGGCATTTATGTTTAGCACCATAAAAGACAGAAAACATGCCTTTAAAGGAAGCAATCATGGGTAAAAACTTTTAGGAGGGAAAAGACACACCAGGAAAGGGTGACGTGGTGTATTTTGAAAGTGTGAATTGCACGCTGGAAGCAGTGTGTCACCAAAGAAGCCATGGAAATACACTTTGGGAGGCGAAAATATGATTTTCAAGAAAGTGATAATAGTTGCTATAAAGTGAAGAGAAAATACCATTGAAAATTTATTTTTTCTTTTATTTCTCACAACAAACATTAGAAAATGGAAAATAAGACCTTGTCACACAAAAAAAGTGAAGATGATATTAACCTTTGGAGTTTTTGTTGAAATTAAATCTCAAAATTCTGCTGGAAAAGAACATCCCCTACCATGCCCATTTCTTTTCTGGGCCCGGTTAGTGAGTGAGCTTGGCTTACGAAGGAAGTTGGTGGAGTTTTCTGCCTATGTGGAAAGACAGGAGTAGTTGTTCTCACATGTGGCTGGATTTTAAAATCACATGAGGGCTTAATAAGTTCTGAAGTCTGGGTCCCAAGTATGGCTGGCATTGATCTGGGTGATACTTTACCTTAGGCATCACAACTTTGTGAAGCTTCCAAATGACTCAGATTTCACCCAAGTTGATGAACCACTGAGAAGTGGAAATCATTTTCATTATTAAAAAATAGCGGGAAAAAGTATAAAAAATGAATAAAAGGTAAGATGAGAATCTGCCTCGTCTTCCTGAAACATGTAATCACACTCATACAGAAGATGTGATTTTGTTCTCATAGAAGGACACTAAAAAGCATTTGTACTTTGCATTCATTAAATCTTCTATATAAAACAACAAATGCAAAGAAAATGTTCAAAACACTTAACAGTTGGCTGATGAGTATAGTGATATGAAATGGTGATAAAATGAGTAGTGATAGGAAGGAAATATTATTTATCAGGTTCACTAATGTGCATAAAATGTCTAATTGTGTATCTTCAAGTTTTATGGCACTCTGCAATTTACTAAATGCTTTTGCGTACAATGCTTTATTTGATTATCTCAACAAGCCTATGTGGGAGAATGGGAAGGTATTTTCATTGTGCAGGTGAAGATACCCAGCCAGGGAAAGTCAAGTAGGGTGATAGAGGCCATAAAGGCTTGAGGTCCAGTCCAGCCAGGCGCAGTGGCATACGCCTATAATCCCAGCACTTTGGGAGGCTGAGACAGGAGAATTGCAAGTTCAAAACCAGCTTCAGCAACAGCGAGGTGCTAAGCAACTCAGTGAGACCCTTTTTCTAAATTAAACACAAAATAGGGCTGGGGATGTGGCTCAGTAGTCAAGTACCCCTGAGTTCAATCCCCAGTCCCTCACACAAAAATCCCAGTCCAATGTCCCTGTAACTAAGCCTGGATTTCCTAAACCAGCTATTTCTTGTCTTTGAAGGCTGCTAGCCCTTTGGATAATACTGGATCCAGGACTGGTGGGCATTTTTGTATTCTCATAACAACTCTCTTAAAAACTTTCTGTGACTAAGATGGAAATTTTGTGGCTGAACATATAAAAAAGAAGACTCTTCCCTCCATGAAACCAGAATTGTCTCTGATCTTTTGTGCCTGGAGGAAAGGTAACTTTCCTAAAAAGAAAAATACAGTGAGAGTCATAATAAGGACCTCTTTTGTTCCAGACTCTGTTTGTGGTACAGTAAGTACATTAATGGCATTTAATAGTTGTCTTAATCCTCTAAATAAGCTTATCTCCACTTAACACAGAAAGTGAGACTCAGATTTGTAGAACTCCAGGCCCATGCTCTTTTTATATTTTGAAAGCATAGCAAAAAATAAAGAAGAAAAACTTTCTGGGGCGTCACCCTGAGTTCTAATCTTGACTCTGTCACCAATTTGTATCATCCTTGAAAACTACTCTTCGTTTCTCAGAAGATCAGGTCTTTAGGAATCTATCTAACTCTAAAACTGTATCGATTTATGAAATAGAGTTCAGGTTACAACTCTGAAGTGCTTAGAATTTGAATTTGGTTTCGACAACACGTCAGACTTTTCTCTTTGCCATCTTTCATCTATTTCTACTTCGCTTGAGCCAAAGGCCTTGATTTTTCTCCAGTGAACCACCCATTTTTCCAGTCTGAACTTCAGGCAGAGTTGCATCCATCCCTGACCTCTTGAGCTGACTTGAACTTTCAACATCGTCAATCATAGGATGTTTGCCATGGTAATTTCATGGACAAGGAGGTCACCGTATCTTAGTTGAAGAGATCAGGGCTAATACATATTTTTCTACATTAGTCAAAGAGAAGCTTGCTTTCTTGCTTGCTGGAGACGAAAGCAGAATAACATGGCCTATAACTGCTGCGGGTGCTTGGTGGGATCTTAAATATCAAACTAAGAGGAATGTGGGGTCTATGGATGGACCTGTGATCTGCCAGTATTGCTTGAACCACTGAATCAAGGTTTTCTTAAAAATCCAAATGGTCTGATGAACAAATGTCCCTTTTCTTTTTTAAAAAAAAGCAAATTTGGCTTTATTTTCTACCACTGGCAGTTGAAAATCTTCTAGGCAATATTTATACTCCCAAGGGTACCCTGCATTACTGAACATACAGGCACACGGGTGATTTAAAGGATAGGACATTGGGTGTAGAAAAACATCACTCAGTGATCATGATGTGTTTGGACCATGGATGCCTTTGTGACTAGGGGACTCCATTTAATCTAACTTCCAACAAAGCAAAGGATTCATTAGAAGATGTGATTTATAAGCGAAAGAATGTCTCATTCAAATAAGGTTGAACAATAGAGGTTGGTAATGTCCCAAGTGGCTGTTGAGACTGAAGCGTCATCCGAATCAAAAGGAGCAATAGTAGTTCAAGGACCCAACTCATGTCCATGTTGCTTCTCTTCCCTTTCCATGGATATTTCATCTGATACTGTCACAAAATAGCCACCGGTAGCTATGAGGGCTCCAAACTACTTTGTTTTCTTCCTGAAAGTCAAAAGAACATTATTCCCTATAGCTCTCTGAAAAGTGCATAGAGGATTTCTTTTGGAGAAGCCCTCATTAAATATCTGCCTATAACTCATTGGCCTTCTTTGGTTACTGTGCCCTAAAACCCTACCTGTGGCCCTGGACATTGGAGGTACTAATCAGCTGACGTTGAGGAGAAGTTCAGATTCACCAGCAGCATCAAGGCTAACTAAGGAGAGAAAGGTTGAGAACACAAGAATCACAGTTAGGAAGTTGTGGCCAGGAGGATAAAAAATGATAAATGTTCAGTACTGGCTGCACCAAATGGCGAAACGATTACAGAGGATGAGATGCAGATTCAGATGAGTTGGTCCAAGCCCGTGGGCTCTAGGCGAGAGCCAAATCAATGAACTTTGGCACCTCTTTTCCAGGTTGTGGAATGTGTGTGGAAGGACCTTCACCGGAGGAAGGTAGGTGGAATAAAGAAGGAGTGAGGCCTATGCATGTGGGTGTCTGG
This sequence comes from Xerus rutilus, assembly GCA_028644305.1. Lineage (NCBI taxonomy): Eukaryota > Metazoa > Chordata > Mammalia > Rodentia > Sciuridae > Xerus > Xerus rutilus. Next base: position 12,197,221 of record CM053416.1, on the reverse strand, counting down.
CCACGGGGCTTCAGAAGGCTCCCTCCAAAAGCCACCTGTGAAATCTGGGCGGATTCCTTTGCATGGACACAACTGGAAGATGCATGGGACACAGGCCACAGAGTGCAGCCATGCTACTTCCAGGGGTGAAGATGTCCGTGATACTCAGTCTTTTGGTTTAAACACAGATGTATGCCATTCAGAGACCACGTGAACCAGGAAATGTCAGATCTGTTCACGTAAAACATGCAAAATGGAATGAATCTGCTGTCTAGTTAGGCATTTTCAGTTCTCCCTGTAATTTACATATTAATTCATCAAGTATACAGTATTCCTATGTGCCAAGATGCATGCTGCTCCCTAGGTTATAGGAGTGGGTTCATGCACCAAACTCTGCATGAACTCTACAAAATGATCTCATTTAGTTCTTAACAAAGTGCTCCTGGAGTAGGTAACTATATTATTCAATATTCTTATTGCACAACCAAACTCTGGACAAACTAAGTAGAAATTAATTGATTGAAAAGATAGAATGGAGCTAACAGAATTGCCAGGATCTAGGGAACTTAGATTGGAAAGAGATGTCTAGTAGCTCTGGTTGCAAGAATCTTAACAATTTTGTAGAAGCATTAAGCTCTCGGTGCACCGTTAATGCTTCTTACAATAGGTGCCTTGCAAGTTTCTAATAACTTGCATCCTTACTCAAGGGAGAAACATCTGATTGGCCAAGTCAAAGTTACATACGAGGAGGGAGAGGAGAAGCATCTGGTCTCTGCAGAAGAAGGATCTATCTGGTCCCTGAAGACATATAAGATTCTCCATCAAAAACTACTGCATCATAGTATTCCTCCAAAGTGAGCTAGGATTGTCATGCAGGACAGTTGAAGTCTGATAAATGGCCTCACTAAAACACTCTCACAGATAAAGAAACAGAGGGTCAGAGAGATGCATAATAAATTCCTTTAACTTCACACTAAGAGTTAGCAAGTGAACCACTCATTATACTGGGAGAGTAATTAATGACATGTATAAATTCCTGGGGTGTAAGATTGATCTCTAGTTGGTAACCTGCTTGCATTTTCTCTTAGTTTTCAAATTTTATCATTTTAATTCACAATGTGAGGGTTCAATTGGATTCACAAAATACCATTGGAGTTTTCCTTAATTTTATGTTTTCATGTAACTGACCTTTATAACTTTCTTCCTCCAAAACCAAGAGAATCATTCATCTAGAGGATTATCAACTAGTTAGCATATTTAAGTTTCAATAGATCCACAAGACATTAAAACTGATATGGACACCCCTTTTTCTTAGGTATTAAATTTTCAGACATCATTCTAAAATATTTATTATTATTATTATTTGTACTGGGTATTGAACTCAGGGGTGCTTTATTCTCCATTATTTTTTGTTTTTCTTTTTTAAGACAGGATCTCATTTAGATTCTTAATGCCTCCCTACATTGCTGAGGCTGGCCTTGAACTTGTGATCCTCCTGCCTCACAGCCTCTCAAGTCATTGGGATTACAGGTGTACACCACCAAACCCAGCTTTATTCATTCTTTATTCAAGAATAAGTTGGGTATGCCAGGCATGGTGGTGCATTCCTGTAGTCCCAGCAGCTCTGGCAGGAGGATTATGAGTTCAAAGCCAACCTTAGCAATGGAAAGGCACTAAGCAACTCAGTGAGACCCTGTCTCTAAATAAAACACAAAATAGGGCTGGGGATGTGGCTCAGTAGTCAAGTGTCCCTTAGTTCAATCCCTCCCCCCAAAAAATGAATTTGATGTGTGTGTGACTGTGATACTATTACTACACTGGATTATTAATGAGAAATATAGTAGCTAGAGAAGTAAACCTAACCATACTAGCTTAAGTAAAATTAAAATAAAAAATTTGACTCTTAACCAAACCATGAATGGGAAGAAATGAAGCCAGTCTTGGGGACACTTGGGCACCAGAGTGTCCAGCAGGTCTGACTTCTCTCTGTCTCTGCCTCTCTAACCCTCTTTCTCTCCCCTTCTTCTCCTTCTCACTCTGTCTTATCTCTGACTCTGCACCTTGATCTCATCCATGCAAGCCATCTGCTCCCCTGTGCGTGGATCCTGGGTATTAGACAGGCCTATAACCACGTAACCTACCCACCCAAACCAAAGGCAGTCCCTTTCTCACCATCTCAAATTTAACACTTCCACCAGGGGACTTATGCCACTCCCTGGATCAGTTATGTGGGTGTGAGGATTCATCCACTGAGGCTAGATCACAGGCCAAATCCTATGGCCCAAACTAGCAGGTGCTTCAAATGGAATGTGGAAGTCCTGAAAAAGATGTGCTCCCTGGAGTCATCAGAGATCCCAATGCAACATGCAGAATGTTAAACATAAAAATGACTATTAATCACGCTCAAGATGAGAGCTACTCAGAAGTACCTGAGTATAATAGTCATTTAATATAGATCATCAGGAAAAGGATTCTTCCAAGAAGGTGAGACCTAAAATAACACAGAAAGTGTAGGAGTTAACTATGTGAAGGATGTAAAGTTCCGAGGCAGAGAGGAGAAGGAAAAAAAAAAAAAAAAGGAAAATATATAATAGGCCACCAAATAGGCATAGGATCAAAATTAGAAAATTAAAATATCAAAAGGGACTTTGGATAACTTTTACTAAGATTTTGTAAAATGTGTGTTAACTAATGTTTTATTCCCTTCATTAAAACAATTTATTAATGTAAGTATACTTAAGGGGGGCCTAGGGAAGACTAGAGGCCCTTTGGATTAGGCAGATGGGAGTGAAGGGGGGAGGGGGTAAGCAAGCAGGGAGGAGGGCAGAATGAATTGGACATTGTCACACTACATGCATGTATCATCACACAACCGGTGTGATTCCACATCAGGTGCAACCAGAAGCATGAGAAGTTATACTCCACTTACGTGTGATGTGTCCAAATGCACTCTACTGTTGGGTATAACTAATTAGAACAAATTTTTTAAAAAAATCTACTTTTGCCACTACCTAGATTGCAGGATGACCTCAGACAGACCATTTCTGCTCTTGAAACTGCCATTTTCCTAACGCCCTGTGGAGGGGACTAGGTTGGACTAGGTGTCTTCCCGGATGGTTTGAGTCTCATGCAGATGGTGGAAGCGTCCATGTAAAGAGAATGATTCAGGGTCAGGGCTGAAGGGGATTAAGAGAGAGACCTGTGAGTGTCATTGATAAAGGACTCAGACTTCACCAGGGTAATAATAATACTTAAAAAAAGAAAGAAGAACGAAATCAGGTGGAGATATAAGATAGAGAAAAAAATATTTAACCTCGTCATGGCCAGGACAATTTTTTTTGAAGGGATGATTTTGATGAGTTGCATGGGGTATGGATGAGGCCTTGAAGACAGAGGAGAGTCTCCAAGCTGTCTTCCATAGCAATTCAGCCTTGATAACTGGAGGAGTTGCTCAGGAAAATAAAAGAGTGGCTCAGAAAAGCTAACAGCCATGATCCTCCACCTCTGTCTGTTTCTTACAGACATTTCAGATTCTCTTCTAAAACACTGAAGATATGTTTACTGCATCTTGGTTTGAAGGGTTACCAAGATATTAGGTGATCTAGAATGCAGCTATGGGTACAACCAGAGGAAGAGTGCTTCCTAGACTCCTGAGCATCATGCTATTGCATTTTAATTTAGGTAGGGGACAGAGTGTGTGTGTGTGTGTGGGGACACATCTTCATCTTCTTCAAACCTTTGCAAGGGGAGTTTAAGAACAGATCTCAAGATCTGTGCAAAAGTTTGTAAATTTCCGGGCAAAATGGAGCCTCCTTCAAGGTCTGTAATTTATGTGAAAGAGCTGTGCTACGGCAGGTATGCTCTAACCCAGAGAATGTTGATTCAGAGAAGGCAGATGTTATGGTTTAGATATGAGGTGTCCCCAGAAGCTCATGTGTGAGGCCATGCAAGCGTGGTCAGAGGTGAAATGATTGGATTATGAGAGCTGTAACCTGGTCAGTGGATTAAGCCACTGATACAGATGAAGTGGTTGGTAACTGTAGCCAGGTAGGGTGTGGCAGATGGAAGTAGGTCACTGGGGGTATGAGTTGTGCTTTAGATTTTGTCCCTGGAGAGCAGAGTTCCTCCTCTGCTTCCTGGTGGCCACGTCCTGAGCTGTTTTTCTCCACCAGACCCTTCTTCCATGATGCCCTGACTCACCTCAGACCCAGAGCTCTGGAGTTCTCCAACCATAAATGAACCTCTGAAACCATGAGCCAAAATAAACTTTTCCTCTTCTAAGTTGTTCTTGTCAGGTTTTTGATCACAGCAATGAAAAGCTGACTAATGCAGTAAAGGGAGTATATAATTGGGACACTAGTGATCAAAGGCACTGACTGTGACCTTCAGAATGAAATTTGATGAGCCAAGGTAGCATGTAACTGGGAATGTGAGAGGCTGAAGCATGTTCACATTTTCTGGGAATCCTGCTAGACAGGACATGGAGTATTAAAATCCATCATTGCTAGAGGAGTAGCAGGTTTAAGGTATACCTGTGCTCTTCAGAAGCAATTGGCTGTAAATATCATTTATCCTATTATATGCTTTCTGGAAAGGAACACTTACAGACTAATTTGGTTGTTCATTGCAAGGAAAGGAGTCATCAGGATGCATTTTTAATCCAAATAGATCTCTTGTGAAATTATTTTCCGGAGACATAGTCTAATGACACCAACTAAAACAGAATCTATAGCTAATTTTGGAATCAGTAGAGAACACTGAGATTTGAGGCATCTTTACTCAATGCCATTTTCTTGTATAAATAGAGAAAAAGCAAAGTTGTAGTAGGGTATACTTTGCTTGTTTTGTTTTTTAACTTTGAAGGAGAGTTGGAAATTTATTTTAGATGATATCTATATTCTTGGTACAGAAAGAAAATTCATTTTGCCTTCAGAAAATTATCTCTCAATTTTTTAACTATTTCATTCCTTCTCTGCAGAAAAAAATACGTTAGAAAATATAACAGAAAATCAGCAAAATTAAGTAGACTTTTTTTGTTGTTGTTCCTTGTTTTTATAGGGGGGCAGTACTTGGAATTGAGCCCAGGAGTACTTCATGACTGAGCCACATCCTCAGCCATTTTGATATTTTATATTTTGACAGTGTCTTCCTAGGTTGCTTAGGGTCTCACTAAGTTGCTGAGGCTGGCCTTGAACTTGTGATCCTCTTGCCTCAGTCATTTTCTTCCTTGGTGAAGTTGTTCTTTATTTTAGTCCTAGTTCTCCTCTTGTAGAATAGAAGTAGGGTGCTCTTTTTAATTTACTGCAATTATAGGGAAAAATGTGAGATAATTCAGTTTCAAGTCATCTCTACATTTCCTAAGAGGAGTATTTTATGATCTTGAAGATCAGAGACTGATGTTTGCCTCTATAGATTTCTCATGTAATATTTTTGTGTTATGTAAACAAGAACTAAATCCTTGATAAAGATAATGTGGATGAAGAGGAGGATGAAGATGATAATTATGTCACTTATAAAAAACAAGTTATGTATGGATAAGTATTTTCCAAACAGTGAAGCTCTATAGAACCCAAAGGGATGTGGAAATGGGTCTAAGTAAAGGATCACAAGTCAGTAATCACAGATCACATTGTTAGTGATGCGAACATTATTCACACAGGTATGCAATCACCTGACTTCTGTAGCCTTATTTTGGTATTTCAAATAAATGTCACTCTGAGTTCTTTAGAACAAAGACACATGGAAACTCAGTAGTAATTTTGCTACCTTAGGATTATTGAAGTTGTTAAAATAATCAAGTCCAAACTCAAATATACCTAAATCTGCTATATTTACAAGTCTGAAATGCTGCTGTTAAAAATCATACATTTAGTGGTGGTTTTATTTCTAAAGGTCAAAAGAGGGACAGGGTTTTTGTCCCTGAACTTTATTATTAACAATTTGGGGAATAAAATACTATACTAATAAAATACCATACTAATAAAATAAAATACTAGAATACATTGCACACATACTGTTGTTTGAAAATATGATTTGATTACATGTGTCATTAACATACACCCTGTGATGTTTGCCAAGGTATTTTAAATTATCTCCCAAACACATGTGAGAGGTGGAAAGGAAACCAAGAGGTCAAAATAAAGTATTTCTACAAAATGGAGCAGAAGACTAGTTAATCAGAATTAAATATTTCAAAATAAATGCACATGGAAAGACTGAGGATATGCTGGGAACATGAGATCTTGGCCTGGAGTTATGGTTTGGATGTGAGGTGTTCCCCCAAACCTCATGTGTGCAACAGTGCAAGAAGGTTCAGAGGAGAAAGGCTTGGGTTATGAGAGCCTCAGCTTACCCAGTACATTAATTAGCTGATGGGGATTAACTGGAATATGGGCAGGTAAGGTGTGCCTGCAGGAGATGTGTCACTGCCTCTTGGGTTTCTGTTTTGTCCCTGCTGAACAGAGCTCTCTCATCTTCCTGGTGCCATGGTCCTCCACCCTTCCGCCATGATGTTCTGCCTGTTCTCAGGCTCAGAGCAATAGAGTCGGCCATCTGTAGACTGAGACCTCTGAGACCATAAGCCCCAAATAAACTTTTTCTTCTCTAAAATAATTCTTGTCTGATTCTCTGGTCACAGCAAGCTAAAACATCTATAATGCTCTTACATTATTATATTGATGCTTAAAAAGTAGACATACTACAGATGTGCTCCCAACCTACTCCACTAAAATACATGACTCCTTGGGGCTGGGGCTGTAGCTCAGTGGTAGAGTGCTCGCCTCGCATGTGTGAATCACTGGGTTCGATCCTCAGCACTGCATAAAAATAAATAAATAAAATAATACATGGCTCCTCAATTCCACAACACATATCTAATACTAAAAAAAAATTATGCAATGACATATGGAAATAATTAGACATGCATACCTCAATGACGAAAGCCAGTTAATTTTTCAAGAACTCTAGCAACTGCGGGAACCTTATCTACTTAGACACTTCTCCTAAGAACAATTATGTGGCAAGTCAGTGAAGATCTCATGGTTGGGTAATGGTCACCACGAAACAAAGCATAGTTGAATCTGACATCTCAGCTAAGAAGTACAATGTAGGAACAATTTTGTACTAACAAATGTAAGTCCATTTCATGTTCACGGATACTACTAATGAAATCTTCTGACACCTGGAAAGACTAACCAATGATTACCATTGATGCCAGATAGAGATACAACAGGTCAAAAGTTGTTAGTTTTATATATATATTTGGGGTAGTGACAGGCTGTAGCAAAAACAACCATCCTCAACAAATCTCTAAGCCATGGATGGATCAGAGTGGTCCACAGAGTCAAAGTCATTTGCAGACAGGTGCGATACGGTTATCCACAGTTGCTCAAACAGATACACTCAGGACTCCTCCTCGGTCAAGAGAGACCCCAGGACATTTTCATTTTTCTGACATGTCTGGCATAGTAAACATGAGAAAATGCTAAATAAGGTAACAAAAATGATGAAAAGTTTCAAATATTTGCGCTTAAACACCTTTCTGACGAAGGTCAATTCTTTGAATTCTGTCAATATTTCTGGGACTCCATATATCTTACTTAAAGATGAGATCAGAAGTGTAAATTTGAGCCACTGCCCCATTGTGATTGTCAGGCTTCCCCGGTGGTATGAGATTTGATTTTCAAGCATGAGCGTGTGTGGGGGAAGAATAATAGACAAATACTTTATGCAAATATAATTATGTAGGGAGGAATGATAGACAAATAGAAAATGCTGTTTGAAAGTCAAAAAAAAAAGTCAAGGGTGGAGGAGAGGAATAAATATTTAAAGTATTGAAGGATAATATTTGAAAGTGACTTCTTACTTTTAATGATTCTCTAACAAAGCATCTTATACTCTAGCATCGGAGTACATGTCTTCACATTGGATGGGAAGGACAGTGTGTTAAGCACATAAATAAGAATGAGAGTTACAAAGGGGAGCAAAGCAGACATCACCTCCTAATGCTGCCCTAGCAGAGCCTGATGTGTTTACCAGTGCTCAAAAAATATTTTATATGAAGCCAGGCACAGTGGTGCATGCCTGTAATCCCAATGGCTGGGGAGGCTGAGGCTGGAGGATCGTGAGTTCAAAGCCAGCCTCAGCAAAAGCGAGGCCCTAAGCAACTCAGTGAAACCCTGTCTCTAAATAAAATACAAAATAGGGCTGAGGATGTTGCTCAGTGGTTGAGGGCCCCTGAGTTCAATCCTCTGTAACAACAAAAAAAAATTTATATGAAAGATGGAATGCTCCTATTATTCATAACAAGGTGATTTGGCTTATTGTATTTGGTAGACCAAGACTTCTTTTTCTTTTCTTAATGAGTTTGGAGAATCTCCAGTTCCAAGCTGAGTGTCTAGTGCTTCATCTCTTTGGGTTTTGTTGTTTGTTTCTTGTGGTTTTGTTGTTTGATGTTTTGGTAATAATGATTGAACCCAAGGACATTCTCTCACTGAACTACATCCCCAATCCTTTTTTATTTTATTTTATTTTTGAGACAAGGTCTTGCTAAGTTACCCAGCTGGCCTTGAACTTGCGATCCTCCTGCTTCAGCCTCCTTAGCAGTTAGGATCCCAGGCGTGTGTTACACCTGGCTGCTTTTCCTCTTTAAGATGCTTTGTTTCTGCCCAACAGGAAGATCTTCGTGGGCCTGAAGTATAAGGGTCCCAGACTGTGGCGTCATGAGATATAAAATCCAACCTGCATTCAGTGCATAGACTCTTGCTAAGGGCACGTATTGCCCTTGAACTCTCCACTTGAATCCAATGCTCTGTGAACACCGTTCAATTTTCCAAACACAGCAGCCAGGACCACATCTTTGCTGTCCTTTGCTGCCATTTGTGATAACCCAGCTGTTATTGAGAGCTGGATCTAATGGTCCCTGAAGGTATATTTTCCTAATTCTTGACATGTTTAAGAAGACGAGCTACAGATGAATAAAACCCCAGGGAATTCTCCCGAGGTGGACGCTTGTTTATTCCGGTGTTCCTATGCCAAAATGGTCTCCAGGAAGAATATATTCAAGCAGCCTACACACACCTTGCCTTTGAATAACTAGAGCCAAATTAGATTAAATTAAACTTTTTATTTTCTCTTTTGTCCTTTATGCAAATTAGATCCTAACAACTCCGGCCATCCGTTCCTGAGAACCAAGTCAAGCAAATGCCTAATTATTTGTACTTTCATGTTTGAGTCTATTTGGTGGTAATAAAATATCCATATCATTCATGAAATATAACAGTTTTTCATTAAAATGACCTTATGTTTTGAGGAACAGGTAGTGTTATGGTTTAGATGTGGTGTTCCCCAAAAGCTCCTACGTGACACAATGCAAGAAGGTTCAGAAGAGAAATGATTGGGTTACAAGACCCTTAATCCAATCAGTGAATTAATCCCTGCTGGGATTAACTGAGTGGTAACTGGAGGCAGGTGGGGTGTGGCTGGAGGAGGTGGTTCCTTGGGGGCGAGGCTATGGGGTATATATATTTGTATCTGGAGAGTGGAGTCTGTCTCTGCCTCTGATCATCATGTGAGCTGCTTCTCTCTGCCACCCTCTTCCACCATGATGTTCATCCTCCCCTGGATCCCTGAGCAATGGAGCCTACTGTCTAGGGACTAAGACCTCTGAAACCCTGAGCCCCCAAATAAGCCTTTCCTCTTCTACAGTTGTTCTGGTTGAGTCCTTTAGTTGCAGCAGCGAAAAAGCTGATTAAAACATGTAGTCAGCAAAACAATAACTTCTGTCACAATTGAGTCTTCCATATGTGAATGTTAACTATTGTATATTATTATCATTATAGATTATTAACTATCAATCATTAGTATTAATAATAAAGAAGATGGAAAACTAGTTCTTTTGACTCACAGTCTAGACAGAAATGCATCTATGTACTTTGACTTAATTACCGTGTGATCAACAGGAAGTACAGGAGAGACAAAATATTGCAGAATTCCGCAAATACTAGGAAGTAGTCTTTCAGCCATTCTATAACGGGTTTTAGAGAGCTATGGACTTGTATGACTATAGCAATAAAAAAATTTGTCACCCAGGCCGCAGAAAAAATGTTTGTTTAGCACCAAACTGTAAGATGAAGGAAGTAGTACTGACTCACCTTGACTTCAGGGAATGATTTTGGAAAGGATAAAAATGATAAGTAAAGACATTTTATTTTCAAACATGTAAGAGGCAATTATAGACAATTCAGAGTAAAAAAAAAAAAAAAGCAATATGTATTTGAAAGCTTATGAATAACAAATAAGACTTATTCAGGTAATAATAGGTTGTACCAAAGTTGCTGGAGTATTCTGTCAATATTAAGAAGGATAAATACATCCATGCTTAGCTATCTGAAAAATAAATACACTTATTTTTATCACTCCTCCAAAAGAATAAAAGGGTACTTAGTAAGTCGATGATCCTAATCAGGGTTAAATTTTTAACAATAGGTCAACTGCTAACATATACAAAAGGACCCACACAGCAATAATGTTAGTTAAAAATCAGAAATTCGCCTGAGCTGATACAATTTCAGGACAAAGACATTATGGTCAAATGGTGTTCAGTGGCTCAATTACCACAAGTAAACAGCAAATGCTTTGAGCTAGGGCTATTTTATGATACGTTGGTTATAAATTTCTCAAAAAGAAGGTTTTAAGATTCTGGTTTATTTTTTCTTTTTATATTTTTGCAATAGTTTAACCTTTCTCATTGACCTAAAAAGCGACAACACCATTCTTCAATAATTACTGTAAAACTAGCTCGGGAAATGTGCTGCTCTTAACTTGCAGGTGTAGAATAACCTTAGAGGGTTTAGGACATTTAATTAAATACTCAGAAGATGTGTTTTCTTTCAGAACTTAGCACAATAACAGAAAAGCAAATGCTGCAAGCTATTACTTCTCCAGTGCTTTCCTGGCAAAAACGTCTTTTATCTAAAGAGTTAGGGTTGTATTTGTGTGACCTTTGGTTCATAAGGTTTCATAAAAAGGTGATCAGTAAGCTAAAACCATAACAGTGTAATGGAGCTGGGGCCCACTGGGAAATTAAGGCAGAGTGAAGGGATCCCCCCTTCAAGGCCTGAACCTTGCAATCTACTTAGAAACATTTTAGATGTTTTGCCCCCAGTAACAGGAATGAGTTTATTAGAAAGGATGGAAAAAGGAAAGAGGACATTGTCGAGGGAGAGGATGGGTCCTCTCAGAGAGGAGAGGGATAGCATGCCTCTCCTACCCTCCAGTTTTTTGGGGGTCCCAGAGAAATTTCCAGGGAATTCTGCCTGGTTCCACCCCTTGACCTTTATTGACAACAAGATGACATCAGACTTTCGGTGTCCATGGTCATGACTGTTCTAGGTCACTTTGGCCCATGTCGCCCAGATTTTGGAAACTGTTCTTACAGATTTTATGCTTAAAGGGAATTATCCTTCTCTCCCTACTGGTCTATGTAAGGGTCATAAAAGCCCCCCTGCGGGGTAACTTGCATGCTGCGTATATTTAGGGGCCTTCATTTGTCCTGCAGGCAACAAGTAGTTTCCTGAGGAATGTAACTTATCCTGTGAACTTAAGTGAGACAGGGCTGAAGGTAGCTTGCTTCTCAAACGTGAAAGCTTATGAGGATCAACACGGTGGGTCCAGTCTATGGAACAATTTCCCAGGTTCATATTCTCATCACTCAACGTCTGTCTGTCCCTATCAGCAGGATCTGACATACAGACACAAGTTCACTTTTGAATATTTCTAATGTAATCTTATTAAAATTTTTATGTAATCTTATTAAAAAAGAAGTCAAGGAACATTTCAAGAATTGGATTTTTGTTCCATACTAAATTTTCCTAAATGATGCATTCATTTATTACAGATTATTATTATTTATTAGTATTATTAGCTATGTTATTAATTATTAATATCGATGATTATATATTGTTAATCCTCATGAGAGATGGAAAGCTAGGTCTGTCTTACATTATTTAGCTGCTACTCTTTTAGTTCCTTCTATAGACACTCAGTGCATACTAAATATTAGAAGGTAAGAAGGGTGGATTCAATGACTGACTTCCTTTGTTCTCAAACTGTACTCTCTTTTTTTTTTTTTTTTTGTAACCAGGGATTGAACTCAGGGGCACTCGACCCCTGAGCCACATCCCAAGCCCTATTTTGTGTTTTATGTAGAGACAGGGTCTCACTGAGTTGCTTAGCACCTCGCCGTTGCTGAGGCTGGCTTTGAACTCACGATTCTCCTGCCTCAGCCTCCCAAAGTGCTGGGATGACAGGCATGTGCCACCGTGCTTGGCAAACTGTACCATCTTAAACCCTGAGGGGAACAGGTCGGAGGAGGAGCCCAGCCCTTGCAATTTCATTATCCCTTCCTATAAACATTTTATCAAGCATTAAAATGTATATGCATTAGACAGTAAAGAAAAAATTTTAAATTTATAATGTTGATTTTGAAGGTATGGTGCTGTAAGAAACCCCATTTATTGCCTATGATTTCTCAGCCATCATGATGTGTATTCAGAAATTTTGGCAAAGTGAGAAAAGTCCAATCCACACAATATTCTCCTGAGTGATGAAATTTTCAGGGATAGTGAAGTGGATAAAATATATTTTGCAGCGATACAAGCAACAAGTTATAATTTATGACATGAGGTTAACTTCTTGTTGTTTGGAGACTGTATCTCAGTTTTCTGAAGTTGCTTCAAAGCTTGTAGGACCTAAAGGAAAATACTCTTCTATTTACACCTCTGCTTTAACCAGACTTCATCAAATCAGGACCATTCAACACGCTAAACACCTGCTCAAAAAGCAGTATTTACAGCTGGGAAAGACTGACATAGAACTTTTTACACTACTAAATGGGGAAATATGATAATGCTGACCCCCATTTTGAGAAGACAGTTTAGAAAGTCAGAAATAGGGAAACTTTTATGAAAGAAATTGACTTATTTTTAGGAAATATTATAAAGCTATCATTGGGACATTTCATGTATTCAGATTCAATGCTGTAAACTGCCTTTGCTTCAGAATATGCAGATTATCCTTGGGATTTAAATGCTGGCTAGCTAAATAACTTGAGCAATTTAAAAAAAAAAAATCCAATTCAGACTTACTCTGCAACACAATGTTCTTTCTCCTGAGGTTTCAACTCCCGGAGACTCCTGACATCCAAGGTCTGAGAAGAGAAAATAATCGAAGATGAGTAGAAGGCACATTTTTATCTCTATTAAAATACCAATTCTGTTGCCCTATTTTGTAGATGATAAATGCTATGGAATATATCTTAAATAATTGCAAGAAGTCAATTCAATTCTGGTGTTATTTTGCATAGTATCATAACTAAAGTTTACGATGACATATATTTCCAAAAGGCTAAAAGAGCGATTTTAGAGTATTATTTTTAGAACAAAATGATACATTTTTGTGGTGTTGGAATGTTAGTAACCATGATTTAATCATTACACACTGTATACATGTATCCAGACATCACACTCTACACCCTAAATATGTACAATTATTACGCATCCAACCTAAAGTAAGTTTGAAAACTAATAATCACCAAGTCATAAAACATAGCTAGTTCAGGATGTAGTAATTCATAAAATGAACCTGTTGATAGTTATATATGGCCCAAATGATTCCCCAATGAACTCTGCCTTCTTTCTTGTCTTGTGTTAAGAACTTACGTCAACCACTTTTTCTGATTCTGTGTAAAAACCTGAACTACAGCTTTAGATCATTTCAGGCCCTGGTTGTGTTAAAGGGATATGCCTGCAATTTAAATGTTCCTAGAAGAAAACAGTCCTTTCTAGAGTTTCACAAGGTCATCGGCAACTCTGCTTTCTCATACATAATGCCCAGCATTCAAGACTACCAGACAGATTAGGAAAGATAAAAATAGACATCACAAGTGGGGTGATAAAACAGCCTCTAGAAACATACCCAATGTGACTGATACACTGGGAATGTGAGGCATGTATAATAACCTATATTGAAAAAGCGTAATTTCTACTTCCATTACATCTTTGATATCTGTTCAGTTCCCCTTCACGTAGCAATAGCAAATTTTTGTTCCCTAAAATGGGAATATTTCCCATTTTGTTATGGTACTAGAAATAAGACATCTACCAAGAATTCAGGCTGGGGAGAGAAATTAGAATCCAGAATTGCCACAATGACTAAACAACTGAGGGAAAGTTACTTAAAAGCATTTAACTCCAGGTAGAAAAATCCCGAATAGGAGTGTAGTGGCTTCAGTTCTCATAGTTGGCTGAATCCTAAGCTGGAAATGTACAGAGTAAGAATTGCCCTTAAAATCATAGAGCAACATGGAGGTGGGTCCACAGCTAAGGAGAGCTGCCTACGCTGCCCAGTGCTAGGGGATGGAATTTGTGGGTAAAGTCTTGTCAACTTGAAGGTACTTGATATTACCTGAATAGAAATCACATATAATGCCAAACAACAGTACCCTGAAACTGGCGGCCCACTAGGTAAACCCATCTCCACGAGAGGAAACTCAGCTTCAAATATGGCTAATGCCACCTGCCACTACGTGTCCTCTTTCCAAAATAAAACTCAACACCCTTCAAAGAAAAATAGTCAAATGAAAAATGTCTAGAATATTCTACTTACTGTATACAGCACAGAATAAAATGGTATAGTCCTGCAAAGAAGCCAAAGACTATGACCCATATCCAGAGTTTATATATATATATATATATATATATATATATATATATGTATGTATATATAGGCACATTATAGTTGTACATAATAGTCGAGTTCATTTTGACATAATTGCACATGCGCAGAATTTATTTTACTCCATTTCAGTCCTTGATGTTCCTCCCTCTTCCCTGTCCTCCCCCCTCCCCCCATTCCTTTTCTTCTACCCTACTGGTCTACCTTTCATTCATTTATATGTATTTTAATTGGTCCTTTATAGATTTACCAAAAAAGTGTAACAAGCCTCCTGCCCGTAAAAGTTCATTATAGTTTTATTCACGATTCCCTACTGTGGGAGCAAACAAAGTGTGCTTCTCTACATGAATGGATGAATGAATTGGCATATCTAGGAAATGGAATGTTATTTAGAAGAAAGGACAGATAGAAATGAGGTATGAAGCCAGAGAAAGACAAGAAAGAATCTTAAATGTGTATTGCTACGTGAAGGGAGCCAATCTGAAAGGCCACCTATTCTATGATTGCAACTTTGTGACATTCTAGAAAAGACAGAACTATCGAGACAGTAAACAGATAAGTGGTTTCCAGGGAAGAATGCCTAGGTGGAACCAAAGGGTATCATTAGAACAGGGAAACTTTACTGTATGGTTCCCTAATGGTGCATGCATGTCATTTATATTTGTTAAAACCCACACAATGTACAATACTAGGAGTGGACCCAAGTATAAACTATGGGCTTTAGTTAATTACAGTGTATCTGTATAAGTCCATTCATTGTGATAAATGTGCCACACATTGATTAATGTAAGACTTTATTAATAATAGGGAAAACTCAGGGGTGTGTGTATTTTGAGGGAAACATGGACCTTCTGTATTGTATTTAGTTTTTTTGTAAGCCTGGGAAAGACCTAAAAGAAAAAGTCTGTTAATTTTGAAAAGCAGTGCATGTCTTCTGAACTCTGAGGCAGTCCCACATAGATTAATATACATGTATAGGGAGTCCTAGGAGAGGAGGAGGGGGTAGAGAATGGGGCAAAGGAAATATCTGATATGACAGAAAAAAATCCAAACTTGAATAGAATGATCAACCCAAAACTTAAGAATCTCAGGAAACAAGAAGCAGAATTATTTGCAAAGAACACTACTTATAGAAAAATTTTGGTCAGATTGCTAAAAACCAGAGTTAAAAATGCAAATCTTCTAAAGAAGTCAGGAAAAAATAAAATAATAATAAAAATAATAATAATAATGATAAATACTACATTCAGAGGTCTTGGGTGATTTACAACCAATTCTTATTAGAAAAAGTAAAAATAGAAGACAACCAACTACTATTAAAATGGGGGAAAATATCTAGAATAAATCCTAGAATTCTAAGTCCAGAGGATGGGGACTTTCAGCAATAAGCCTATAAAGACATTTCCAGAGAAATAAAAGACTTGATAAGATTTGTTCTGAGACGACTCACATTGAAAGGAGTCTCCCACCTCTGCTGGTGGCAGTAAAACTACCTACGATGTCTTCAAGAAGATAGATTGTTCAATATGAGACTTCAAAAATAATCTCTGGAAGACTGTGGTCTACAGAAGCAAATAGAAACCGATTTTGGGTTTAAAAACATACCTTGAAATGAAATCAATAACAGAAAAAGAGCTGAAAGATAGAAGAGATGAAATGGAAATATTAAACAATGCATTCAATCTAAAGAAAGGCAGGGAAGGAAGGACCTAAGAAGGACAAATGGATCAAATAGAAAACAAATGGCAAGAAAGGGTGTTTAGGTAACCAGCTGTGTGACCACAGATGATGTCAACAGGTTCCATTCCAATTCAAGGACAGAAAAGAGTTGAGAGGAAAAGAGGAGGAAGAGAGGAAGGCTCAGGGGATCGGTCAGCAGGATGGAAGATGGGCAGAAAAACTGAGATAGCCCCAAGGTGAGCCCTGTGTTCTCTGAATCCACGAATAAATTAATTTTCAATGATGATGAGACTTCATGTCTTTGAATCCATGGGCAAATGTTTGTTCAATATATTCAAGAAAATTTAGAGTGTTAATATATGCAGTTTCCTAAGTATGTTTGAAACTGGTGAGTTCTTTTTCCAAATTTGAAACTTTTTTCTGTTTATGCAAGGCATTTTGAACAAGTTTTAATAAGGCATTTAAACATCTTTTCGAAAATGCGTGTCTCTTTAATAACTGGAAAGAAGCCATTACTTTTTTTTTATCACCATTCCAAGAGCAGAACTAGATAATGAAGTTAAACAAGCACTATATTCTTCTTTTAAGATTCCTAGGTAGATGACTTCTTTAAATTTCAATTAAAATTTCTTTGCATTCTTTGAGTGGAAAAGCTTTAGGGGTTTCCTATAATTGCTTAGATTGACTTTTCCTGGACTTAAAATTCAATGTCTTGCCTTTCAATTAAAATGATTTCAATTACATTTGTGGCTCACATTTAAAAACCTATAAATTGCATTTTTCCTTTAATAAGAATTACGCACTGGTTGTCTCTAGAACCAATTAGAATTCTTGACCATGAATGTAAATGACTGATTTAAAAAAAATAAATACATTGGCTACATATTTCAGATGAGTGATGACCTTGGAAGACTATGGTATCACAACCAGTTTCTAGTTGTGTAGATGTAGTTCCTAAAATAATCTGTAGGTCTGAATAGATTTATTACAGGGAGGGGAACAGAATCGAATGGTAGAACTCATTGGTAGTTACTTGACCTGGCCTCTCTGCTGAGGTGGCACTACCTAGCTGGTGACCTACTGTTCTCTATTTTCTTCTCTTCAGGTAAGGGTTCTGTTTACATCATCTAGTTTCTTTCATCTTTGATGTTCTATATAAGTGTATCCTTTTTGTATTTCTAACTTAGTCACCATTTAACCCATCTGCTCTGTCCTTTGGGGGTGCTCAGCTCTCCAAGTAGAGAATATCAAACTTACATCCGCAATAAGAATTACTTGGAGGTATTTATTAAAGTAAAGATTCCTGGGCCCTACCTCTATAGCAACAATTAGTAGATGTGAGGTCCGGCCCAGTGGTCTGAATTTTTAATCTTTGTGCTAGCTCATTTTCATCAGTGGTCCCAGATTCAAGAACCTCACAGCTAGGAACTGATTATATTTTATTTTATTTTATTTTATTTTAATGAAGTTTATTATCTCTCCAAGAGAAGTCTCGATCCTGCAGCATGTCAGTGGACATGGGAAGAATTTGGTTGGGTTGAGACATGTTCTACAAGTAGTGTACACAGCCTACTTTCAATTTTGTCAATTTTTTTGAACAAAGTAATGGAAGAGAGGACCTTAGAATGAGGGTGGTGTTTTAGGCTGGGGCAACTTGATAACTGGTAAGACCTTGCCTTTTCAGGCCAACTAAGAAGTATGCATGAATGAGGAGTGATTCGGAAAAAATACTCCAAAAAAAGTTAGTTTTGGACATTCTTGCCTATGAAGCAGCCACATGGATCCGTTTTGAAGGTAAATGGACATACAAGTCTAGTCCTCAAGAGAAAGGTTTGAAGTGAAGATATATATTTTATATTTATCTGCATATAGATAATAAATGCCCAAGAACAGTAAAATATCTAGTAAAAAATGAAACCACCAAACAAGTTCTTTTCAGGAAATTTAAAGAACCCTTATACATGTAAAGTAGCAGATATCTGTATTTAACACACATGAAATCATCTGAGTAGTTTCGCAGTTTCTTAGAACCTTACCAAAAAACGATTCACATTTTCTTAAACAGGGCCATTCTCCAGAGTCTGATTTGTAACAAGTGCGCCCTTGTGATTCCGATGTAAGGATCTTTAACTACATTTTAAGAGACACTGAGTTGGAGACTGAGGAAGCTGGTATTTTCCATTACATAGAGAGATGGATCAATAGATTTTCTTGGAGAGGAATTCATGTTTGTTCTTATAGAACTTTGCATGTGATTCAAAATAATTACCCTTTCATATCCTAGATCGACCATCTGTATTTATGAATGGTGATAACTTTCTTCCAACTGCTAGATTAAGAACTGAAAAAAGCAACGTATCCTATGGGTCCTATTTGTGTCTCTGCATCATTACTTTCTAGTGCTGTACTGGGTGCTTAGTACATACAAATACTTGGTAAATATTAATTGAGCTAACTCATAGGGAAAAAAAAGTTCTTGATGTTGATTTTTTTTTCTATTCATTTTCATCTATATCTATAATTACAGAATAACCCAGCACTAGGGAATTAGAAAGACTGTCAGTTTCCCTTCATCTTTCATTTGTTAGATGTAAGAATGTCATCAGGTTTCCTAATTAGTAATAATAATAGAAGCTGCTGAGTTATTCACTTTGAGTGAGAGCTGACTCTATCATTCAGACTACACATCTTACTGATCCCAAATTGAATAAAGTGTTTTTTACAAAGGTGCTTGTAAGCATTCAAGGGCTAAACATGGAAGCTAGGAAAGTAAGCTTGGACTGGGGACCATTGTTGTTCCAGGGCTCCTCCTGATCCTGGGAAAATAGTGCTGAAAGAAAATAAGTCATTGATACTCTTGACAGCCTCACTGGGCAAGGGGAGTCTGGGTCTACCAAAAAGGGTGTCTTGGTAAACCTGTCATGCTGCAGGGTAGGATCCTGGAGGGCCATTCTTCAGGAGGAAGGATGATCTAGAATTCCTATAGCAGAGTTAAGTTGCTCTTTCCCCTAGTCACCTGGCAGTATGGGGCAGAAATAGGGAAATCTTGGGAAGACTGTATCATGCTAAGTTTCACATTATTTCCATGACTTTTCATTTAAAATATCTTATCATGAATATTAAAAAAAAAAAAACCCTAACTGGTCAAATGGGGAAGCACACATCAATATAAAGCAAGAGGGCAGACAATAGAAAATGGAACTAATTCCTGTGGGTCTGGATCATGCAGCTTTGAGAATCAGGCTTTAAAATCATGAAGGTTGGGACTGGGGCTGTGGCTCAGTGGTAGAGTGCTTGCCTAGCATGTGTGGGGCACTGGGTCTGATTCTCAGCACTACATCTGAATCAATAAAATAAAGGTCTATTGACAACTAAAAAAAGTTTAAAAAAAATCATGAAGGTTGTTCCCTTCTCAAAAAGTGGAATTACAAAACTTGTTATAGCACCAGTAAAGTTGGAAAGACAGTAATTGGAGTTACAGACTCATGCCATGAATATGAAAAGTAATTAGGCAGGGCTAGAAAAAAAAATAGATCAAAATACAGATCACCAGCAAATATCCACATCGAATATTAAGACTCAAAAAGGAAAAAGTCAAGAGAAAGGAAAAAAACACAGAAGAGAAAGTAATAGAGCAAGAAGATGTTTCTCATAGGTCATTTGCGTTCAAAAGGGCAATATAGAGGGCTGGGATTGTAGCTCAGGGGTAGAGCGCTTGCCTCGCATGCGTGAGGCCCTGGGTTTGATCCTCAGCACCACATACAAAGCAATAAAATAAAGACATTATGTCCATCTACAGCTAAAAAAAAATATTTAAAAAAAAGGGGCAATATAGAAAGGATCAGACAGAAGCAATGTTTGAATATATTATACATGATTATTTCACAAAGCTTTAAAAAAATATCAAGTCTCTGGTTTGAGAAACTACCGAAGACATGGTAGACTGCAAACAAAAAGAAATAACAGAAATTCCTTCCATCCCTGAATGGAAACCATTCAGCAGTGTGACCTAGCGACTTACTTCGTCAGAAGTGGAGCATAGCAACCCACCCCTTTGAATTTGGTCTGGCCTTGTGATTGGTTTTGACTGGTATGAATGTGAAAGCTGCGTTTGTATCAGAAGATCCAGAACAGACCCCTTGGATTGTTGAGCCCTAATATTTCTGCATATGGACTGTCATGTGGGGAAACCGAGGCCAGCCTCTTGAGGATGAGAGAACATGTGGAAAGAGCAGCCGGACAGACAGCCAGCGCTATCAGACCTACAGCTGTGCAGCTCCTGTTGACCAGTCCTAGGGCTGTAGCTGCGTAAATTTCCATAGTGAGGATCAACAGAGGAACTGTCCAGGTGAACCCAGCACAAATGGCTGATGTCCAGAATGATGACCAAATAAAGGGACTTTTGTTTTAAAAGGCACCAAACTTCAGAGTGATTTATTAAGAAGCAATTGATTACTAAGTGGATATCTGTAGTAGTTAGCTTTCCATGATTGTAACAAAATGCTTCAGAGCTTCAAAATGCTTCCATTTAAAAATAATAAAGGTCTGTTTTGTACCCAACTTGGAGGTTTCAGTCCATGGTGTGTTGACTCTGTTGCCTTTGGGTCTGTGGTAAGGTAAAACATCATGTCAGGAGCACGTGGCCAAAGACATTGCTAAGAGGATGGTCAGGAACAAAAGAGAGAAAGACTGGAACACTTTTCAAAAGGCTTCTACCTCTTTACATTACTGGCCTCCCAGTATCACCAAGCAAGGGACCAAACCTGTAACAAATGAGCCTTTGAGGAGACAGTGATATGAAAAAGTAAGCTTCCTCTGTAATCAAAACAAAACATATGGCAATGGACTTGAGATTTTGTGTAAAGACTGGAAAACTGGCAGAATCTCACAGCGTGACCAGGAAAAGCAATGAAGAAAAATCTAGGCAGGCTAGAGAAGGGATGACCTGTGTACCTCAGTGGCAGGTGAACTACCTCGAGTAACCTGGAAGAGGGGAAAACATACTGAATGGATTTTCAGATCTACAGAGAACAGTCCACAAGGGAAGTTTGGAAGTGTCCATTTGCAAATGGGATTTAAAGGAAATATGATGGGATCAGGACTTTCTGGGTTGTCAGATGAAACTAATTCTCATCTCCCATCCTTCTAGGTAGCCTACAATGCTCAAAGTAAGAATTGGTCTCAGAGTAGAGGTAAACTCATAGGTGCAGTTCCAAGAATTAAGAAGAAGGCCAGAAATCCCTCTCAAGTAGGCAAACTGATTTTAATATAGTTGCTTCCCAGCTTCCTGACATAATTGAAGTAGAGGGAAATCTGTTTTAAAATACAGATGTCACTTGTAGTGAGGTTATGTCCCCCCAAACACATTGTAAGTGAAGGTTATCATGAATCAAAAATTCACCTAATAGCCATAGATTACTGGGCATAATCATTTAGCAACCCACTATCCTGTCCATTGCAGGTTATTTATCCTTTCTCTCTTGTGACTGACAGGTAGTCGGTTCACTGCCGCTGAACAGCATCTTGAGAGAGCATCTTACTGCATACTGGTAGCCTGTAAAAAGATCAGAATTCAAAGTAGTTTTTACTGAGTACAGATTGCTTTCACACCATCATGATATTAAAAAAAATCATAAGACAAATCATTATAAGTCAGGTACCATCTGCAGTTGTGCACATGATTTGGAGGATTTGGAGCATTCCTCAATAAGATTCAAAGGACATCCACAAAGTTTTTTAAGAGAGTTGTATGAATAAATACTGCTAGCTTGGTCTAAAAGTAACTGAGAGACTCTGTTCTGTATACAAAGTAGCCCCTGAAACTTAGCTTTGTATGGGAAACCGAGTGTTGAGAAACACATTTATAGCTGTGAAATGGATCATTTCACATACAAAATGAATGCTCATGTACAAGGTGGAGTCAAAGCTTCAGACAACATGGGCTAAAGACCTAAAGAAAGGAACATAAATGAGCCTCAATCAATGAGCATTCTCTGCAGCAGGGGAAAGAGAAACTAATAAAATAGGTGTAGTCATATTTCAAAAAAATCTATGCTTTCATTCTATTTTCTCCTTTTGAACAGGAGTTTCTGTTCAGTGATGCCATCCTTGTCTTATCATTATATTTTTGGCATATGGGGCATTTTAGTTGAGCTGACCCTGAATTCAGAAGAGATGGCACAAAAGAGGAGCCTTATCAGATCAGGACTGGGTATAGCTCTTCAGATCTAAAACTCTGAGCCCAGTGCTTTAATTGAATGTGAGCTTTTGCAGTTGGTAGAATACAGGAGCATATGTTGCAAGCAAGAGGAGTATAGATAATTTGTCACCAGATAGCATATTGTGGTCAATTAATAGCCTCAGTCACAACTCCCTTCCCTGCATGTATATACACCTCTTTGCAACATATCTTTCCTAGTCCTTCCATTGAGAGATGGAGTTTATCACTTAAATCCAATCAAATCACTTCAAATCAAGATTGCCTTGGTGACAAGCTTTAACTAACAAAATGGAACAGAAATGAATGAAGGAGCTAGGATTAGCCTTCTTGAAATGGAGAAACCACAGCGTGTCTAACCCATGTTTCACACCTGAGACCAGATATGAGAACAAAGATGTCTTCAAGCATCCTGTCCTGGTCAAAGTTTTCAGATGAGTACTGCTTACATTAGCCATATGGTCAGAATCAACAGAAGAATCCATGCAAAGCACTCACAAAAAATCAGAACAAATACAAGAGTTGCCTTAAGTCCACAGCTTTTGCAATGATTTTTGGAGAGTTATTAGGAAACTGATGGCCAATATATTCTTAAAGTATAAAACAGATACAAAGAAGTGGGTAGGCAATTCATACAAGAGAAATTTCCTGAACAGAATATCCTCAATGTAGGCAATTTTTTAGTCAAGAGATAAAAGACCAGAGATGAAGGGGAAATGAAGAGAGTCAAACGATGAATATGTGGGTAAATGTAAATGAATAATGACTTTGTAAAGCGATGGTAGTAGTGCCTTAGTGTATGAGATGCATAGAGAAATGGGTACCTGTAAGTCAGATGAGAGAGATGGAGACCCAGAATTAAAAATGGCAGAACTAAGAGCAACAAGTTTAGAGGGAGGAACATGCAGAGTTAAAATGTTCTAAGCTTCTTAATTACTAGAGAATAGAGAAAAGTTACAGGGAACATTAAACTTAATATGTCAAGGATGAATTTGTAGTCTCTAGGGTGACTTTTAGGAGAAAAATAAAAGAGTGGGTAACTATCAAACTAATAGAGGGAGAAATTGACTGATAAAAGCAATTAATTCAAAAAAAGGCACAAGTGGGGAGAGGATCATAGAGTAGGCGGGCCAAGGAAGCATGTGATGGGCAGGTTTAAAAGCACATCAGTAATTGTGTTTGATGTAAATGGACACAATTGCTAGAAATAGAAAGATAGTTAAATAGGATTCAAAAAACAAAACTCAGCTATTAGTAATTATAAGCACCACACCTTAAATACAGTAATGCAAAATGATTGTAAGCCATTGAGAGAGAGAGATTGTCTTTAGGGGAGAGAAAGGGGCAGTAATTAGAGGTGTGTATGAGTGAATTTCAGCATGCTTCCAGGGTTCTATTTCTTGATATATTTTCGAGTTGCACACATATTAAATGTGTGATGATTTACTGCAGTCTGTAATTATGGCTATGCAATTTTCTAGAAATTCTTTGTTTCATAATTTAAAAAGCTAACCCCTCATTTCCTAGCTCATAGAGGTAGATCAATGGATAGAAGGTATAAAAGATCAAGCTTACTTTGTGACATATCAAAGGCAGGAAATGAATGCATATTAGGTACTATTTCCCTTATCTTTCATAATTCAAATAATTATCAATAATATTTGTTGATCTGAAAAATATATTCTTGTATCTCTTTAGAAGGATCAACAAACAAAAAATAGGCAGAAATTTACAGTGAAAGAAGAATCAAATGATTTATTTGTGCTGTGATTCCAGAGACTTGGGAGGCTGAGGCAGGAAATTCACAAGGTGGAGACCAGCCTCGGCAATGTAGTGAGACCCTCAGCAACTTAGTGAGATCCTGTCTCAAAAGAAAACAATGCTGAGGGTGTAGCTCATTGGTAAAGTACCCTGGATTTCAATCCTTAGTACCAAAAATTAAAAGTAAATTTTAAAATATTAAAAGGGCTGGGGATTTAGTTTAATGGTAGAGGGCCCCTGGGTTCAATTTTCAGTGGTGAAAAAAAAAGAAAAAAGCAAATGAGCAAACAAAAATGGCTTATTTGTCCTAACAAATATTTATTTTTAATAATGGTACTGGTACTCTGTACAAGAATAAAATGAAAAAATGAATAAGTAAACTAGATGTATATTTACATACGTGTTTCATTTTATCAAGTAATAAATTAACATTTCAGATTTGTTCAGAAACAGATTTGTTGGGAAAATCGAATATATGCATGATTTGACATTATTTTAATTTTAGTTGCACAGGTCTGTTCACCTGATCTACAGCCGGCTCCTTGCCCTGCTCATGTTCATCAGTTTGCTCTCTTGATACTCTCATGACAATAATTATATTCTCAACTTGATAATTAGTCTCCTCTCTTCCAAAAGTTAGTCCCCCTCTTATTCCACACTTACTAGTCCTATAAGCAGGATCTTTGAGTAAAATGTTTCCAGCCACGTGCAGCATTTTGAAGGGATTCCATTGAGTATCTTTATTGTGTTCTTTTCAATTAGCAGTGTTTTTACAACATTAAAAAGATACAGCATCCAAAGCAGAATTGACACCCTGATGGCTCAACTGCATTGTATCTCCATGTGGTTCTGTTGGAATAATTTCTATCACTGTATTGACCTTCTCTATTTGAAATGAGAGTATCATCAGGACCTTCTCATTTAATTACATTTTTCTCTTAGATCTTTGAACGTGTATATATAATGGTTCATTTGAATGTTTTTTTAATATGCTGTCTGGTTAATCCCATGGGTAGTTTTAGTTGCCTGCTTTTTTGTGTGTTTCCTTTTCTAGTTTTGTGGGCTACACTTTCCAGCTTCTTTACACATTTTCATTTTGTGTTGCAACCTAGATATTTTAAGTGATACATTGTTGCAACTCTAGAGGGCACCCTCCTGCCTTGGGTGTCATTGTGGTTGGGTATTGATTGGGTTGTCCCTTGTTGTGCCACCATAGTGGGGTTGATTTCCTTCATAGCGTGAGGGCTGTGCTTTGGCTTCTCAGGATATACGGCTGGCATGTGCAGTGTCCTCGGGTGACGGTGGTTTTAGGGTGACTCTTCCATTCTCTTTTTCATAATCACCCCAGCTGCTAAGCTCTTCCAATTACCAACTGATGAATCTATTGTTTCTAATAATGCCTTGGCTCATAAATTGCTCCCTCGATTGAGACTGACAATTAAATTTGGACTCTTTTCTGGGGCCAATTTTGAGATCAAGGCTTGGGTTCTGTTCTGACCGAAGCTTGCTTTCCTCCTACTTTCCTGTGCTAGGCTTACTGGACTGTGGTTTATATCGTACCGCTCATGCAGCTAACATCCTGTTCCTAATCACTTTGCATAGAATCTTCTCTTGCTTTTGAGAGCACCCTTTGGATTAAATTTTCCCCAGGATCTGTTGCAAGTAAAGTCAGTTTTATTCTTGTGACCTGCCTCTCTCCCTGGGTAAAATCTATGAGCGAGAATTGGAACCTCTGTGGGGATAGCAATGTACTTCTCTCTTAGTGACACAGTTCACCTGGGAGGGATCTCAGTGTGGGCAGTGGGCTCTAGTAGGCAAGCCTTACCTCTCCTGACCTGGAATCTCCTGCCTTTCAAATGATCTGTGGGTAAGGCCAATCTGGGCTCTATAATTTTCAGGCTGCTGTACCAGAGGCAGCCTCTGTTCTTTGAATAGAGCCCACGTGTAAGAAGGTAGCCATCCTCTTGCCTGCATAGGCCCAGTACCTAGTGTCTGCAACAGACACTAAAAATGCGAAAACACTTCCTCTCCCAGTAAGTTACCAGATTTGAAGTAGGAGACCTGGCTTCTTGGCTCTCCCACCTGGATTAGTTTCAGCATGCTGACTTGGGGAGGAGAGGTCATGGTCCAAATGCCACAGACTTCTTGTTTGTACTGACTTTTACTAGATTTACTTGGATAAATATTGCATCTTCTGATATATACCTTTAAGACCACTAGAGACTTTAATATTTGTCTATCTAATAACTTTTATCTTCAGTTTTGCCTATTCTGCTGAGAAGGGGACCGTGTACCTCTGTTATGGCTTAGATATGAGGCATTCCCAAAAAGCTCATGTGTGAAACAATGTAAGAAATTTCAGAGGTGAAATAATTTCATTCTGAGAGCCTTAACTTAATATGTGGATTAATCCACTTAAATGGATTAACTGGGGGTGGGTAACTATAGGTAGGGTATGGGTGGAACAGGTGGGGCACTGGGGGCATGCCTTTGGGGTTGATATTCTGTCCCTGGTGAGCAGAGCTCTCTCTGCTTCCTGGTGCCATGTCCTGAGGTGCTTTCCTCCTCCACACTCTTCCACCATGATGTTCTGCCTCATCTCAGGCTCAGGTATGGAGATGGCTGTCTGTGGACTAAGACGTCTGAAATTGTTAGCCAAAATACCCTTTTCCTTTTCTACATGGTTCTCCTCAGTTCTTTGGGTCATAGTGATGAAAGGTGACTGAAACAACTTCCTCACATTGCTATTCTGGAAGTCAGAACTTTTCTGAAAACATACTTTAAAAATATGACATCAAAGATAGAAATGTACAGAAGTAATATATGTGATGAAATAAGAGTGTCAGATATATTTTGTATTTCTGAATATAAATGGAACACAGAGAAATATTTACAGCAAATAAAAGTTTCCTATTGAAAACTTTGACAAATATCTAGGATGCACATGAACACTGAATCAATGGATAAAGAACTCAAACTGACAATTAATAAAATGCATACAACACACAAACATATAAAATATTTAGCCTGAGTAGTGATAAAAGGAAATGGGAAACATTTGACATCTAGTAGTTAGAAATGATATGAAGAACCAGAAAAATATGCTGTGATGAGACAATAAATTGATACATACTTTGGCAAAGTGAATAAACATTTAAAATGTGCATAACTTTTCCATGTTTCATTCACTTTATTTTAGAATGGCATATTTGGTTTTGTGTAAGTATGTGTTTGAATGTGTTTGTTTTAACCTGTACTATTTATTGTTTAATGTTTACAGTTTGCTAATCAGTAATATACATTCCAGCGATAGGGAGCTAGCAGATTATCAGAAGCTAATCTGAGAGTCCATTAATTTTTTTTTCCTTTGGTGCTGGAGATTGAATCCAGGGGCACTTAACCTCTAAGCCACATCCTCAGCCCTGTTTTATATTTTATTTAGATATAGGTTGTCACTGAGTTACTTAGGGCCCCACAAAATTGCAGAGGCTGACTTTGAACTCGTGATCGTCTTACCTCAGCCTCCGGAGCCACTGAGACTAGTCATGTGCTACTGTGCTCAGCAGAATCCATTATTATTATTATTTTTTTTTTTACCATCAATGATAGAAGCTTTTTAATTGGTACAATCGAAGATATTGGTTATAAAAAGTGACAAATGATTATTTTCACTGCTAAAATGAATGAGATTGAAGACCTGGGTTTGGTTAGAAATAGCACACATTAAGTTTGGCTCTTGCAGAGCATGGTATGAGAATCTGGTGGTTCTCAGAGCTGATTTGGTTGGGAATGGTGCTCTGTGCTTTTGATTCCAACCAACCAGTTTTGTGTTAAGAGACTTTCAGAAGATTCTGTTACCTGACCCCAACTAAAACTTTTAACTGGGTCCTGGTCTGGAGTAGTGTTACGTCTGCCTCTAGTGTGTCTTTCCTCCCAAGGTGCTATTGAAAAACTTGTAAAGGGATTTATTGAGGCTACAGTTCAAATTACTCTTTTTTTTTCCAGAAGTGCCTGCTTTTTTTTGCATATGCAGAAATTAACCACTGTCTTCTTTTATTCTAATTTGCTACACTGTTTTGAGAACATGAGGAATGAGGCTTAGAGCTTTCGTCTATCTTTAATTGTTGGAGGTCATCAATCTACCAAAAAAAAAAAAAACCAAAACAGACAATTGAGTAAAACCACAATACTGTATTGACTCAGTAGTTCAAATTTTAGGGATTTATTTTAAGGACATAATTAATGGTTTATGTAAATGTTAACTTCACTGTGTTTATCAAAGAGCTGTTTGTCATACCAGAACACAAACAATTTACATGTTCAACAATAGAGAATTGATTGAGTAATTTGGAGTATATTCTAAAATGGAATATTAAGCAGCTTTAAAAAAATCAGGGCATAGAAAGCTAGTGATAGGGAAAAATCAGGACATGCTGGATGTGGAAAAAATGGTATTAAAATAGCATATATGAAATGAAAAGAAGAAAATATATAATTATGGTGTTTGAATAGACTATCAGTTGTTTAGGATAAAATGGAAAGATATGTGATTTGATGTATTCTCTAGTATTTGCTAACTTTTTCATCTCCCAATACCAGGTGTTTAAAAAGTGCGGTCTATGGATCACCTGCATCAAGATCACTTGGCTGGTGTGCAAAAGCAGATATGGCTGACCAGGTAAAGCCCACATTCTGGTCCATGCAAGCAGAGTATATAGAGGAATGCACTAGTTATACACTGCTATGTAACCAATTACCACTTCAATTTCTGCATGTTTTTTATTGGTCTGGGATTTATGTAGGTGCTGGTCAGGGCTTGCTGCATGATTCCGCTGAGGCTCTGTTGTGACCTTGAAATCAATCTGCTGGCCAGTGATCCAATCACCCCAAACTTCACTGGGACTGGAGAATCTGCTTCCAAGTTACTGACATGGGTTCTGGTAAGTCAGAATCTTCTGCTGTACCCATTTGGGAGGTTGCTGGCAGGACTTGGTTATGCGCCATGTGGCATCTTCCAGAGACCGCCCTGCCCGAGAGTCTTCACAGCATGGTAGCTGGTGATGTGAGTCAGATTTTGCTAACATGGATGCAATGATCTCTGTGTAACCTAATCTTTGGAAGTGACATCCATCATTCCAGTGTTTCAGTAATAGTGAATCGATAAGTCTAGCCAACATTTAAAAGGAAGGGAAATAAATAAGGTCATGAATATCAGAAGGCATGGATCATTGAGAAGGCACCTCATACATTTCATCACATGGGCTGAGCCCCCAGAATCTGCAATTTCATCATATCCTCAAAGATTCATACACAACCCCTTTACTTTCATAGTCCCATTAATAGACTCAATTTTCCATATTTTATTGGTACATAGACTTAAATTTTTATTTTTTTATTTGCTTCTCAGCTAAGAATATGCTGTTCTTGGGGTCGGGATTAGAAATTCACTTTTCTTAATTTCTAAAAGGATACATTTTTCACTTCACTAACCTCTTCTTCTCTATACTTTACATTACTCCTTGAAGCTCTCCAGTTTGTGAACAAGTGAATGATTATATATAATCATTATATATAATGTTGACCAACTCCCAACACGACCAAATCTACTTTCGAAGTCAACAAAAAGCAAATGTGTATAACAAACAGAAAACTTCCATGTCATTATAGCAAATATTTTATTTGAGGGAGACAGATTGTAAAAAGTATAGGTTTTTGTCACAATTGTGTATTTTAAATGATTGTGTGTAGATTATTTGTGCATCGAATCACATGTCAACTAGCGGATGTGGCTGACCAGGTAAAGCCCACATTTGAGATAGCTGATACTCATCATTTGAAGAGTCCACATTTGCAAATTTGCCTACTTGGCAAAATGTGCTTGCAACCCCAAGTCAGTACATAAGGCATGCGAGTAGATACAGAGAGGTGCTCATAGACATCCAAGGAGTAGTTGGAATTCTGAATCTCCCAATGAACATTTTCCCTGCTGAGGTCAATCAAGGTCAGGCTCAGCCTTTTCATTTCAGCTCTTATCCTGTCAAGAAGTCTTCTTTCTGCAGTATGTGTATATATATATTTTTCCCTTTGGAATTTGTGTCTTTTGGGGTGGTAGTTTTGCTGTTTCAAATGACCCTAAGCATAGTGCTGGGGAACTTCCTAGTGTTCCTGAGCAAGAGATGTGTGATGTGCCTTATGGAGAAACCAGATGTTGGAATAGCTTTGGTAGGACAAAGAGCATAGTGCACCCGCCACAAATTCAAGGTTCATGAATCAACAATACACATTAAGTAAAGCATCTTTATCAGAAGACATAAAACAAGGGTGTGTCTTGATAGGTTGATGAAAACCTTGTCACCAGGCGCTTTTAAGAACCTAACCCTCTATTTTCTCTGGAAGCAATTCAGTGTTAGGAACACCTTTATAGAACATAACCACTGAGAACAATAAAAACTGGCTGTGAATATTTTTGCAAAGTAAAGCCCTCTGGAGTTTTCCTTTAGAATTTTGTATAAAGAATCCAATAAAATCTGGAAAAAGTGTAGAAAGAAGAACAGGGTGATTGATTCCTAATTCCACCTTACTATGCTTGAATTCACGGTGGTCTCCTAGCCGTGTTCATAAAGGAATCTTGGCTGGGGTGTCAGGCGGCCAGTTTACTTTGACTCATCTGTCAGTCTGTGTCACAACCTTCATGCCAATTAACTGTGCTTTTGTGTGCTAATTCTCATTATCCCACTAGGAGGCCTTTATTATTCCCATGTCCTTTGGTTTGAAGCTCAAGAGTCAATCAGTCACCTAAAACAATAGCATAGGAGGGAGCTTGCTTTAGAGGGCTGGTCTGAAAGTCCTTCTTTGAGTTCCATTTTAGTGTATTCCATTCTAAATCTGAACATAAAGCTCCTAGTAACATAAATCTTTATAAAAATACTGCCTTGTCCATTGGTAGACACAAAGTTGACATTATGTTTTAAAGACAGGGATGGGATATCAATGGTGGTTTAGAGGTGAAGATCTGTCTAGGCACCTAATGCATTTTGAAAAACTAATTATAAAACCTAGATATTTTTATCTGAGTCACCTGTGCCATCAGATCACCTTATTCAAGTCATTTAAAACCAAGAGGGTGGTGTTTATGAAATTTGTAAAATCCCCCCAGATGCCAGGAATAAGAAGAAAATCAAATCAAATCAGATACGGTCAGAAGAGACATATTTCTTTTCCTGGGATGCTCTTCTTTACCCCTCCTCTTATATTAAATCCACATCTGCCAAATCCCTAGGATGAGTGCAGAAGGTATTAGAAGGGAGAGGTGGAGACATAGGGGTGCCCCTTCGGGAGTTTGCAGAACTGTTGAATGCTGAGTAAAATCTGCTGATGTATTCCGGCCATGTCTCCAAAAAGTCAAAAGCATTTTCCGTGTTGATTTCCCTTAAGAGTTATCAGACCTCTTTCAGATTGGTTTAATGAGTGTAAGAGGTGACCTTGTGTCCAAATAGGTACTCTTATATTAAAAGACCTGGGAGTAAAATCTCACATGTTTGTATAAATAGTTATTCTGGAGGGTGGGATGGGGGGGGGTTATTGCAACTCTCTGCCACTGAGGTGCTGCTCAGGCTAAATGGGCAGGAGAAATTTTCCACTGTATCATAATGATGATTATTTGCAAATTGCATAAGCACCAGTAATTCATTCATGCACTAATACAGAGCTGAGTCTCAGTGCAGGGGTATTGAACTTACTGCTGGCAGCGTTAATTGATTCATTCGGAACATTTCTCCCCAGAGAATCCCAATCACAGGTTCCCTGAGCAAGCAACTGATGCACTGCCAGGGTCCCGGATATGTCCAGACACACGTGTGAGGATGTTGTTGTCAAAATAAAGCATTTCCATCTCCTGGCAGGGGCGAAGCCTCTTAGGAACACCCCCCAATCCTGAGAGCTTTAGGGAGAAGCTTGCTTTCTTGGCATAGGTGGTAGTTGAGCATCCTTTCTTCCCTGCAGGATGGAAAAAAGGGACTGGATCATTGGTTGCATTTTCAAGGAGATTCTGTTCTTTCTGGGGGAAATGTTGGGGAGCTATACTGATCAGGCTTGGCATTTGATCAGTGGGGGCATATTGGTTGAACGAAAAAATGCCTTCCAACTTAATGTTTCACTGAAATTCCTTCAACACGACCCAAATCTGTCTCTCCAGATAGATATACAATGTCTGTGTGCTTAACTACACAGTCAACTGTGTATGTTCTTAGTACGGGTCGTGCTCAGTTTCCCTGTACCTACTAGAATAAAATGTTCTGCATATGGTAAGGATGAAAGGGAAGAATCAAAACAGCATATTTTTATTTGAAATTTAGAAACACAATTAAGGAAATTTGCTTGACATCTTCCTAAAACTTTTTGAAAAGTGCTTCAGTTTATCATCCCATTGGAAGAATATGACAATCTCTTCTTTGAATTTTGAAATTTTGCGGAGAGTCTGAATGGGCTAACGCTATGTGCATATACAAAGGAATATTTTCTAGAGACTTTCTAGCTAGTTAAATGTATACACATATACATGTATAAAACTATATAGAGATCTTTTTACTTTTAATTGGCTAGTTGCAGAAAAATCATCTAGAAAAATCACAAGCGGTATAAATCATGGGTCAAATAGGAACACAAAACCTTCAGAGTGAGCAAAAAACATTCATGTTAAGCAGTTATTTACCATAGAAAGCATATCACAAATATTCCTATTTCATAACAGTGCCTGTATTGGAGAAGAAAGTGTAAAGGGGTGGGGTGCATACAATCTCCAAGTTTAAGCAATTCAAAAAGCTGGGAGGTTGGGGGAACTTTTCTCTTTAGCATGACTCTTTGCAATCACAAAAGACATGGAATCTCAAGTGGTGAAATTTTTCACTCAACAATACCTATCACCAAGTCTGGGTATGCTCATTTTCTAAAAATTAATTATGTTAAAAAAAAAAAAACACAAGACAAAACAAAATAAAACCAAATCAACACTGGAAACTCACCCTGGGCTGCTGCATGTGTTTGTAGGGGTCGAGTATTTGCTTACTATGGTAGTTTAAAAATAGTTTTCCAGTTAACATCTTTTCCACATAATGGAGATGTCAGGGTAGGTTTACATGATTGTGTAAATGGTCGGAGGTTGTTTATGTATTCTTGAACCACTGAGAGAAGAGCAGGAAGACTGGGGTTCAGCAAAGTCCCTTGGGGCTTTTTCTCTGGGAGAGAAACGCAGGCTCTCTTGGGGTTGCTGGAAATGCTTTCCAGATGAGTTAGACTGAGCTTGCTTTCCTCTGCCTGTCAGACTGGCTTTGCACAGGGCTGGTGAGGGGCTGGGGTATCGCTGCCAACCTCTAGGTTACCCTGAGGTTTGGAACTGGGGTGAGGGAGCTCTTTCTCCAAGGAAACGGTAGATTCAGGCGAGAATGACCATGGTAACGTCGTTATTCCATGCACACGCCTTTGAATAACAAGGCTTTTAATGTGCCCACACACACCACAAATTGATCTTTGTGCATATTTCATTGCAACGTTTCTCTCCCCCACACATATTCCAGCCTGAGAGCACACTGCATGGGTGACAGGTCCAGATCGGTAAGGCTGTCTGGCCAATGTCCTCTGCCTAAGGACAGGCAGATGAAACCTTTCAAAAGCCCCCTCTCTCGGCTTCTCGAGTTCAGTGCCATCTGCCCACACCCTACCTGGATTCAGCAATTCTCAGCCCAAAAGCACAAATATTTGTTTCCCTTGCTAGGGCATCCTAAAGATCCCCCGAATTCAGCGTCTCCGGAAAGCCCGAGTTTTGGGTACCTCCGTAGGTCACGCCTCCTGTGCCCCAATACTCAGGCTGCAAAGGAAAATATCCCGTCGGTATATCCCTGGTCAATATACCCTTTTTATGCCCCTATACAGGAACCAGGCTAATCGTCTCCACCCGCCTGAGGATCGGGTAAAGCTCCCTTTGCCAGCTTCGTGCGTGGGGACTGGGGGCCGCCTCCCCAGTGCAGGGCCGGGCAGGTGTTGCGCCCTGCGCGCGCCTCCTGGAGCCGCGCACTGAGCATGCCCAGCTCTGCCACGCGCGCCTCCAGCTCTCCCCGCCCCTCGCCTTTTCCCGGCGCGCTTTCCCCTGAGCTTGCAGTAGCCGGTTTCCAAAACTCCGGTGCGCCAGGTTTTTTGAGCTGCCGGAAACACAGGGAGGGAGGGGAGCGCGACACCAGACAGCACGGGGTTCAACACCACGATTGGTCGCAAGTAGGGAGCTTTCGCCACTACACCCGGACCCTCGGACTGTGCCTGCGCCGTACTCGAGGCTGTCCTCGGCTCTCAGCGCAGAGCTCAGGTGCAGAGGTAAGTGGTGTGCGAGCAGCCGGACTCCGGCTCCAGCCTGCGGGTTGGCTGCCCAGGCATCCCGGCTCCCCGATTTTGAGTAAAGGGCAGCATCCTCTGGAGCTGCGGGATGGAGAGAGGGCCACTCAGGGTTTCGAATCCTGCAGGGCTCCACCGGGGCTGTGGAGCTCCGCTACCCTGAGCCACCAAGCGCTGCAGGGTCGCGCCAGCCGGCGCTGAGCGCCCTGACCCTGGCTAGAGGCAGGGCTCCTACGTCGCCACCGTCACCCCGCGGCGACCCTTATTTGCCTTTTTAGTCTGAAAATAAGTTTGTTGCGCTGCAAGGCAACGATAAAATAAGGAGCCTAGAGCCCGGAATGCCTTGGAAATCCTTAATCTGAGCACTTCCACCTGGCTCACGCTGACGCGCCCTAGCCCCGTGCGCCCGGGGCTTCCTTCAGGTGTGCGTCCCAGGGTTCCAATGCTCCAACTGCAGCCCACAAGAAAGGAAAGCGAACTTGGGCTGAGGTTTAAGGGATTTGGACTTAAGGGAACCTGATCTCCGTGGCCAAGGTCTAAGCAGTGTTGAAACAGACCCTAATATGGGGAGCGCCCGCGGTGTGCCAGGCTGGGTGCTAAGCTCGGGGGGTTGCGCGGCCAATCGTGTCTACCAGGTCCCTGCTCTTGTGGACGCTGCTTGATTTCCCCAGTTTCTGCTCAAAGAGATTGTTGGGGTGACATCCATTTTCAACAACTTCTGAGGCATTTACAGTTTTCTTTTGAGAGGCAAAGACAACCGCCTGCTCTCCTCTCCAGTACCCAGGCAGCAGCGAGATGTGCGCCTGGCACCCCGCAGACACCAACCGGATTGCTCTCCTCCTCCAACGCGGTGGGGTGGGGGCTCAACACCTGCGTACATTTCCTCTCTTTGTGCCTGGTGTGTATATTTTACTATTAATTAATAAAAGGCGTGGAGGTGAGGGTGGGAGGCCGTGGGCTCCTGGATCTCGTGGAACCGGTCGGGGAATCTAGTGCGTGAACACATTTTGCAGCACAGCGGAGCTCGGCGTGGAGGCGGCTCCGTGCCACGGGAAGATTAGGTGTTAGTTAGATTGCTGGCCCCGCATCTCCAAATTTGAAGCAAAAAAAGGCTTGAGGTTGTGCAGGGAGACAGTGTGACCGATCACCTTGGGTGTGTGTTCCGCGTGCAAGAGGGTGGCTTGGAGCTTGGAGAATATTAGAGGTTGATTTGTAAAGAGGAGTCCCTGCGAGCAATTCTCTGGAACTTTTTCTAGTTTTCCTGCTGGAATCAACATAGGGGCGGGGACATGTTTTTCAGAAAAAAAAAAGAAAAAAAAAAACCACGTCATTTAATTGCTTGGTAAACTGCAGTTTACAGTGGTGGAGCTGGGAATTTCAAGGAATAACGCCACAGAACTGATTTGTTTGGACACCTATATAGGATAATTTGGAATATGATTTTATTTTTGCATGTTGAGATTTATGGTTTATGGTCCTCCGGGAGTGAGGTAGGAGCTTAAAGACCGCATTTCCCCTTTAAACAGGTCCACAGAGCAGCATTACAAGTAGAACTGATCAGCAACTCTTTATGTGGGTGCCCAGAAGTGTCTCATGGAGCAGGCAGCTTGAGGGGATTTGGGTGCCATTCATGAGAAAATTCACATTTCACCCATAAATTTCTTCTTGCTATGTTCTTGTTGATTTCATTCAAGACTGTGGAAATCTCATTTATCGGTTGTGGGAGTAGATAAGATTGGCAAGGATCAAAAACAAGTTCTGTGAGAATATTACTTTTTTTTGCTACCTTGTAGAATGCTATTGATTTTGTTTGTTGTTTGTTTAAACTGCCTTCAACGGCCCTGTCTAGTTGAGATGATGATGATAAATCTCATTATTTTTCAGTGTGACTCTTGCCAGTTTGCTAGCAAGCATGAAAAAACTGACCTTTTGAATTGGGGGCTAAAATACTAAAAGAGACTTTAGCAGGTGTTTAAAGCTGCAGGTTAGAGCCACTTTTATCTGAGGCAGATTTCCTTGCAACCTTTGAAAACCCTTCCAGTTTCTCTGCTTCAGAGGACCTTCCATGCAACTGAGAGGCAGCTCATCATCTCTTCTCATGGTTACTTCATATTGACAGGAGATGAAAAGTAATGAGAGAACAGAACTTAAATACTGTTGGATTTTGTTTTTTAATCATTCCCTCATTTTACCTATTTCCCTTTCCTTTTGTTCAAAAGTAGGTCTTCTGATTTTTTTTTCCCCTTCTAAGCACTACATCTTTTGGTATAGACTTTTCTGAAAGGTCCTCCAGATATCCATTAGTTCAATTTAGGTCTTACAAAATAAAAGTAACCCAAATAAACTTCTCAGCTGAAAACTCCCCTTTGTAATTCTGACTTTTCCAACTTTGTCTGCTAATGGTTTTAATGTGTCTGATGCTTCTTTGTTATATGGAAAGCTGTGGACATAACATACATTAGTTCTAATCTCTCTTGTTCAACCTTTTGTGAACTCTTGCTATTATAGAATTTTAACTGAATAACTCTGTTTCATGCAGGAGTCTGAGGAATGTTTCTACACAGGATTTATTATCATTACTTTTTATTTTTCACTCTCTTTTATTATTTACTATCAGAAGAAAATTTGATCATACCTCAATAAAATTTATAAATGAAAGGTGTCTACTGATATCTGGTGCACAACATATAAAATACAGCAAGAAAATAAAAGAGAAGTGAGGCAAAAATATGAAAGTTCTAATGTTTTAATGTATTCTCATGGATTGTTTTGTTCTGCCCTGGGCAGATGCTCGGCTTTGGAGATGACTGCTAGCTCAGGTTTTTTTTATTTATTTTTTATTTTTTTAACCTTTCTCTCCTTATCTATGTTATACCATTTATTATCTCTGATCCTGTAGCCAGTTGCAAAATTACTAGCCATCTGTCTCCTGTAACAAGTGGCTTTTAGAGCGCTTCTGTTCCTGTGCTGACTCACGTGGTGGCTGGAATTAGGTATAAGAGATAAATATGGTTGGGAGGGGTCATCATGGCTGTTACAAAGTGGATATGCAGCTGGAAGACATGAAGTTCTAAAGACTGAAGTACCCATGGTGAGGAGATCATGAACGAGGAAGGGAAGGGCGTGCTCTGGGTGGAGGAGGGCAAGAGGATCCAGATTCGGCCTCTCTGCTGATGCATTCACAGTATCAGGCAAGATGATTCCGTAGCCCTAATTTCCTTCACTGTAAAATTGGGACAAGATCTATTTCAAGATGTCATAATCAGGGTTGGGTAGGAGACAGTACAGATAGATAAATTGAGTCAGAATGGAAAGAAAAGGCCAAATTGACTCTGGAAAGTTGGAGAACTATTGAAATGTTTATGCCTTCAGAGGCTTTCCTCCACCCATTTCATTTCAAACTGCCTCTACTGGCACCTGATGCTAATGACTGTCTTCCAGGAAAGATGTAAATTATGCCCCTCCCTGCCCAATCACCTGCACCTGGACCCTTTCCTCTATTTATTACCTTGATGCCAACTGACCATCTCACCAAGCATAATCTGGGCCTAGTCACATAAGCAGAAATGAGAGATAAGACGAGCCGGCCAAGCTCTCTCATATTTACATAATGCATTTTCTTATGGCTCTCTGTTGACACATGTTTCTGTAAGAGTCTATGAGTTCATCTATATTTTCCCACTTATTTTCAGAAGTACATTCTCAGGAATATTCATATTTCTCCATATTTGTGTTAGTTCCCTAAACCTAATCCTAAGTCAGTACAAAATATGATATTAAATTTTACATATTTCTGTCTTGAATCCTACATTTCCTTAAATCCAGGTACACTGAAATAATTTTTAGATGTGTATCACTTTTTATATTTAATTTTCAATGTTAAATTTGCATACGTATCAATGTATATTCTGAATGAGGTTCATCCTGAACCAACCTCATACCTGAACCAACCAAGTACTTACGGCGAGGAGATCTCATGAACGAGGAAGGAAAGGGTGCACTCTGGGTAGAGGAGGGCAAGAGGATCCAGATTCGGCCTCACTGCTGATGCATTCACAGTATTAGGTAAGGTAATTCCATAGCCCTAATTTCTTTCATTGTAAAATTGGGACAAGATCTATTTCAAGATGTCATAATAGGGGTTGGATAGGAGACCATAGGTAAAGAACATGGTTATATGGGCTGGAATGGTGGCTCAGTGGTAGAGCACTTGCCTAGCATGTGTGAGGCACTGGGTTCGATTCTCAGCACTGCATGTAAATAAATAAAATAAAGGTCCATTGACAACTAAAAAATATTTTTTAAAAAAAGAACTTGGTTATATTAGACTGGCTACTTTATTAGCTGTAACAAATAAGCCCCCAAAGTATACTGTCTGATATGTGACATTAATTTATTTCTCATTCATGTACGTGCCCCACATGGGTGATTGTAGAAGCTTTCATGGAAGATTCAGTTCAGAGACCCACACTTGATCCATTCTGCACCCTTGTCCGCTTGGGGGGGGGGGCGGGCGTGGTGACTGCTTGCCTGCATCAGCTCACTAGAGGGAGAAAAGCTTGGAGGATGTTAATTGCTTGGACCTAGAAGTAGTGTGTTCACTTTTGCTTGTATCTCATTGGCTAGACCTCAGTTCCCTGAGATGTATCGGAAGGAAGGCTGGGAAATGTAGTCCAGCTGTATATTCAGGAAGAAAACAGCATTCTCTGGCATTCTGTTCCCACATGTGACGTCACCTCTGTGCTCAATGTACATTCTTTCCCACTCTTCCCTTAACTGCTGGTAGGAAAACCAGAATATATTTGAGAAATAAAATAATCACAGGAGCAACTGATGAGCTGATAGATGCACAGGGTTTACCGTTTGGAGATACTTTCCTGAGCACACTGTACTCCTACATAGCAATTGCTACCATCTCTGCTGGGCAGATGAGGAAAAGTAGGCAAAGATAAATGAAGTCATTTATTCAATACAGCTAATATTGGGAGAGCTGGGATTTGAACCAGCTTCTCCGAGTCCAGAATTGATATTTTTATAAAGTAGGGACACTAAAGTTTGGTTTTTGCCTCCGTACTTCCTTATACCATGGAGCCACCTTTTCCTCCTGTCTATATACAAATGGTAGGATAATTTTTAAAAATTGTAAAGAAGAAAAAAGTTCACGTCTAATCTAAAACATATAGAGTTAAATATGATATAGGATGATGTTGAATATGTTCTAGGATCAGGGGCAGATATTTGAATTAGGGTGCCTCCCACCCAGCTGTACTAATTTGGTTTCTGATACACAGGTGGGCACTGTCTGTACCCTGCATTGTAACCCTTCTCTCAAGCTTCTGTAGTCATTGTCCTGTGTTCCCACTTTCATGCCACAGTATGTGAAGATAAATTCCCTTTCAGTTCTCAGCATACGTAAATAGCCTTTCTGATAAGTTCACAGCTACAACAGTCTCTCCTAACTTCTCTTTGGATCAAAGCATTACTTTTACATATATCTCTAAACTCCCCAAGAGCAAAACCTCCCCTTTCTTGTCCTCTTAGCTTTTACCAAACTTTTTTTTTTTTTTAATATTTCCTGCATGATTGAAGGGACCTATCTCTGTGACCCTCGGATCTTCTAAAAGAAAACGTTCTCTCTTGTTCTCATCTTGTTGTCTGTCTCACATTAGAAAATCTTCTTCATCTCCCATCACCTGTTATTTTTCTCTTTTGTAAACATAATGATTACAGTTTGGGTTTCGAGTGACAGCAGAGAAAATGTGCTGTGGCCACTGATGAGAAGAGATTTTTCTTTTTATCAGTATAGTTTTGTTCCATCTTGTTCAGTGTACAACTGGGGCATCTTCACAGTTAACTCCCCATGTAGGTTGGCATATGTTTTCTATGCTCATGAGTCACCTCTTTCCCCAGAGCCCCTGTTCATTTTCTCTTGGTTTTCCTTGAACCTTATGTCAAAAGAAATCTTTATTTTTTTTCCCCTAAACTCTTCTTATTTTCCTTTTCCCTCGATTCCATGCCGTGTGTGTGTGTGTGATGCTAGGGATGGAAATTGGGGTCTTGTGCATGGTAGCTAAGTGATGTACCACCTGCTCCACCCCAGCCCATGCCTGTGTCCCTTTCAAGCGCGCTACTTGGGATTTGATGGGGTTGGACAGATACCATATTTTCATACTCCTAACAAACCAAGTTCCATTGGGTCTTGAGAGACACTAACACCAGTGCTATACCAGATCAATTCTCAATATTCAGTGACTTGAAATAGCTTTTCACTGCTCACGCCTGCGGGGTGGTCCCTGTTCATAGCGTAGGTCCCCAACCTGGTGGCTCTCCATGGAGTCATTCAAGAAATCGGGTCCTTCACACTCCTGTGACTTTGTCCTCCTATAAATCCTTGGAGTTATCATCCTTCAGCCAAGATACAGGGTGTGAGAAGAGAAGTATGCAGGGAAATCTCTCATGGGTTGTTACAGGTCAAGCCTGGGAGAGGCTTTCTGGGCTTCCGGCCACATCCTCCTTGGACTGAACTCAGCACTTGCTCTTTCTTTGCCCTGAGGGAAGTTGAGGAGCAGAGTTTAGCTCATACCTTGGAATAAAGGGAAAAGTATTTGGGAAATATCCAACAGGTTCCCTGTGAGTTCAGATGAGATCACCAGCTAAGGCTCCATTTCCCTCTGTAGGTATGGAGGAAGGAGAGCATATATCCTAGCACTTTGCCTGATAAATATGCATTTTCTCTCTTCCTTTGAACTTTAACCTTTATTAGTGTCCCATTCTTGGGGCATATGATCTGGATTGGGGTGAGATTCCATTTCCTTCTTCAGGACTGGAACATGTGAGCCAGGCTTGGCCATAGTTTTTGCTTCCAGAACAAGCACCAGTCCCAGTGAGAACCACTGGTGGAGCCCGGAGAGACGCTTCCTTGCTTTCTTGGGACTCCAATGGAGCACCATGCATACCCCGGAGCCAGGAACATTAGGGCAGAAGAGATGAGAGCCTGCTACTGTGGCAGCTGCGTTGCCACTAAAAAAAAAAAAAAAAATACAAAAATAAAAATGAAAGAAAACCCGTTTCTAGAGGGGATCACCTGATACTCAAGAATGAAGCCACTGGAAGGGAGGTCAGAAGCCAGAGGGAGAAGATGAGGCCCCCTGGCGTGGCTTCAGCCTGATACCCCAGCTGTTCCTCCAGCGAGCTGACCTGTAGGTTTGACTTTGCTCTGAATTCAGTTCAAAGAGATCAACTGCCCTTTGATGTAGGCTGGTTTGGGTTGGATTTTTATTGCTTCAAGTCCATCCTGATTCATTAGATGAAGAAGAAAAAGGAGGAAAGAATTCTGGATAAAGATGGGAGGGGGGTCCTTTTGGTTTTTGGTTTTCCCTTTCCGCTCACCGGATGCCTCCTTTTGGTTATGTGCTGAGCAGCAGTTCTCAAGATTGCAATGAATTAGACCCTCAGTCAAGAACCCTATGGTATCCCCCTACCCAGACAGGGTAGGTTTTTCAGTCCATCCTAAACCTAAGGGTCTTATTTTCTCAAAGCTTCTCTCTCTTCTTAAAGTTATGGAAGAGAAATGCAGGCAACAGGACACATTCAGGCTTATTCTGTCTTCTAAGAGGGACTCTGGTTCTTAGATGACACTTTCCAAACTCATTTTCCCAAGCCTTGTCCCTCTCAGGGTTATGGTTCAGCTGTGCCAATCCACTCACCCCTCTGCAACTTGGCATGTGATTTGTTTGTTTATTTCTTTTTGAGACGGTGCCCCTCTGGTCTGATCTACTCTGGCTGTGCTTTCCTGCTGTGTTTACCGGCACCATCCTGTTCAGCCTCTTCAAATACTATTAAGGCATAAAGAGTGGCTCCTTCCTCTGCCCATGTGCCTGCTGGAATTGTTTCCTTGCCTGGGATAGGATATCTGCCATGACGCGGTGGGGACAACCCTCCTTTCTTCCTAGGACCAAGGGGTTCCCAAGATGCTGGACATTTGCTTTTTACAAACAGCAAAATCCTCAGCAAGCTGGGACAAGTGTCTCGCCCGACCGACCGCACTGACATTGCTTCTGTTTCACAGGGACTCCTGCGAGTGACGTGGATAACGTGTGAGTTTCTTGTGGCGGTGAGTAAGAGCTGGAAAACTAGAGTCCGACAGAGTTCTTCCCAGTTTAGATCCACGTCATACGAGCCGCGGGATTGTGGGTGAGTTAACTCCCTTTTCTACCTTCCAGTCGCATTATCTGTATAATGGGATAAGATGCATTGATAGGATTGTTCAGACGCCAAAAAGATGTAATAAATTAGGTGATTTTGTCTGGAGATGGGAGCCTTTATTAAATGAGGTGTGCCTAGTGCCTATGGACGCAGGGTTTTGTGAAGATAGTGTATACCTCCTAGTAAGCCTCCAATAAACAGCTGTTTTTGATTATTGTCATTTACCTTTAAGTGTCTCTTGCCTAACCATGGCACATGGAAAAATCACTCAGTTCAGAATACACGTTCATGACGCACTGGCCATTTGAGTTTGTGACTACAGGGGCCAACAAGTCAGCAAGAATGATTAAGAAATATTTGTGATAATTCTTTGATCTGTGAAACTTAAAAATGCATGAATTAACTGCACATCATTCACTCCTTTTTTTTTTTTTTGGACAAGGTTAGTTTTTTTGTTTTTTTTTCTTGCTTCCTAAGCCCTAGTTAACCATTTTTGTGTTTTGGAAAGAAATGGTTGCTCATGTTGAGGTGACATCAATTTCAATTGATAACTCTTCCTATGTGTATTTTCCATTATGAATTATGTAAAGGTGGGGCATTTGGGGGAGGGGAATTCAGCTCCTGAGAAAATGTGGGTCAGGATGGCGGGACCACTACTGATTTCGTAATGATCTCGAGTTTCAAGCCGGGAGCGGGCATGGGGACAGGAAAGATGGTGGAATAAGATGGACATCATAGCCCCGGCTTCATGTATGACTGCATATATGATGTGATTCTGCATTACGT
Source organism: Xerus rutilus (assembly GCA_028644305.1). Classification (NCBI taxonomy): domain Eukaryota; kingdom Metazoa; phylum Chordata; class Mammalia; order Rodentia; family Sciuridae; genus Xerus; species Xerus rutilus. The sequence goes on along the minus strand of CM053416.1, from coordinate 12,153,480 downwards.
GCAACTAGAGAAATGAAAAGTTATGCTCCATCTGTGTACAATGAATCAAAACGCAGTCTGCTATCATGTAGACCTAAGTAGAATTTAAAAAAAAGAAAGTAACCTATGCAGATTCCCTTTGTTCTCTCCACACCGACCTGGCCAGTTTACCTTGAAGCTGTGCTTTTGTACAAAGCAGCATTGAGTCCTGACAGCTGTATGAATAGAAATCTTGAGTATTCATGTTGGCTGTGCCTTTCAGGTATTCATGGAAATTTCCAGCATTGACAGGTGTTTCATGTGGGCGTCTGATGAGATGGGTCCATTCTTGGAAGAGAAGGAAATCAAATAAAAACATGATATGACTTAAATCTCCCTTCTGTTTTTGGAGGCTTGATTCTAGGCCCTTGGCATTATTTTACATCATATGGATTTGTTTTATCATCTGTATGAGGATGGCTCTTCAATGACCTAATGTAAATATGAATATTTTTTCTCTTTAGCCACTCATTTGATTAGCCATTAGCTAGCTATTGATTCTAGACTTTGTGCAGATTAGTGAATTAATTGAGGATTCCAAGCCCTATGTTCACTGTATTTAATTTGGGGAATGATATCCTTATAAAAACATTGATGACTTCGGTCCCACACCTGACTCCTGGTAAAAAGTAAAGTACAAACCCAGTTATCTAGAATTTTCGAATCATGTAAATAGTGGTTTGTCTTTAATATACAATTAAATACTTATATAGCAATTTAAAAAAATGCAAATCTTTGAAGAATCTATTTCTTTTCTGCTTCCACAAGTGACTAAATACAATTTCCTTCTGGGTGACAAGGAATCGCTAGAGTGTAGACCTTTCAGTGAAATTGGCCTGAATTCGAATCTTTGCTCTTCTTACCAGCTGTGTGATCTCAAACACATTCTCACCTTTTCTGAGGCAGTTTTGCAAATCTTTACAGGGAAGCTCATTGTGCCTAGCGTGTAGAGGTGCTGCAGCTGTTAAATGTTACACACGTAAGCGTTCAGAACAGTGTGCCTGGCACATGCTAAATACCAAGTAAATTAGTGCTTTATCTATCTTTGTGACTTATACATAACAGAGGGTGTGTCTTCCATGTATTTGATGGAATGAAGGCATGTTTATGTCACGAATTGCTTTGTTGTTTTACATTTGTCAAAACCATGAATGTTGGCCAAGCGCAGTGGCGCATGCCTGTAATCCCAGCCCTTCGGGAGGCTGAAGGAGGAGGATCGCAAGTTCAAAGCCAGCCTCAGCAAAAGGGAGGCACAGAGCAACTCAGTGAGACCCTATTTCTAAATAAAGTACAAAATAGGGCTGGGGATGTGGCTAAGGGGTAGAGTGCCTCTGAGTTCAATCCCTGATACTCCCTCCTTCCCCCCACCCAAACAACAAAAAAATATGAGTGTCACCTGAGTCCTGTGACAGGGGGCTCTGCACCAGAATACCACTATGTGGCTGACACGTTGTTACCTAAGGTGGAGATCCCCGTCTGCTCTCTGCTACCTTTCGTAGATGATTCCGATTTGGGTGAGGTAGCCTTTTCTATTTTCTGTTTTTTACCTTGTAAAAGACAAAATTCTTGTAAAAGATAAAATTCAAATATACTTACTATTCAGACTGTGTAGTAGGGTCTGAGTGAGGTTGGGAGGGACCTTCTCAGCACCACCCGCTCCTGATTTTGTTGAGAAAATTAGCTGTCGAGATGCTTCACTTGCATTTCTGCCAGTCTCAATTTTACTATTTTGTCCTTCTGACTAAATGACTGAATGGCAAGATGTGCCCATACCACAGCAGAAAAAGAAAAGAACCTGCTCTGATAATACTGTCACATATATCTGTGATGTGTTTTGCTGCTGACTTATGCTCATCAGATTCCTGTGTGACTTATAGAATGTGGGATTTCTTACAGGGCAGTCAACTTCATTCATTCATTCATTCATTCATTCATTCATTCATTCATTCATTCATTTTGGGCAGGAGTACCAAGGATTGAACTCAGGGGCACTCAACCTCCAAGCCACATCCCCAGCTCTATTTTGTATTTTATTTAGAGACAGGGTCTCACTGAGTTGCTTAGCACCTCGCCGTTGCTGAGGCTGGCTTTGAACTGGCGATCCTCCTGCCTCAGCCTCCCAAGCTGCTGGGATTACAGGTGCGCACCTCCATGCCGGGCTCATTCATTTATTTTCTTCAGCACCTTTCAAGGTCTTGCATCCCAGTTACTAGAATCCAACTTAAATTCCTAGCTTGCTTGGCCAGGTCTTTTCTTATTTGAACATTGTGGTCAGGATTCCTGGCACTGCAACAAAGTTGTAAATGCAGTTATACAGTTAGGCTGTGTATGTGTGCACCATGTAGCAAGAGATCATTGTGGACTCAGTTTCATTGACTCTGCTCAATCCCTTTATTAGCAGCAATTTACAAGAGTATTGCAGTTTATAAGATGTGCTGTAACTGAAATGAAGACATTTTTTAGTCATCACTGTTATTTAGAGTAGAATCATTTTCTGTTCCTCTGAATTAAAGAACTTTGATGAATTTGAGCACATTTCGTACAATGCAGCTTCTTAAATAAGTGTATGAGAAACTCTGAAGAAAAGGAACCTGGAAGAATGCATTCTCAGGGATAATGGATCCCGTGCTGGAGGTTGCCATTCTGTCTCTGTGGATGGAAAACACTATTTTATGTGCTGTAAGGAAAGACTGTAGGCAAACATGGTGATTCAGAGTGATTTGATGATTCAAATCCTGGCCACGCTGCTGATGCTTTTATAACTGTAGACCAAGTTCCTGAAGCTTCTTTTGCTTCATTTTTCTCATACATAAAGTGGAGCTATTCCTGAGGGATTGTGGAGATGAAAATAAGTTAATTGTATATACACAAAGCACAAAGACCCGTGCCAGGCGCATAATTAGATGCCTATTCCCTATTTTCTTTTCCCCTCTGGTACTGGGGATTGAACCTAGGGGCTCCTAACCATTGAGGGACATCCCTAGCTCTTTTTATTTTTTATATCAAGAGAGGGTCTGGATAAGTTGCTTAGGGCCTCTCTAAGTCTTTGAGGCTGGCTTTGAACTTGCAATCTCCTGCCTCAGCCTCCCCAGCTACTAGGATTACAGGTGTGCACCATTGTACCTGGCTAGACCATCTCTCAGTGCCAAATGTGTACTTAGGATTTTATTCTTTTGCAGCATTACTTAGAATGACACCTGTGCTGTGAATTAACTGGGTGAATGTTAAGATTGACAGATTTGCAATTGCATTCTTTCAAATACTCAGCACCGTGATGTCGGCGGCTCCTGCGTCTTTATCTGCTGGATGGAGTCTCTTTCGCTGTGGAGTCAGAGGAGGAAATTTCCACAGCAAGGTGTTTTATAGTTGATATTTTTACAGCCAGCCACTGGATCAGAACCGAGATGAGATTAGCACTATCTGAGATTTCATTCTCAAATATGGTCTATGGTCAAGATTTGGGCTATGGTCAAAAATCGTATTTATTAAAAAGGGTGAATTACTGACTAGGCTCTCATCTGTATTCTTTTGGTTTCTGCTGAAGTCCATCTTGCCAACTCGCAAAAGAAATGTTGACATGTGACAGAGTAGTGTTTCAGAAAAGTGTTTCAAGTTGCTTTCCGTCAAATGCAATTGAAATTTTATAAGATTTACAATTTTTTTTTAAATCATACTACGGTGCTGGGAACTGAAATTCTGTTTGTTCTGGAGGAATAGCGCTCACTTTATGGATGCTTCAAATTGCAAAACTTAGCAAACCAATAGTGACTGGTTATTATTAATAGGCAGGCAGTGAAGGAGTTTTGCATATCTGAAGAGAAAAAAAAATTAATGTTTTACTTCCTGTATTTTTATAACCTTTCAAGGGTGAAACATTGCTAGTGAGTATGTTTTAAATGTTTCTGTACTTCATCTTTGTGTAAATTCACCATCTATTTTATGGCATGAAGGAATGTTTATATATCACAAAGTGCTTTGTTTAGGGTTCTTAATTTACTCTCTTTATTTGTTTCTTAGTTGCTTTTTTATGTTGCTTTTCATAATTTGAAAACTTTTGAAAATGAATCGACTACGTTCTGTTGTGTTTTCATGTCCCACCCCCAACTGCTATCCATCAAGCTCTCTCCCAGTAGAATCTTAATTCCTTGACCGACTTCTAGCCATTTATTTATGTCACATAGATTCTAAGTTGTGGTTTTGTTGTAGAAATTGGCCTGACTGCAGGCTTCTAATCATTCATGCCCTGGTGTTTTCTGAGTTAGATACTTCCCAAGATACACCACGTACTGCCATTTCCATGTGATCATTCTAAGCACCAAAGTCTCCATGAAAATCCTAAAAAAATACACTTTCAATGAGAAGCGTGGTAGAGATCCAGCTATTTCTGCTTTCTCAGGCTTTTAGGTATAAGAAAAATTTGCAGGAACATAATTATAGTAATGGATTTCTCCATCCCCAGTAGCCTAAATTACTAGGGGTAAGTAGCTGAAGCAGGTGGAAGAAGGGTTCTTTCTGTTACATCCGAACATAATGCAATGAATTAATCATCGGTGGGGGCCACTGGATTTGTGGCTCACTCTTGACATTCTTTACCCTGACTCTCACCCCGAATAACCATTCTAGCTGGACCTGAGTGTAGTGTCTAAGCACAGAGTCTGTGCTTAGAACAGAGAATGATTCATGCAAGATATTTGCTCCCTTGCTGTTGCTGTGGCCCACAGATGGGCATCTCCTGGGACAGTGTATAGCAGACTTTGTTTATTTATTTATTTATTTATTTATTTATTTATTCTACTTAGGTATACATGACAGCAGAATGCATTTTGATTCATTGTACACAGATGGAGCACAACTTTTCATTTCTCTGGTTGTACGTGATGTAGAATCACATCATACATGCAGTCATACATGAAGCTAGGGCTATGATGTCCATCTTATCTCATCTTAGATCTACAGTATCAATGTGCCTTTAGTTTTTAAGGTCATTTGCATACAAAATAGAGAGAGGCATTCCTTTGCATCATATTCTTAACCAACTAGTTTCTTTTTACTGAGCCTAAATACCAAGTACATATGCATCTTGCTTAAATGTGTAATAAGGACCCAATACTGTAGACTCAGAGAAGTTAGACTTTGGCCAAAAGATAGTCAAAGTGTATGTGGTCTGTAGTTATATCTAGGTATCTATATATAGATCTATCTATCTATCCATCTATCTATGTCTATATATCTATCTATACAGATCAGACTATATATCAAATATGTGTGTGTGTGTGTGTATCAGACCAAAATACAAATAGAATATAGTCAACATGCCAGACATGGTGGCTGGTGGCACATGCCTATAATCCCAGTGGCTCAGGAGGCTGAGGCAGAAGGATCGCAAGTTCAAACCCTAACCCTCCTGCCTCAGCCTCTGGAGCGGCTGGGATTACAGGTGTGTGCAGTTGCACCTGTTGGGCAGTCTTCTTTAAGCTGGAGAAAGACATTAGAAGATTTTAAATGAATGGAGTGACATCTTAGCGCTAAATGTGAAAGATCCATCCGAATTCAATGTGAATTATAGCGGGGTGGCATTCACAGCCTGTCTAGTCTTTGAGATGCACGCCTGACCTATGATTAGTTCTTAATTTCCTTTTCTGGCTCATGTTAATTATGTAAGATAACCGTAAACTGGGTGCAAAAGTGCATTTGCATTTCTTATATAAAATATTTATACCTGTTAAATGTATTTCATGTTTAAATCCAATATGCATAGGGATTAACAAGTAATTTGGGGCTTAAATTAGAGAACCAAGAAAATGAGCAAACAGCAAAGGTTATTATGTATATAATGAAAAAAAAAGCGTATCAGAGAAATGAAGTGCTTTTCCATGGTAGTATGAGAATTGTCTTGTGGCTAAAGGTTTCCAAATGGACTATTTCAGTTAAGTACCATGCGCTCAGGTTTCTGTTTTGTTTTATTTTGTTTCTGTTTATTTTGTTTTATTTTGTTTCACTTGTTTATTTTGTTTCATTTTAAAACATTTGCGTGTCTGAGATTTCATGGTGAAGTATCCAGTGCCCATCTGCTGTCCAATCCGGCTTTTGGCTTTCTTCCATTTCTGTCCTGTGACTGAGGTGCCCTCCTTTGCTAATCACATTTGCAGTTCTTAGATATTATTAAAGAGAAACTAATTCTGTCTGACAACATTTCAAATAGTAGCCATTGGTACTGCAATGCATTTTTTTTTCTTTTCTAATTGACAGGAATAAGTGTCTTTTTCTAATAGTAAAATCTCTTTTGCTATTGGTGGTCTTGTTGGATAGAAAGTCCTAAACCTACCCTCCCATTAAGAAGTGGGTCAGGATGTCATCTCCGGTGGCTTCATCAGCCTGATTGTTCTTACTGGCCCAGAGTACCCAGGGTACAGGCATGTGACCCAGCATACAATATCCAGACCTTCTCCTCCTCTGCAGAATCTTGAGCTCGGTGAAGGGTGAAGAAATAGTTATTAGGATCTGCTCTTGTTCCTGTGACAGGATCCTGGCTGCCCTGTCCAAAGGCATCTGTCCCTGGGGAGTTTGGAGATGCTCGATCCTCTAGTTCTTCCTTCTATCACATTAGCTACTTATATTGTTTTTACAAAATCTTCTTTAGCCTGGATTTCCAAGAGTTGGCTATTCTTGGTTGCCAGCCAAGACTTAACAGCATAAAGAAAGAAAGAAAAAAAAAAAGAATAGTTCTCTTCCTCGTTTGTACTTTTATCTTTCTTTTGGGAACTTGCACAGCTCACAGCCATTCCAGGGTCCATCACTGGTTAGCTTGAGGTCCCTTTAAAACTTGGAAAATGTGTCCCTTTGGGAAACTCTTTCTCAGATTCCAGCAAGCACTCAGAGTCCAATGTTCTGCAGGAGGTGGGGGCGCGGTACCTGAAACTTGGCTATGTAAATCACTCTGCCTTCTCGGATTTCCAGGTATGTGTGTGGCTTTATTCAAAAGGACTGCTCACCTCTCTTGCTACCACCATCTGCCAAGCTGCTTCTTTAAAAGCTTATTCCTTCTCTGAATAATTTATACCACACAGGACCTTTGGATGCTTCCAACAGGCAACACCAGGTTTCCCTCTAGGTCTAGCCAATGCTTAAAGTCTCTCTACAAATCTGTTTCTGGAGGCTGTGTACTCAACAGTAAGGAGTGGGCACTTAGCTTTCTGTGCCATGCTTGCAAACTTGTGGCTTTTAACTGTGGACACGAGGTATGTTGCTATTTATGCCTAGAGACTTACATCTTTCTCCAAGGTGTGCTGTAATAGCCTGAGTGTAAAAGTCTCTGGGTTTAACTTGGGCTTGGCATTTGTAAAAGGGGACTCTAGGATGGATGATTTGTGAATAGTTTTTCATTTCCAATCATTCATCCCTAAACTCTTACTGAGCTCACGTTAGAAAGAATGGTTTGTAAGAGGCCTGATGTTGAATATATATATATGTATATATGTATATATATATATATATATATATGTATATATATATATATAAAGAAAAAATTCCCTGTCCTCACCCTGGAAGTGGGAGATGAGGGCCTGATTTTAGGACTGAATATAAACTCTCTGGGGTAATTGCTATAAAATATGATCCTCAGAAAAACCTGGGAGCTTTAGAAGAAAATAAAGATGTTCAGCCCTAGTCTGGAGGTTTGGAATCCCAATCCCTGGAGATAAACTTTAGGAAACTGTATTTTGAATGCACTTCCCATGTGATTCTGACGTTCTTCCAGGTTTGGGAACTAGAGCATGTTTTACAGAACAGTAATTTGTCTAGATAGAAAAAGGATTCCTTTAAAAAAATTAACACAAATGAGCTTAGGGAGTTATAGTTTTTACACGTGTTTTCTCACATTAGGATTCTTCAGTCTTCATTATAACACATTTCTAAAACTTACTTGAGTGTGGAATGATTTAGTCCTGTTTATCCTTCTCCTTGACCCTCCACCTTAGTAGACAAAACCTGTCTACTAAGCAGCTTGTGGCTTTCTGTCCTGGCTACTCATTAAATTCGTCCAATTTAGTTGGTCTAGGGTATGAGTGGTGTCTGGGTAATGAAATATTTTAAAGCTACCCAGGAGATTTTATCAAGAACATCAGAGTCCAAGACCATTTGGGGTATTCTTTGGAATACACGTTGGGAAATTTAGTCCAAATGTGTTGCATATCACCCTAGGTTTTTAATCAAATGGTTTTACTCACTTTATATATACATTATATTTCGAAGTATTTTACCAGATATTTTTCCCTGATTTTATATTTTATTAATATATATTTATATATATTCCATATATATTATTTATATATGTGTGTGTGTATGTATATATATATCCATATAACCTCCTCTATAGGAAAAAAAATACCCTTGTTGTTTAGAGACATAACAAAGTAGAGACTGTAACAAAGTAACTGAGGCAGCCTACTTTATAAAGAAAAAAATGTTTCATTTGCCCATAGTTTTGTAAAGCCAAGAGCATCTGTTGGGTTCAGGTTAGGGCCTCATGGAAGATGACATCACAGCGGTAGAAGCATGTCCAGAAATCTTCTGATGAGACCAGAAGCCATGAAGCCAGGGGCCAGGCTTATTCTCACAAGAACTAATTGGGGTTCATCAGAGCTACATTAACCTCTTCCAAGGGCAACATGCCCACTGACCTGGTCACCTACCCCTAGGCTGTGCTTCCTAACAGTCCCATCAGCCTTTTAAACATTGCTACTCTGAGGACAGAGTTTCTAGCATATAAAATGGGGTGGACACCCTGTTAGGAACTGTAATGATCCCTTTGTCCTAGAAATGAAGACTGAGAATCAGAGACATAGATTCAGATCACGCCCTGAGCATAGGACAGTAGTGACATCAGATCCCAAGTGTGCCTGAGTGTGACCAAAAGTTCTTGTCCACTGTGGTATCCTGGCTTCGGCAGAGACTTCAGGTTTTAATGATCAGTGTTGGGATGAGGTACTTCTCCGTATGTATTGCTTGCAGAAAAAAAAAATTATTGAAAGAAAGGTGAAACTTCATATATGATAAGGGCTTGGGAGGGAATTCCCAGTGCTTAGAATCATTTCAAAACCTCAGTATTTTTCAGGCAAAAACTGGTATATGAATGTGAGCACATTTTTGAAGCCACTGTAAATTAGTAATTCCTGCACATGCAAAATTAAATACCCTATTTTTTATTCCTATGAATTCATTTGAATACTCAAAAGTCATTGTTTAAAGACCTTTTTTGTACAGATAGGCTTCCAGATATTGCTAGGCTTCTAGGAAATATTGAGTTTGATGGCTTTTTTTTTGTTGTTGTTGTTGCTGCTGTTGTTTTGACCCTGGCCACAAATTTAAGCAAAAGAGTGATTTTCATGACTGTTGATGAAACTCAGTGAAGGGGGTTTATATACATGTCCATATGCATGCTTTGTGGTCACTCAGAACATGATGTTTTGTTTTAAACCAGGCCTTTGCCCCTTACAACATTTAGAGAAAGTTTTTAATCTTTTCATTTTGCCAGATAAACTGATTAATATGTAGATGACATTATGTGTTCAAGTTCAAGTATGATAGTCAATTTTATATGTCAACTTGGCTAGGCTGTGGGACCCAGATATTTGGTCAGGTGTATCTGGAGGATACTGGGAAGATATTTTGAAGATGAGGTTAACATCTAAATATTGGATTTTTAATAAAGCATGTTCATATATGAGTAGGTCACATGCAGTCAGGGGAAGGCTTTCATACAGAGACTGGACTCGTCCAAACAGGAAGGATTCTGCCAACAGTTTGCTTTTGGACACTAGCTATGATTAACGTTTCCCTGGGTCTCTAACCTGCTCATCTACCTGCCAATCTCAGTCATGTGAGACAGTTCTTTAGTCCGTCTCTCTGTATCCATCCTTCCTTCCTTCCTTCCATCCATCCACCCATCTAACTTTGGTTTGGCTTGTATGGAAACCTGCACTACTATGCCAAGATTCTTCGTTCTCCCATTTAAGCAAGGTTCTCCTATTACTTTTAGAAGAATTTTGCTTGGATAATTTTATTCACATAATTGCTTTCAGACATTTGCAGAATTAATGATAAATGGGCACCAGTCGACACTGTTGATCTTTCTCCATGAGTTGAGCCATTTCTCGGATGTATGTGGAGTAAGTAGGCACACAGAGAAACTTTGGAAATAGAATTTATTGCTCCCTCAAAATCTGTGGTGTGATACATTTCCACATGTGGCTTTGTTTCACATTTCCATTAGAGAAATGTGAATGGAATCTTCTAGAATTCACTTCATCCTTCCATTGAACCTGCAGTTACCAAGTGCTACCACATGCTAGGCAAGCGAGGTTCTGTGGGTAGAAAAGAAATGTTAGATGTGGAACCAGCTCTCGTGGAGCTTAGAGTCTGGTTGTGGAAATGAACAAAGAGTTACACAATTATAACTTGAAATACAAGTTGGGCGCGGTGGCACACGCCTGTCATCCCAGCACTTTGGGAGGCTGAGACAGGAGAATCGCGAGTTCAAAGCCAGCCTCAGCAATGGCGAGGCGCTAAGCAACTCAGTGAGACCCTGTCTCTACATAAAACACAAAATAGGGCTGGGGATGTGGCTCAGGGGTCGAGTGCCCCTGAGTTCAATCAATCTCCGGTACTAAAAAAAAAGAAAAAGAAAAGAAAAAACTTGAAATAAAAATTACTAACACAAATTGAAGGTTGGGGAATAGAAATCCATTGGATTAGACAAAGGGGAATGAAGGGAAGGGAGATGGGATTGGGAAAGACAGTGGAATGAATCAGACACAACTTTCCTGTGCTCACATATGAATACGTGACCAGTAGAACTCCACATCATGTACAGCCACAAGAATGGGAAGTTATCCTCCACATATGTATAATACGTCCAAACACATTCTACGGTCATGGATATCTAAAAGGAGCAAATAAAAAAATAATCATGAACTGTATGGATGCTCTGAATGAGACAGAAGGGGCTGAATGAGACAGAAGGGGCTGAAATGGAGACATACGTGGACAGGATCCACATTAGATGGCAGTCATGGACAGTTTCTTGGTTGATGTGACTTTGGAGTCCCTAGACTTGAGAAGAAGCTGACATACAGTAAACTACAGGCAGACCCTAGCATGAGAGGGACAGTGGGCAAGGAAGAGTCTCATCCACACCCTGGCCTGGGTACCATTGATCAAGGAAGCCTTAGACTAAGCAGAAGAGGCTATGAGTGGAAGGTATGAGATGACCCTGGGGGTCTGGGGAGAGGTGAGCAGGACTCTGGTGTCAGAGTCTCTTAGAAAACACCAGCTCCTCACTTCACTGGCTTTTAAATGTATTTAATTTCTGTATCATTGAAACCATCGTTTAGGGAACAGATAATTTGATAGCGTGAGGGTGATGCTCACACACGGGGATTAGCACCTGAGGCTGGCTCATCCATCCTTGTGCTGAGAGCTCCTGAATCTTCAAGTGCAATATTGACAGCTGGGTGCCTCCTCCGACTTTGAGGGGATGTTTCTGTATCTCCATCCTGTGAAGGTCTACGCTCAATGCTTTCATGCATTTTAATAATATGGCTGGCTTCATCTCCTCCATATCTCCTTCCTTCTTCTCTTCCTTTCATCCTTTCCGTCCTCGAACAAACACTAGAAGCCTGAACAGCACTGGGTATGGGGAATATATCATTTCCAGTATAAAGAGTAACATGCTGAGAGATCCCTCCAGTCCTGTAGAATTGTAAAGTTGAACGTGTGCTGTATGTGGAGCCTTTCACCGCAGGATCTAAGCAAATGTCAAGCTTGTAACTTGGCAGAGTTTCCGTATCTCAGTTTGAAGAATGCAAATGTACAACTTCCATCTACATTGTGGAAATGAAGACTCTAGGTGATTATGCATGTCACTTAATAGAAAAAAAAAATTCTGCTTCTGATGAAGGAGACTGGGTCTTTGATTCATTTGGATTCACTACTCATGTTGGTTAATTTCCCTGGACAGTGTCTGAACCCTCTATTTCAGTTTGGCTTTGTAATTCTTTGTGTTTTAAAACAATTCTTCCTTAAAGGTTATATATTGGTGAGTATGAATTTTAATAATGTAAAAGGGTCCCTGGTCAAAACTAAGTTTCTTTTCTATCATCTACTGCTAGCTCTTCCCCTAGAGGCGATACAGTTATTAATTTTTTCAGAAATATTATGTATATGGATACATGTATATAACATACTTTTTAGTTCAAAAGAGTCTGAACACCTGATATATGAGCAATGACATGGCTTAGATATAAGATGTCCCTTAGAAAGTCATGTGTGAGACAATACAAGAATGTTCAGAGATGAAATGATTGGATTATGAGAGCCATAACTTAATCCACTGATATAGATTAACGTGGGCTAACTATAGGCAGGTAGGGTGTAGCTAGAGAAAATAGGTCACTGAGGGCATGCATTTGGCATATATATTTTCTCCATGGTGAGAAGAGGTCTCTGTTTCCCTTTTGCCACGTCCTGAGCTTCTTTCTCCCTCCACACACTTCCGCTATGATGTTCTGCCTCACATTGTGTTTAGAGCAATGGAGTCGTCCAACCATGGACTGAACCTCTGAAATTGTAAGCCAGAAGAAACTCCCTCCTCTGAGTTGTTCTTGTCAGATCTTTAGGTCACAGTGATTAAAAAAAAACAACAACTAAGTAAAACACAAGCTATCTATTCTTTGTCTAGCAGAAATCTTAGATATCAGTTTACCTGAGTCTGTACAGAACTAACTATTGCTTGCCACAGACTAATCAGAGTGTGTATTCCCTTAAACCAAAGTCATAATACTGCATCCATCCTTATCATCTCTTATGCTCTTTACAGGCCTTTACTGCTATAAATGATATTTTTGTAGACATGTATTTTCTAGTCCAAGTGAGATAGTTTAGAGAAATGTGGGTAGAATGTTCTTCTAGAGTTCACTTCCTTCTTCCATTTAGCCTATAGTTATTAAGTGCTCCTAAGTGCTAAGGCAAAGGCGAGTCCTGTGGGTGGAAAGAAGGTGGACGTGGAACCTGCTTTCATGGAGTTTGTTAGGGAATACCCCTCTCCAAAAAAGTTAAATTTAAAAAAGGACTTTAAATAATCATATACTATATATAGGTACTCAGAAGAAAGTAGATGGCGCTGCTATGGAGACTAATATGGGAAGAAGATCCTCTTTTTAGACACCAAAGGCCAGAAAGTGTGTGTCCTAGAATGAATTTCTAGAAGAGCAATAGGGATCTCTCAGTCCAAAAGTAGTGACTTTAATTATGTATATTTTTTGGATTTTAAACTTTATGATTATTTCTATATTGTCCTGCAATGAAATTCTTACTGTATAGAACTGAAGGTCTTCCAAATGATGTCTTCATATGAATTGATATAGTTTCTCCTTAGTGATTAATGGAATTGTTTCCATAATATATCAACAATAGCAGTTTTTATAAAGCTTTATCATTGATCCTCTATTCAGGTAGAACAGTTTTGTTAAGTATCTGTGCAAGGTGATGCTTGACTGTGGTTTCTGTTCTGTCCAACTATAAGCGCTCATGGAGGGCTCTGGGTTCCCAGGTTGCTATGATATGTTAGGAGGTGTCGGGTACTGTAGCTAAGACTTGGACTTCACCCATGCAGCCAGACTAGTCTCTGAATTTGCATGACAGGTAGAACCCAGGAAATGTGTTCTTCCCTGTCCACCCGCCACACCCCCACTTTGGTACTAGGAATTGAACCCAGGGGCCTTTTACCACAGAGCTACATCCCCAATCCTTGTATTTATGTACTTTTTTTCTTTCCTTAGTTTGAGATAGGGGCTTACTAAATTGCTGAGTAAGAACTTGCCATCCTCCTGCCTCAGCTTCCCAAGTTGCTCGGGTTACAGGCGTGCACCCAGCTCAGGGAAATATGCTCTTGGCTTCAAACATCTTCAGCGTGTGATACCAAAGTAATAACTAGCTGGTCTTTGGGGCGCCCTGAAGCATAGTAGAGTTAATGATGAATAATAACTCTCATTTGTTGAGCATTAATCGTATGCCTGGCACTTTTGCATACGTTATTTCTAATCTTTACAAGAACCTTCCAAGGTGGGAATTATTATTTTCACTTTACAGTGAGGAAATTTTAGTTCACAGAGGTTGTATTCCTTTCTCCAGGTGACATAACTAATAATTGGCAGAGATATTTCCATTCTGAAGCCTATGTCTTCTCTGCACTTCTCCAGTTTTGGTGAGACAGCTAACCCAGCATCCAGAAGCATTTGCCTTTCTGTTGCATGACTGAGGTGGCCATCGAATCGCTCGGCTTGGCTAATATTTGAGCATGAAAAAGATTCTTGCTGGTTAACCTCCTGGAGAATTTAGACAGTACCTGAGTAAAGAGTCCCTCTATTTGGTTGATCCAGCTTCTGCTTCAATGCTGATTTGAGTGCTCAACATATTTGTGCTCCCCCTGTATGCAGCAGTGTTAGATCCCCTCTTGCCACCCATACATCATATTTCTAAATGGATATCTCACAAGACATATTGAGATACCATGGTTTTCTAGCACTACGCTGATTGTAATTAGTTCTGGGCATTCAAGAATGTTGGAGATTTCTTTACAGATTTACTGTGTGTTATGGGGCTAACTAGAGGTGCTAGAATTTCAGATGTGTGTTTCTTGTCTTATACTGTTTAACATATCAAAACTACCTTTGGACAAGTAGTTCTCTAGACATGGTTCTGACCATCTCTCAGTAAAATTGAAATGTGTAGCAAAATAAAAGTACTGGGGATATTGCATGACCAAATTAATTCTTCCTGATTTAGGACCTAGTGAATGTTCAAATACATAAACAGAGTAGAAGAACTTAAGATGCATGCTGGTCAAATCCAAGAATCCAGGAACACTCCTCAATACCACAAAGGGAAATAAAAGCAGAAGACAAAACCCTAGAACATCAATCAGTGTATGAAGAGGAATCTCCCCAAGGCCAGGCTGGTGTATAGCATGAATATTAGGAATAGCAGTTATCAAGAATACAAACAAGCCAGGCACAGTGGCACATGCCTGTAATCCCAGCACTCTGGGAGGCTGAGACAGGAGAATTGCAAGTTTAAAGCCAGCCTCAGCAATGGCGAGGCGCTAAGCAACTCAGTGAGACCCTGTCTCTATATAAAACAGAATATAGGGTTGGGGAGGTGGCTCAGTGGTCAAGGGCCCCTGAGTTCAATCCCTAGTACCCCCCCCAAAAAAGGATACAAACAACAATAAGTGTTGATGAGGATGTGGGGGAAAGGTTCACTCATACATTGCTGGTGGGAATGCAAATTGGTGCAACCAATCTGGAAAGCAGTGTGGAGATTCCTCAGAAAACTTGGAATGGAACCACCATTTGACCCAGCTATCCCACTCCTCAGTCTATACCCAAAGGACTTAAAAACAGCAGACTACAGTGACGCAGCCACTTCAATGTTTATAGCAACCCAATTCACAATAGCTAAACTGTGAAACCAACCTAGATGCCCTTCAATAGATGAATGGATAAAGAAACCGTGGTATATACACACAGTGGAATATTACTCAGTATTCAAAGAGAATAAAATTATGGCATTTGCAGGTAAATGGATGGAGTTGGACAATATCATGCTAAGCAAAGTAAGCCAATCCCAAAAAACAAAAGGCCAAATGTTCTCTCTGATTAGTGGATGCTGATCCGTGATGGGGGAGGGGAATGCATGGGGAGAATGGAGGAACTTTGGTCAAAGGGGAGGGAGGAAAAGAAAGATGGTGGAATGAGATAGACATCATTGTCCTAGGTGCGTGGATGACTGCACATATGAGGCACCTCTACACTGTACAACCAGAGAAATGAAAAGTTGTGCTCCATTTGTGTGTAATGAATCAAAATTCATTCTGCTGCCATGTAGACCTAATTTGAATGAATGAGTGAATGAATGAATGAATGAATGAATGAATGAATGAATGAATGGAGTAGCAACCACTTCCAGTGGGTTGGCAATATGTCCTGTCGAAGAATACGTGTGAAGAATATGTATGAATGTGTATGTATTTCAGAGAAAGGCCCACTGCAGTTCACAGAGATCTTGGAGGAGGGGAGAGGAGGGCTCTCCAGAAAATATAAGACAATAGTGAGAGAAAAGACAACAGCATGGACTTTACCTGTCTCTTCATTTTTCATCCCTGTCAACTGTGCCAATAAGGTCAGCTCAGTATGTTGTTAGAATGAGATAGTGTCGGGTAGGAGTCACTTTCTTGATGAATAGAGGCTTCTTCTCTTTGAGGTCACGCATTTCTAATAGACTTCATTCTGTATAAATTTCTGTTTTGAACAGTTTTTATCAAGGTGTAACTTATATCCATCAAACTCCACATATTTAATGCATTAAGTGTGATGGGTTTGAACATAGGCATGTACCTGTGAGACCATCATCACAATTAGGGTAACATACACCCATCACCTCTGACAACGTCTTCCTCTCTCTGCTTCTTTGGTGTTAACAACAGTAGAAATCTACTCAATAAAATTCTAGGTGCAAAGTACAGTATTATATGCCACATTTTCTTTTCCATTCATCTGTAGATGGACATGGAGGATTTTTGCATGTCTTGTCTATGGTACTTAAAGCCACAAGGAATATAAGAATCCAGTATCACTTCTAGAGCTATTTCTTTGGGATCCTGATTTTAATTCGTTTGGGCATAGATTTCTATGAGGATTTCTTACTCCTCTGTGTGCGCGCGTGTGTGCATGTATGCTTTCATTTTAAAAATTATATCATATTTAGGAATTTCCTCCTGATGGATGTGATCATGTTGTTAGGACCCTGGGTTGGTACCAATAGCAACATATCTTTTTTTTTTTTTTTTGGTACCAAGGATTGAACTCGGGGTTATTCAACTACTGAGCCACTTCCCCAGCCTTATTTTGTGTTTTATGTAGAGACAGGATCTCATTGAGTTGCTTAGCACCTCACCATTGCTGAGGCTGGCTTTAAACTTGCAATTCTCCTGTCTCAGCCTCCCAAAGTGCTGGGATTACACGTGTGCACCACCGTGCCTGGCTAGCAAAATATCTTAAATTGCAGGTTCCCCTTGACGTGGAGTCCACCTGAATGTCTGAGTATGTGATTCACCATCTTTAAGGAATGTTCTCCAATGAACATGCTTTTTCCTGATCTCACAGATCTCTGTTCACTTAGAACCCAGAGACTCTTAGGTGGCAGGGTAGAAAATGGACAAATGGATCTCTGCTAGGACATTTTCTTGTCTGTGTCTCCTGTAAGCTGAATTCTGGAGACTGCTGAGTATACCTGTGACCTGACTTTGTTTCTAGCACTGCAAAAACACACTCAGAGTGTTGTACAGTTCCTCATATCAGTGTATGAGTGAATTCTACTGTTGACCCTTTATCTGACACCTTTGTATTTCCAGGCAATAAGTAGAGATCTGACTTTTCAGTAGATGGATGTCTTATAATTAAGAAATATTGATTTAATAATTTTTTTGTCCCGTGGATTTTATTTAATCACTAATAAGATTGATTGAGCATCTTGTAATTCTATAGCCCTTTGCTTGATGATGTTAGCTCCTTGGCATGTAATTATTTAGAATATAATGATAATTTAGGATAATTTGGTAGAAACATCCAAGTACTGTGTGTGGCAAGGTTGAGAGGAGAAAGACAGAATGTAACTTGAAATCTGGTTGAAAACTTGCCAAGTAGTATTTTTCTTACTTTTCACTGTGGTTTGACCTCCTTAGGTAGCAAGCAGTAGAGAGTTATTTCAGTTCCATTTAGAACAGGGTGTTTATCAGAAGATAAAATATAGAATTAGAGCAGAGAGAATATCTTCCACTTGGAAGATTCAGAAGAGGTCTGTAGGCCAGCTGCACACCCACAGCGCACCCCGACCTCACCCAGGTAGAGGCCAGTGCAGGACTGGCAGGTGGCAGGGGATCTTTTGTGACATTTATTTCATTAGGAATGCCAGCAGTTGGCAGGTTCGAAGCATCTGTCACACAGTTGATGCAGTTGACCTGTTTATTCTATTGAAATGAATTACTTGCTCTTCTCAAGAGAAGACTGAATTGGGTAAGTCACCATGTCCCCTGGTCTATAAGCCTCTCGCTGGGGTGCACCTTATAGCTACCTTGAAGATGTGTTCTGCTTTATCAGGGTCCTAGCACAGCCCAGTAAGCAAAGGTTGAGGGTGTTCAGAGATAGGAAATACATTAGAGGACTTCTAGAAGCAACTTGCTGTGAATCATCCTTCACAGCTTAGTGGATGTCTATTTATTTTCAAAATGGAGAGAGGAACTCAATACTTCACCGAGTGACTCGGAGTGAAGGAGAGGGAGTAAGCTGATCCTAATAGAGTAAAAATATCAAGCTAATTTAACTTGTATGAGACTCTGTAATCCTTGGAGCAGTATGATTGAAATAGTCTCTCTTTTTTTTTTTCAATGGATTGTTAGAAATCAAGACCATTCCTAAAATATCAAAGAAATTACAGGAGAGATAAATTGAGTCTCTTCACTTTTCCTTCTCCTGCCAAGAGTTTTCCACAAACCCCACCAATTATAGAAGGATCAGAATGGATTTTGGAAATAGATGCCAACTTCAGTTGCTCCGTGCCAAGAATTGGTGTACCTGTAGGATGTTTGAGGTCTGGGCTGAGTGGAGCCCCATTCATTGCTGTTGTAGAACTCTGCTATGTTTAAATGGTGCCCCAGGGAACTATAAGTCATGCACTGAATTAAAAGATTGCAAACTCCACCAGTGTGGTCCAAAGCAAGCTCAAAGCCGAGGGGCATCAGACCCAAAGCAGAAGACAAATCTGATGGTGAATTTTGTTCTGCTTTTGAATGCCACTCTCTCAAGCTGAGCAGAGAAAGGGGAAGTCCCTGTTGTTAAAATATGCTGATTTCTTTATCTGCATTTCTCTTTCAAATTGAGGGCTCTTGCAGATTGTGTTTCATTGAAACCCTCAGAAGGAAGTGTCGCCTTACTACATTGGCAAGACAGGAGTACAGTCTGGTTGGTAATGCTTATGCGGTCCAGGTTTATCTGCTTGCAGATAATTTGTAGCTTCTCTTTCATCCTCTGCCTGTGTCTTTCCTCACTGTTCCGTTTACCTGCTGATTGCAACACTGAGCCAGTCAGTCATCATCAAGCGCCTGGTGAATTCTTTTATAAAAAGGACTGGAAGAAAACATAGTTCAAAAATGGACATACTGCTACTACCTAGTATTTATGGAACACTTATTATGGAGTTGGTTTAATATTTTAAATTTAATGGTCACAAGAAACCTCACGACGGCAAGAACAGTTGTTACCACCGTGTTACTGATGGGTAGAGCGAGGCTTACTAAGCTCATGTGTCAAAGTCCTGAAGATAGTGAATGTCAGAGCCAGCGCTGAAACCCAGGAAAATCGTGGTTGGATTCTTCCTGTCATAATCCGTGATTACTATCTGAAAACTGGGGTCTATACCCAAAAGGATCTTACAAAACAAGAATGTTTCATGTTTGATGACAGCATCCTAAGTGGAGTCCCATGAAAGACATAATTGAGCTTCTAGTGATAGAAACTTGGTGCTAGAGGTTGGGATTGGTCTCCTAGACAGAAGAAGTTTTCAAGGGAAATGTGGCTTAGATCTAATTTGAGTTGACACAGAGATCAGGTCTCAGACATTAAAGGAAAACCAGGAAAAAACAGAATGGAATAATCCCAAAATAAATGTGTTCCATTCTTGGAAATTTTCGAAAAAATAGAATTGATTTTAGATTTATAGGAGTCTTCAGACTATGAATGGATTAAGGTGTATTATAGCAAACAACTATACCAAATGTGACCCTTGGCAGATGGAGGAACCACAAACCAACATTTTCCATAGTTACATATTTTGAAGTTTTTTTTTTTTTTTGATTCATAATATATATATTGACATGAGAAAACAAGACTTCATAATCTTTATTAACTGGGATTTTCCCATACTTGAGCATTTTTAATTTATTATTTTTGAATATCACAAAACTGTTCTTGTTGTTTTAGTCAGCTCTTATTTATTTATTTTATTTTTTTATTTTTTTTTTTTTGTCCTTTGTGACCAAAAGTCTTGACAAGAAAACATAGAGGAGGAAAAGTTTATTTTGTCTCAGTTTCAGAGGTTCAGTCCATGGTTGGCCGACTCCATGACTCTGGGCCTGAGGTGAGGCAGAACATAATGGGGAAGCATGTGGAAGAGGAAAGCAGCTCAGGAGGCCACGAGGAAGCAGACAGAAAACTTCCCTCACCTTGGACAAAATATATACCCCAAAGGCACAGCTCTAGTGATTTATTTCCTCCAGTTACACTCAACCTGCCTAGGGTTGGCACCTAGTTAAACCACATCAGTGGATTAATCCTCTTATTAGCTGGCGGTTCTTATGATCTAATCATTTCACCTCTACATACAATTGCATTGTTCTACGTATGACCTTTTGCCAGATAACTCATATTTAAACCTAACCCCTGTGATAGCATTAAGATCCCATAGCACGTGGCAAATGCTGCTTTACACCTTTAAAACATAATGTCGTGTGTGGATACTCTCTGTGGACATTGGATGCAGCTATTTGTGATGAAAAAGGAAAAGCAGCCTTGGATCCCTCTGTGGATTTGGTAGAAAACAGTAGCTTTGTATGGCACAGGCATACAGAAATTTGTTTGCAATATGCTGTTTTGCATTCTCTTTAATTCTCGGAAATAGTCAAGTGTTGATGGCATCAAATTTTCTTTAGCGCACATGTAAGGATGGCAGAGTTTCTGGACTTTGATTTTAATTTCTTGTAACAGCCTTATTTTCCCTGGGTGCATTTCTACTTACTTAAAAACAGATGCTCTCTGAAAAATTCATGAAAACCCAAAAATATGCTAGAGGCTTGGGAGAGAAGCTCTTCACCCTCTTTTTAAAGTTGGTGTGTCTTTAACAAATGGCCTCTTGCCTCATCTGTTTGGTAGTTAACTCCATGACCTTGACCATGCTTCCTTCTCCGCCTTGATAAGATTCATTTACCTACCTACTTAGATGGTGCATAAAATTATGTAGCATGTGTCAAGGTCTCTATGAACAGATCCTTTCAAGCCCATTTGTATTGGTGGTTCTGGGAAGGACTTTTGCGGCTGCAGCAGATAGACAGGTTTTCTCAAGTGAAGGTTTTCAAAACTGGCATTACATGTAAACTTTGTAGATTGTCACCTGCTCCATGCCCAAATGCTTCACACTTCCTAGCACGCACAAGGTCCTGATTGGATCCCTACTAATGCAAACAACACAACGAACACAACAACAACAAAAACAATATAAAACACAGAATCCTCCAAATGTTTACACTGTCAATCAGAGTACATTTTAGGAAGCATTTTCTTAAAGATCTGCAGAGGTAAACATACAGTGCATGTTAACTTTATTCATTATAATAACTCATGTGGCTCTGTCCATATGCCATTCCCATTCAGTTACAAGTTTTGCTTTTCTTTTGGATGGGGGCTTCCACATGCTCATCCTTAATTTCCCATTTTTATTTGAATAAACAGCCTCAGAATCTTTCTTCTGAAGTTAAAAGTTAACCACAGAGAAAAGATGTGGCAGCACTCAGTCTGTTTTCTGGAACACTGTACCAGATCTAACAATGTGAGCGTACACAGCAATCCCGGGACGGGATCAGAATTCAGACCTTGGAGTCATCCGATTCAGTGTGAGGGGTAGGAGACAAATGAAGAGCCCACCCAGGAGGAACCTATAGATGCAAACCCAAAATTATGTAATTCAGGAAACAGGATACAACTTACACACTAAATTAAAAGCAGCTCTAATTATATGACTTAATTAGAAGGAGGATATTTATAAAGAAGCTTATCAAATTATATGTAAATTTGTTCTTTTGGCACAATTTGGCTATATAAGCAGAATTAATTCAGTGTAAAGTGTTTGTTATCAAAATTGTCCCTAGTATTATGGAGTTCCAATTTCATGGGCTCACACACCATAGCTACTGCCATTAGTGTGGGCAGTTTTCATTATAGTATTTTTGAATGATAACAACTTTCAGATGAACACTCTTTTATCTGAACTCCTTGGGGTCCAGTGTGATTCAGAAATTTAGATTTTAGAAAGGAAGTATGTTGCCTATGCTGTATGGTGTCTTGGGCAGCACCCAATCATTGTGACATTTCTTCACACTGGGAAGGGATGAAGATCATGAGCAGGTTCTTTTCAGATGAGGTCTGGCTTTTCTAAGTGTGAGTTTGGGTTTTTAGAGCTATTTTGGAGATTAAATTGCAGATAAGAGATTATGGACCTGTAATATTAAACATAGTAGCTAACTTGAGTTAGCTCCAAGTTTCCTCCAAGCCAGACATTGTACTTGACTTGTATAATCTAATTTAGCTTTTGCATCTCTCTGAAGAAGATAATTTTATTTTGCAGATGGAGGGACAGTTCTGGAGATGTTAAGAAACTTGTCTAAGGAGATATACACCTAGTAAGGGACTGGCAGTGTCATATTTAAACTCACTCAAGTTAGACCTCAAAGCTGGTGTGCAAGATGACTGCATTATCTGTCCTGTATTGAGTATCTCTGATTGCAGACTATCTTAGAACAGCATAAAGGGAATGAATGGAAAGGAGATCAGGCAATCAGAGGACCAAGCCCAGGGATAAGGGAGGGAATGAATCTCATTATCAACCATTACTTGTCCGTGGACAGTGTCTCCAGGGCGTCACCACTACAATACATCACAGTCAGCTTTGCTTCTATTTCTGGGATTTAGATCCAGGAGACAGAACATATTTGAGTACTTGCTGGCCTTTGCTAGGGTGGAGCAGTGTGTCATGAATACAGTGTGGACGAAGCCGTGCTCCCTAAGGAAAGTTGAAAATGGACTGCTGTTGACCAAAGAAAGTATGGTTAATGTGGGACAGAACAGACTTCCTGGAAGCGTCCACTCTTTGTGGATGATGAATTAATTGCAGAGGAAGTGAACAATGATATGAATACTTCGTTTACCTTTTTTAACTGTCATCTGCTTTAAGTTTACCACCTGCTTAGTATGGTCTGAAAGGTGGACTTGGAATCTGAATACTTGGATTCCTGTCCCACTTTGGACAATGTCTAGTTTTGGAATATCAGAATTAATTCTCATTTGTAATCCAAGGACAACAATAGTTCTTACACTTGACCCAGTAGTATTGTGTTAGCTCAGATAACCCAGGAAACCTCTGGAAGTTCATACCCCTGGGGGTCATCTTGCTCAATGCACACAATCGTGCAGACTCTGTCACCGGTGGCTATGTTGGAGAACTCTTCCGTGATACCTGTGACGAACTCTCTGGGAGCTTTGTAGTAGACACCTTCTTTTCTTGGCATTTTCTCTCTGGGGGAAATTCCTGACCAAGCCCATGCTAGCCATATGGAAAAAGCCCAGCTGAGGTGCCAGACATATATATTGCCCTGGATGTCCTCATCCAACCAAGCCATCAGATCATTTTAGTCAGAAGTACTACTGACTAAAACTGCATGAGAGTTCCCAAGAGACCACTGCTCAGTGGAGTCTAGATCATTCACACAAACATGAGAGAACAATCCATTGTAATAGGTCACGAAGTTTCCTGGTGATTTCTTATTCCGAAGCAGGTATCCACAAATGAAGTTTGTTGTGAAGAAGTTTGTTGTGTAGTTAGCTCTTTGTCACCGTGACGAAAATGTCCGACAAGAACAACTTAGAGGAAGAAGAGTGTTTTGGCTCATGATTTCAGAGGTTCAGTCCATGGTCGGTTGACTCTGTTGTTCTTGGCCTCAGGTGAGGCAGAACATCATGGCAGAAGGGTGTGTTGGAAGATGGATGCTCAACTCATGGCAGCCAGAAAGCAGAGAGTGAGGAAAGGGAAGGGACCGTAGGGAAGATGCACCCTTCCAGGGTGTGCCCCCAGAGACCTACCTCCTCCAGCCATGCCCTACCTGCCTACAGTTACCACCTGGTCAACCCATTTAAACTAGTGTGCATAATTAGGTTACAGCTCTAACAATCCAATCATTTCACTTCTGATCATTCCTGCATTAACACAGGAGCTTTGGGGAGACACCTCCTATCCACACCATAATAGAGGGAGATAATGTGTTATATTCCTCAAATGAAGGTGAGCAGCTGTTTTATTATAATTGTTTTGACAATCCAGAAACCAAAGCCTTTCTTTCTAATATCCTCAGAGATTTCATTATAATTTATCATTGTGATGAGGACAGTGATCATTCTATATTTGGATAAGCATGGAGGGGACGTGTGATTGGCTGGTGTCCAAGATAATCATCCTCTTTCATTAGGGAAGAAGTTTAGAAAGTTCTGCCTTTTTACACTCAGGCTTATTTTTTTTCCCACATTGAAAGGGATTTTCTATAGCAATAAACCTTTATTATTGTCTTTGAGTCTCTTATTTAAGTGTTCTGGTGGATTTTCCATCTGGATGAGAGGGCCTATGGCTCTGTCTTTATAGACTCTTCATCAGTCTGCATAGTGCAGACAAAATAAGATGGGATGCATTCTGAGGAAGAGACAGGAAGAGTCAAAGAACAGTTGGCCAGACAGCTTCGAACAACTGGGACAGGCTGCCGGGGTGAATGTCAAACAGAAATCAGTTCTCAGGAGGTGTTACAGAACAAGAAACTAATGACACAAAGAAAGAAGTAGGAGGAATATAGCGGGAACAGAGTGAAGGGTTTGATATTGGAACAACAGGAGAGGTTCTGGAGGGAGAGAAGCAAGCAAGAGTTGGTTTGGGGACTTCAGCCCTGGATGGGTTCTCTCTTTCCTATCTGCAGTTCTAGCTTTATTTCATTCATTTCCTCTCTAGAGGGAACAACAATAAAAAAAAAAAGTGGCCTGCACCTTTTTTTCCCCCTTCCTTTTTTAATTATCCTTGTTTGGAATCAAAGGGCACTTTCCATAAAGTCTATTTTCCCATGTAATCCTTCAGATTCTGTAAGTGCCTTTGTCTTATCAAATTCAGCTGCAATTTATGATTGTTGCTAGAGAGAACTAGAAGATGATAATGGTATTTTGTGAATAGTAATGAAGAACAAATTGCACATTGTTGATCTGCTCTCCAAAAATGAGTAACTTCATGTCTCCCCATTTCTTTTTGAAATGGCTCTGATTTCTGTAGTTTTCCTGGCTGTACATAGATTTTATTTTCAGGGAAAATTTTATGTAGCCTTATTATTATTAATATTTACAGACTTACTGTGGAATTTTAAACTGGACACACGAAGACCCTTGAGATAAGAAATTTATATTCCAGTGTAGCAAAGTAAATATATATCTTACAGCTTGAATTGTTGGTAGTGAATTTTAGGAAATTACTTGTGTGCCTGAGTTCATGAATTATTTAATTTAGGGTTACTTTCCTATTTTAATTTATCGCTGGCTGGGTCATTTAATAATCTCTTGATTTATTAAGAGTCTCTTTGCAGAATTAGATTTAAAATCTTCTTGTTATGATTTTCCTGGTAAAATTGAGTCTGTGTATTTCTATGACTTTATTATTATAAGAAATAATCTTTTTAGAATCAATGAAAAATTTTTTAAAAAATTAATCCCATCCAAAAACAAACTCATTTCATGATATTTCCTTCCATGTCAGAAATGTTATCAAGTTGGGAGCAGGGTAATCTGCAACCTCTCTCCCATTAAGAGACAGGTGGTTTGTCTACAGGTGTTTATGCCATTACTGCTCATATCTTGTTACACTTTTAGGAAAATTGTGCTCCTACTTGGGTTTTGTATCAGTATCACCTATGAAACTTTTTATCAATAGAGATTCACTGGCTTCACAACAATATTCATCAGATCAGCTTCTATGGGGTCCTGCTGTGTTGAGCTAGCCTCATGGATAATTTGAGTTCCTACCCAGTCTGAGTCTGAGAATCACTAGTTGACAGAAACAGGATGGGCAGGGTGATGGGTGGAAGGGTCCAGTTGGGAGCAGAGAAGAGCTATGAGGAGAGAGCTGGGAGGAGTATTCAATTTAGGGAGGACCTGGATATTAAGATTGGTGGTGTCATCCCTTTACCATGTATGAGAATTTTCTAGGACTGTTTTACGCCCTTGGTTGTCCTGATGGTGTCTCCTGTTAATCTCTAGCACAGTGGTTCTCAACCAGAGTGTATTTGATAATGGTTGGAGACATTGGTTGCCATAGCTAAAAGGATGCTACTGGCATCTATAAGGTCGAAGATAAGGATGCCTATCAACACCTCCCAATGCACACGGCAGCCCCTGGGTTAGTCATGATTCTCCAGATTCAGAACCCACATGGTGCCCCAGCTCATGGAGTCAGGCAGGAATTTGCTCTGACTTGTCCTTTCTGCTCTGCTTATATTTCCCTTGACTGTGTGGGACTCATGGGAGGGCAGTCTACTTTAGTTCATCTACTGTTCGAGATGATTCCCATCTCATGCAACAGACACAGAATGATATTCAACCAAATGCCTGGGTACCCTATAGCCCAATCAAGTTGACACATTCATATTAACCATCACAGTGCTCCACAACAAAGATCTAGTCCCAAATGTCACAAGTGCTTAGGTTGACAGACCCTGATCTTGCAAAGTACAATGAAATTCTCAAAAATATTCCAGGGTCCAGCACTGAAAAGGGTGTGACAGAGCCAGACAGGAGAGCACTGGAGTTGGCCTACCTGCAGGTGGAAGCCAGGAAAGATAAAGAGGTGAGGATGTGAACATGGGCTGAGAGCGTGGGGCAGGAGGCATATTGTAGGTTATAGCCACAGCTCAATAGTATTGAGTCTTTTAGTTTGCCTTTATATTAGTGCACTGTAGGGATTGCTTAACTGTAGAGTCTATTTTTGTCCAACAAAATGAAATGAGTAAAGGTGATTTGAAGGACTCGTTTACAGCTCATCCAGCTTTATGTGATTGCTGAAATGCAAACAAACAAAAAGTCTTAAATAGGACATTTGTGACATAATAAATTAGAATCAGTGAGAGGAAAAATATTTTCACAGTGTCTCATGCCATTGAATCAAAATAATTGTGTAGATCATACTTGAGTTCAGATATAACCTAGATAAATTCTCTAGCAGTGGCACCCATCTGTCAAGAAAGAAAATTCTGGGCCTTCCTTTAAATGGCTCTTTAGACTGAGGTCATCTGGCTGTATCTAAAAGGGACATGAAATGTCAATTTCATATGTTATAGTGGCACATTTCATATTGCTCTACTTAAGTTTATGTCAGCCTTACCCATAAAAAGCAAATGATTTAGGTCTCATTCTAAATGAAATGGGCAGAGATATCCGCCAGGAGTGCTGCCTTCCTGCTGCAGAGGAAGGGGTGGTAACAACAGGGATCAGGGACTCTCCAAACATTTGGAATTCCAAGTCAGAATGTCTGCTCTAGGTGTCTTTGCATTTGCATTTCCTATAAATGCAAATTTGTAGGTAGAGGATTGGGAAGATGCTTGATTCATAATTGTTTGTTGCTCACCGGTGATTATTATGGTTTAGAGAAGAGATATGTGTGAGACAATGAAAAAAATTTTAGAGGTGAAATGATTGGGCTGTGGAACCAGAACCTAATCTGTGTATTAATCCTGATAGGGATTAGCTGGTGACTGTAGGCAGGTAGGTGTGGCTGGAAGAGTTGGGTCACAGGGGCATGCCTTTGGGGTTTATATTCTGTCCCTGGTGAATCAAGCTCTGTCTTTCTGTTTCCTGGTGGCCATGTCCTGAGTGACGTTCCTCCATCACATCTTTCCGCCATGATGTCTGGTCTCACCTTGGGCCCAGAGCAATGGAGTCGGCCATCTATGGATAGAGACCTCTGAAACCACGATCCTCCAAATAAACTTTTCCTCCTCTGATGGTTCTTGTCATATCTTTTGGTCACAGCAGCAAAAAAGCTGACTACAACAGTGATTCACGTGCTCATGTTAGACATGTGAGTTATTTTACGTTATGAGAGGCTTACGGAACTTGTTGAGAAGATTGCATTTGGGCAACTGTGCTTACTCATCAGGACTTTCTCACAAGTGCCAGAAAAATACTGCAGCTGACTTCAGCAGAAAGAAGTGGATTTGGGAAAAGTTTTGAGTCCATTAGGGAGATCGGAGAGTCATACTTATAAGATGGTCCAAGGAGCTGGACAAGGGGTCCCCTAGCTATAACATGCCAAGGGAGGAGGGTCATGAACCCTCTTTTAGTCCCCTGCTGCCTCTTGACACAGAAAGCTGCCCCTCCCTCTGTTGCCACTATGTAAATACTACCTCTTAGCATCTTCATTTCTGTATCATGACTCAGGGTGCTGGGCACAGTGCATCTGACTGCCTGAGCACATATCTGGTATTGGTACCCAGCCTGCCAGGTGAACTCCCATCACAAGAATCTATCTGCCTGCCAACAAGTCTATGTCTGGGGCTCCCTAGAGGAAGAGGAGACTCCCCAGGTCTGGGAGTTATCATACTTCATGTGATGTATCAACCTACCTGTGCCAGTGGTTCCCACATGATGCATTCTTTCAGCATCTGTCTCTGAAGGTCTTTCTGAGATGAACATGGAGTCAGTCAGTTAGGTTGCTCTCCCTAGCGTGGGTGGGCATCACCCAATCTGTTGAGAGTCTCAATAGAGCAAAGAGGCAGGAGGAGGAAAAATTCATTTGTTTTACTTCCTGCCTGATGGCTCAAATGAAGACATGGTTCTTCTGGAATTTATGGTCTCAGCTTCCCTAGGTCACAGGGACTCAGACTGGAATTATATCATCAGTTCTTTCCTGGATCTCCAGCTGGCATATGGCATATCATGGAATAGGGCCTCTATCATCGTGTGAGCCAGTTCCTCATAATAAATCTCTGTCTATCTATCTATCTATCTATCTATCTATCTATCTATCTATCTATCTATCTATCTATCTGTCTGTCTATCTATCAATCATCTGTCTACCTTTCTATCTCTCTGATACTTATAAAATTACCTATTTCTCTCTCCTTTGGGGGGTCCTGTTTCTCTGGAAAACTCTATCATAGCAGCAAAGCACGTTGCTACATGAGTAGCTTTTACGGGGAAGAGATGAATTTTCTGGAAACCAGGAGAAAATTTTCTCAAACACTTGGATAGTTCTTCTTTTCTCCTGTACAAATGAGGGACCTCATGACCTGTGGAGTCCTGCATTTGGTTAACAAGCTAGGTGAGGCAGTTTTTAATCAACATTCCCTTAAATGGATAATCATAAATCCAAAGTTCCCAAGATTTGGCTCCTGGGTTCCTTGGCCAAAAGAAATACACAACAGTTTCATTCATTGAGAAGTTAGGTTGAAACAAATAAGTTTTGATTGACTAATATAATTTGAAAAAAATATATATCATTAAAAAAAATATATACCTAAATTGGAAGGAAAAGACTTTTGTCCCATCGGTTCAATAACCACAGCTACTTACTAAGGGAATCTTTCCACCCGATGGGCTATGAATGACTTCTCAAACACTTGAATTAGATTGGACACTGCCACCCTATTTCCCCTCCACACTGATTTTCATGCAGCACATTTTTATCCCAGCAATAGCTATGAACACGGTTTTGCGAGGCTATGGCATAATCTAAAGGAATGTGGTATCATCTAATATTGCAACTGTGAATGAACTCAAGCTGCCTTGAAAGTTTAATGCAAAGAACTGGGGACGTAGATTCCCAGTGAATTCTAATGGCATGCAGATGGAGATGCCAGCACCTTCTTGCAAGGTGGTTTGGCTGGGGTGAGCCTCAACAGCCAGGAGCAAGCTATGAATCACATACGCAGGGTGCCCCTTCTCCTTGTTGTGGCCATTTTTCTGTTCTGTGTTTCTTGGTGTAAATGAGTGAGGCATATGTCACTGATGTGCACAGTCTGTTCTTTCTCATCCACAGAACTCACTTTAATATACCACAGCTTTTAAAATACTTATTTAGGGTACTTAAGGGACAAAGCACCTTTCTTCTCCCATGATTAATAGGACATGTGTGTGCATTGCCCACTCTCTCTTTTTTTTTTTTTTTTGGTACCAGGTATTGAACTCTAGGGCACTCGACCACTGAGCCACATCCCCAGCCCTATTTTTTGTTTTATGTAGAGATAGGGTCTCACTGAGTTGCTTAGCGCCTCGCTGTTGCTGAGACTGACTTTGAACTCGCGATCCTTCTGTCTCAGCCTCCCTAAATGCTGGGATTACAGGCATGAGCCACTGTGCCTGGCTTACTCACTCTCTTTTGGTCTATTTGGGCTGCCGTAATAAACTGTCATACACTGAGTCACTTCTAAGTAACAGATGTTTCTTAAAGTTCTGAAGACTGGGAAGGCCACGATTCAGGCAACTGTGAAAGTG
Organism: Xerus rutilus; assembly: GCA_028644305.1. Lineage (NCBI taxonomy): Eukaryota > Metazoa > Chordata > Mammalia > Rodentia > Sciuridae > Xerus > Xerus rutilus. The sequence goes on along the minus strand of CM053416.1, from coordinate 12,123,016 downwards.
TCTCCCGAGGTCTGACTTTCTGGCTTACAGTTGATGTCTTCTTGCTGTGTTCTCACATGGTGGAAAGGATGAGAGAATCTCTGGAACCTCTTTTACAAGGATATTAGTCTCATTAATGAGAACTCCATTCTGATGACCTAATTATCTCCTCAAAGACTCCCAACTCCGTCGTCTTAAGGTTGAGGATTTAAACATAAGACTTTTGGGGGTAGCAAACATTCAGACATAGCATAGTCCAGTTAAGAATTAAGTATATGAAAGCATGGTGTTTTTTGTTAGTTTTTCATTACTGTCCTGAAATACCTGAGGCAGGCTACTTTATAAGGAAAAGAGGGTTTTTTGTTTGTTTGTTTGTTTGTTTTTTGGTTCACAGTTCCAGAATTATGAGATCTAGGGAGCTAATCTCTTAGTGGCCTTCAGACTCATGGAGTCCTGGGTTGATGCTGGACATCACATAGCAAGAATCACAACACATGTGTGTATGGACTTTGTTCTTCTGAGAAAGCCAGTAGGATTTAGTCATGGGGAGGGGAACAGTACCCTAATACTCTTCTCCAAACAATCACTTTGTAAAAGCCTCACCTCTAAATACTACAGTTGAATTAACTTTTAATACAATGGACATAGACTTTGGGGATTCAATTTCTGCCTTAATTTGGCAGGACAAGCACACATATATAAACCATAGTGAATGGTTTCCTATGTTTGGTATTGTGTGTATTAGCACAGAGCTGGTGCATGCTTTGGAAATTATATCTGCACTCAGAAAAATACTTCATTGTCTTCTTTTCTGAGCTGCTCGTTCAAGTGCACTCTGCATCCATAAGCTCACATCTATCACATGTGCATGAGTTGACTCTTTCATGGTGGCAAGAGCATCCTCTGATTTGGTTGAAGAATTCCAGCTCCTTTTCTTTAAAATTCCTACCATTTATAATCTGCCAGCCCAAGCAAACTCACTAGGCAGTCTGCAAAATAAGTAGTGCCTGAAACTCTCAAAGAAGCTATCACTTATTTTTGTTCTTCAGCTGGAATATCAGTCACTAGGAATGTTGGGGGACGTTCCTAAGCTGCAGATCACTTGAGCATTTCAAATGCCATGTGGTTGGAAGAATGGCACCCCACTAAGGATGTCCATGTCCTAATCCTTGGAACTGTGAATATGTTGCTTCATCTGCCATAGGGACTCTGATGACGTTGGATGTTGTCATGGGGGAGGTTGTGCTGGCTTGTTCTGGTGGACGGAATCTGTTTACAGGTGTTCTTATTAGTGAAAGAAGATGACAGGAAACCAAGAGTGGTTGCACGGGAGCAGAGATCAAGGAGCGATGGCTGGTTTTGAAGAGTGCTGTGAGCAATCAGAGCAGCCTGCAAAAACTGGGAAGGGTGAGAAAACCGACTCTCTTCTAAAGCCTGCAAATGGGTCCAGGACTCCAACCCTGCCAGCACTTACTCTTACCCCAGGGAGATCCATTTTGAACTTTGGACTTCCAGAATTGTAAGATCATCTGTGTTGTTTGAACTCATTTTGTCGATGGTCATGTGTCCCAGCAGCAATAGGAAATGAATACAGGTGTGTAGCTGAAGGAAACCATAGCACATGCTTTGAAATTATAGAGCATGATTTAAACACGAGTAACGACGTACTCACAGGTTTCTTGATTCTCAGGCAAAAAGAGTTATGCCTTACTTGTGTCCTGACATGCTCTCCCTGGGACATGCTTTTCCAGTGGGCTTGTCATGCTCATCTCCAGAAAGCTTCAAGCCTTTGGCTGATGCTTGCATGTTACAAATCCAACCTCAATGAGTAGTGAGGTTCTGAGGGTCAGTGGACTCCATCAGGGCTGGAGGACAGGTCTAACCCTCCAGATCTGCTGGACATTGGTTCTTTCTCCCATCATTCTCCTGCAGATATTTCTCATGCTCCTTTTATGACATTTCTGTAGTTTCAGTCAGGAGCCTGTTAACCAACCTGGTGCACATGACTTCAGTTTACCATAGAGATACTTCAGTCACATAGCCAAAGAAGGAAGCCAAAGACATAAACAGGGCAGGTGCTTATATTTTTTCCCCCTAGTATTTGTGGAACCATCTGTCTCTTCATGTGATGAACACAAATAATATCTTTTTTATAAATATCTTTTGTTATCTCTCCAAAGTAGGCTAGCCTCTCTGTTTTATTTACTTTGTTAAGAGCTAGATCTGTGGGCTATATTTCTGCCTTTCTGATTTTTTTGTTTGTTTGTTTTATTATGACCTGTCTCAACCACTCCCTCCCTTACAGTTCAGAAGCTCATATATTGGCTTTGCAAGTGAGGGTCAGGGGTGGGGGAGGAAAACAGTCTGCAGAAACTGAGGATTTGATTTCAGGCATCCAATGTGAGATCTCAGGAGTGAATGCAGAAGGGGGTTGTCATATGGCTTTCACGCTCTGTGAATGGGAGGTTTGTTTTGCAATTGTCAGGCCATGACACTGTACTTCTCTCTCCTCTATGGGAACAAAATGCTCTGGGGTCTTCACTTCTTTATCTGTTTTAGCTCTATTCAAATGCCTGTTGTGCTTCCTGCAAAAGTGGTTTTCCTCAAGATGGCTCAGAGCAGCTTGCTGGCTGCTTTCTGGCTGCTTCTCTGTACTACACAGTACAGCCTTTCTGATCAGGTCATGGTTTGTGGATCCTTTTATAGATTGGATCTTTTTTGTTTTTGTTTTTTTGGCTAAATCTCATCTCCTTTATAACTCATGCCCAAATGAATGAATTGATAAAATAGTTCTATGTGTCTTCTTCTATTTGTAAGTACGGTACACAGCTCCCTTCACAAATATGTTGGTGGTTAATTAGGTTGAACCCAAATTTGTCAGGTCTGATTTGATATAAAATACACGCCAAAGAATCATTAGGTTCAATAATATTTGTTTTCTTCTTCTGTCTTTGGAACAGCTTTGAGCATGAGGTGGAAATATTTCCCTATTACAGATAAAGAATATGAGGTTCACAGAATTCCAAGAATACAATTTTGAGCCTGAATCAACATCTAAATTATTACTCATTTTTGTACCATTTTGCTAATTAATGCATATACACATATGTGTATATATATATTTTTTCTTTATTCTTATTTATTTTTTGAACCCAGGGGTATTCAACTGCTGAGTCCCTGAGTCACACCCACCAGCCCTTTTTTTAATTTTTAATTTTTGAGAGGGTCTCACTAAGTTGTTCAGGGCCTCGCAACGTTGCCGAGGCTGGCTTTGAACTCGGGATCCTCCTGCCTCAGCCTCCTGAGCTGCTGGGAATACAGGTGGGCTCCACCTTGCTCAGCCATAGTCACATATGAATAGTTCTTATAATCGTGTCTGTTAAGTGCATGTTGTGTGACAGCCATTGCACGTGCTCTTTATCTAGACTCCCTTATCTGATCAACAGACACTATTATCATCTCTGGTTTGTAGAAGGGCAAAGTGAGTGTAGACTTCACCAAGTGCCCAGGGTTCTGATGGGTAGAATCGGGAATCAACCTGGTGTGATGGGACTTCCAGATCCTGAGTTCCTGCACTGTGAGGAGCCACTGAATTCAGCAAACTGATTAAAGGTACCCATGATGGGTGTTAAGAAGTATTGCAAGTTTGGTGAGGCTGTATTCCACCACGGCTTTCTGGTTGCTTTCTGGACTCACTCAGATATACATAGCTGAACAGCAGCAAAGAGAAGAGAGGGAACGTAGCTTCTGATCCCTCTCTTTTGGTTATGGACATAGAAGTCAAGCATTCCTAATCAGAAAATGTATAATCCAGACTCCAAAAGGTTTCAAGCACCAATCTGAGGCTCAAAAGGTTTGGGATAGGGGAGCATTTCAGATTTCAGATTTTTGGATTAGGGCTCCTTAATTAACACATTTTATGCCACGATTACAAAATCTTGACAAGCCCCAAATCTGAGATACCGGGCAAGCATTTTGGATCAGGGACATGCAACTCCTACTTGGAAGTAAGGTGACAAAGTAGGATTAGAAGTAAATAAAGCTGGGTCCCTTCCCTCAGCAAGGGTGTGGAAAGAGAGTTGGAAGGAGATTGAGGGGGAGGAAGAAGGGACGGGAAGAGGAAAGGACAGTGGAATGAATCTGACCAAACTTTCCCATGTGCATGCGTAGATACTCCACAGTGATTCTCCATATCAAGTATATCCTCAAGATAAGAATAAAAAAAAACTATAAATAAATTACTGAAAAATCAGTAGAGGGAGGGGAGCAGGGAGTGGGGGGGGGCAGTGCTGGGGACTGAATAAGAGCAAATTATATTCCATTCTTTTGTGACTATGTTAAAATGCATCCTAATGATATATATAGTGGAAAAGAGTCACTTTTTAAAAACCTCAAAATGTCAGCTTATGTGATTCCTTTGCTTCACTCTTGAGTTTTCGTTGTTGTGAAATATATTGATGGCAGCCATTGGCTTTTGACAGACATCAATCATTCAAGGCTGGGGGTGTACCTCAGTGGTAGAGTATTTGTGTAGCATGCATGAGGCCCTGGGTTCGATCTCCAGCTCTGAAAAAAAAAAAATCATTCTGACCATTCAACATGAAATGAAATGTCAATCGTATTGAACATTTTCTGAAAACTTGGCATTCTTTCTCAGCACTTCACATATGGTTTGTCATTATCTTCCTTAAAAAAAAAATGTGGTAAATAGTATCATTCTCTCTTTTGATAAAAGAATATTTGGAGGTCAGAAAGTTTAAGTATTTTGACCTACCAACCTGATAGATGAGGTTATGATAAAATCCAGTTACTCTGATTAGCATGCTAGAATAATTCTTATTTTTTAAAAATGATGTTTTAGCATTCTTTTTTTAATCTTTAATACTATTATTTTGGAATTGATAACCCTTTAGAGAATTTGTAGTTACATTATACATTTAGAAGTCTTTGGAAAATGTTGTTTATTTATGATATTTAATTTTGATTTGTATTTTAGGAGTGTCTCAGAATCTAAGACTTTATGATATTTTCATATGATTGATTTTGTGTACTATGTTTGAGGAGTCATTTAAGTAACTGTTCATTGGTCATCACCTGCAAAACCTCAATAATTGCTGTTAGAATTTTAAATTAGCATGAATTTTATTCCTAGCCATAAGCTAAGTAATGCATATCTGCATCTTGTGAGAGGGAGCTTATCATTGCAGTAGTTTGCCAGCTTGTTTTGCTATTACCTAATATAAGAAATAGTTTTCCTATCCTGTCCCAGTAACTGCACGCAGGTACAAACATGTATGTAAAATGAGTATTTTGTAAAATACCAGATACCTTTATTCAGGTCACTGCTCACTGAGATATTGTATTTTTCTCTCTCTGCAAAGCACATACTGGTCTCCACCCCTAATAGTGATCCCCCCACTCCACAGTGGGAGCAGCTTGTGGTTTGGTTTTTGTTCAAGTATGGGGTGGTGGGAAAAGACAAAACTGGCTTTTCCATCAGACAAACTTGATTTTGGTGTCCCTTTCCTCGTGATGATGAGTTCTGTGTCACCTTACTTGACACACGGTGGTAACAGGATTTTCCAATGAGCTTGTGTGGGCTGGGACTCAGGAGATAATGGGGAATTGTCAGTCACCTTTGTCCTTGGGACTTCCAGAGTATTGTAGGAACTGTCCCGTCCTCTGAGCATTCCGGGTCTCTATGGTGTGGGATTTTAACTACGTGTGTTCTTCTGATTTTAGGTTCAAAAATAAAAACCAATAAAAATAAACATCAAAACATCTTGGAGTCATTTGAACTCATCAGCATTCAGTCCTCCAGAAGCCAGTGTGGAATCCAAGGCTCGTTAACTTTTATGTGTCATAAATGGAAGTGACTGCTTTTATTTTTTAATTATTTTTGGATAACCTCACATCTCTAACACATTTTCACCTTCCCCTGGGTGGTTGGGTGGAGTGTCAGTGAGGTCTTGCCCAGCTGGGGCTTCAGTCTCATTATTATTATTTTTTTTTGGTACTGGGGATTGAACTCAGGGGCACTTGACCACTGTGCCACATCCCCAGCCCTATTTTGTGTTTTATGTAGAGACAGGGTCTCACTGAGTTGCTTAGCGCCTCGCTGTTGCTGAGGCTGGCTTTGAACTCATAATCCTCCTGCCTCAGCCTCCCAAAGTGCTGGGATGACAGGCATGAGCCACTGCACCTGGCTTTGGTGTACCATTACTTCCTTTCTGAGCAGTGTTCACTGGTGTCTCTTGTCCGGCTCCTTAGCTTGAGTTCAGTCCTTGGTTATGCTGGTCTAGTCCACTTTAGTCTATCTTTTGAGACTTTTTTTTTTTAGTGCCCTCTCTGTATTGGATATTGTCCATTCTGTGGTCTCTTTCTAGCTGACTCCCTTGCACTCCTTGACTTCTGTTGCTTCTGACTCATCTGAAGCTCACTTCTCAGTCTCTCCTTCCTCCTACCTGAAGGCATACATGGCCTGTCTCAAGTTGAGAATATTTTATGGCCCCCATCCAATTCACTGGCAGTGGGGACTTTATCCTTGGAGGTATTTCAGAATAATCATACTTGCATTGATTTCAATGCTGCAGCTTTGGCCTGAAGCATATGCTGTTTGGGGGACTGTGGTGGTTGGATCAATGTATCCAGTTTGTATTAAATTTCAAGATTTCTCAGATTAGGGGACAAACTGGCAGGGTAGAGAGGAAGCAAGCCCAGCAGCTCCTTAGTACCAGACTTGTAAAGCTTGAAGACTGCTCCTTGGTGAGGTGAGTCATCAAGGAACCCTGCTGACACTTAATACTGAACTATTAAAAAAAAAAAAAAAATCACAGAGCCACAGAAAGTCAGTAACCTGAACATAAGAAATGACACTTCAGAGTTGCCAGCTTTAGCTACCAGCAGAGTGAGGACCATAGACCAGAGACACAGGACGTGGGGGAGAAGCTAAAACATAAAGAAAAATCAACCCAGGGAAAGCTGGGATCCGCAGAGGAAGGCTGATTTCAGTGGACACAGAGTTGGTTGGGCAGCAACTCAGGAAAACAAACTCAAAGGATCCCTGGAGTGAAAGAAAGGTGAGAGGCAAGGCCCCCTCCTCCCCAGCCATGCCCTTTTCCTAAAGAAAGAATTTGAATTTCCTTAGTGCATGGAAAGACTTCTGATGCTCTCAGGTAGGAGAAATTAATATTTTAAAAATGACCATAATACCAAAAGCAATATACAGATTCAGTGCAATCCCCATCAAAATACCAATGAACTTCTCTACAGAACTAGAAAAAAAAAATGCTTAAATTTGTTTGCTAGAATAAGAGACCCAGAATAACCAAAGCAATACTGAGCAAGAAAACTGATGCGGGAGGCATCACAATACCTGATTGCAAATTATACTCCAGAGCTGTGGTAACAAAAACAGTATGGTATCAGCATCAAAATAGACATGAAGACCAAAGGAACAGAATAGAAGACACACAGAAAAATCTGCATGATATTTGACAAAGGTGACAAAAATATATTTTGGAGCTGAGTACGGTGGCACACACCTGTAATCTCAGAAGCTTCGGAGACTGAGGCAGGAGGATTATGAGTACAAAGCCAGCCTCCGCAACTTAGCAAGGCCCCAAGCAACTCAGTGATAGTCTGCCTCTAAATACAATGTGAAAAAGGCTGGGGATGTGGCTCAGTGGTTAAGCACTCCTGGATTCAATCCCTGGCACCCCAAAAAATAAAGAGGAGAAAAGCCTTTTGAACACATGGTGCTGGGAAAATTGGGTAGCTACATGTAGAAAACATAAAATGCACAAAAGTCAAATTCAAATGAATAAAAGGCTTAGGTATTAGACCAGAACTCTTGCAACTGCTAGAATAAAATATAGGCTCAGTATTCCATTATATTAGTACTGACACCAACTTTCTTAACAAGACCCCTAAAGCACAAGAAATAAAACCAAGTATTACAAGAAATAAAACCAAGGCCATCAAATTAAAAAAGCTTATTAGGAGAGAGCCCACAGAATGGGAGAGAACCTTTGCCAGCTTCTCTTTTGATAGGTGATTAATATCCACAATATATAAAGAACTCCAAAAAATTAATACCAAAAAAATAAAATATACCCATCAATAAATGGTCCAAAGGACTAAATGAAACTTCTCAAAAGAAGAAACTTAAATGGCCAAAAAATTCATGAAAAACTGACATCTCTAGCCATCAGAGAAATGCAAATCAAAACTGCACTAAGATTTCATCTCACTCCAGTGAAAATGGCAACAATCCAGAATACAAACACTAATAAATGCTGGTGAGAATGTGGGGAAACCGGTACATTTGTCCATTGCTGGAGGGACTGCAGACTAGCACAACCACTCTGGAAAGCAGTATGAAGTTTCCTCAAGAAATTAGATGGAACCACCAGCTATCCCACTTCATGGTATTTTTCCAAAAAGATCTAAAATCAGAATGCTATAGTGATCCAACCATACCAATATGTATAGCAGCACAATCTATAATAGAATAAATTATGTAATCAACCCAGATGCCTATCCATAGATGAATGGGTTAAGAAATTGTGGTATATACACACAATAGAATTCTACTCAGACATAAAGAATGAAATGGTGACGTTTACTTGTAAATGGATGGAAATGGAGACCATGGTGCTAAGTGAAATAAGCCAGACTCAGACAGTCAAAGGTCAAATGTTTTCCTCTTATTAGAGTAAAATTAGGGAGCTGTGGATGAAGGAAGGATAGGATAACAGGAAGATACAAGGAAGATCAGTAGTGTGGGAGAAGGAGATCAAAAGGCAGGGTGGAGGGATGGGAAATGGCAATGTGGAATGAATTAATAAGAAATCATGTGATGTGTATATAATATACCACAGGGAATTTCACCTTTATTAATAAGTAAAAAGACCAACCAAATATAAATAAGTAGATGCGGGAAGGGGTACAGGGAAGGGGAGGGAAAAGAGGGGACTGTGAACTGAAATCGATTTCTATACACCTATGTCTTGGCTGGGATGAACCCAACTACTGTGTCTAACTATAAAGCTCTAACAAAAGAAAAAAAAAAGATTACTCAGACTAGTAGTAGGCCTAATTGTAATTTTATAACTTTTAGACTCAAATATACTCTGTTTCCTGGACTGTAGCGATAGGGTAAAATTATCCAGTTTGTATAAATCTTATGAGGCTTGATAAATAGACTTAATCATTATCCAATGGTGATGAAATTAAATGAGTCGGTGACTGTTAATGCTTCTCTCTTTCCATATCACTAGACGCCTTGGGACAGTTCCAGTATGTGGCATTTATGTGGTATTATAATGTGTTAATAACCTGCATCAGAGACAAGTAGAAGTCAAGGACAAATGGAAATTTCTGTGAAACGTACGTTTAATACATTTTAACATTTAGCTGAATTACCTTTGGGTGTCATTTAAACATTATCTCCCTTCCACCCATGATCTTGTATGTGTGTGTGCGCACTTGAGGTGTGTCTATTGAATGAAGCTATTAATCTTCTTATTACATTCTATATTACCAAAGTATTGTGGATTCTCTTTAATTGAATCGAGTCTCGTATATTTTAGAGATTCTGCTATCATCTGAGAGATTTGTTGGGTGACTCACAGCAAATGAGGCAAATTTTATAGTGCATGAAGCTCTCGGGTCAACTAGAAGATTATTTTATTATTTCGGAAATGTTCTGCCTGCCTCCTGGTGGCCTTCAAGTTTGGTTAAGCACTGGACTGGCGCAGAGTACAAATGTGGAAATCCCATGTCAGCAGGCAGTAGTGGGCTTCTCAGGGGTGAACCCTTTGGGCTGTTGGAATGCACAGTACAGAATTCATAGGCAGACAGGTTAGATCCAACCTTCAGTCTGTACAGAGAGGCATTGAGAAGAGTGTCACCGACCATAAGTTGTCAACTTGAGACTAATACATATGACCTAAGTCCCGCTGCCTCCCAGTGGTGGCTGGACCTAAAAAGCCCCTTCAGCTTTCCATGCTGAGGATGGAGACTTCCACGGTTGAAAAATAGCATTCCCTTAAGCCCTAGTAAATATGCCTAGAAATCCTGGAAATACGTGGGTGCAGCCATTTTTATCTGTAATTTAAAATTAATCTGCTGTCATTTATAAATACAAGCACCTTACAGATGCCTTATAGGCTTTGTAGTTAATGTGAGTGCTTTTCACTTCCTCATACTGATAACCAGAGGC